>CM060951.1:34115078-34770301 GCA_030765055.1 Mantis religiosa | reverse complement strand
CGGCCCAAGGTTTTTCTAGTAACGTCAGAGGTACTACGAGTGCTAAGGGCGCACAACTCCCGCACCATGGCAGCTGAAGGGGACACTTGCCAAGGAGACAGGGCGGGCAGAGACAGAGCCAAGAGATGTCTGGACAGTCTCCCCTCCTTCCGCCTGCCGGCTCGAAAGATCATGTGGCTTCGCCGACTTTCGAGAAACAGCGGCTCGTGTATAAATAAGGACAAGGAGGCTTGCGAGCCAATCGGCAGGGAGCTGCTAGGAGCTGCAGTTGCGAGCCAGGGAGCTGTTTATTGTGTGCGTGGACAATTGAACTGTACCGAGTCAAGTCGAGACCTAAAAGTCGTTGTAGTGATTTGAAGGTGAATTCTTTTGTTTGTTTACGTGTGGTGAAGCCACGAGAGACCATGTTGGTTATGTTACGTCTTTTTGCCGCTCAGGGCTGAACAACAGTGTCTTTCTACGGAAATAAGAGCATTTTGGATTTCTGCAAACTTGGTCTTTAAATTTTGCAAACCCACAAAATCACAATATTCACCAGAATATAAATTATTAGTATCAATATATGCAGATTTGTATATTAGCCTGAGGTGCTATGCTATCTGTCACTGTTTATTTACTGTAATTTTAATTTCAGTGGACAAATTTAAGCATTACAATGTATTCCCTTTAATTTTCATAATCATAATGGAAATAAAAGCATGATCTGAGTACACTTGTGCATAAAATATCTCTAAACGACTCGCAGCATCATGCCAAAATAAATGAAACTACCCATTTCCCCGCAGATTTGGACTATTATTTATATAAACTACAGATGGGTTACCAAACAACACTGTCATACTGATAAAGTTACACCCATTAATTAAAGGTAACCTCACCGTAAACTTGCACAGCAAAATTATTTCTGTCGTAAATGTTAAAAATTCTTTTTATTTTTCATATGTTCACTTTCTTCTCATTAAAAAACGAAACAGAAAGCAGATTCTCAACCACAGACGGCTCTTTTTAAAGTCCATGTTTGGTGTCATCAAAAGAGAAGCCAAACAAAGACAGAGGACAGCGCTAATGGTGCCATAAAGTGTTTGAAGAATGCTGCAGTCTGCCGCGTCTGTGACGTTATTTGAGAGAGCAAAATCAAAGGCGAACGACATATGTATGCGCTTTCTGTTTCTTATTTTTTATGCCGTTTCCATTTTCTAAGCTTTGCTGTAGTATTTTCCTGCGATTAATGAACTACAGCCTACTGCATATTACTACAGAGAGAATATCATCCACTATGGTTTAGTGTTAAACTCTTTAGAGATTTGGACATAACCATTATAATTTAAGTCAAGCTAATAATTAAAATCTAGAAAAATTAACATAATTTAAGAATATACTATTACTTAGTTACTAATATAAAGCTAAGAAAGGGAAACCTGTAATACAGCAAGGCGTCAGATAGGCCTACCGCTACAGCCTGCATCCCGTTTACCGCAACCTTCTGGAAGAAGCAGCAGAATTCTCGCCATATACAACATCAGGGCCATCCACAAGCCACCTCCGAAGATTAAACATTGTTGAGACCGGTGAAAGACAAACTGGACCCAAGTTCCGGGAGTGTACCGTATTCCCTGTGAATGTGGGACATCGTATATAGGACAAACCGGAAGTACCATCGCCACTAGTGTAAACGAACAAGAACGGAACATTCGTTTAATGCAATCTGAGAGTCTGGCTGTCAGAGCATTATTTTGATAACGACCATAGAGCCAATTTTCAGGAGACGACCATCTTGCCAAATGCAACAGTTACTGGGAGCGGAGAGTTAAGGAGGCTTTGGCGATTTCCTCTAAAAGGAGCACGCTTAATCGTGATGCTGGATTTCAGTTCAGCTTCTCTTGGAAACCGGCCTTAAAATGAAAATCCGTCTAATTAAGAAGCAAATATCAATACAGTTTGGATAATCAAGTTATATAATTACATTTCTTTGACACAATTTTCTATACTCACGCCACCTCCTGACCTAGCATTTAATGTACTGAAAACAGTCCTTTGTTCAGTAATGCGAATTTTGATAGTGTTTTGTCTTTGTTATAGTTGTTATATCCAGTATTTCATTTGTGGTTATAACATTTTACAAACATCCTGATGATGCGAGAGATGCACCTCCAGATACGTCGATATCTAATCATCTTTTCATCTGGCTGACTGCCCGAGGAGAAAGTAAGCAAAGAATTATTTGTTAAATAACAAAAAAAAACTTATACTAAAGGGCTTTTTAATTAATAGACATGGAAATGAACATTATTTACAGAGTACTACCACCATTGGTAAATTATATATTGTTTTAGGTGGCCTAAAGAGTAAAGTAGGTTTTTTGATTAGGTGATGTGGAAAATTTATTAGGTTTCCTTGAATGCTGTTTACAGGATGCCTGAGCTAGTGTTGTGTACATTGCGAGAATGCATCAGTCACCAGTTGTTAATAAACAATCATAAGTGAAGATAAATTTTGAACTTAGACTCCTTTTAAACCTTTACTGGAAACAAGATTATAAGCCACTGCCGCAGCTCGAAGAATATGTGAAATGGAAGGAGTAGGTGTCCTTAGTAAGCGTATTACAAAAGGATGGTTCCAAAGTTTCAACAATGAGGACGAAAACACTAAAGATTTACCAAGTTCTGGAAGCCTAAGCCTTGGGATATTAAGGACACACCTCAAGTTTTGAGAGAAAGTCCTCAAAAAATAGCCGTAGGCTTTCGGAAGAACTTAGTGCATTAAAAGATACTATACATCACCATATTAAGACACTTGGAAAATTATACCTCATGAACTGACACATTAATAGGCCGAACGTAGGGTGGATATCTGTCGTCAGCTTATCCCTAATCCCATGGATGACAGATTCATTAGCAGGAAAGTTACTTTTGATAAAAAATGGGTATATTACCGAAACCCTGATGCCTCGAAAAAGTCGCTTTATCCCCAACCACCTACCAATCATTAAAAGAAGTCAGTTTAATCCCAAACTAATGTTGTGTGTCTGGTGGAATTTTGAAAGTATGATTTGTTACAAATGGGCGGGCAATTGATGCGCATCTTTATTCTCAACAACTCGATCGAGTTTATGAGATTTGGAGACGGAGATACCCAGCATTAGTTAATAGAAATAAAGTTCTTTTGCAACAGAACAATGCAACACTCCATATTGCACGGACCACCATGGAAAATGTTCAGGAATTGGGAAGAATCTAACTGCTACCACACCCAGCATACAGACCAGCATACAGCAGTGTTTCATTGCTTAAGTCATAGACTTATAAATGTTCCAATCCTTCAACCTGAATATCAACTAGAATACCAACACATTTTACATGTTGCAGAAATTAATGGTTATAAGAAATCAACCATACTTAAAATCATTAATGAACATCTCAAATCAATTACTAATTTGAAGAAATTAGAAGTTACAACTATTTATAAGAAGTTTACCTATCATCTTTGGGCCTTAAATGAATTTAAAAGAACATTTCAAAACTATAATATAAAATTAGCTCCAAAAAATAACTTCAGACTTAAGAATTTACTTATGAAACCCTTGAGCAACACCATTGAAAAATTGAAATTATCTGGAGTATACAAAATAAAATGTAACAACTGTGATTAATATTATATTGGAAGAACTAAGATAAGTCTAAAAACTGGTCAAACAGAACACCTGAGAAACATTAAACTTAAACAAACAGAAAAATCTGCAGTTGCTAGTCACTTCTGGAAATGCAACCATGAAATCGGTCACAATATACAATTATTAAAACATGTACAAGCTGTTAATGAACTGGATATTTGGGAGAAGATTTATATTCTAAACAGTGAAAAAGATAATATTTTGAATTTTGATGTACCAGCTCTGAATAGTGTTCTACAATTTATCAAACCAATCAACACGAGTCAACAACTTCAACCCACCATTATGAATAATATAGATCCAGTTAAAATTAATCCAGATTCCAACCAATCTAGTTTATCCAGGAAACAGATGGGAGAGGAAACACACCTTCAACAGACAACTAGTAATCAAAAAGATATTGTTCCAGAAAATGAGGTAGAAGATGAAGTATATTTGCCATTACATTCCACCAGTTCAACTGCTCCACATCCAGAGATGAAGCAGCTGCAACCAGTTACCACAGCTGACAATCAATCATCTGTGTCCAGCTCCAATGTTCCGATCCCAGATGTTGGTATTGAAAATCAGGAGATCGTCAAGGAGGAGGAGCCTTAGATTTCTTGGAAAGTCGAGTTTGTGTCCTTCAACAGTAGTTGGTGCAGCTCTCACTGAATATGGTCTGGAGCATAGACCGAAAAGTGCTTATGGAAGGAAAGGTGAACATCTGCCTAGTCTGAGTGAGTAATCTTAAGTTAAGCATGCCAACTACTCATTATTTATATAAAAATATATCTCACTTTTAATAATTTGACAAGTGTTATTTAAAAACAACACAGCCCTGATGTTGTACTATCAGATTATCATCTTTTTCGGTCCATGGCTCATTTTCGATGTAGAAATTTTTTTGACAACATCGAAGCAGTGCAAGCGGGTGTCCCTGAATTCTTTGACATAAAAAACCAGAGATTGGTACCATCGGGTGTAATAAAACCTCACTGAACGATGTTTCAAGACCATATAATCTAATGATCTATACTTTCAAAATTAGTTAGTTGTTTCTCAGAATACATTTAAAAATAATTGTTTTTCTTAAACAACATTACTTGAGAGAGTTTCTGTATTTCTGATATTGTCTTCTGTGTTGTCTCTTTGGAAGAAAATGCGTAGTACTTAAGACAATGTATAACATTGCTGTATATTAAGCAGCCAAATAAAATTAAACAATAATACTTTTTGTGAAAAACTGAAGCTGCTGACAGTGAAGCAAACTAGGTATTAAGAATAACTAATACTACAGTAACACAACTTCACTATTAGTTATCTTATTCACAATCCTTTGGGACCGGTTTCGAAGCAAATTTTACTTCATTTTTAACCTGTCATCCTGACATGGTGACACTGACACACTCCTTGGCTGACCTTGACCACTTCTAAAATCTGAAGAATAGCTCTCTACCTTACTGCCATCTACCGGGGACAACACAAAATTATTGATGACATCTACTTGTGGAATATCAGAATTTATCACGCGATCTTTATTTTTCAAAATAAATATCTTCTCCCGAACCATTAAATCTATCTGTTCGTTCAATTATTTCAATAATTTAACTTCCGGGTTTATTTCATGTTTAGATGACCTAAAATTTTCAGCCACTACCAATTTATCTGTCTTTTTATATTTAGTATTTCTGAAATGTTCCTTCGCTATGGTTTGTAAATTACGTTGGGTCCTACCAATATAAATATCATCGCATTCTAAACACTTAACTTGCTAAATACCAGATCTTTGCTGTCTGAAGTTTTGTCTTTTTTAGACATTTTTATGCTGTATTTATTTTTTGATGCCAATATTATACCAGCTTCTTTGAAAAAAATTTGAAATTCTTTATTTTCCCATGGATAATTGGTAATTTTTTTTGAAAATATCACTTAATCATATAGTATAATCCCAAAGCATTATGAATAAGCTAAGTAATAGTGAAGTTGTGTTCTATAGTATTAGTTATTCTCAATAATACCTTATTAAACGTAATGTAGTAAGTAAAGAAACGCCAGATAAATGAGGGAATGAAAACGAACCCAAAAATTAGCTTTCCTAAACTCGAGAGATATATAACCATTGTTACTCCTAATTCATTATTACTACTAATAGTTTAGATCTATGTGGACAAAATTACGCCGCTCTTTCCTTCAGAGACATTTACAATGTCATAGAGAGCTTTTATGCTGCGTAACAACTAACCGAATATTTGACATTGGCCTAAATATTATATAATACACATCTGTTTTCAAAAGCATGATCCCATCGATCTTAATTTTAACTTCAAAGATGATTAGTAAAACAGACATGGCCTTCTAACAGACAGCAGGAAACAGAAAAAGGAGCACTTGGCAGTAATGGTTCAATTGATAAATTGTTTGCAGATTCGAAATAACGCTCTTCAGATGCAACATCTGGAAACAACTGCCAGTAAAATGACTGCTTTTTGTCTGTTTTTAGACAAGCGCATCTGCCAAGGTAAACAAAATTCTATTTAGCTTTCAACTAGGCTTTCAAGTGAGCTTAATACTTCCAGATAGACGGCCACCATAGGGAGAAGTGATAAAGGAGCAGGTAAACAAGCTAGGAGGCAGAATAGGAGGAGGAGGAGGAGGAGGAGGAGGAGGAGGAGGAGGAGGAGGAGATAGTTGGAGAGAAGCTGGGGAAAACCGATGAGGAGGAAGAGAAGATGACAAAGATTATTTTACTTATTTTCGTCGATTGAATTATTAAACGTTTTATTAAGTAATAAGATTTTAATGTCCAATAATGTCACGTTATTCGAATGTATTTTTGTCGGTTATTTTAATAACGTTTACTGCTTTTCCTGCTTCTTATGGCACCACAGGCAGTAGAGACCACATTTACATAAAATGAACTGATAATCGGGAAAGAAAATTTAAGGAAGTAACGTTCGGGACCCAAGTTTAGAGTGTCTTGTCTATTATGAGGTCGTAGCAAAATTTGGACAAATGCCTTAGCCAGGGAGGATGGTGTTGGCAGGATTTGAACCACGTACTTCCTATTCCGAGTGCATGCCTCAGTGATTCTCCTAGCAATGTCGGTTAGACAGTCAAAATGCATTATAGCTACAACTAATGAGTATTTAAATATATTTCCACACTTTTTTATTATTTTTATTTTTAGAAATAAATTTATATACGGAGTTTCTTGCACGACTATAGGTAGGGAAGATGAAGACATGTTAAAGACTTTGGCAAAAAATTGTCGACAAATTCCAGAAGAGTTGAGCTTGATACAAACTAAAGGATCAATAACGCAAAATATCACTTTTGCTTTCATTACTACTTGAATTCCGAAATCATACTTTGTAGCAGTTATTTTAGATACTTCATGTATTGTTAAGAATAGTCAAAGAGATTATAGTATTTGTAATAAAGTAATGATGTAATATAAAGCAGGTAATGGTGTAACCATGACAACGTAATATGATAAGTTGTTAAATGTTTCAAAAGATTTTGTTCTTGTTCTGAATGTTTTAGAGGTAAGACTGTATTTATTTCTCCGAGCGTGTGCATCAAATATGCATAAATAGTGTGTGCGCAAGAAAAGAAATAGTTCATCGTTGGACCAATCGCTGTTTATAAAAAGACTACACTAATAATATTTAGAATTCTATCAAAGAATTTGAAAATGTTTATGAGGAATTAAATTTCCATCTTTGAACAAGAGAAGTATTATTTATTCAACAGTTACAATACTACGACCCTGGGAAAGAAAAAGAACTCATCGGTCAACAACTATAGATTTGCCTAATTATCTAGAGTTGCAGGAGAAACTTCTAGATTTCTTCAAGATCGTCACCAAAGGTGAGAAATTAATTTGCATCCACCTTCATCCCAAATAATCTCGCTTCAAGATGATCGCCACCACGTAGGGCCTTTGGTACATCGTCGTCGTCTACAGTTAATCCCAAATAATCCTGCTTTAAGATGGTGCCACAACGTGGAACATCATCATAGCATCCTGAAACATCCCATTTTGCACAAATCTCGCTTCAAGATGGCTTCCCTACCTGGGGCTACAAGATAATCCATTCGGAGATCATCTCATCTTAATGCTTCTAAAATCATCGTTTCAATTTTTAGAAGGAAAAAACATCCTTCCGAGTATGTTTCAGATTAAAACTAATACTGTGACTTTGTGGGTTGGTAGAATCAAAATTCTTGTTTACAGAAATTAAAAAAGAAGAAAAACTTTTATTGCAGTAAAAAGACGCTTTGTACAACCCTGACAGCAGAAAAAAGACGTGACATACACCAGCAAGTCTTCAAGGTTGTCTCTTTACTCCCGCCACACATAAACAAACGAAAGATTCCACTGCGGTACTACTCACACAATTCACACACAACTGCAACTGACTCCTTTTCACACTTTGCCACTATTTATACATCCCAGTCATTGTTCTGGAAATCCCAGACTTCTCTGTCTCTTTCTCTCTATGCAATCGTCCAGCTTGCGCACCACTATATGTCTCTTTCCTGCCCACGCACGTCCGGCACTGGTTTGACGCAGCTCCACAACAATGCGATCGGTGACAATACCAAACTCGTATTTATATCTACCGTCGCGGATGGATGTGGCAGAAAGAATTTCAGAAGTCCCTTGAATGCAAACTATCCTTATATCGAAAATATATTTTTTCCCTAATAAATGGGTCTACATGTTTTAATTAGTACATGTGAAGATACCTGTAGGATATATAAACTGCATATCTTGCACTTTGTTTGAGAATACACATTATTTTTAATAGTACTTACTCGGAATATATTTGTTTAACTGGAAAAAAGTGACATTAATTAAATAGTGCTGCAGAAACAACATAAAAACAAACTAAACAGCGGCAAATTTCCCATTTCTCATAATTAATGGAAGTGAAGTTTAAAACCTTTCCGGGAAATACTTTATTAGTAGTTTGTATTTTCAAATCTTTATGCTTTTTCAAGTAGTAAGTTGCTGCTTGAAAAATACATGTAATTTCAAACCATCATGTATAAACCCTCTGTTTAAACATCTGTAAATGTGTGATGAATGTTTGTTTCCATTAATAAGATGGAGAAGAATAACTAGAGGTCATGTGAATAAAATATATGTGGTGGTTTCTCTGTAATAACAAACAGCCAAACAATTCGTAGAAACAAGCTGAATTAAATGAAAGAAAATGTGTTACAGAAGCTAGAGTTTGTTCTCCGGTGAATGTATTTGATGGTGGCCGAGAAGCATTTATAAAAGGAAGTTTTAATATCATTTTGTTCTGCTTTGCTACATGTGATGTTTGCTTGTTTGTGGTAACGTTACTCAGTATCCAAGGCAACTGAATGAAATACATTCCCTTCCCACACACAATGGTAAAAATGGCGAGCGTATAGCTTATTGGTAAAACAAAATGCGAGCTACATCAAAATAGGAAACAGAGAAAAAGCTATAGAGACTGCCTCCGGCGGTGCAATATTTTAAAGCTATCCTTCATGATATTAAAAGAACGCTTTTTGACATAGAATTGCACACTATAACTATTTTACCCGGAAGCTCTGAATAGTGATTCAAAAGTTTCAGCTGCAGGAACTGAAACTGAAAGCAAAAGCTAATGTATTTTAATATGTTGACATGACTTTCTCTGGTTGCAACCATTTATTAATTTCTCTGCCGTATATTTACAATAAGTATAGCAAATATTGTACTCCAATAGCCCATAAGTTTTGAACTAATAATAGGACACAGGTGAAACATTGGAAGAATATAATACACAATTGGGAGATTACATTACACTATTTACATCTCAGAGAAAATGTTGGAAGGGCCCTCCACCAGCATCTATACATGTTTGTACTCGTCTCACCATATTCTCTGAAGTTTTACGGAGATGATATCGAATTGAGAGAAGGTCATTTCCAGCAAGATGAAGCAATGTGCCATACATCTAATGACATCACGGAACTTGTAACAAGTTTCTTCGAAAATCGCATAATCTCAAAAGGACTGTGGGCCCCCCAAATCCCCTGACCTAACCTCACCGGATTTTTTTCTTGTGGGGATATCTAAAAATAGTGTACAAGAATAGGCCACGGACAATTTCAAGGAATCCATTCGAACTGAAATAAGTTACATTGGCGAGGTTACTCTCAGTTCACGTTTATATGGATAGCATGTGGTGATATATCCCACATGGACATATACGAGGTGAGTCACAATTATAGGATAATTATTGTAACTTTATAATTTTGTGAAGTGATATTTTTATTAGAAAAGCTCTACGATATCAACAAATGTTTGTACAACGAGGTCTAGCCCGGTCTCTATCAAACCGGGAGTGATGGAAACTCCGGGGTCTTTTCATAAGTGTAAAAAGCCCCCCACCCAATCGACAACAACGTCAAGACGTTTAGAAGTGGATACGCCACATACGCGCGTCAATCCCACAGGGAGCATTACCGAAAACCCCGGTGGGGCCACCTGGCGATCTAGGACATCTACTAGCTATGCAGGCTTAGTACCCGGGAGTTCTTAGGTAACCGTCTATCCCTTGCGGGCGGCCGAGGCGTGGCCGGAGGTACCCGACCTCTCGTGTGTGTCGGGAACACACTGCCCCTTCGAGTCCAACCCAATCCGAACAACTCCCCTACGGGAGGTGCTCGGCAGTTCGGCCCGAAGTTCCTCTAGTACGTCAGGGGTACCACGAGTTCTAAGGGCCCGCGGCGTCTGCACCACGGCAGCTGAAGGGGACGGAAAGATATCGAGGGGTTTTCATATTATTATGACTGTGAATAGGGCGTGACCTTCTTTAAATGCCAATTTTTTTTTTTTTTTTTGCAGCTTTTGGCTCTCTGGTCTCACCACGTACAGTAGATGCTTATTCTTGAATTGTAGCTTAAATTTACTAGGATATTTTAGTTAGTTGATGGAAAATTAACCATTTCCTCATACTAGTCGTATATAAGCTAAGGTTCTTGATAGATAGAGACAACATGAAAAATTCAATGCCATGGCCGGGTTTTGAACCACGGATCTCCTGGTTTCCGCCCAGTCGCTCTAACCAATTGAGCTACCATGGCCAACGTGCCGTCCTGACATTAAATTCTCCATTTGACTCATATTTCCCCAGTAAACCACTAGGGGCTCTCGTATTCGAGATTCACCGTTTGTGGCGACTTATTATCGTAAGTACTTGAAATATATGAGTCAAATGGAGAGTTTAATGTCAGGACGGCACGTTGGCCATGGTAGCTCAATTGTTTAGAGCGAATGGACGGAAATCAGATGATCCGTGGTTCAAATCTTGGCCATGGCATTGAATTTTACATGTTGACTCTGTCTCCCCGTAGGGGAAGGGATCCGTCCCTTTCAGCTGCCAAAGTGCGGGCGCTACGGACCCTTAGCACTCGTGGTACCTCTGACGTTACTAGAGGAACCTCGGACCGAACAGCCGAGCCCCTCCTTCGGGAGTTGTTCGGATTGGGATGGACTCGAGGGGGCAGTGTGTTCCCGATACCCGTGGGAATCGGGTACGTCTTCGGACGGGGTTGAGGGAAGCCATTAAGTCTCCCGGGTACTAGCCTGCAAAGCTAGTAGAAGGTGTGCTAGATCACCAGGCGGCCCCACCGAGGTTTTTCGGTAGTCTTCACCTTGAGTGTTGACGCGCGTAAGTGGCGTATCCACTTCCATCCCGTCTTGAGTCCATAGGACCAGATGGGGAGGGGGCTTGTTAGCCTCTAGGTCTTGCCCTATGGAAAGCACCTCGGAGGACGCCGAGCGCCCTTTGGGACAGCTCGGATAACTCCCTGGTTGAAGGAGGCCCGGGTCCAGTTCCTACGGGTTCAGGACTAATGGGAGTAGAACCTCTGGGCTAAACTGTTGACTCTGTCTATCTTACTAGGTTATATTACAGTAGATGAATTTTAAACCAGAAAACACATTACTGGTGCTCTGTTGTGACACACGATAAATTCACTTCAAAAGTTGCTCAGCATGGCCTCCATTTACTGCCAAATAATGCCAAAGTCTGTCTTTGAAATTAGTCAACACTGTTCGCCTGATCAGCTGCATTTCTTGCCCAATTCTTGGAACCTCCTCCTATCACCAAAACCGATAATTATCAGTAGTATTTCAATTCGCTGTCTTTCTGTAAGTTTTGTTTCGCAATGAAGTAAGCATTGTTGTCCTTATTAGTTTAGCTTTTGTCTGTATTTCTTCAATCTATTGTTAAATCGAAAATCAACTCAATTTGAAGTAATGATGCGTTTTCTTTCGCTCAGTACACATGCAGTAAAGTTCTAATAAATTTGAATTGCAGTCTGAAAGGGTGTTTGTATATTCTGAGACTTGAGAACCGGGTGTGTGCAGAAAAAAGAAGTGTTGCCACTTAAAAATAATACTCATAGCCATCTTTATTTGTAATTATATTGTGAGGGCATTTTGATATCTTACAGATTTCCCAAAAAATGCCACTTCATAGCATTGCAATAGCGGAATTGCAGACATTGTTCCATGCTTTTTACTCACCCATTATATAGATTCCACTTGTTTCGTAGGTGGTAGAGAAAAAAAATGGGACATAGGAATAATTTTAATATTACCATCTGTGTATATCTATACGAGAGACGAAATCTATGTACACAGTGTTCATTTTAATTCGTTATTTCCCGCCCTCCAATTGAGCAAGAGTGGCGAAATAGTTGATTGTGACTCTATCTTGAAATCCTAGTGCCCTCTGTGGAGGAGAAGCGGTAATTTTTGTGGAATAGTAAACAAATTACAGCGCTGGCAGTGTGGTTGCTCTGGTAACTAATACAACCAGCTTCCCCTGGATATGAACCCAGACCACCGCATCTTCATGGTTGAATGCTACTTTCGTACCTGCATTAAAATTGGTGTGACATATAGGAAATATAGTTTAAACCGCTGCATAGAGGAGTTTATGCAGCGCTATCCATCATTCCGACGTCTCTAGGAGCGTAATATTGACAAAAATGTCCAGGAATCGTCAAATTATTGACGTACTTTTGTTTGCAACTTCTTACGTCTTACGTTTTATCAGTATACGATATAAACTTTTTGTCATTCTCATGCTAAGGTATCCTTGTGTCTTTTAAAACCAATAGGTGCATCAAGCATTTCCAAGATACAGGATCAGTTACTCGCAAAAAGAAAGACACTGGACCCTATAATGACTGGTTCCAATCTAGAAGCAATAAATAATGTTATGACAGAAAGGCCTTAAGCATACCTTCTCTCAATGCAGACAGTGTTTAAGGGGAAGAGAGAAAGGAAATATAAGAACATGACACATAAAACTATGTACTGGAGATATTTTCTTGTTTAGACTTGGATAAAAGTTCTGTACTTATTGTAAAACTAATTTATTTTTCATTCCTAGAACATGTTCTGATAATTTTCTGTTTTGTAATGAAGTTACATTGTGAGGAAACTCTAAGTGATAGAAAAGAATTGAGATCGAATAGAAATATATTTTAAGTGACAGGTTTACAATATGCATATATGTCTACTATAACAGAAAAACAGATGTTCATTGTGAAATAAGTATTCATTGACTTATCATTTCGTATATTCTCTATGGCATACGTTTATGGCTGCATAATTAGCTTTGCAGTCCGCTGCATTGCAGTATATGTTTTTTTTTATAAACAGTTATTGTATCTACGCACCACGCGGGCAGACCAATCTCTCAAATAGTATATTTACCTGCCGGTAGAGGGAGGCCTCAAATCTACTGTCAGCACATCAAATACGATAGCAACCCGCTAGGGAGAACTGCATATAAACTCGCTCCATCAGCGATGCTAATGATGACGTCAAATTTTGCGCGGTAAAACTACAGATAAAGGTGAACACCGTGTATAGTGTATGGAGAAATAGCAGATGTAGGCGTAGACGCTGTAGTTACTGCTCAAATCAACGTATTGACTTCGAGACTACAAATAAACATGTTCTGCTGTTACACGTCCATGACGTTAATGGCCATGTGTGCCATTCTTGATCAAATCCTTGTTGATCTAGAATCACTGAAACGTGATCCAGCTTTGACTGTGATTAAATTGCAGTTGAGGTGGATTGTTGATTCTCGTTCAACAAAATGCAACCGTCTGACAGTGCTCGAGGCAGCAGAATGCTCAGGATTTTACAGAAATTACTCAAAGGAAAGCATCCGACTGTAAATCCAAAGAGCTTGTCCTGCAAATACCATCAGTTTGCTTCCTTTTTGTTTTGAAATGTTGCATGATTGAATATTGTTTTGGCAATGGAAGACAAACAACTGGTTTAGAAGTTTTATTTACTATCAGACAGACGTTCTTTTGGAAGTAACTATCGGTTATGTTTAAAAAATGATAGATTTGTATACCTGAAAGAACAAAAGGAGACATTCAGGTATTTTAGACATGAGTTTAAACATGGCACCAGCTGAGCTGTAATAACCAAATAAATAAATTCTTATTTGTTCATGCCACGAGGTGTACCTTTTCAGGATAACAAAATGGTTATTTGTAAAATGCATTTTAGATCATATTTTACTATGACTATTAGGTTTCTAAATTCATTTTAATGGTTGCTATAAATTTCGGGCTTAACTAAAAACGGAACATTTTATTTTAGTTTTAATTGCCTTAACTAAAGTTATTAAATGATGAATGAAGTTTCAACAAACACTAATGCAGTTATAAATGCATGTACTTACTTCCCACAACCTCTGTAAAGCCACCAATTTGAAAAATTCGCTACAGATAAACAAATGTAGTCAAAAGTAAGCAGCAGTATCTGATAAATAACCGATAATACGACATGTCGTTGTTATATAGATGCTAGAAATATCTCCAATCGAAATGTTGAAAGCTCCAGCAGTACATGAACGCTGTTTGCGGCTGAAACAGCACGATTATGTTTAATAGAAAACTCTAACCTCTAATTTCATTTACTAGCTACCACATGAATCTTCGATAGTCGGAATGGTTCTTCAAAGTTTATATCCCAATACTCTTTCTACAATGAACCGATGCTGGCGTTTATCCCAATTTAAGTAATAAGTACACTATCTGGTTCCCCAGTGCCTTCAACAAAATGAAAATATCTTGTGCAACTTGACCGCTATCAAATACACTGATCGCTCCGGCAATCACTGACAATGTTAGCCATAAATCAACTTCTTCCCTTAGTTTTGATGAATATTGAAGCAAAAAAAAAAAAAAAAAAATGCATTGAACGCGGATACATTTATAATTGACCGCGATCATCTGCACATAAGTTCCAGTGGAGGTAACCATCATGACTTGTCAACCACAGAAGTCGTAAAAATTGGAAGAACTTTGTTGGACAACTAATTGAGTGCATTAGAGGTATTAATTCCTTAATTACTAACGCCGTGAACTCGCGTTATACCATTTTCATTTCTTAATGGGTAGATATACACTGTGGTCTCCATTTGATGACTGATTAGCGTTTTATTCAAACAAGAATTTTAGAGATATCCGCAAAGAAGTAAGAGATAAGGCAAGAAAACTGAGAAATTCATAATAGAAATTAAAAATAAAATACTAGTTGCAAAGTTCTAGATCATAAGTTACCGGAAACATAGGTAGGAAATCCAAGAAATAACGAGCATATTATTAAAACTTAAAATTGAAGCTTAGTTAACTTCTACAGTAACCTCTATTACTGAAATACTTATCATAAGTGTGGTCTGCCACTAGTCCATTAACCCAACATTTTCAGACACAATTTCAGCAATAAATAACCTTAAACTATTTATGAATGGAATCTATACCTATACTACTCGTAGCATTGCACTCGTACTTCCTCTATCGATACTTCAGCTTCAGAGCACTCAAATATTAATATTTTCTATCACATTCAACGGAACTTTAATCACAGTTCTCTTTGAACAATCAAGAGTGCACAATAACAAGCCATTTGTCTGATACTAACACGATAATGACACAAACCATTTGATTACACTGCACTTCTTCCTGAATTACCCTCCTAAAGAAGGTTAAGAGATGAAGGGGTTACACTAAAATGTTAAAGGCTATTAAACGTAATGCAACTTGCTGCAAGGAGGCATGGAATTTCTTACTTCTTTATGTTATACGCAATTAAAGATTCCAATAATAACTTCATTATTTGGGTGTTCCTTTAAACGGAATCCAATTTGTAGCATTAAGTGATAAAGTGCGGCTCGATCGTCAAGCTCTAGTGACAGAACCGTCATTAGGATGGTCAGAAAGTCCTGTGTTGGATAAGTTGTACCATATTGATGAACTTGACCATTCATTTTGACGAGAAGTTGGTAAAATATGTGCGCATGTTCATAGAATTACCTGAAACAAATGACGTTCGAGATGCAGCCTTATGAATTTATAGGCAGGTGAGCAGATAATAATTGCGTTATCTGGGCTGATACATTGCTATCTTTAAGTTAATATGTGAATGGCAACTGTTAATAAACATATCATTCATTTTCGCTAGTTATAGGTTCATATATAAGAGATCTGCTTAAACCATACGTCATACGGAAATAACGTTGAAAACTGTCAGGTCGAAACGTCTTGAAATTGATTAAGTTTCTAATAAGGACTACTTTTTAAGTGCTGTGGAAGAGAATGGGGAAGAGAAACATATGTAGACCGATGTAAAAGACAGGACAGGAAAGGAGTGGCTTGGATCATTGTAGTTAAGAGGGCTAAGAGGCATCAGAATAGGAATATGTGAATTTTGTGGAGAAATAGAAAGTACAGTTCATATTTTAACATGGTGCAAAAAAACCGACAGTATGAAGACAGAAAGTGTGGAAGAAGTAATGTTAAAATAGCGAAGCGAGATGATAATCATAGGTATGGTTAAGAGGAAAAGTGAAAGTAGAAATAGAACTATGGGGAATTGTTTTGGAAAGCTAAAGAAAAGTGGATGAGAAAATTAAAGATTGGAAAAGAGAAAATGGTGGGACAGTAAGGAAAGACATAGGAAATTAGAGTAGATGATGGAGTGGATGCTATGCTACTCAGCAATCAGAAATGCTAGAAGGGCTAGGTGCCAAGCAAGCTAAGTTAGTGCGGCAAACCCGCGTACCATCGTTAAATTAATTGGATTCTAATTGGAGCTTAATTGGAGCTATGAGTTCTCTTATCCTCAGGTGAATGATTGTAGGAAATGGATTTTTGTGGTTGTTGTCTACTCAGTCGTATTAATAATACTTGGTTTGTTGTAGAATTATTTGGTTTAATTCTTGAATCTATGGTTGCTGATCGACTTGGATCGGTGACCACCTGTTAGTAAAATTCCTAACATTTCAGATTTCGAAATCTTCGCTTCTCTTCTTAATGCACATGAATATGTCCTTCCTGTCGTAGTATCAACTTGTAAGTAAAGTTTTTCTTATTTCACCATTCAGTTTGAACCTTATTCTGATCCCCTCACTAACTTTATCACATGACTAAACTAGCTCACCCTTCTCAAATTTTACATTATTATTGGTTACTCATTTTATTCCGAATTTTCGCATTGGTTTGCAAAACTCATATGATTCATTGACGTTCCGCCCACCCTGAGTTGGGAAAGGCCTACCCTGAGTTGTTTGTAACGGTACACATCGTTATCAAATGCTTGAAGTAAATCTCTTTAGCGTTCATGCTCAACTGCATTTTGAAATCCCTTGTACCGAAACATTCCTGGCTGAAAGTATACAATAGTTTCCAGACATTGTACTTTTACTAGCTCAAAGAAGGTAGCGGTCCCTATTTCCTGTCTGCGATGTGTACAGATTTTTACAAGAATATTTTCTCCTTCTTGCCCGGATGCTGGTATATATGTTATATTAAATTATATTCTTCCATTCTTATTCTTTAAGTCAACTGCTATTTTAATCATTCTAATTTCATATTAATATAACAAGATTGCTATATTAGTTTAACTAAGCATTTCTATTAATTTATCTTTTCTTTTAATTATTTGACTTCGATTAATTCTCCGCCTCCTAAACGCTGCCTGATACTGCGGTTACATTAGCTAGGATACATCAGGCAATTTATAAAACTATTATGTGTTTCAAATGAGAAGGTATTTGTCCTTGAGCACTACTAGGGGAGCAACCAATCGGTGTACTGCGGTGTTGTTCTATTGCATTCCCGCTAAGTGGTGTGTGAACTATGAAATACTATTCACGGTAAGACAAAAATTCAGATTTTGCCAAAACTAATCCACGAGGGAAGAGAGAGTAATAGATGTAACATAACCATGAAAACCCCATATTTTTTAGCTGAAATAGTTTCCTTATACAAATAAATAAAGAGATACCATTATATTATAACAAGGCATTACGACGTAAGCACGGTAATTAATAACATTATTGTTTGGCATGTACGAATGTATGTATATTTGATATTACTCAGAACTGAAACGTAAACATTTGACATGACGTGATAAAAGAAATACGTACTTTGAATAAGCCAAGGTGTTTGTTAAATTCGATGAGAGGATACGATACACTTCTTGCTAGTCTGGCAGAACGTGTCTGCTCAAATTATATCTTTGTTTATGAATGGTTCGTAATCTCGATTTATTCTATATTTCAAAGCAGCATTATTCAGTTACTCTTCCATGAAAAAGTATCAGCTGGGGATCAATTACACGCGATCCACCTTCCCCCTTACTACTGCAAGAACTATCCCATTGAGTTAATACGGGCTCAAATTATCTTGCAAACAGAAATAATATTTTTAAACTGATTGACGTTGAAGAAATGTACAAGAAACGCAACAAGACTGGGAAAACAGCATGAGACATCGCATAAACTAAAAGAAGACGGCTTTTGGAAAGAAATAGCACATAACGAGATTTTGAAACCTATCATCATAAATTTGCACTACTACGTTGAAGACAATGACAATGACGATTTATCTCTTAACGTAAGTAACATTCACAGCTATACGGATGCACCGCTGGTATTTTCGTTGGATTAGAAAGATAAGTAATTCATAAACTATAATTAACTTTAAACTAAATATTTAAAGCATTTGCGTAATATAAAATATTCATGTTGGAATTGTAATTTCAACAATTGCATTATTATAAAACTTTGGAACATTCAGTTGGCATTCCCTTACGTCTAGCTCCACGAACACTCGCAAGTGTGCGAGACAGAGAGGGAAATATAAAAAGAGTGGGGATAACGAGGTGCCAACGGTGAGGGCTCTAACGCACTGATTCGCTACAGGCAAGAACTCTTCCCATTTGAAACACATAATAGTAGGTTTTAGAAATAGATTCCATTCTGTTCTAAAATGTTTCCCATAATGTATTTACTTTTTGTGATTTATAGCTCCATATACGTAGTTTAGTGAGGAGAACTTATTCGAATACTTTTATGCAATTCGTTTCTCTTGTCAGTGTCTCAAAATGTAGCTTTTGGAAAACTAGCCAAAGAATTTAAAAAAAACTAATATCTATAACATAGTTTTAAAATATAATGATTTTTATATGCACAAGAGTTTCCTTAAAAGTTCAAATATCTTCTAAATAAAATAAACTGACAAAATTGCTGCTAAATGCAACTTCATATGAAAGTGTTTGTCCTACATAGTAAAACATGATGATAATTAGATGAAATACCTATTTTATGCTTATGGATAAAGTATACCCATCTTCCTCCCTCCCTCTTTCTTTCTTTACCTGTACCTTATCATTTTCTGCCCCTCTCTCGCTCTCTCTCACACTGAAAGGCATGTTTATAAACTAAGAGAACCCCTTAACTTTGAATTTGACTAACTTTCCATGATTACTTATAATTCTACAACTACTATTCACATACTACATCTTGAGCCCTAGGATCAAGTGCTACTAATAGCCTTATACAAGAAGGCCTGTGTTTTGTCAAAGTAACAACTGAGCATCGTTGTCCCTACTCCAGGATGACCATTTGTGAATATCGGTGTAACACGTTACCTTTGTTGCTCTGAGAGGTATTTGATCTACAGTAAAAAAAGACAGGAGTAAAAGTGTTACACGTATATTGTTTAATTGGCATTCACCGTTCTCATTATGTCACATTGGGCAGCTTAATAGATATTAAGGGATCGAGGACCGAAGTTTGACTAATTCATAACAATAGTATCAGTATTTTCTATGCAAGGTACAACGCAAGTGGCACAGTTATATTAGTCAGTGAGTTCGATGTATCGACAGCTCATTTATAGCGTTTCGGCAGTTCTCGAAGTTAGGATTGGTATTTGCTAAAATTTTTTATTAACTGAAGCGTTTGACAAGCAATATTATTATAACAGAAATAAACCTAGGTATTTTTTACTTTGTTCCATAAAATTTTAATGTAGCATGCATTCCGCTATTTAAGAGTTCTCTTCTTCGTCTCCCTCAGCAAAGTGGCCCGGGATCGATCCCAGGCGACAGCAAAGTGCATTTGTGATGGACAACACGGCGCTGGGGCGCGTTTTCTGCGGCTTTTCACGCTATCTCATTACACCGGTGTTCCATCTTTCACTTCATCAGTGTCGTCGCCTGTGGTGCCCTATGTAGTAAAACCGGGCGTTAAATACACTACACAATTTATTTTTCCCTTCGTTTCCCTAGCTTACAAGTTCAGCAACATCAGAAACAATTTCGGATCACGTGTGGCAGTCTTGCTTCCAGAGATTTCAATGAATATTACATTCTTAGTACAGTATATGCTTTTGACCAATAATACTTACAAACAGTGAGTTTCCACCAATCATGGCCGCGTATTTCATATTTTTATCACTTCCCTAGCACGCAGTTGTCTTTATCACCTCCCTAACTTCTGCTGATTTTATTTGTGTTGGTCATTTGTTAACCACATAGATGTTCAAAGTTAGCTTCACCAAAACGCCACAACAAACAACACAAAAGGAAATAGAAACTGCACGTCAAAGTAGTTTGAATTAATTTGATACGTTAATCAATGTTATTGTTTTAATTTATATTATTATTATATACTTTGTTAATGTGAGATAGTAAATTAAATCTCAATCGAGGTTTGATATTTTTGGACATAAATCTGCTACTGACTCACTTGCATTTTATCGGTAAAAACAACTGCATTGAGATTACTATTGATAAACGACGGTGACTGACACAAACTGATATGAGTCCATGAAGTAAATAGCCAAATAAAGCTATTACTTCAGAGATTTATCACAGATCAATGTTTGCGGGTAGGAGGTACTAACTTCCAGGCGCCAGTGGCCTGCACCTTAACATCATTATGCTGTTGAGACGAACGTAACATTGTTATCGGAGCCCGGTGAAAGTTTGGCAGAACCTGCCAGGAACCTAAAGAATATCCATGTACTTTGACGGGTCTGTGATGTAATAAGGCGACGTTCTCACTGATCCTTACCCAAACTTGGTATCTTAGCAACAAAAGTTTTGGGAGTATAACAGTGAAGTTTCGCAGTTGGTGGTCCTGTTATCTTGTCCCGGGCTACTTGTCATGCATGTGGTTCCCCAATGTGACAATGTAGGTGGACCATGTTTGTTTATCTCTCGCGTAGCTGACCAACTGATAGCGATCCCAGACTCCATGCAAATTCACGGACAACAAAGCCAGCAGTTAGCCACTTACTTCCTTATTATGCAATCCATGTTCCACCAAGACTGTACAACAAATTCTCACGAATAGTTAATCAATTATGCACCCTCTTGCAGTAAAACTGTATTAAAACTTTAATGATAATGTTCTATTTAAAATGGTCTCATATTAATCAAAATACTTCATATTAATACGCTTCTGTGTATATAGAGGGATAGATGATACAATTGGGCGCTTGAATAGATATTTTTCTTAATTTATTCCTCCAAAATTACGTCATATCGTACGATGAATGAAACAGGTGAAATGATGTTCAAAGGAACCAAGGATCCACAGAGCTTAGAGTTACCCGGTATTTATCTTTCAAGATAAGGGAAAAGCCCGGATAACTCACCCTTAGATAACTCACTCTGATCGTAGTTCGAACTTGGGGTATCTTTAACACCGACAGGATACCACCTGCACCACGGAGGCAGGCTCATGGATATATTTATGGTAATCAAAATATTAACATTACTATACTAACAGTGCATGGATCATAGACCTACACACATTTAAGGTATTAGTTAAATGTGAAGAAAGGAAAGAAAAGAAAAGAAGAAAAACGCGAACATAAATTACCCCTAAAATAAGACCTGAAGCTTTCCTGGCGAGGAATATGCTCAAGTTGTAATCGGGAAGCAAGCCAGGTGAAAAGACGATTAGGAATCGACCTTTCGAGAGCGTGTATCTCTCTCATCATCAGGATATTTATTAAATAATATAACCACAAATTAAACACTGGATATAACACAAAAATAAACAAAGACAAAATACTGTCAAATTCGCATTACTGAACAAAAGACTGTTTTCAGTAAATTAAATGTCAGGTCAGAAGATGGCGTGAGTATAGAACATTAATTGTGTCAAACAAACGTAACTACTTCACTTGATTATCAAGCTGTATTGATCTGTGCTTCTTAAGTGGACGGATTTCCATTTCACGGCCTGTTTATTTTCACCTGACTTAAATCCCGAGAGCAACTTGAGCATAAATTACCCCTGTTTAAATAATAAAAAAATGATTTGGATTTACACAGTCAATTTCCCATTTTTGCCAATCGCTCGGATCAGCCGATAGTCCCAAAATGCAAAGTTTAATGTTTTGCTGGTTCTCTCTCTGCACACATATGCGTATATAGTGTCTATGTACGTATGTATAAACTCATATATGTATAATTCGCCACGGTAGAAAGCGAAACAAGTGAGAGGCGCGTCGGAAATTCAGTCAGATAAAGTAAACATCCGAAGAGATGCTCATTTCCGAAAACTAATATGAAGATATCAGCAGGCTAGTACTAATGGTACTATGTAACTGAATATGCCCAGTATTGTCTAGGCCTTTACTCCTCTCGGATCTCAAGTTTCGAGTACGTTACGGATTGACAACAAGACAGTGGTGCCCATATAAAACGCACTGTATCGTGTCCGATTTACATGTACATATGTTCCTCAGTCAAAACTGCCCTAAGGGATTGCTTTGCAACAGCAACATTTTTTTGAGAATAGGTTATCTGATACCTAAATTTGCTTCCTAAAAATGTAGAGTTTAAGAATCAAACTATAGAAGTCTGCTGGTTTTGAATGCGTTATATAATAAGGAAGTTTTTACTTATAGTTTTGTTTATAACATTTTGATTGTGTATTTGATTTATTTTCTTATTTGTTCAACAGAAATTTTGAAACCTATTTGGAATAAGCTACGTCATAAGCTGAAAGTTCAAACTCATAGTTCAGAACTGGATACAATGGAATATTAGCTCACGTTTAAGAAATTCCCTATACCTCATACTGAATGAATAAATTCCTGTATTTCCTTAAGGAGAACATAGGGTCTTCTGAACTGCTCAACCGCGAGGCCCGAAAGCAACCGGTTGAGAATCAAAGGTTTCCTGATCAGAGAGATTTCGGGATGAATGATCAGCCCAACACCGGAAGTGAAAGTACGAGAGAGATAAGGTGATAGGAAGGACGATGATGGAGCAAGCGGTGGAATGCTGACGGGGGAAACCGGAAGACCCGGAGAAAATCCGCCCCAGCGCCATGTTGTCCACTTTGTGGTCACCTGGGATCGAACCCGGGCCTCCTTGGTGACAGCCAAACGGTCTAAGCACTCAGCCATGGCGCGGCCAATAGCCCATACTACTTTTCACATAAAAACATTTTCTCAATATGACTAACGATTTTGTTTAAAATACAGGTTTGTGATTTTTCATGAGAAATTAAATGCGTATCACGAATCCCCTGCAATAGCTTCTGAAATTATTTTTAAACACAGCACAGAACTGGAAGAAAAACAGTCATCAAACAGGATCTCTCAATTATATTACTAACATATTTATTATAGCACGCCTTAAAGAGTAAAGTATAAAAGATTTTCTAGGCCAGTGTAGATTTTATAATCCCATGCAGATTTTAAACCGTATGAATGACTGATAAATTTCACATTTAGTGTTATTAAAATTTTCTTTAATAGCAGTACCTTAAGCACACCATGGTTATATTGTCTATGGTGTCCTTCCCCACTCCAGTTTCCATTTATGCCGTTTATTTCCTAGCTTTTCTCTAATTTATCCTGCTACTACTGTCTCCTTTGACTTCTATTTTTATCTCCATACTTTGTTCAGTTTATCTTCTTAACTTATTTTCGCCGCTTCGCTCTTATTACACAATTTTCATTATACACTTCCCCAATCTTCTCAAAATCGATTTCATCATTTCATTACGTGTCACTTCTATGCCTATGTCCTGATTTATCTACCTTGCATAACTTTCCCTAAATGAAGTTTAGTATCGGATAGTGCACCGTTATTTCAAATTCATTCTTTTACTGCTGTTTAATTTTTAGTTTCTTAAATAGTTTCTATGTATTTTTAATCTTACTCTTACCACATTACTTTTTCCCCAATTTCCTTAAAGTCAAGGAAATCTATACTTATTTGATCACTACATTTCATCAGTCATCATCCCAAAAGTTTTCAATTCCATTTTGAAAACATCCTCCTACCCCACTTGGTTTGTCACATTCCTCTTCTGGTCGCCATTCGTCTTTTTCATCTCTTCTTAACCTATACTTCCTATTTATCTTATTTATTCACTTTCCTGTTCAAATAATGCATTTCTCTCCACAGTCTTATATGGCCATTCGAACGGTTCGAGTTTCGCTTCCTCACCAGGACTTTTGCTATTAACAATCCAACTCCCCTTCACCCCTTGTTTAGTTGATGTTGTTTTATTCTTTCTTTTTTCTCTTTCTTCTGTCAGCATTCAAATAGACTAAGGTTTGAAACGAAAAATATGGGGCGCATGCATAAATATAATAAAGAGTATAAAAGATATCTCGGATGAGAAAACTCATATAACAGATGATAATTATATGCCTTTAATAAAATAGAGACTTAGGTGAACTACTCATACACCCTTTTAAAAAAGTGAGTGAGAGAGGGAGAGAGGAGACTCTGGAAGCGTATATTTTTCTAAGTCCACATCGTTTCCATGGCCTGTTTACATTGGTGTCACGCAACGTATTTCTTTACTTTCATCCTATTGAATTTTCTCATATTTATTTATTCATTGTGAACATTACATGTTTCCCTAATTACAATATTAAGTATAGTTAGTTATGTGCAGAGGTTCCACTCTCATTAGTCCTGGACCCGTAGGACCAAGGACCCGGGCATACTTCTACCCGGGAGCGATGCATACTCCGGGGCTCTTTCCATACGGCAATACCTGATTTCTTAAAAATCCCCCCCCCCACCCGCTGAGCACAACGCCACTTACGCGCGTCAAACCCGCAGGGAAGACTACCGAAAACCTCGGTGGGGCCGCCTGGTGATCTAGCACACCTTCTACTAGCTCTGCAGGATAGTACCCGGGACTTATTAGGCAACCCTCTACGCCCTCCGGGTTGCCGTAGGTTGCCGGAGGTACCCAATTCCCCGTGGGTGTCGGGAACACACTGCCCCCTCTAGTCCAACCCAATCCGAACAACTCCCCGACGGGAGGGGCTCGGCAGTTCGGCCCGAGGTTCCTCTAGTAACGTCAGAGGTACCACAGTGCTAGCGGTCCGCAGCGCTCGCACTAAAGCAGCTGAAGGCGACAGATCCCCTCCCCTACGGGGTGTTTGTTGTCACACGATGTTTTGCCTTCATTGAACTACCTCACCCAGATAAATACTGAGGCTTTCACGGCCGGCGTCGTTATCTCCACTAGCTATGTTTTCCGGGCTTGTAGGCCGTGGTCCATTTTCATTTCCTTCCGACGTTTCACCGAAAACTGCGTTTGGCATCTTCAGGGTTCTAAATCAGTAGCCCGGAGTCCAACACAAGACTGGAGCACCGAGTCCTGAAGCGTCAAATTTATAGCCGAGCGTGGCTGGAGGGCGTGGCCTGCTGGTGGGCGGATTTAGAACCCTGAAGATGCCGAACGCAGTTTTCGGCGAAACGTCGGAAGGAAATGAAAATGGACCACGGCCTACAAGCCCGGAAAACATAGCTAGTGGAGTTATCTCACCCAGCAATGTACATTATACATTCTTGGAACCATCACCACATGCCTCACTCAACTGGTGATGAATTTCAATTGGGTTCACGGAGAAAACGAATGATTACACGCTGTTTTTGCAATGAAAACTTCACCATTTTAAGTATCAATAACAGCCTCCGTGTATTTTTTTTTTTTTTTTTTAAACAGAAGTTCCTATCTGGTCCCAGGTGTTATAACTTGAGCACACCTCGTGATATACTCAAAACAAAAAGCATACAAATAGTAATTAAAAATAATTTACTGTACTTTATTGAATTATCCGGAGACGAGATGTGACTGCTGGCTGAATTTCCGCATAGCAAGAGCAGGTAAATGGTTATTTTAGTGTGGTACTATTTAAGTCCTTTTGCTTTTTAGTC
Organism: Mantis religiosa; assembly: GCA_030765055.1. Lineage (NCBI taxonomy): Eukaryota > Metazoa > Arthropoda > Insecta > Mantodea > Mantidae > Mantis > Mantis religiosa. The sequence continues at coordinate 34,744,076 of CM060951.1, read as the reverse complement.
CTTTTCTTGTTTATCTCTACTCCAGCTGAATGCTTTTCTCACACTCCCCACTGATAGGATTTCTAATGCTAGGCGTCATAATACAATTTTATAAAAAACTAGAATCCAAATCTCGATACGTGATAACACATATTTGTTATTTAAATAATTAAAAATATTGTTAATATTCCTGGTCTAAATATCCAAAAACTCCTTCATTTAATTAGTGGCTATATTGAACGTTTTGTGATGAATTCAGTAAATAACTACGTTCAATGAATCATAGATACATATAACACCAGGTACATCGAACGGATTCAAGATAAAATCAAATTTCCATGTTTTGAGGACACTTTTACACCACATCACGAGCTTGTGAAAAGACAATATATCTTCCTCCGTTTGGACGACTTGACAGTTTGTTCCAGGAGGTCTGTCATCCCCATATGGTCCAGTGCAATTGCGTGACGTGAAACTTAACCAGTCGAATAGCCCAGGGGCACTTTCTTGATTCTTTTTGCCTTGCCTCTCACCTTTTTGTTGGTGAAGAACCTTGCCGAATGTCTGGAGAATTTTAAACAACTTTTAACAAACTCTGAGAAGAGTTTATATCTTCAGCGGCCAAAACATTGAAAGCAACCCATATATAACGTGGAACCTCGTGATTTTTGTTAACTTTGGCACTTTGGCGGATATTCACTGCCAGTGGTTTTAATTTTCCATTATATGAAGCTACACGCTTTTGAAATGTTATATCCAATGTTTTTGTTGATCATCAGTCTAGGTAAAGAGTATGTGATATCAAAGAATAAGAAGTATACAAAACGGGCACTCAATAGAGGTTCCTTTGATCACATGAAGCCCAGGCGAAGTGCTGACCGCTATGTACAAAGCAAGCCAACGGGGAAAATACCTAGTTCATTTCCAAACAAAAGCTAGCAGAAAGTAAGTAAACCTCTTTGAAACAATAACACTTCATTTGCATATTAAATATTTCAAACTATGCACCAAAGCGAGCCATTTTTACTTTCTCTACTGTTTACCTACCGTCTAGTGAGTAGAAAAAGTTTGCACTGCACACAAAAATGCAATCGTTTCAGCAGAAATACGCGTTTTGAGGCTCCCCTTACAAATATAAATTTAGATTTTATTTTTAGATTTAGATTATATTTTTACTGTGCATATTCAAAAATGTTACAATTTACAACTTTTGGCTACATTTATTTGTATTTACCTTGTTGCTACCTTGGTTTATATGAAACCCTAGTCTTCTGCTCTGCCAGGTAGCTCTTCACCTCCATCCCTCCCTGTTAATTAGTCCCATGTTTCCCCTCATCTTTCTTTCTTATATTCTTTATATTTCTGGCCCATTTTTGTTTTACTTTCTGCAAGAACTCACCAATACTTCTTAACGTATTCTCCTCCCTACCCGTTAACATTTTTACAGCTACTATCCTCTTCTTTACTTTCTCCCATTTTACCTTCCAAACCTTTTTTATTCACATTGCAACCTCCTCGCACTCTGTTACATAGAGTTCTATGCTTTCTTGTCCCCCACACAATTCACAAATTCCCTTTTCCCTAACTCTTATCCCCCTTAGAAATATGGTTCCTGTTCTCATCCAAGCTAACCATTCTCTCTCTTACCTATTGCAGTAATCTACACATGCTTCTCGTCCCCAATTTCTATTTATTTCGTTGTAGAATTGTAATGACTTCATATTTTCTAGACTTCCCCACATTTCCTGTCTTTCTATATCTTCTATTCTACATTTTGCCAACATCGCTGGTATTCCTTTCCTCTAATCTCCATATATCTCCCATTCCTATTTTTTCCATAATTCCTCCTATCTCTGCCTACCAACTATTTGAGTCCACTAATGTTTTTTGCTGTCTCATGCATAATTTCCTAATTTCCCCTTTTCGCCCGCCTCGGTAGCATCGATGTTAGCATATCCGCCTCAGTTCAAGAGTTCGAACCTCAGTCAGGATGAGTTACCTGGATAAAGTTTTTCCTGGGTTTTCCCTCATCTTAAAAAGACGAATGTCTGGTAACTATAAGCTCCATGGACCCTGGGCTCAGTTGAGCATCATTTCACCCATTCCATTCATCGTCCAAAATGACTTAACGTTGGAGGACGTAAATTACACAACAAACCACCCCTTCTTCTTTGGCCAAACACCCATACCAAAATTTTATTATTCTTTCCATTATTATTCCATTTCTTCTTGTCTTTCCTAATTCTACTAAAGCTACTTCCCTAGGTGCTGGGGCCGCGCCGTGGCTTAGTGGTTAGACCGCTTGGTTCTCACCAAGGCGTCCCGGGTTCGATCCCAGGCGACCGCAAAGTGAGATTTGTGGTGGACAACACGGCGCTGGGGCGGGTTTTCTCCGGGACCTTCAGTTTCCCCCGCCATCTCATTCTACTGGTGCTCCATCTTCATCTCATGTATCATCAGTGTCATCGCCTGCGGTGCCGTATGTAGTAAAAGCGGGCGTTAAACACTACACATTATTATACACTAGGTGCTGATCTTCGTAAGCCTAGCAGCTCTTTACAAAACCTTCTGTAGTTTTGGTCCACCGCTTTGTTTACCTCTGTGGCCCCCCCCCCCAAATATCCACTGCACAGAACATTTTGAATTCAACTAGTGTTTCATACATCCTTTCTAACTACTTGGTTGTCATTTCTAGCTTATATTTGCATATTCCTATGCCTTTCATTGCCGCCCTTTCTTTTGCTTTCATTGTTCTCCTGTTTGCTCCCCACTTTCCATTGTTATTCAACCTCACTCCTAAGTATTCAAATTCATTGACAACTTCTAAAATCACTGTACGCCTGCATGTATGTATATATTTGCGTGTGTCCTCTGTAAACAGCTTAATTCAACGTGAGAATGTCTGTTAAGTGACTTATTTAGTTACTGTTAGTAGTATAAATGTTATTTAAAATGGACGCACCATATTTATTGAAATATCGCCTGTTTAATATGGTAATGTCACCGTATGGCATTGTTGGGCTGCTGCCAGCCAGAGTCGGGCGCGTGGGCAGGAGAGCTGAACGCTTGCCAAAAGAAAGCAAGAGACAGAGGGAGGCTCTGGAATGATTTGTCTTTCTCTTGCCGCCGCGAATGTTATCGAAAGGTCTGCAGCTATCTAGAAACACGAGATTATCCCTTAGGCTGAGATTGGTAATAACCTTCCAGTTTCTAAAGTTGGTATGGAACATCAGAAGATCGCTAATGGGCGAGTCACAATCCTATTGGGAAGAAGAAGAAAGTTCTATCGCCAGTAGTTGCAGTGATGGTAGCTGAAGATGACCCTAAAAGAGGGTCGAAAACGTTACGAGTTCAAGAACAACAGAACTTAAGTGAGTATTCTTGAATATTTAGCCTCTCATAAAAAGTCAAAACTATGTCACACTTTTAACATTTGTGGTATTTAGAATAAGCCTACATTTTACTTAGATGAGAACCTCATCCGGTAGGTCAGGACAACGGAAATTCCCCCGTACTGTGGTTCGGAGACGGTCCCAGCAGTCGGTCCGGAGACCGGCAACCGACCTACTGGAGGAGAAAGAGGTTCACTCAGAGCATATCATCCTGTCATGCACCGCCGATACTCCCGCCGACACTTCTACCCTGAAAGAGATCACCAAATGAGAGATCATATGAAATGATAATGGAGATGAAAGAGGAAATCAGGGGGATATAATTAACCTTCCCCGCATTCGCCTAGCGGCCCAAGAAAACCCCCGAAAAACCCAAGGGCCAGGTAGATCAGGCACTGCTCGCTCGGTCTTTGATTTATTATTTTTGGGAATTTTTTTTTCGCAGTCCTATTTTGAGTGTGAATTATACATCACAACCTTTGAATAATAAGTAACGCAGATAGAACATTTACATTTATGTCAGAATGGCAACCAATATAGATGGCTCAGGCGGTTTCGTCTGTGACCCGCATTCCGGAGGTCCGGGTTCGATTCCCCAGTCCGAGACCTTGTTACTGCCGTAACTCCTTGGGCCGGCCGCCCGCGGTCTCCTCTCGCCTCACTTGGGGACAGCCGGGGATGCCCCAGTTGGGGCCTAGGTACAATAGGTACTTGTGGCACAGCCGAATTCCTTCTTAACGTTCTAACCCATCCTATCCTATGACAGAAGGACTAATGTGTTGAATAACAATTTATTTCTAGGAATCTTGTGCTATGAGCTATGTTTGAAAATCTAGGAAATTGCCCTAAATATCACATATTCCTTATGTTTCATATGAATTTTATACTTACTTCAAGTTTTACTGCTAATATAGACAAACTTTTTTTATTGAATTCAATAGAGGAGGTTGTAAAGCGGACTTAAAGAAACAAATTGTTTAAATATTTAAAGAAGCACTTTTTGTTTCGCTTGTGACACATGACAATATTAGATTGTGGTGATTTCTTCCCGCCTTGGTAGCGTACATGGCAGCGGATCTGCCTCACGTTCAAGAGTTCCCGAGTTCGAACTTCGGTGAGGGTGAGTTACCTGAGTAAGGTTTCTTCCCTTATCCTTAAAGCCGAATGTTGGTTAGCTCTAAGCTTCATGGACACTGGGAACATTTGAACATCATTTCAGCTATTTCATTCACCGTGAGAGATGACTTAAAGTTGGAAGACGTAAAATTAAAATTAAAAGGAAAGTGCCGATTATGATAGTAAATGTTTTGGTATATTGATAGTTATTTTTATATACTAATTCAATAAGTACGGCAGGTTACACGCCACTGCGAACTGAAATCCTAAAACAGATAGACTATTTAGTCCCACAGTTGCCATGTGGAGCTTCTACACCCGTAATTTAGGGGTCGAGTGCGTACCGATGTATCTCATTAAAGATTCGAGAATGCAATGGAGCCCACCACAGTGGTCTCAGTGCATACGTCGACCCACCTCATGTTAATTGAGATAAACACTTGTGGAAAAGAGAGTATTTCACATTTCTTGTTATTTCAGTAGTATAGTGAGAATACTGTATGTTTAAGTGATAATCAAATATTTTAAATGGTGGTCCCTATGTGACGGCATTGAGGTAGCGTTCTGTTTACATGACCACGAAATAAAATGAGTCCTCATTTCAGAAAAGATAAGTAATTGATAAATGAAAATCATATGGAGAAATATTTTTAAAATGTCTAACTTCATAAAAAGTGTATTTGACATAAACTGTGTCCTTACACAAGATCTACTTTTTTGTATCTCTTACCGTTTCCAGTACCGAGTGGGTTGTCTCAAACAGCAGCGCCGTCACCTTCATTCTGGAGGATTTAGGTCCGTTTCTCCTGGCCAAACTTCCTGGCCCTTTTAGGGGGTATTCTCGGGTTGCTAGATGAATGTGGAAGCATAATTATATGCTCCGACTTCTCTGTGTCCCCAGTTTTCCTCATTTCTCACTTGACTTCACCTTATATATTGGATGACTGTTTCAGGAGGTGCGCTGGAGTTTTGCACTGCATGTTCCGGGGTAAGGCTTCTCCGAATCCCGCACTCCGCAAGGGAAGTTTAACCCCACAGATGAGGAAGGAAGCTAGCTGTGACAACCGCCATCGGAAGCTCTAGTATGTAATTATTGGGGTCTCTGCCCTCTGCATGCCAAACGTTCAAGAGGTCCCGAGTTTGTATTTCGGTAAAGGGGAGTTTCCTGGATAAGGGTTTTCCGGGGTTTTCCCTTATCCTGAAAGGCCAATGTCGGTTAACTCTAAGCACTATGGAGCCTGGGCTCATTTGAGCATCATGACACCCATTCCATTCTTCGTCCGATATGATAACGATGGAGGAAGTAAATTACAAAAAAAAAAAAAACTGCCCTCTGCAATCATATCTCCTTAGTCTCTCAATTTCTTTAACCCCTCACCTCAGCCTCCTTCTTGGGTTCCTGTCAATGGTATAGACTCTAAAGACTGCGTTCTTCGAGGTGCTAGATGACACCTTTGAACCACTCTGCACTGTCATACGATTTACCAGTAAATAGATATTCATAAGAAGACTTCATGGGTCATCCCCAGAAAATTCAACATACACATTTTCTTTGTCATGCCTAAAAGTCTTGCATTTAAATAAAAACCGTTAAAAATTTGTAAAATGATTTTGTATTGAACTGCACCGCATGGCTGAGGTACAATTATAATGGGGATGGATTCAAGTGATAAGGACCAATGTGGTTTTGGGTAATCAACAGAACCAATTCTGGCAAAGTTATGCCTTCCACTTTCTTCGTCAAGTACACCACAAACGTCTGGGTTAATTGTATTTAGTAACAAAATATTACAATTCTCGCCTTACAGGCGTCACAAATTACAAATAACCTTTTGTGACTACCAATGCTTTATACCATGCGACATCCACCACATAGAGTTCAAGCCTATTTGACCCAAATATTCAGTAGATACATTTGGTGTTTCTAGAATTAGTCCCTTAACAAATTGTGGAAGTATGATCCAGGCAAATTTACGGCCAGAACAACCATTCTATAAAGTACTATCCCACGAGGCTTGTCCAAACCAAAGAATAACTCACCTCCACACGCCAGGAAAGCTGAGACAAGACTGCCTTGCCTCGCCTCTCGGTGGCACCCCGCAGGACAGGCAAAGCGACGACCACGCGCCCTCGCGCGAAAAACAGGAAACAGATTAAATGAAGCGCGTCAAAAGAAGATGCCATCAGGACAATATAAAGGATTGTTTGAAAATGGAGTATCTTCCAGTTACGATCCATGGCGATTTTCCATCTAAATGACTTCAATTTCTGCAACAAACCCTGGTGGCATTATGTGCTGACACTCGAACAATTCCTTCAGTGATAAGCAGGGGCGGTTCCTCCATAAGGTTGCAGGTTTGCGCTACACCCACTGATTCTGAATATACAACAGGTGCATTTTGCACATTAAAGCTGTACTTGTTTGCATTGTTTTATATACAAACATGTTTCAATTACGCTTATCGTCTATAGCTGCCCATGACCGCAGAAGTCGAAATAAACAGTGATTAGCTGTAGGAGCCACAGATTTGCAGTGAAGAGTTAACCTAAGATTTCGCCCAAATGTAGGCTCTCTGAGGGGGTTGCGGGAAGGGGAAGAGATGGGAGGGGCTTCTTATACATTGCTTAAATGGAGGTTTATAAACCTAGCTCCTCCTACTCTTAGCAACGGCTATAGCGTGACCTTCAGGCTTAGCCTCTGTGTGCTCTGCTTTTTGAACACAGGGAGAATTTAATTAAATGCATGGAGGTTATTCAGAAGAGAGCTCTGTTAAACAACACAACACTTGTTCAGGCTTCTGAGTTTATGGCCACTTTGAAAGATTATAATTTTGAATTCTGGCTGTCTTTCTTCTACAAGATCATGCCACATGTGGACATTTCGTACAATCAGCTGCAGAAACGAGACTGCAATGCAACGTTTGCCATCGCCCAGCTAAACGCATTTAAAAGGGAAGTGCAAAATGTAAGAAATAGCGTGGATATCGAGGAACACGAAGAAACTGCAATTAAGAGGAGAAGAATAGAAGATCATGATGTGAAAAGAAGAGAAGCTCTTGAGGTATGTGACATTCTTAGAGAAGCAAAGGACAGATTTAGCTTCACGGGGCATCTGGTAGCCTCAACTTTATTTCGTCAAGAAAATTTCTAAGACATTTCCAGAGGATTCCCTTATAGAAACAATAAGGTTCTATCCTTTTATCATTGGAATAAAAATTCGTAGAGAACTGACTGTAATTTACAGTCGAGAGGAATTTCGTGGAATGTCCAGCGCTTTGTGCTTTATGGACTTCAATAAGGAAAACAATTTATGTACTACATTCAGCGAATATGTCAAACTCCTCCGAGTACTGTGTACTATGCCAATGTCTACCGCTGAAGCAGAATGCTGTTTCTCAACTTTAAAAAGAATAAAAACTTTCCTTAGGAACACAATGTCACAGGACAGATTGACAGCATTAGCAATGCTTTCAATTGAGAGAGATTTTGTTATGAAGATCAGCGACTTCAACGCAAAAGTTATCGATAGATTGGCCAGGTCTAAGGAGAGTACAGCAGAGAATCTGTATAAATAGGTAAGTCATTACTACTCTGTATTTTATTTTTCATTTGTGCACCACCAATAAGATAACCCACCAGCCGCCACTGGTGATAAGCATACATTATCATACTGCACCTTCATTTGTCAATGCATTTCAATAGGCTTAGTGAAAACGTGTGCGAGAGCGTCATCCTTCGTCAGGGTATGTCGCAAGTGGGTCAGCCATTTTATTCTGATATTGTGACAGTGTTTACCATGTCTCAGCATGCTTGTTTATTTACAGAATAATGACAAAAGTATTCGAATTTAAATTATATTTATGAGTTTATCATTCCACTTCCTCTAGGAGTGCATGTGCTTTGGAGAGTTTTTAGTAATGCATTAAAGTGTATCATGGTATACATCAAATACGTAGCTAAATAGGTACTGTATCGTACAATTCAGAACAGGTATCCACCCACCACATGGCATAAATAATTCATAAACATGCATGTCACTACATTGTTCCTTAAGCTTTATACTGCCTATATTTCTACTCTGTTTAAACTTTATTTGCTGTTTTTACACTGCATTCACAGCATTCTTAACAACGAAGAGATGCTGTTAAGTCACTGGGAAACTTGAGCTAAAAATGATGCCTTTCTCAGAGCGTGATTTTAGAGCATTTTAAGGATGTACAGGTAAAAAGCATTGAAAATATATCCCTGGAGTATAAAGAAAATCACGACGTGGAGAAACAGGATATTATATCCGTATAAAGTATCCATAATCCCAGTCATTTTATAGATGGCCATGAGGAAAGCAATAACATGAATAGGAAAAGGGACGATTACACCGTAAGGAGAATATGCTAGTAAAAAGCGAGAACAAAAAATGGCAATCAAACACAATCACGATGAGCTCAAAGGAGCGAAAAAAGGAATAAAAGAGCTGTCGGTTAGGAAATGCAGATTTATAGTAGGGAAAGAAAACAAAGGAAGATACCTAAAGGGAAAATGTTATGTGTTACAATCACATGGCTATTCTCTAATCATTCTTCTGTAAACCATTCTTAGAGAAGGTTATTATTTTAGTTTATTATAAACTCATAAACCTTTAATTTATGTTTATACAGGTAGGTAGACGTGTTTTTAAAGAGGGCGCTTTGTGAAATTCCATGATATTTATATGAACACATAAAAATGATAATGTACCTTTTGAGAAAAGTGAAGGTATTTTAAAATTCAAACCAATAAAAACATTTCTTAACTATAAAAAAGAAGATACAAATTGTGTATTTTTAAGATATTTATATTTTTTCTGCAACAGGAGATGGTAAAATGTCGTGTCTCTTACGTTTTACCAATTACGCACAACGCTTTCAGAAAAAAAAAAAACAGGAATTAATATATTATTTCTATAAAAGTCAATTTATATTTTATTTAAGCATTTTTAGAAATGTTGTACTACACATTTCCTTGTAAAACGCGTGCAATGAGTAGGGAGTTTGGGATTTCCCGTTCAGGCTTTGGCTTTTTTTGTGCCTCAGTAGTGTAGGTGGTAGCTGGTCCACCTCGCGTTCAAGAGGTCCCGAGTTCGAATCTCGATAAGGGTAAGTTATGTGGATAACTTTGGGAGTTTTGGGAGTTTTTGGGAGTTTTACCTTATCCTGAAAGCATATGTCCGGTAGCTTTCAGCTCTATGGAGCCTAGGATCATTTGAGTCTCATTTCAGCCATTTCGTTCATCCTCCAATAAGACGTAACTTTGGGGGATGTAGAATTAAAAAAATTTGGAAGAGTAGAGTACTGTAGGTTTAAGAATTAACATTTCAATGTTTTACCTGGCTGAAACGACGTGCTGTTTGAGAACATTAGAAGTATTTCAAAATTCAAATAAAAAGAATAAATATGTCAAATTATAGTCTTGAATAAATTCTATATGTTTGAGATTTCATTTTTATAGCAAGACAAAAGGCATCTGGAATGAAGAGCACTTAAGAGTCCATAACATACAAATATGCATTTCAATTATTATAAAAATATCTTAAATTTATAGTAGATTAATCACAATATGTATAACCATGTTTGAAAAAAGGTATGAAAAATTTGCTTTTTTCCCCAAAGGGCAGTTTTAATGGTGAATTTTCCTAATAATGTTGGTCATGCATGCAGAACTTAAATGTCATGTTTGGTAGTTAACCAACCTTTTGTTTCTCATTTATTCTGTTTAGAAACCTACACATTTGCCCATGTAGGCTTCTTTAAATGCTTCTTTTAGTTTCACTAGTCCCAAAACGCGATTTCCTGTCACATATCGATATAGAAACTTTAGGTGGAATTGTTAACCTCCCTTACATACTATATATACTATAGAAAGTGAAAATAAAAGCATAAATCTGGTAGATACAGTCTGCATATGTAATATTTGAAGAAGAGCCTTAAGGGAACCGAACGATGGAAATTGAACATTAGGGTCAAAATTTACAATTTAGGCTCTTTGACCTACTGTTCATCTGATTCTCTATAGTAGAAAAGCTTTTTCTATAAACATTTCTGATTTCGGAATAAAAATTCGGAACTTGGTGACAATTTAAGTAACCCTGAACGGGCAACTTAGTATCCCATTTGAGATTTTCTTGGATATTTTTAATGTTTTTTTTTTTTTTTTTTTCAAACTTACTTTAAGTAATCACTTCTTTTTCTTGTTGTGCATTTTAAGTAAAAATGTGTATTAGTTTATAAAAATACACGAGGAAGTTTTCTTGGCTATTTTTTATACATATTTGCACTTATATGTTCCTCAAAATGTATCTTGTGTAGAGGTTTCCTTAAAACTGCCTATCGAAACGTAATAGATAATAATTAGTATGTGGTAGATATATTATACCTCGGAATTAATCCAAAAATGTTTCTAAAGTTGAAACTAAAAACTCAACTGCATTAAATTTGATTTCCAGTTGAATTATCAATGTATATCTCAAATTTTATTTAAAAATAGGTATAATTTGATCAAAAGGAGCAGTGTTTCATCAGTAAGTGTAACGTTTTATTTTAAGATGTACGACTAAAAAGGACTTAACAATTTATACGTACCAAACTGCAACCAAAATTCTTCATATCAATATAACTGTAAAAAAATTAAACAGTGCAAAAAAGTACTTAATGTTTTGAAAGAATCGCATATCATTTGATACCGAAATTAAAGGTTGCAATAAGTAAAGAATCGTAATGGATTTCAAAGGAGTCTTGTATGTTTGTTACGACACGAACAGGTGCAGTTGGTTGAGTTTTTATAACAAAATAAATGTAAGAAACAGTGTCCTTAGCAGATTTCTAAAGGGTAGCTCTTAAATTTGTTGAATGGTCTATTCTTCGGACCCCTAATAATAATGACAATGGACAAGATTGCCATAAAGGAATCTTTGGTTGAATAAGGGCTTAAAGAAAGGGAAAGTCACATGTACACCTACGCGCATCTATAGTCATTCATTCAGTCCACGGCGTGAGGCCGATTAGGGCGGTCAACTTCTTCTGTCTTGGGCCACACAGACCAGAAGTATTCGAGTAATAAGCATTCCGCCTTCAGTAACTCTAAACAGTGATATTGGCAATCCTTGGTCGGCAACTTCAAGTTTGATGTTCGGATAAAAGAAGCAGTCATTAAATCAGTTTGAAACGGGCATTCCAGTGTCATTAAAACCATCCTTCTCACACATATCCACGTATACCCTGTGATTAACCTCATTGTTTACCCTGAGCTACCCTTATTGTATCAAACTGTAGCGTCAACGTGGTAACCTTTGCTCGCCACATATGTAGCTTCAAATTGGCGCCCAACGTGGGGCGCCAATTTGAAGCTAATTTACTGTGGGTGGCACACAGTTCCACTTTCACGCTACAATTTGAAGCAATTATGTTTAGCTCAGGGTTAAGCAATGAGGTTAATCACAGGGTATACGTGGATATGTGTGAGAAGGATGGTTTTAATGACACTGGAATGCCCGTTTCAAACTGATTTAATGACTGCTTCTTTTATCCGAACATCAAACTTGAAGTTGCCGACCAAGGATTGCCAATATCACTGTTTAGAGTTACTGAAGGCGGAATGTTTATTACTTGATAAACTTTATTCTTTCCTCACGTATATATGGACCAACAAATATCTTCTGTCATTTCTGGTCTGCCTGGCCCAAGACAGAACAAGAGGACTGCCCTAATCGCCCTCACGCCTCGGACTGAATGAATGACCACAGATGCGTGTGGGTGTACATGTGACTTTCACTTTCTGGAAGCCCTTATTCAAACAAAGATTCCTTTTGTGACAACCTTGTCCATTGTCATTATTAGGGACTGAAGAATACCTCATTCAACAAGTCAAGTGCTCCCCTTTATAAATATGCTAAGGACACTGTTTCTTACGTTTCTTTTGTTAAAACAACTTATTCACCCAAACTGCTATTCGACTCATCTACCCTTGCACGTGTTGTAACAAAGAACCCACAGTCCTTTGAAATCCATCATGATTCTTTATACATTGCAATTCTTAATTTCGGTATCACATTTGTCCTTAAAATATTTTTAACTACTTTGATTTCGTGATACCCAGACTTCGAAATTAAGAAGTTAAAATTTCTGACCTGTATGTGGTAATTGTCACATCAATGTTACGACTGAAGTGTATTTGTTCTTTTTTACTTTTTAAACTGACTCTAAATCAAAATCAAAATTCCGTGGCTGAGAATTTTCTTCCACAGGTCCATGTTACAGGCAAAAGTTTTCTCAAATTAAAACTGATCAGTAATATGTCTATTACTTTGCATATATCGGTTTAATATGTATTAAACAAGAGGATTTATAAAAAGTGCAGTTTTTATCCTTTCAGCACATTTTGGAGACATCCATCACTTAAACAACGGAGGTAATTGCGTCCGATTTTGTTTTTCTTCGCTACTTCAAATCGTGAATGCAAGTTTTCAACTGCGTTCTTACACGTAGATTTTATAAACTCGGCGAGGTAAAAGCTGTATTATCTCGTACTAAGTGGAGGATCGTTGGATGACAGACCAAGCCAAACATTACGATTAAAATCTTGATCTATGTTTCCTTTCCCCGGGGAATAGGGATCCCATGGGAGAGAATGCGGAGACATTAGCATTTTTGTTTTCAATGTACCTTCAGTCTACTACAGTCCTTGTTACTGGCAAGAGCAAATGTTTGTTGCCTCCGCGGTAACGTGTAACACTTGTATTCGGGAACTCCCATGTACAATTCCCGTCGACAATTCCCTCTCATCCTGGTCTAGGGATGTTTCCAAATCCCTTTCAGTGGAATCCTACCACTCATCCCTGATAGCATCAGAGTTATCTAAAGCGGGCAGTTTCCTCTCAATTACCTGCATTAATACTAGGAAGTGTTCATATTTCAAACATATTGATTATTGAATACAGCCAGTCAATCATGAAGTTATATTATTCAAAGGCTACTTACTCTTACATCAACTAAATGCATTTTTTTCTTTATTATCTTTCAAATGAAAATCACCGAAATTTTTAAATAAATAATAATGATAGTTTTTTGTTGTTGTTGCAGTTTTACGTTCTCCAACGTTAAGTTGGACGGTGAATGAGATGGTTGAAATGATACTCAAATGTATCCAGGGTCCATGGAGCTTAGAGCTACCCGACATTCGCATTTAAGGATAAGGAAAAACCCCGGAAAAACCTTATCGAGGTAGCTCACCCTGACCAAGATTCAAACTTGGGACCTCTTGAACGTGAGGCAGACACTCTACCATCTACGCTACCGTGGCGGGCTATAATGATAGTAGTCATGACGATTACTATCTATTGTTATTGTAAATGATGATAATGATAACATATACAAAACATTCCTTGTATTACTTAAAGGAGACACATAGAAAGTAACTAGAAAGTAACAATTTACTATGGAAACGTAGAGTCAGACTGAAAAATACAACGCCATAGCCGGGATTTGAACCACGGATTTACTGGTTTCCGTCCAGCCGCTCTGCCATTGAGCTACTATGGCCAACGTGCCGATATGACATTAAATTCTCCAACTGACTCATATTTTCCCGGTAAACCACTTAGGAGTTCTCATAAACACATGAGACAACTAACTTAATGGTGACTTACAACATGTAAGTACTTTAAGGCCCGGTCTTTATAGTTAACCACTATTACGTCAATTAATGGAAATTAATTATTCCTTCACACTGGCCGTGTGAAGGCTAAATTGTGGAAACGTAGAGTCATGTCATATCGGCACGTTGGCCATAGTAGCTCAATGGTAGAGCGGCTGGACGGAAACCAGAAGATCCGTGGTTCAAATCCCGGCTATGGCATTGAATTTTTCAGTCTGATTCTACGTTTCCACAATTTAGCCTACACACGGCCAGTGTGAAAGAATAATTAATTTCCAAGAATCTACTATTTTTGCCTTCGTTTTTACCTCCCTCAAAATACCAACTTCGGGGGTCGATTGTATATTTGTCTAAATATCTCAGAATTGGAGAATTCTTGTGACAAATGAAGAGCATCACTGGATTGAAGAACTTTAAGTGACACTTCCATAAAACTTGATTAATCGTAGCCCTTGCAATTCTTTTGCTAGATAAAAAGAGCAGATCCGAGCGTTGATAAATGGGTGCAAGAATTGAGGACAACCTGAAAATACCTCTAGCTTTAAAAATGAGATCTCACAAGAGGTCTGCAAAGTTAAATACAGACATAAACTGTATGCCTTAAAACTGCAATGAGATAGAAGAAACTTCGGGTGCATTAAGAAAACATTGCCTGGAGCAACTTGAGAAATTAATGCAGGACACAAGTATGAGGTGGTAAGATTAAACCGTTCCCATTTTTACAAATTAGAAAATCTCAGCATGAGTACTACATAACAGTGGTTTGGAGTTCTCGTGTCCGTTCCTGATTTAACTTTTCATACTGCTACAGGAGCTTTTCTTGTCTTATTGAACTATTTCACATACTTTTATCAACAACCAAGTTTTGTTTTTGAGTGTGTAGTTACTTTCTTCTTCATGAACCTAAATATTTTATTCATTTAACTAATACATTTATCTTCTTACACAAAATACATTCTGATAAATAACACAATTTCAGAGTCTAACACCTTATAAATGAGTTTTTCTCATCCTTAAACACCTGATTGTAAGAATGACCCAGATCTCTTACCAAACCAACACATTACGTT
Organism: Mantis religiosa; assembly: GCA_030765055.1. Lineage (NCBI taxonomy): Eukaryota > Metazoa > Arthropoda > Insecta > Mantodea > Mantidae > Mantis > Mantis religiosa. The sequence goes on along the minus strand of CM060951.1, from coordinate 34,728,835 downwards.
TTATATTATCCACTGACATCTTAATTGCTTTTATATAAGGGGTGAGTTGAAAGTATGCAATAATGCTTGTAACTTTATTGTCATAGTTTGTGAAGCGCTATTGTCACCATGTGGCATTGTTGAGCTGCCGCCACAAGCCGGAGCCGGGCGCGTGGGCAGTAGAGAAAGAGACAGAAAGAGGATCCAGGGTATTCGGGCCATTGTTGTTGCCGAGAAATTTCTCCGAACGTCTGCGACGTTCTAGAAACAATGGCAAGGTGTTAGAAGCGGCAGTTGTTTGTTGGTTATTGCGACAGCCGACGATTGAAGTGTACCGAAGTGATTTCTTTCATTTGTTTTCGTGCAGTAAAACACCGAGTCAGCCTCGAAGACAGATGATTGTCAATTTAACGTCTTTTTAGTACAGCAAAAGTTGTTCCAAATTTCTTCAAACCAGATTTCCGAATCTATAAAACCCTCGCTGTCACAATATTCTTTGGGCTGGTCCATAGCTCAGTCGATAGAGCACCTGCCTGGCTAGGAGTCACGGGTTCGATTCCCGGCCGTGGGGGTGGGGATTTTTTTTTCTCCGACCCAGATAATTCCTCGTGTTCCCCAGTCTGGAAGTATGAATGAGAGTGGCAATGTGTGCGTGATCTAATGGTTAAAAGCCAACGAATACGAGTTAACACCTTCGATATGTTCCAAAGGAGAACGGCCGCCGATATGACCATTGGAGTTAAAGGTATAAATGGAACAAAGAAATATTGTTTAGAAAAGCTGTAAAATATCAACATGTTTTTATATTACTAATATTGTGAAAGGGCGTGACTATTTTTTAATGGCATCATTTGTTTCACTTTTTTGGTCCTCAAGTCCTGGAACGTACAGTTAGATGCTTTTTAACTGAAATTTTAACACCTTTTTGCCTTATGTTTAATACTTCCAGTTTCATTGATTTTTTTCTTCAAAATTTTGCTTATCGTTGAATGAGTAATCCTTAGTTCTGAATGCACTTCATTAAACAAGACACAAACCTCCTCCTATCACCATGTCCGATCTTCATAACTCAAATTGTTGTCTTTCTGTAAGTTTTGCCATGAATACTTACTTTAAGGAAGATTTTGCAATAAAGTAAGCATTATTGCCCTTATTAGTTTAGCTTTCGTATGCATTTGTTCAATCCAAAGCCACATACTGAAGTAGCCTACTGTATTTTTGAATTCCAAACCTAATGAATTTGAAGTAAAGATGCGTTTTCCTTTGTTCAATATATATGCAGTAAGGTCCTAATAAATTTACATTGCAGTTTGAAAGGGTATTTGAGTATGTTCTGAGACTTGAGGACTGAAGGAATACAAAAAAGTAATGTTTCCATTTAATACAAAAAGAGCACTTCACACCTTTGTAATCATAGTAAAGTGAGAACATGTTAATATCTTAAAACTTTTCCAGAATCACTTCATAGAATTCAGGCATTACAACAGAGGGTGACAGACTTTTTTTGTGTAATTTATGTCTTCCAACGTAAGTCATATCGGACGATGAATGGAGTGGATGAAATGATGCTCAAATTATTCCGGGGTCCATGGAGCTTAAGAGTTACCCAACATTCGTCTTACAGGATAAGGAAAACCCCCCGGAAAAACCTTATCCAAGAAACTCACCCTGACCGAGATTCGAACTCGGGACCTCTTGAAGGTGAGGCAGACATGCTATCACCACGCTACCGAGGCGGTCTGTGACAGGCATTGTTGCATACTTTTCACTCCCCTGTATTTTGAAAAATTATTCAATTTCTTCTCCCAAACACTATTCCAAGACCTTTTAATCATGTCATATTCCAGTGGTAAATGTCCTTTGGTTTTCCACATACGTATCTTACATTCTTCTATGGAGCTTTAATCCTGTAACAAGCAGCACAAGTGTACTCATCGAAGCCAAACCTATCTTTTTCACTTTAAACCTCTAAGTATACCTCTCTACCCGAAACAATTTTAATTTATTGGTATAATTCCAATAGTTTATCTTCAAAAAGTCTTAAGCCTTGTTCTTCTGTATTCTAAACTTCTTCCAGAGTCCGTTGCGATCATTTTATCAACTTGTTCAACTTCTCTCATTCCAATTTCATCTCCCCAAACCAACATATTACCCTCATTCTGATATTTTATGTACTTTAGTATATTATTCTAATCCGAGACATCTACACTAGCATTTCAAAATTGTCTCACCTATTAACTTTTACTATTCCATCCAAACTTAATTCTCCAAGTGATTTTTTTTGGCACAAAACCTCTCTACAAAACATTCTGTGCGCTATCACTTTTTGCCACTATTTCACCCATCCCCAGCAATCTTTGCACCCACTATTGCTTTATATATGTTCCTTTTAGAATTTATCGTGCACCAGATCATAGTAAAATGTTTCAAGCGATATCACAGGTTTTTCTGGAACTCACTATCTAGCGCTTTCAGGTTAGTTTTTTTGAGCTAGTATGTTTACGACTTTCAAGGCGATTGCTCTAAACTGGCACCAATTTCTTCAAATATATTTTCCGTTAAAACTGATTAAGAATCTTGTCTAGCACCAAAACTGAAGCTACAAATTTATTAACGATCACGCGAAACACTAACCTGAAAAGTGGAGTAAGGTGCGTACACTACAAAAATAGTAGGACCGATTTTGTTTAAGGAAACGATGACGGATATGTGGCCTGTTTGTGAGGTAAGGATTTTAGTGCGCCTCTGGTGGCGCCACTTGGCTGTCGACTCTCGGTTCTCTCATGTAGTAGAAAGGACGCGCGAATGGATTACCGTATATTTTAACGGCCCCATATAAACACGTTCTGACTGTTTTCATGGCTAATTTTCTCTTCACTGGGCAGCTCTAGCCAGTGTGGTCCAGATTCCTCACTCCCAAGTACTCCACCACGTCTCTATACTCTCAGTCTATATACCATCCTTTTTTCCTTCTTATGTTGAATATACTCCTTTTGAATACCACTACATTTTTATTTCTTGTAAATTATCTTTAAGCAGAATATGGCTACATTTACGCAGTAAGCAAACTGTTATTGCACTGCACTCAAAATTCGACATCAACATTTTAGAGAAATTGCACGTTTTGAATCCTAACGTATTTGAAAATCATCATATGTATATGTGTGTGAACAGAAGTATTTAAAACCTAAATGTCCAATAGATATAAAATTTCTTAAATTAAAATTAGTATTTTGCAAAATGTGACATGAAGGTTTTTCAAGGAAATCCTGCACCAAATATTACAGTCCTTTGCTTCTTTTCTTTTTATATATTTTTTTCAAAACTGGAGAAAAGATATTTGCATGAAAAATGAAGGTTGTAGTTTGAACTATCTGAGAAAGAATATTCAGTTATTCTTTCAGTTATAATATTCAGAAATAATACGAGGCTTGTGCGTAAAATAAGGTCTCTAAGGCGCTGGAGCCGTGAAGAACGCTATTACGCAACATCCGGCATCATTGTCATTTAGCTTGGTTTCAACCCTTAAAATCTCCACCATAACGAACCCGTTGCAGCCATTATTCTTGGCTGGGCAGCCGTTTGCGATGGAGCTTCCTATCACTTCCACCGCCAAGTGCGAGTTGTGTGCAGTAATCCGTTTTTTGAGTGCCAAGGGCACAACCCCACTGGAATTCATCGTCAGTTATGCGAAGTCTATGGACCACAGTGTATGGACGTCAAAAACGTGCGAACGTGGATCAGAGAGTTCAACGACGGACGTACAGACGTCCATGACGAACAGCGTTCTGGTCGGCCTTCGGTTTCAGGCGAAACAATTGCAAAAGTTGGACAGATCGGCGTGAGACAGTTCGCGAACTGTGCGAACTTATCCCTGAAGTCAGTAAGACTACGGTTGACAAGATTTTACCGAACATTTGCATTATCGCAAGGTATGTGCGCTGTGGGTCCCAAAAATGCTCACCGAGCATTCATCCCCCCTACAGTCCAGACTTAGCACCAAGTGATTATCGTCTGTTTCCTGAGTTGAAGTCACACCTGGATGGAACACATTTCCAGATGGACGATGATTTGAAAAACGAGGCTGAGTGCTACCTGCGCCACTTGTCGGGAGAGTGCTATGACAAGAGTATACAAAAACTGCCACAGCCCATACAAAACTGTATCGATCGCAATGGTGATTACGTTGAAAAAGAGCTGTAAGTTCCACCTTTCCATCAATGTAACATTCATTGAAAATAAAAATGTTTTCTATATTAAATATAGTATTATACGAGAGTAATATTGTATTATGGTATTATACGAGAAAACATTACATTTTTACAAAAATGTTGAGAGCAAAAATATATATCTTTAAAAACAATGAGAAGCAATTTTTAACTTCAAATTAAGCTGGTGAGCCATTAAATCCCACGCAGTTACTCTAAATTTGCTAGTCTACTTAAGCAAGGAAGTTCTCGTGCATTTATTTTATCACATCTGGAGGCTAGGCATTGGCTGCAAATTAAACAGAATTTATTCTCTCAAGGGTTGCTTGAGCTATGTGTTTGTTACATTTGTCTTAGTATGATGTAATCATAACTCATTTAATCCATACTTTGGGTACAACTGTTAAAGGTCATATTACATATACACACACGTACACAAATTTCTTTCACAACTTGATCTACAGTATGATGCTTAATTTATACACTTCTAAACTGCAAGTAGCATTATTTGGTAAATATTGTTTTAACAATATTAATACATCCTGGTTGTTTAAAGGAATTCTAAGGGCAGATCCAAAATGCCCGCCTCGGTAGCGTAAATGGTAGCATGTCTGTCTCACGTTCAAGAGGTCCCGAGTTCGAAACTCGGTCAGGATGAGTTACCTGGGTAAGGCTTTTTCCGGGGTTTCCCTTATCCTAAAAGACGAATGTTGGCTAACTCTAAGCTCTATGGACCCTGGACTCATTTGAGCATCATTTCCCCCATTTCATTCACCGTCCAATATGACTTAACGTTGGAGGACGAAACATACAAAAAAAGGATGCAAAATATTCATAGTTATTTATTGAATAATATGAAAATTATTTTGTTTTTGATCCTGTCTATCAAATACTATTTCTTATTACAGAAGACAAAGAGAACAATTAAAATGTTATAATTTTTTTTAAAAAAATATCTGTTCAAATGCTATTTACTACTTTTTCCAATATACGGTGAATTCATTTTAAAAAATAAAACACGCGCATTTTACAAAATCTGTGTACGTAGGACAGAGAGGCAGAGAGAGCGAGACTGAGGGAGAGAGAAAGAAAAGTTAGGGGGAAAAAGTGAAACCGGCTAAAAACCAAACTTGGTATTTATGTTCAGCATCAAGGATACAATGCCAATATTTTAAAGAAAATCTCACGATTTCAAACTGCCTATAGATGAAAAAAGTTTTGCTATTTTAAATTTTAAAAAAGATGTCTTAAAAATATGATTAAAGCACCACAAGTTTGATATATTTGCATAATTGATTGATTTGGAATCAAAACAGATTTACGAGTATAAAGGTGCTGTTATACGGTTAAAGAAGAGACGCATACATTCCGTTACTTTTTTCATTTACTTCGTCAGAAAATGTGCAGTCCTAAATCTTGGCAGACGCTCAATATCGGGCTGGTTTCTATTTCACAGAAATTAAAATATATCTGCGGCTCAGTGCATGACCGCAATAACCCCCTGGACTCGCTTAAGTGACACAGAAAACATAAAATATTTTACTCGCGGCTTATCTCGCTAGTTAAGATGCATGCCACGCAAATTCTGCGCTGCTAATTTATTATTACTCCATGAGCGGATGTTCAGTGACGTTACAACAACGTGAATGAAGCCAGTTATGCACAGCGCATGCAGCATGAAATTTATATTAGAAAAGTTTTTCATTATTTATTATCATCCTTAAACAGCTACCAACTACTGGTGACAAATATTACCAAATAAATAATAAATAAATCTCTAAACATAAAAATAAATACCTTTATGACACGTTTCGTACTGAAAAATAAGCAAATAAACACAATACGTAACTAAATATGCATATGTTGAGGAATGTCCTAAGTTACTAACCAAATTGTACACTAAACGAAACTGAGGGGACAAAACAAAGGTGCTTATTGTTCCTAAGATAACGAAAGGCATTTTCTAAAACATTATATTAGCATTATGATCTATTGTACAGGTGACTTTTATGTTTCAGATAAAAAATATCTGCAAATGTTTTATGTATCAGGCTGAAGAGTTCAGTGTCATAGTCTGGATCTGAACCATGGATTTGCTACCATGACGTGTCGATCTCTGAAAGAACAATGAATAATGCTTAAGTATAGAAAATGAGTAGTTGTCAAACATTTTTATGATTACTCACTCAGATGAGATGTTCTTCATATCCCCAAAAGCGCTTTTCGATGAGATGTTCTTCATATCCCCAAAAGCGCTTTTCGATCAGGTTTTGATCATCTTCAGTGTGTGTTGACCAGCTGGTCAACACACACTGAAGATGATCAAAACCTGATCGAAAAGCGCTTTTGGGGATATGAAGAACATCTAATCTGAGTGAGTAATCATAAAAATGTTTGACAACTACTCATTTTCTATACAAGAAATATCTCACTTTTAATGACTTGACTATGTCTTCTTTAAAAAAAAAAAAATGCTTAAGTACTTAAGCAGAGATAGAAGCAAATCTGAGATAAGGAGAACCATGGAAATTTATTTAAAGTAATTAGAAATAAAAGGATACAAAAATTAAGATATGCATCCAGTTTCAAAGTTCTTATTTAATACACTTCTAATTTATAACCTCAACATATCACAAGACATAATGCAAGCTCTCGATATATAATTAATTTCATTTTTATAAGATTGCCTTTCTTATAAATAGAATTAAAATAAATTTCTTATACAATTTTTGAGTTATAAGGTGTGAGTTAAGAAAAATAGAGATGCAAATACCTTAAATTGTTATATTATAGGGATGGAAATAAAGGTTAGGCTACTTGTGCGATTTAAAACTATGTATATTTTCTCCAGTGTGGGTCTAGTGTAAATGTTAAACAATAAACATGTACGGTTAAGAGGTGGAAAACAAGGATAGGAGTAATTTTTGAAATTACCTAGTGTTTAGTATAAAATGCTCCTAAGATCGAAAGGCAAATTTCCAAGGTCCTATACAGATTGGTTAAATGATGCAGATTCGTAAGGAGTGGAAGATATGAACAGGAACAGTTTTTAAAAGTTGTAAGGTACTAAATACATTAGGTTAGCAAATAAAGTTACCAAGTCATAACTTAGTCCATATAGTGGTGCATTTGTTATAGGTAGGGCCCGGATTTTGATGAAAAGTCATCTTTTTCTGGGTAGTCACAGATGATGCTTATTGGAAATTAAGTGTATTCTGGAACAAATACGTTAGATATGTATGGTTTTTATAGGTCATCAAAATGCATTGTTTCCACATTTTATAATAGTCATTTTTTAACATTTAGATGTATTTTCCGTTCATTTTCGTTCTTTATCACGAATTTATTGGGCAATTTCATCTACTGCCCGCATTCGGGAGGCCCGGGTTCGATTCCCGTGGTCGACGTGACCCTGACCCATGGGCTTTATATATATTGTAACTCTGTGGGTTCGAAGAATTAAAAGTCCAATTTGCCGAAATGCTAAATGTTCTTTATTCGCTCAGAAACACACTGCGTAGCAGCAGAATTACATCACATATTACAATCTACAACACCGAGGTTGATGACAATATCAAAGAGCTTACTCAACTTCCACTGTTTACAACACTCTTGTTACATGTCTTTATAACAGCTCTCAGCTGTTCTCTGCTTACCTCTCCCGCGACTGTTTTACAACTCGCAACTCGATTCTTGGCCAGTCGTCGCATGTGTGTGTGTGTGTGTGTGTGTGTGTGTGTGTGTGTGTGTGTGTGTGTGTGTGTGTGTGTGTGTGTGTGTGTGTAACATGCAACTGCATGTGTATACCACTGTGAAAATTTTCAAATAGTGAGAGAAGAGTTGAATAGTTTTGATAGGGCAGATTCCAAGGCAGTTGAAAGCGCACAGGATCTGTTTTCTCATACTCAAATCCAAGGTAAATTAACCTTCATTAAATCAAATGTTACACTTTTTACGGATACCATAACCCGCCTTGAAGAAAGTGGCATGATACTGGATAAGTCAATTGTGTTAGTGAGGATTGCGGAAAAGAGAATACAAAATGTAAAAGATGAGGCTGGAGACAAAATTAGACAGAAATTAAAATCTGTGTTGGACAAAAATAAATGATACCAAACAGTTTGTCGGATTGCCGATATATTTCCAGGAGAAAACTCCAGAACTGGATTTTTTGAACAGGATTTAACAGGCAGTGACATAGCGTTTCCTTTTAAATATGCACCTATCATATCTGTGGAAGTGGAGAGAAGTTTTTCAAAGTATAAAACAGTTTTAGCTGACAACCGCCGTTCTTTTCCTTTTGATAACTTGAAGATGACCATGGTGGTGTACTGCAACGCTGAGTAAGGCATGTTTTGGCTAATGGGAACAGTAAATTATTTTTCCATATTTTATAAAATTAAAAATGGCCTGATTAATTTTAAATTTATGTATTATTTAGCAGCAATAATTGCATTATTTGCCAATAAAGTTAATTTTAAAATGTGGTTATTCCAACCGTATATTCATTATTTGTCTGTGGCAGTTATTAATTTATTATTATGAAAGAAATTGTTAATTTTTGTTAGTTCATTTTTTTACATTTTATGTGTATTTTTTATATTTTAAGAGCATTTTATTGCTCATTTTTAGAGAATTTTTAGGTCAACAACTTCCGGGCCCTAGTTATAGGTAATAGGTTACAAATGAAGCATAGGTGTATTTTAAGGTGATATATGATGCAAGTATATTGCAAGGTCATATATGTATAGTTTAGCAAAAGTGTTGGTGAGGTTTTTATTTCTTTCCCTTTTCTTTTCTTTTTCTTGCTTTTTTTATTACGCGTAATGCAACTTACGCCGGGGGAAGAGGTGATCTAAGAGTCCTGGGGATGTGTAAACCTGGATAACGGGGGGAAGAGGAAATGGTTGCTAGCTATTTGAGGAGCCTCAAACTTATACTTCCTGCCCTATGTCTCCTCTAACGTCACCCCTCCGCCTGGTGAGGAATAGGCACCAAAGATCTGTAATATGTCAAGGGGCAAGATCCCTCCGATTATTGTTATGTATAGGTCATCATTATTTAATGTGAAAATCATTGTGGTGGAGGACTGGTTTCTTCTTGAATCCAACATATATTTATATGGTATGCATATGTACAGAATTTAGTACACCACGCATTTTATTAACACTGACTTTAAAACATGTTAGTAGGCGTGGAACAGAAGTTTCTACCTCTTTTATTCCTGCTATTTGTTTGAAGTGTTAACCATAATGACCCATCTATCTTGAAAGGTTAATGCAAATGTAACACAAACTCAAACGCTTGTGGCAAGGTCAATACGTGCCACTCATGTTTATTTTCATTAATATGAACATGAACACCAGATACTAAAGTAAACCCTTAAAACTCCAAGCTTCCATGTTCGAGATAATTAAAAAATAACAAAATAGAACTATTGCACTGCACAAAAAGAGTGAAAAGAAATTAAATGCAGTGACAAGAACTTAATCTGTTAGAACATCATCGTCATCTTTTGTGACAAAAGACTCAAGTATTACTTAGAAAATAGAAATCAGTGTCGCTATGTTGCCTTTCTAAATAGCATGAAACTCTTACATTATAAAGTATAGTTTTCCTTTGTGTATGGCAAAATATAATACAGAAGCAATTTACTGCAGTTTTAGCAACGTAAAGTGCGATGGTGTATCGTCACAGCATACATTTGAATCGCTTTTACAGCTCAGTTCTCTCTCTATTTTAAATTGTCCTTTAACTGGTCATATTAATCGATGAATGCAATTATGCTCAAATGAGTCCAGTCCATAGAGTTTAGAGTTACTATACGTTCATCTTTCAGGATAAGGGAAAACTTTGGAAAACCCTTAATCAGGTAAATCACCCTAACCGAAATTCCAAATTGGGAGCACTTGAACGTAAAGCTGACACGCGACCATCTACGTGGCCGGCTCAGTTCTCTTATTTTCATTCGTTTCATTCATTGTTAACGGTGAATATTTTCTTTCTTTTGGAAAGGTAGTGTCAGATTGAAAAGTTCAATGTCAAAGCCGGGATTTGAACCATGTATCTCCCGGTCTCCCTCCGGTCGCTCTAGCTAGTGAGCTATCATTCTCCAACTGACTCGCTTTTTCCCCCGATAAATTTCAATTCACTGGTTTACCGGTAACAAGTGCAAATGAGTTGGAGAATAACGTCGTGCTGACATGTTACCATGGTAGCTCAGTGGTTAAAGCAACCAAATGGAGTGCAGGAGATCAGTGATTCAAATCCCGGCTATGGCATTGAATGTTTCAATCTGGTTCAATTCGCAAAGGAATCTTGTCCTACATATGGCCAGTGTGAAAGAATAATTAATTTAGTTTCTTTCGTTCTTTAGCTTTTATTTTTCTCCATTTATACCCCTTGTTTACTGGTCATTTCGGCGAATCATGTGGAATATATTACCAATTGGTAGTGATATTAACTCGAATAGAGTGCTTTTCTTTGGGATTTGTACAGTAGATTGCGCACACACAAACACACACACACACACACACACACACACACACACACACACACACACACACACACACACACACACATTCTCAAACAACCAGAACTGAGGGAAGGAGAGAGAAACATTCCCACTCCTACACTTCAGCCGGGAATCAAATTCAGGACACCTCCCACAACCGGCAGATGCTCTATCGACTGAATCTCGTACGCTTATGTTCTTGCATTAATGTTAAAATTTCTATGTAAAGTACCTTAAGGCTTACTCAGCTATAATTAAACTTGTTCCGATTAAACATAATAAACAGCAACTATAACTGTTGGAGTTGAAAAAATAAACAATGCATACAATAAGACTTTGTGATATTGTTAGAATTGTCACGGACCGTAAGTGTGTTAAAACATAAAGCCATAACAAAGGTGCCATTAACCTACCAACCTAAACAGCTGTTCCATATATATCGGAAAGTTTCCGTGCACCGGACTGTACGATACGCATATGTATATAATCTCCTTTGTTCATCCTCATTGCATCTTTTTATTAAGATATTCTGCATTCCTTTTTAATTATTAATGATATGGCACACTAATTATTTATAATATTAATCAGTGACATGATTGAAAAGAAATAAGGAGCATGTAGATACTGCGTTACTTTTAGCTTCGGGAAGCTTAAAATGATAAACATTAATGTGATATGAAAAGTAGGCTAATAATAAAGTACAGAATAAGTTATAACTAGAAAAAACTGTTCACCTCTAATTGTGAATCAGGCTGTCAGTTTAAAATCTGTTGAAACTAACACGTGTACTCCCAGAGGTAAACATTTAAGCATATTTAAAGTGGCAATATATAACCATTATTTGCGTTCTTACAGGGTAATAATTAATACGTTAATCTGATAAACTGTTAATAGCAAGTACGACTTTTTTAAGTAGAAGTACATATTTTTGTTGCAGTTTAAAACAAGGGGCTTCAGTGGTACGGCCATGTATATGAAACAGGAGAAAGAAGACTCAAAATTGTGCATAAATGGATGTTTAAGAGTAAGGCTGACCGACACCCGAGCAGAAAATCTACACATGTCAATTGAAAGACTTGTTGCAATGGAAGTCCTCATATTTTTCAATAATTATTTGCAGCCAGATATTTCAACTGTCTTAATAAACATTTTTCGCTACACAGTCTGGTATTGACTGCCGAAATATGGTTTTGCCCATGTCAGTTTGGAAACCAAGGTGATGACTAATAGTTTAATCTCATCAAATTTCTTTATATCTATATATGATAGATTCAGAATAAGGTTCACGATACACCCATAAGAGGTGATGTTGAGTGGAGTCGACTAGTGTTATGCCACCTGGTGAACACTTCATGATGGATTGCGTGACAGTTTGCTGACAAGAGCAGCAGATGGCGGTTGTGGCGTTTTGCGGTCCTGAGCATGTAACAGAGAGGTTACTGCATGCATAAGTCAGAGCGAGGCCGAGCAGAGGAGACCAACTTTACCTTCTGCTCGACATTCTAACCAGTCGGAAACAATTTCACTTCTGCTCCAACACGGAACAGATATTTAGAACTTCTCTTTGAATGTAAGTTCCAGCAGCTTTCATGGCTTCAGAAGATAAATTAAAGGCCACCAACATCCTTTCAAATTATATTACAATAAAATCTTCTAATTCCCTTGTTTCATTTTTTGGACTTAGTTTCTCCTGAAATGTATTATTGTACTACTTTATACACCATGTTAATACTAAATTATGATATGAAATATTAATATTGATTCGGAATTATCAACTTGCAATACCAACAATTTTAAGAATACACGATAGGAAGATATATAACAGGAATCAATAATTCGAATATATTAAAAAGAATATATAATGTAAGATATACGGATTACAGTTCTTACACTGAATAAGACTGATTAGGAAGACCAACTACGCGTTGAGTCAATTTAGCGTTCCGGGCCAAGGCAATTAGGCGTTCCGACAAATTTAGTCAACAAGATACCCAATAATTCAGGATTCAGATAATTTTCAGTACGTTCAGAAATCAGAGATATACATAAAACTCACTTATACTAGTTATGAAAATCGTACACGAAATTACTTTTTGAAATTTAGCAACTTAGAGAATTAAAGTTATGATTTAGATGCGAACAAAAGACTTAAGATTTGCAAAGTGTATAAGACTTTGGTCAGATTACCATGAAGTAGGTGGGATTTAAGTTGAATAAAATGAATTTAAAATGTTATTTCTTATAATGATGATGATGATGATCCCTTCTATTTACAGAAGGATTTTACTCCGATAAATTTCGGCAGTCCATAAAGCCTAAAGAGCATGCTCGGGGTAACATACTATTGGCCATAGCGGCACAGGGATCTGCCGTTTAACTTAGGCGTTTATTTATTATTATGGAACAATCATTTTAAACTTAAAATCTTATATTTCAGAAGTTTGCAGATATAATATTTCAGTAGTTATAATTTTTAGTGCTATCAATTAGAAATAGTTTAATTATTGGAAATTAATTGTTCTTTCACACTGGCAGTGTGTAGGCTAAATTGTAGGAGACCAGAAGATCCGTGGTTCAAATCCCGGCTATGGCTTTGAATTTTTCAGTCTGACTCTACGTTTCCACAATTTAGCCTACACATGGCCAGTGTGAAAGAACAATTAATTTCCATTAATTGACCTAATAGTGGATAACTATAAAGCCAGGGCCTTAGAGTACTTACATGTCGTAAGTCGCCATTAAGTTAGTTGTCTTATATGTTTATGAGAACTCCGTGAAAGTACGTGTCAGTTGGAGAATTTAATGTCAAGTTGGCGCGTTGGCCATAGTTGCTCAATGGTAGAGCGGCTGGACGGAAACCAGAAGATCCGTGGTTCAAATCCCGGCTATGGCTTTGAATTTTTCAGTCTGACTCTACGTTTCCACAGTTTAATTATTTTTTTGTAAGTCACAGAGTACACAAGTTTAAACCGAAAAGGGAATGGGAGCTAAATATTTATTCTTGAAGAAGTTCTACAGAATGGCCAGACTGTTCTAAATTCTTTAGTCTCTAAAAGGTCTGGTTTTCTATAGGAGATAGAGTGCCAATGATTTTGTGAGTAGGGAAAACGAAGACACATATGTATAAGGATTTAATAAAAAAAATATTCCAGTATATTTTCCGGAAAAATAAGTGCTAATTATTGACATTGTTGCCAATAAGATATTATAGACTAGGCATTTATTTTGTACTTGTTAAAAGTTTATCTCTCGTACAGTTCATCTGGTTTATCTTGAAACATAGAAGAGAGAGACCACACACCTGCCCGCGCTATTGTAGGTAACCCATGACTGCCTAATCCCATATCACATCACTTCCATGTAACGTTCCGATTTAATCCTTGTGGTTATATTTTGGCTATCCCTTTAATACCTTCAAGCGCAGCGCTTTAAATATCCTCCATTAGGGAGGGTCCCGGACAATTGATAATATCCTCAGCTCCATTGCCATCGGATGCTGGATTACACCCGCAGTCCGATGCATATTCACTTTCTGCTACATTTATGCTTACATTGTACAACATATAATCTATTAATCCGTCTTTTTTGCAGTAAATTTCTTCTATTCCCTTTACATGCTCTCAGGCGGCCTTACAAATTTCTGGAGTAACTTTTAGCGCTGCATTACGGAAGATCTGACTTACATCTCGTAAGTAGTTCTTTGAATGTCACATTACGTTTCGTCACGTTTTCTTTAATTTGTGTCTATATTAGCTGAAAGCATTCATATCACAATGATACGGAGGTAATGCATGTCCATTTAATTCAGCTGTGGAATCTATTGTATATCGTTTGAACTTATCTTTGTTTCTCGTAATTATGACGTACAGCACCGGTTTTGATTCCATATTTCCATTTATTACCATATTTCCCTGTCAATATAAAGCATTCTTTGTAAATAAGCAAGTCACTGATTGCCGATACCAGGCCGTCCTGGGTAGCAGTGGCAATGTGTTCACAAAATGTTGTTACCCCTCTATTCTAGCGCTAGGTAAGTCATATTTCAAGTTAAACCAGAGAATCTTAATTAGCATTACTTGAAGAGTCATTTCAGAAAATAGTTAATAGATAGATTGTAGCATTGGACTAATGGCACTTCCGGGATTACTGTTAAATGTTTAAATAAACTAGTTTTGTAAACATTTCTTTCAATAAACATGAAGTGGATAGAAAAATAAGGTTTCATAAGAGTAATTTAAGAAGAGAGAAAAATGGCTATGGTGGTTACAGAAATGCATGTGAATTGTTACGCTTAAGGTAACAATTGAATGAATTTATAGTATGTGCAAAAATAACAGTATAAATCTTTTAAATAAGAAGCCATGGCGCGACAGCCAAGAGAGGAGCGGCTTGTCAACCCGACTGCCGGCCTCACGCCCACATAAGCAATGTAGAGGTGGGCGATCGTCCAACCGATACGGAGAGCAGATGTGGTCAGCATCTCGGCACACCCAGCCGGAAAGTTGGTTTTCTTGACCAAGGTCACTTACCTATTGCAAGCTTTTCAAGTTCCTTACGGTGCTGAGTGGGCACCGGTCTTATACCCGGGACTTAAAATTTACACCCCCAGGGTTGGGATCGAACCCAGAACTTAGCCTATTACGACACGGCGCAGAACATAAAGCTTTTAATATGATTAAAATAAAATTAAAATTCACCGTGTAATACTGGCACCACATTGACATTTGATGCATGTATGATCCAAATGAGTTGTCTGTATGGGTATTATTTAAATGTGTAATGTCTGTTTTAATGGAATAAGTGGGATAGCAGGTACATGCCAATTCTACTGAACGCTGATCTCTATTAACCACGGTCTGTCGATTGCTTTAAAAGTTCAAGGCAATGCTCAGTAGTTTGGCATGGTACACCATTCTCAGTCGTGGAGCTCTATTCCAAGTTCAGCTATGTCCCTAGGTCGGAAACATTCATATATCAAAATGAATATCCATGACAACCTCATAGGAGGATTTATATGTATACGACGAAGTTTTAGAAAATCAAATAAAAATAGTTTTACAAAATGTAAAGGAGTATATTACTTTTTCAATATGCTCTTTTTTAACATCAATATATTTTTGCATTTGATGAAACTTCTTGAAGCAATGATGCCACTTTATATGAAGCACTTCAGAAAACAGGTTTTTATAATGTTCTGCTTCTTCATCTGAGAGAAATGTGATCCACTTAATTTCTAACCTTTGCAAACAAATAGAACAAGTTGCATGGTGATTAGTCCATGGTATTGACGGACATCCAGATAAAATTCACCTACTAGTTTTCTTGTGTACAAAAGTTCTCATTATCTAAAATTATTTTTCCTTTTTTTGTTTGCTTTTTTCACGTTTTCAAAAATACATACACTAATCGGCAGAACGATACGTTTGACTTTTAATGGTATAATACAGCTGTTTTACAAAAAGAAAAGAAAAACTGGTAACCACCTGTTTACCAGCATTGAGATCACGTAGGGGAGGGAATCCGTCCCCTTCAGCTGCTTTAGTGCGAGCGCTGCTGACTATTATCACTCGTGTTACCACTGACGTTACGAGAGAAACCTTGGGCCGAACATTCGAGCCCCTCTCTGAATGGGAGTTGTTCGGATTGGGTTGGACTCGTGGAGGCAGTGTGTTCCCCACACCCGCGGGAGATCGGGTACCTCCTGCCTGGCCTCGGCCGCCCGGAGGGGGTAGAGGATTGCCTAAGAAATCCCGGATACTAGCCTACATAGCTAGTAGAAGGTGTGCTAGATCACCAGGCGGCCCCACCGAGGTTCTCTGTAGTCTTCCCTGCTGGGTTGACGCGCGTAAGTGCAGTATCCACTTCCACCCATCTTGACGTTGTTGTCGATGGGGGGGGGGGGGTCTTTTTAGACCCTAGGTATTACCCTATGGAAAGAGACTCCGGGTTTTCAATGGCTCCCGGAATGAAGGAGGCCGGGGTCTTTGGATTTTTGGATTGACCTCTGCGCATAACCAGCACTGAGAATTCGATGGACTTACAGACATAGTTCTCTTTCGGAAGACTCATTGAGTCTATTGACTTTTCAGCTTATAGCAGTGAATCAATCATTCGTCACCAATAGCGATATTACAAACTAAAATTGTTACTACCATTTTGAAGCCCGCATGTCTGCCTCACGTTTAAGAGGTCTCGAGTTCGAATCTCGGTCAGGGTGAGTTACCTAGATAAGGTTTTTCCGGGGTTTTCCCTTATCCTTCAAGACGAATGTCGGGTAACTCTAAGCTCCATGGACCCTGGACCCATTTGGGCATCATTTCACCCAATTCATTCACCGTCCGATATAACTTAACGTTGGGGTGGACGTAAATTAAAAAAAAAAAAAAAACTACCATTTTGAAGTTTTCCAGAATTTTTCCGCATCAACAAATGTATGGTTGTTTCTATCGGGTTGTGTGGAATTTATCAATAGCAAACCTTCTAACGGCTAATTGTTGATTGAAAATGTTTTGTATTTTACTCGTACAGATGTCCAATACCGCTACAATAAGTACATAAGAAGTCCGTTGATCTTGAAAAGGACACGTTCACTTGTTGAACCCAAACAAGTTTATGAACAATGTCACATTTTATAACGAAAGATATTATTACTGTGGATGTCATAGAACTACAAACGAGTCATTAACGAAACTTGAATGTATTATTTTAATAGTGAAAATAGTATTATTATGAGTGCGAGGACTAGAAAGCTTGGACCTTTGGGAAGCTGCGGATGTGACTTTATTTATAAAGAATACAGAGAAATTCTTAGTAAGAGGTTTAACAATATATAAGCAAAAATACATTGTAAAATTTAGTATTAGGGTACATATTGAGCATGAACTATTGAATGCTATACACAGTGTGTTCAGAAAACTTCGTCCTTCGTGGTCTAGGCATTGATGAGAGTAGGAATAATATATCCAAAAGGGTTTAGAAGTAACGAGGATTTTGTGATTTTTTGTTGATTTTGTGGAGATGAAGTGAGCACTGTTCATTACCTGATATACTGTAAGAATGTCTTATGAATTATGTCTTGAACTGTATGTCATGCTGGTTTAAAGCGAACAAATTATCAGTGAATCTAGACAAAACAAAAGTGGTCAAATTTATAACCTGTCGTACATCACATACTGAAATAGAAATCGGGATTAATGATATGTTATTAGAAGAAATTGACAACATAAAATTTATCGGCCTTCAAGTGGACAGATGTTTAGATTGGAAAGTTCACATAAATTATATCTTACCTAAACTCAGCTCTGCCTGTTATGCTCTCCGAGAGCTGGTTAATGTAAGTTCTATTGACACACTTAAATTAGTATATTATGCATACTTTAACTATATTATGGAATATTATTTTGGGGCAACTCAGTAGAACGTAAAGAAATATTTCTTATGCAAAAGAAGGTTATAAGAATCATTACTAACACCCACAAAAGATGCTCCTGTAAAGATCTTTTTAGAAGATTGAAGATATTAACGCTTCCTTGCATGTATATATTCTCGATCCTAAAATTCTTTGTATGCAATCGTGCCTTATTCGCAACAAATAATGTAATTCACAAAATAAACACTAGACAAAACTATAATGTCCATTATCCCAGTGCTAAACTTCCTTGCTTCCAGAAAGGTGTGTATTATGAAACTATCAAAATATTTGGCGCACTTCCTAATGTTATTAAAGAAAAAGTTGATAATTTCGGTGCTTTTAAAAATGCTGTTAGAGAGTACCGTTGCTCAAAATATTTTTATTCTGTATAAGATTATCTGAATGACAAATTATCCTGATAATGCTTCTGTAGCTCTATAAGTAAAATCTAACTATTCCAATGACAAATAATTACTAATAAATATTTGGTGCAAGTTGAAAGTTCATTTTTATGTATATGTATTTAATAAATAACAAGAATGGTATCCATTGCAAAAAGGTTGAGACGTACTGGCATAAGCCAAGTGAAATCTGGTTTAAAAAGCGTTTCATTTTGTATCATATATAATTATCTCTGGTTTGTTTTCCATATTGTTGTTCATATTGCCTGTGTACTATAATATGTGTCTTATGTTAACTTTTGTACATATATATGCTATTTAACTTTATACCTCGGACATGTTCAATATTCACAGCCTTTTCTGGCTACAAGTGAACCTACTGAACGCAAATCATTCTTATCTAATGTAATCTAATCTAGAAGATAACAAATTGGAGGAGAAAAATGTGGGATAAGAACTGGAACAGTGTGAGGAAAGTGATGGTGGCGTTACGCATGTTAAAGGTGACTGGTGAAAAGAAAAATAGATGTATAGGAGAATTTTTATATAAGTTAAGAAAAAAGTGGATTGGAGTAAAAAAAGCGAAGGTGAATAAGAAATGACAGCAAGCTGCTCAGCAAAACCAAAGGCTTATGGCCAGGGACCTGAGTCAGCGATGATATTGTAACTGAAACTGTACAAATAAATAAATCTAAATCTAAATCGTGGTCTAGGGGTAACATGCTAGCCTCTGGTTCTCGAGATCTCGCCCAACGGAGGGCGATCAGTCTTTTCGGGCTTAAAAATCCTTAGCATTCCGAAAGGGAAGTAAAGCCGGATGTCCCGTATCATAAATTCACGTAAAATAACCTTAATCCTGATAAAGATGCCCTTGAGCAAAATTAAACCGCTTTTCATGTCCAATATAAAGAGAACCCTAAGAACCACAACAGTTAAACATAGTCCATAGAAAAATTGTCCAGGAGAGTAAGATTTATATATAAAACATTTTAAGGTGCTTTTCTTCTTGAAAGTGTTATGCTCTGTTTCTTGCTATCGATGTAAATATAAAAGAACAGCTCTCTCTACAAAGAAATAATATGCCTTTTTCTAATGTCTTATCTAAAGGTTGCATTGAAGTGGTACGTTCCATGTATTGGCTTACAAAATAACTCCATTATAGTCTTATAAAACAAATTTATTTTACAAATACATTTTGAAACATGTTTGTATGCCTCCAAGGAATATACTACATGCATTTCTTGATCGTCTTTTGGCTTATAAATATAATGTGTGCTTACTGAAGTCACTGTATGAAAAACGATCTATGCACCAAATCATAGTAACAGCAGCACATAATTGAGAACAGTGCAAGAGGTTCTTGTAGTCCTAACAGTATTCGTGTGGTGAGTGCTAAGCAGTGAAGATATAAACGGAGATAAGCAGATGCCCTTGCCTCATAGGAGCACCAGAACTGCTTTTGATATATAACCGCAATCCTCTAGAATCTTCCCTTCTCCCTGCTTCTAGAGCGTTCTGGATATCTTGTTATTTCTTAAGGTCACTTAAGAGACATCTTAGGAAGTAAGTGTTTGCGTTTCTGGTGCGAAAATAAGTGCTATGTTATGAACAATTTTGTGACATGCAATGAGTGTGTTATTGTAGGATACATCAGTGAGTCTTTTGTTCGATATCCCAGCTTCAACTGTCCGTTGTTCATTATGCGGCTGCGTCACGAAGCATTAGGATAGGGATCACTACGGAGGGGATTCGCCACTGAATCTTGTGGTGTAGTACTCCAAGTGGGGCATCCCGAGGGGAAGGATGAGGTGAGAGGAGACAGTGGGCGACCAACCAAACACCTGCTGACACTAATATCCTGAAAGGCAACACCAGATGGGAGATGAAGTGAAATTATAATGGAGATGAAATGAAGGGAGAGGAATTTCGGGGATGTAAATAACCTACCCAGCATTCGCCTGACGACCCGGAAAACCCCCGACCAAAACATCGTGCAGGTAAGTGGGCCACGGGAATCGAACCTGGGCCTCCCGAATGCGGGTCATAGACGAAAGGTTACGAAGGAAGTGAAGTGGCAGTAAAATCTAAGTAAAGTGACAATGCACAATATAAAAGCTCCATTTCCTCTCCTTCTATAAACACGTGTAAACCAATTTTATTCTTCTCTAAGAGACACTTTGTCAGTTAATTGTGAATTCTCTATGTTAAACAACTCTGCTAGATTTGAATGTACTCTAGCTTACAGATATCTACAGTTTTACTCCACAATAAATCAAAAGCCGCTCTATTTTAGCTCCAATGTTCATAGAGAAAACTGGAATCTTTTGATCAACAGAGCGAATGATGATGTAGCAGATACCTGCATCGCTGTACAAGCACGCAGTAGCGGAACCAGACTGTGTATAACAAGACCTGTTCAACAGAACATACTTCAGAGCTGAAGGTTTGTGTTTATACATTTACAGTACAGCAGATTAGAGATGGCATACATCATCCCAACGTCATAGTGAGCAAACATGAAAGCAACCAAGAAGGAAATAAGATATATAGTTCAGAACAGCTTTAGCAGTGTCAAATTGTTGGGAAGTTAAGAATATATGGTACGCTGAACTCAATTGACTTTCTCTATCTTTCTACAAAATATTCTTACTTACACAGGCTTATTGGTCTATCTAGTTCATGATAGCCGACATAATTGTTTGCAGAAATCTTACTACAACAATTTCCTTACAAGTAAAACGGAATTATGGGTATGTTGTAAGCTTTAAGCGTTACTCAGATATCTGAAGACCGGGTTCTATGTGATAGCTTTGAAATTTCGTTCTGTTTGCGTGGTCCAGAGTTACAGCAACAAAAGGCAACCAATGTCCACTTTTCATTTACTGTATGCCCACGACAAGAAGGCTAGTGGAGTATGAAGGGCAGAGGAGCTTGAACTGTTTAACTGCTCCGGTAACAGATCTGTTTTCTAGGAAAGGAGTGAATGAGAGTGCATATGAGTCACCCTGCTTGTTGCAGCGATAGGTACTAATTATAGGTGCGCTATGTGACAACACCTGTGTATTTTAAACGAGCCTTTCATCCTTGTCATACTCGGAAGGCGAGCATACAACCCGAGGAGACTGCAAAAGTCATTACTTTGCACATTCCTCTAGCTTGCTTTCTTGTGCTAGGCAATTAGTAAATGGGACATAGAGTTTAACATAAAGTGCAACAGTAGAGTATGCTACTGTTTCACAGAGTTCTCACTACTTAGCAACTTCATCTACGAGGGTGTAATGCCTCCTATTTTTCCCTTAAATAAGAAAGTTATCTGAAAACTTTGAATTTGGCGCAATTCGTCAAACCTTCTTCCAATGCCCTGCAGTAGTAACTTCCTAAGTCAACAGGTGGCAGCACTGCATCCTCTTGCAAAATGGCTGACATCGACATTCGTATTAGACAGCGTTCTGTGATTGAAGTTTTGACTTTGGAAGGCGAAACGCCAATTCGCATTAACGAAAGGCTAAAAAATGTGTATGGCGATGCAACGGTGGATGTCAGCACTGTTAGATGATGGGTTCGTCGCTGTAACGAAGCTGAACAGCAAACAGCATTGACAGATGAAAAGCGAAGCGGCAGGCCGGTGACAGCAGTGACTCCATGCAACATTCAGCGAGTCGATGACACCATTCGTGGTGATCGCCGGGTAACCACAGGTGAATTGTGTCGCACGACCTCCCTCAGTAAAGGCAGTGTGATGACGATTATTCAATAACTGGGTTACTGAAAAGTTTGTTCACGTTGGGTACCAAGAATGTTAACCGCACAAAACAAAGAAACAAGGAAAACAATAGCCTGCGAATACCTGCAGCGCTTCAATTTGGAGGGAGAGGAGTTTCTGGAAAATATTGTTACTGGAGAGGAAACGTGGGTTCATTTCTTTGAACCTGACTCAAAGGGACAGTCAATGGAATGGCATCACACAACGTCACCGAAGAAAAAAAATTCATAACTCAGCGGTCGGCAGGGAAAGTTATGGCTACAGTATTTTGAGATGCAGAGGGTGTGCTTATGATTGATTTTTTGGAGCAGGGATACACAATAAACTCTGTCCAATACGCCAGAACCCTCAAAAAGCTGAACGCACGTCTTTGCCGTGTTCGCCCAACAAAAACTATGGCGGATGTTCTTCCTTTGCATGACAATGCAAGGTCACACACCAGCCGTTACACCACTGCAGAAAGTGAGAAATTGGGATGGCAAGTCTTACCTCTCCCCCCATCAGACTTCCATTTATTCGAGCCACTAAAGGAAGTTCATCGTGGGACTCATTTTGAAGATGAGGAGGCTGTGAAAACGTCCATGCGTCAATGGCTTAGGAAGCAAGACAGTGTGTTTTACCACACTGGAATACATGCCCCAGTTAAAAGGTGGACCAAAACTGTAGAAAAGGACAGAGATTACATTGAATAGTGACAAATTAATCGTCAATGTTGCAGTTTTCAAGCTATGTAAATTGGATTTAATTTTCTTGGCAATTAAAAGAGAAAAAAATAGGTGGCATTTCTTTTTGACCCATCCTCGTAGTTCCAATGTTCTTTGGGACTTCACTTAACGTTTACTATTAGTTTACAATAGACCTAATAAAATTCGCACGACGTATCCCCTTTCTCGGATAACTCACTCCTTTGAGAGTCAAACACAAAATGTCTCTAATATGCTACAGAAGCAGCATTTACTGCACGTCATAGCTGTCGTCACAAACTTACCCGGAGAACAATACATTTTGTCGCATCGGAATCACACTTACTGCCTCACTCACTTATTTGAGCACTCTCTTATACATCTGAATGCAATTTCCTAATAGTTCCAGAACCTCTTAGAAACTGAGAGAAGGTGAACTTCCAGAGGATTCTGGTTGGCTAATGATAGAGCTTCTGATGTTTAAGCTGCGAAAGAGCGCTATTTATTTCTCCAACTGTCCGCCGCTGACCTCCCGAAACCTTGGGGATAGTCGCAGTATATGTTTTAATTGGAAATATTTGCAGTTTTAACCAACGTCATTTCATTTGCAGGCTGTAAATTGTGGTGTGAAAATCCAATATTTTAAACCAGTTATAAGCTATCTGATTGGCGGGCTATATGGGATTTAAATAAAACGAGAGCTGAGAGACAACTGACAAACTAAATAACAAACATATCAAATGGTAAACATAAATGACACTTATTGATTTAGCAACTTCTAATGAAACACACTACATTTCCTGAGCATTAACGTAATTGTGCCAGTTATATTTACAAAAATAAGCGAGCTCGTGTTCAGTTTTATAGATTAAAAGTTCAACCGATGCTTCAATTAAATAATTTGATATCACTGATGTTTGCAATCAAGTGGCTTTGTATACAGAAATGGAAACAAAATTACCAGGGGCATTTATTTGCTTTTAAACACATAAACATGTTTGTGACCTCTCTACTTTATCACCACACATTTATTTTTATAAACGTACAAAAATGCTAACAGTATCCATCTGCATAATTAAAATGTGACTTTTCCTTTTTAAATTGATGTAACTTTATATGTTTAAGTTCAAAGATATTACGTGTAGAATGCGAACAATAATATAGCGTAAAGCAGAAACTAAAGTCAAAGGAACAGAAACCTTTGAGGAAATTGGTCCTGCCTGTATTACCTTTGTATGGAAAAGGTTTGGTTTCTTCCATTGTATCAAAAAGGTTTAATTATTATTATCAGTAAGGAGTGACAAAATAAAAATCATCTTAAAGCGCACACTTATATTAAGTAGTATCATCTTTTCGTTTTTGTTGTGTACATGTATTTTTTTTAGAGTTTATTTACACGAATAAATTTTTAAAGGGCGCTGATAACCGCTGTAGTTGGGCGCCCTTATACACATATCATCCTCCTCATCCTCCTCATCCTCCTCCTCATCCTCTTCATCCGCCTCCTTATCCTTATCCTCCTCATCCGCCTCCTCCTCATCCTCCTCATCCGCCTACTCATTCTCCTCCTCATCCTCCTCCTCATCCTCCTCTTCATCCTCCTCATCCTCCTCCTCATCCACCTCTTCATCCACCTCTTCATCCTCCTCTTCATCCTCCTCTTCATCCACCTCCTCATCCTCCTCCTCATCCTCCTCATCCACCTCTTCATCCACCTCTTCATCCACCTCTTCATCCACCTCTTCATCCACCTCCTCATCCTCCTCCTCATCCTCCTCCTCATCCACCTCCTCATCCTCCTCTTCATCCACCTCCTCATCCACCTCCTCATCCTCCTCTTCATCCACCTCCTCATCCACCTCCTCATCCTCCTCTTCATCCTCCTCATCCTCCTCCTCATCCACCTCTTCATCCACCTCTTCATCCTCCTCTTCATCCTCCTCATCCACCTCTTCATCCTCCTCTCCATCCTCCTCATCCTCCTCTTCATCCTCCTCCTCATCCTCCTCTTCATCCTCCTCTTCATCCTCCTCCTCATCCACCTCTTCATCCTCCTCTTCATCCTCCTCTTCATCCTCCTCCTCATCCACCTCTTCATCCTCCTCTTCATCCTCCTCTTCATCTTCCTCCTCATCCTCCTCCTCCTCATCCTCCTCCTCATCCTCCTCCTCATCCTCCTCCTCATCCACCTCTTCATCCACCTCTTCATCCTCCTCTTCATCCACCTCTTCATCCTCCTCTTCATCCTCCTCTTCATCCTCATCCTCCTCCTCATCCTCCTCCTCATCCACCTCTTCATCCACCTCTTCATCCTCCTCCTCATCCTCCTCATCCTCCTCTTCATCCTCCTCTTCATCCTCCTCGTCCTCCTCGTCCTCATCCTCCTCCTCATCCTCCTCATCCTCCTCCTCATCCACCTCTTCATCCACCTCTTCATCCTCCTCTTCATCCACCTCCTCATCCTCCTCTTCATCCTCCTCTTCATCCTCCTCATCCTACTCCTCATCCACCTCTTCATCCACCTCTTCATCCACCTCTTCATCCTCCTCCTCGTCCTCCTCGTCCTCCTCGTCCTCCTCGTCCTCCTCGTCCTCCTCGTCCTCCTCGTCCTCCTCGTCCTCCTCGTCCTCCTCGTCCTCCTCGTCCTCCTCGTCCTCACCGTCCTCATCGTCCTCATCCTCCTCCTCATCCTCCTCCTCATCCTCCTCATCCTCCTCATCCTCCTCATCCTCCTCATCCTCCTCCTCCTCCCCATCCTCCTCCTCATCCTCATCCTCCTCATCCTCCTCATCCTCATCATCCTCATCATCATTTTTTTATATTTCGTTGTTTTGGAAATTTATTGGGATTCCTTGGTTTGGCAATGCTATTTACAGGATGCCATGGCTAGTGTTGCGTACATTGCGAGCATGTATCAGTCTTCAGTTGTTAATACACAATGATAAAATGGAGATAAGAAAGTTTGAACTTAGAGTCCTAAAACACTGCTACCGCAGCTCGGAAGGAAGGAGAAGGTGTCATTAGTGAGCGTGTGGCACAACAATGGTTCCAACGTTTCAACAATGGAGACGAAAACACTAAAGAAGAAGACCTAAAATATGGAATATTTAGGACACACGCAAAAAAGTACCGTAGGCTCTCAGAAGAATTTGGTGCATCAAGATACCATATATCGCCATATTAAGACACTTGGAAATTCATACAGGTGCTGTAGATCTGTACCTCATGAAATGACACTTCAACAGGCAGAAAGTAGAGTAGATATCTGGCATCAGCTTGTTCGTAATTCCATGGAGGATAGATTTGTCAGAAAAAATGTCACTTGTGATGAAAAATGGTTATATTACGGAAGCACTGAGGCTTCGAAACACTGGCTTGGTCCCCGACAAATTGCCGAAGTCATCCTTAAAGAAAATTATTTCGGTCTTAAAGTAATGTTGTATGTCTGATGGAATTTTGAAGGCGTCAGTCACTGGGAGTTTGCTCCAGACGGCCGGGTGATTAATGCGGATCTTTATTATCAACAAATGCAACACGTTCATGAAGTGCTGGCCCCGTAGCTGTCGGTAGAGCACCTGCCTGCCATGCTAGGAGTCCCGGGTTCGATTCGTGAGGAATTTTGTCCGACCAAGATAATTCCTCATCTTTCCCAGAGTCTGGAAGTATGAATGAGAGTGTGAATGTGTGCGTAATCTAATGATTAATGTATAACAAATATGTAAATAATTCTTTTCGGGATGTCAGCCAGGTGAATTCTGGAGAAATTTCCAAGCTTTCAAGAGCTAACGTCACTCTCATCTTCAGGGAATGAATCCTCCCTGAAGATGAGAGCGACGTTAGCTCTTGAAAGCTTGGAAATTTCTCCAGAATTCACCTGGCTGACATCCCGAGAAGAATTATTTACATACCGCCGCCAGGAAAGCTTTAAATCTTGATCCAACAAATATGGTTTATCACCTTCGATATGTTCCAAAGGAGAACGGCCGCTGATATGACGATTCGAGTTAAAGGAACAAATAAAAAAAAGTTCACGAAATTTTGAGATGGAGAAACCCAACATTACTTAGCCGAAATTTTAAACAATACACTTAGCTTTACAGAGTTTTTTATTAAACACCATCTAAAGTAACTTTAATGTGCAAAACTGTATACGATATTGTGTACAAGAATACATTAAGATATTCCTGAGTTTCAAGCTATGTGTAAGACGTTTAGGGAGCGTGCATGTCTCCCATCATCACAATGATGAATGAATAAAGTTTTAAATGTTACGTGCAAGGTTATTAAATATACTAAAATGAGATAACAAAATTAACAAAGACAAAACCTACCAATACTCGAATCCCTCTAATAGAACATACTGTTTTGTAGTAATTAAATACTAGGCCAGGAGATGGCGTGGATGTAGAAAACGTAGGCTAGGTCGTATAAAACGTGACTACTTAATTTGATGCTCAAGCTGTATAAATTTGTGCTTCCTGAGCCGTTTGATTTCCATTTTTAAGGCCGGTTTCCAAGAAGAACTGGACTGAAGACCATCATTACAATTAAGCATGCTCCTCTCGGAGGAAATGGCTAAAGCCTCCTTAACTCTCTGCTCCCAGTAACTGTTGCATTCTGCAGCAATCACAGGAATTCTCTGACAGTGCAAACTCCTGAGGTTGCATTAAACGAATGGTCTTTTCATGTTCGTTTGACTAAAAGTCAGTCATTTGTTCTATTAGAAGGATTTGGTAGTGTTTTGTCTTTGTTAAATTTATTATCTCATTTTAGTATTTTTAATAATCCTGCAGGCAACTTTTACAACGTTATTCATTCATCATGCTGATGATGGGAGAGATGCACGCTCCCTAAACGTCAATGTTTAGTCATCTTTACAGCTGGCTTGAAGCCCTAGGACATGTTAAACGATAAAATAGTTCAGGCACTACAAAATAATTTTTTCACGTACCATGTTAAGAGCTAGTGCTTTATAAGTGAATGTTTTATTTATATTTTCTGAAAAATTACACAGAAGGGATGGGATCAAAACCCTGCCTCAAATTAATGAGCCAACGTGAATTGAAGGAGTATGATACTGACTTACTTCAACACCCTAAATATTTGGCATTGTTTGTTCAGTTTTACTGAGAGTTTATATATATATATATATATATATATATATATATATATATATATATATATATTAATTTATTCCTCAGTTGGATAAAAAGTGTGACATTTATGGAACTTCAAACCTTTGTTGTCTGAATGATAATGAATAAAACACTTGCTATTATTTCTTCATTTAACACATCCTTGCATTTTAATAAGTAGACATTTCTAGCTTTCCAAAACTAAGAATCATATTATGTCATTACTCCGATAGAGGGGGAAACCACATTACGTCACAGTACCACATAACCTTCTCTCCGGGATATGAACACGTGGCTTAACCATACCTGGGATAGGTAACCAGAGGGGAGATAAATCATTCCATAACGACATTTTTATATAAAGGTTTACTTTTATATAGCCATTCTAGAAGCACGCCCAATTATTTTTGAATTAAACAAACAAAAGTTTATGATATTTCTGCTAATTAATATTAATATTTGCCAGAGATCATCAAAGGTAAATGCTTGTTGCTGCATTTTAAAATGTAGCAACAACTACTGTAAATTACAACAGTAGCAAATATTTTAATTTTGTCACTACTTTTAATGACCTTATTGGAAAATTGTTATGGTAGTGAAAGATGACGTTAACAACATCACAGTTATGCCTTGGGGAAGGAGATTGTATTTAATATATGCAATTTAAAAGTACTTAATTTATATCTAGGCAAAGCATACGCTTGATAATCCTCTGCAATTAATTTAGAAACACTGCAAGTTTATTATTCAAACTGACAGTTTTCTGTTTTCATTTCTTTTTTACCTTGCTCCTCCAGGATTTACAAGTAAACGCCTAGGGTTACACGCCTGTAGAGAAGCAGAGGAACTATCCACGATGGGTTTTACCTCGATACTTGGTATGAGGCTGAAGAAGTGGATGATGTGAAATGGCGTGCAATGGAACAACTGAAGGAAGGAATGGCGAGAAAACGCCAAGACGCCGCTTCGTCCACCACCAGCAATCCCTTGTAATCGAACCCGAACCTTCTTGAGAGGTGTGAGATCTAACCACTGGGCAGTGGCGAGTGCACTTTAGATTACTGAGTGAAAATCTGAAAATACATAACAGTTCTACAGGAAAACAGAATTTCAAATTAAAAGACCCATATTTCGTGTTTTGTTAAATTATGCATTCTGAAGTGGCCGTTTTCCTCATGCAAAGCCGGTCAATTTTTGCAAAAAGTTGGTGGCGTTTGCAAATAGATGTGGGAATGGATTTGTTTTATTCCACCCACCCACCCACCCACCCACCCACCCACCCACCCACCCACCCATCCACCCACCCACTCACTCCTGCTATGTATGTATATTCCAACTAATTGACGGTTTGTAACGTTGTGTGATTTAGAATGATGCATGCATTCATATAAATCACCTCGAAAACAAACTAAAAAAAGTATCCAATTTGCATGAAATGATGAAACAGAAAACACAATGAGTTACAAAGCCTAGAGAGTGGCTCTTAACTTTATAAGTAAACGCAAATTGGTATTTCGCTCTTTTATATTCTGTTCAAGAACTTGCCTGCATTTTCTTTGTGCATTTGAGTTTTAAGAAACTATAAAACCAAAATTGTTTGAGGATGATAATTATTAAAAGTTAAGATGCTAAGATACTAAGATGTTGCATTAATTTATTTAGATAGAGTGAGCATGAAAAATTCAATTTCATAGCTGGGATAGAGCGACTGGACGGAAGCCAGTAGATCAGTGGTTCAAATCCCGGCCATAACATTGCCTTTTTCATGTTGATTCTATCAAAAACCTTAGCCTATATACGGTAGTGTGAAGAAATGAGTAATTTCCATCAATTAACTAAAATATTAATTTATTTGTTTATCCACAGAACCTTTAAGAAATGTAATAAGGCAACAATGCTGAAATTTTATAAAGTTATGGCTATATTGGGACGTGAGAGTTGGCTACTGATTTCCTCACAACTAAAACATGTAGAAGTTGGCGAGATTTGACATTTAAAATGTATGGAAGGTTATCAATTGCAGGATCACAAATATATCCAGGACATTTTTAAGCAACTATGTATAATGGAAATGATGGTGAGGAACGTGTAGCATGTGTATGGGATACGAATGGAGGATGGAGAATGGCGGACCTAGAAATGGAAGGATTATTTGTGAATTGCTTGGTTTCATAACAAATAGTATCTAACTTATATTGCACATTCCGATGATTATTACGTTTTTGCAGTTTATGTTAATATTATGAGACAATACTGTCCGTATGTATCACTGTAGTAAAATAAATGAAACTTTAGAAAAGAGAAAATAGATGACACAGATAGTTCTAGAAGAAGTAGAATTCTGAGTGGCTTATGTTAAATTTACATTAAAATTATTATAAATTATTTAAGAACAACGGCTAAAAGCACATCGAACAAATGGAATTTTGAAAGAATATATGCAAAATACATTAAAGGGAAACAAAATATATAAACAATACACAAAAAACATATCTTTATGCTTATAGACTATGAGAAAACCATTCAAGCCAATAACAAGATTAAATTGTGGAAAATACTTACAGTAAGAGGAATACCAATAAATTTAGCTGTGTTCAGATTGCACACTAGCATAAAAACAAAACTATTATCTGTTATTGTTAATTTATATCTCGTCTTTAACTACAGTGGTCATATACTCAGTTTGTACTTTTGAACCTATATAAACTAAGTCAACGATGTCAATCCCTATGGCTAAAGTTGTCCTTAAATTTTTTGGCTTGTCTGCTGGTGTTACACATTAGGAAAAAAAATACACACTCAAACACACACATTCACATACTTATGCATACTGCCATAGTTCAGAAGGGACTATAGAATAATCTTGAATAGAGAAAAATTCCCATCTTAGTGGAGAATAGAACCGAGGAGCTCTCGACAGTAACTAGGAGCTCTGCAAGGTCAGTTGAAATGCAGAAGTACTTTAGGGTCATAACCTAAACTCTGTTTCATTATACGTACAGGACAAGGCCAACCTATTGGAGGTTTGCGAACTAGATTTTATAGCTCTGTTGCCAAGTGACCATTAATTTTAGCTAAATGCAAAACTAGTCTATCAACTTATAAGTAAGATGAACTAGATCGTACCATAAATACATATTATAAAACTGTAAAATGATGGGCATTAACAGTTATATCTATCATAGTGAAAAGTTTAAGACAGAGGAAGACAGCTTCGAGAGTTGTGACGTATTTCAGTCGGGAGCGAGGCCTGCACTGCGTGTGACGTCAGGCAAGGGCCGTGTAGTACCAAGTTGCCTATATCAATGACGCTGTTAGTACAGAATCGGAGGGTTCAGTCCGGTGTAGTGTACTGGATTGCAACAATGTAGCTGCCACGTAACAAATGGAAGTGTTAAATTTACAATGTAACGATTTATTGAAGGACAAATATACACACAAGAAAGACTTGGCTGATTTTTACAAGAATGTCCCCCAAACCAGATTTCCGTGGTTGTATTCACTTGCCTCACGGACATATGTTTGGCTCGACATGTGTGTGCGAACAATTTTTATTTCTGTTATGAAATTAGCTAAGTCCAAACCCTGAAGTACTTTGTCGGATCACAATCTAACATGCGGCCTTCGATTACAAATTTTCCAGATATCACGTCCTAACATTGATACACTAGTTAAAGGAAAAGGAAACAGAAAGTGTCGGAAAATTTCCACATAATTTTGTTCTGAATGGGTCTGCTCTAATTTGCATAGAAAATTACTTGTTTTATTTTGTTTACTTTATAACATGCCTTACCTTCAGATAAACTATGAGTTTGAAGTTTTATATATTTTCTCATAACACAGAGCCAAGATGTAATTGTTTATAAACTGTGGTCAATTGTGTTATTAAAGCAGTCAGCATTAATATTACAACACCCAAGATGTAAGTTGTACATATTATTAACACCCGATACGTTTCCTGTCTTTCCCACCCGCACACATCAAACTATTTCTTCCCCTTCGACAGCAGTAATCAGCGCAGTGACGTCACACGTTAACCTGCCTTTCGTTCGGGAGCATATTTTGCGGTGAGAGCTGGCAGAGCTGACGTCACACCGCTATTACCTGTCTTCCCCTGGTTTAAGATATATGAAAGCAGTTATTTGAAGAGACAAATTACAAAACACAAACATAAAAGTGCTGTTAACGTGAGCATAAAAATAATTTTACCACTATCTGGGAATGGACACTGTTACACTATCACTATAGGTGTGGACAGGTACAACCCAAAAAGCATACGACCAGATATATTCAAATGGAGGAAGTAACAACTGAGAATTGAAGTTGGAATAGTTCTAAGGGCTAAACCATCAAGTTTTTATGATGACAATGGTGGTGCCAGTGGCTGTGGTAGGGGTGGGGGTGGTGGTGATGATGATAATGATGATGACCTCTTAACTGACAAATCACGGTACACGATATCCGTATACATAAAAGTACATGTACCTTTTTAAATGTACAGTGATTCTTAAAACAAATTTTGAGCAATTAAACATTTCCGAAATGTAAATATATTATTCGTTTAAGATAATTGATGGTAGTTAATCATTCCGTTACACAAGCCTGTGTAAGCTAAGGTTTTACATTGGTTTCGTTGCATTTTCTAGGACTTTAAGCAATAATTTTGGAAGATAAAACCAGCGTTCTTTATTTTCTTTTAAATGTATGTGATGAGTAGATGATATTTAAGTCAGAGTATGTATAAACCAACGGTCTCGTAGCCTATCAATGCTCCTGCACGTCTCTACCAAATATATGTTGAAATATTCTGTCAGTTAGGGTTGTAGTTAACAAGAAACAAGTATGAAACTTTAGGTTTTGTGCTTAAATTATCTGTAATTTCAATGTGTTTCGTAAATATAAAAATAGAAAAGGATTGAGCAATAGAGGAATTAATTTCGTTCCAGCTAGTAGTTATATTTCACAAAATATCCGAAACGAAGTGTTAGATCTGTAGGTATTTTCTAAAATGGGTATAACTGAATGGCACTAATGATTCTATAAATACTTGCCGACCACCTGCGTTTAATCTTGGTTTATATATACCAAAACTTTGCAAAATGTTCCTCATATTCTCTGGAAGCGATAAAAGTAATTTCCCTGAATGTATTTGCCAAAAAACCGAGAGTCAGTGGTCATGTTGTAAGTCAACAGTTTGAGAGTTTTGAAACGGAACAAGCCCGATAAACATGGACATTAAAAGCAGGAAGCACAGGTTTACTTCGTCGTTATGGATAACAGTATTAGTATTGTACTTATTACCAGTTTATAAGGTTGCCCTTTGTAAACATATCTGTCCGTTTGAAATGGCTGTTTACATGAAACATCCGTACTAATTTCATGATCAATAAAGCAGGAAATGATTGTGTCAGGAGCTGTTTGCTTGTTACCAAATTTAACTCCACTACGCTGAAAAAGACAATTGCATGGTAAACTTTCCTACAAGCACGTAACATGGTACAGCAATCACAATCTTCATTGAATAATAATCTCGTTAATATGCAAATGAGCGTACCAGTAAGCCAGTATCTGAAATCACATTATACGCTGAGCACAGAAAGTATTCATACACCATAAAGCTACAGAGAAAATGGATATTCCAAAGAATATTTAAAGAAAAAAGCAACATTCATTGGTAAGACAGTCGAATGCTTAAATAACGTTTTATTTTCTATATGAAAACAAAAATAATTTATAAGAAAAATGCTATTTTTATAAACAAAAGTCAAATTGCACATTTTCTGAGACGCAAAAATAATCGTATACTCCAAAAGCAGTGCACATTACTACAAAAAAATTGGCATTCGGTATTTGTTCCGGTAGTCTTTAGCTTTAATAATAACCTCCAAACTTCTCAAATCTTTGTGTGTGGTGTTTTGTTCCATTCTTCAACAAGAGACACTTTCAGTGACCGTATTTGGAAATTGCCCTTTTCTTTATGGTTTTACCCAGGATGCTCCAGACTTGTTCGATAGGTTTATATTTGACGACTTGGAAAGGGTATGAAGCTGCTTAGGAACATTACATAACAAACACAGTCTCGGATATCCAGTCTTCTTGAAGGTCCATTTTCTCCATCTAGAACTCAACTCTTGCTTCAGAATGCCCATAAACTTCCTGTGATCCATTATCCATTATCACTGGGCAAAAAAAAAATGTTTGAATGTTTCCTGCACTTCATGAGTCAATCGTTATTAATTTTGGGTTGAGAAAAACGAATATGAGAATACAAATTTTACTTAGCTCTAGTTTCTGTGATATACACTAGATAGAGTTATTTTTTATTAACAGATTAAGAGCAAGACATACATTTTAATTACATATGCTAACAACATTGAAAGTGCATTTGATTTTTCAAAAATGGTAGATGCATTCTAAAGGTTCTAAATTGCTTGAAGAATACCTCGCATATGGTCGTGTCTGAAGAGAATCATATGGTGACATAATGGGATCGTCGTCTTTTGTCTCTTGTAAGGGAGTCCGGGAGCATTGCTACATAAAGACCAAGAGTAATCTGTAAGCATTGGTTCATTCCAACAGCCCTGATATCTAAATTCCATAACCGAAATGTCCTGATGAAATCTCTCCACGTTCATCACTTACAGCTCCACAACTAGGAGGGAAAAAGTCTAGGGCGGGGGTGGAGAAATTGGGTTTGAAGGAATATGTTACATCTAAGGTTATGGTTCTTTTGCCACCAAATACGTGTAGTTATCATCTCTTTTGTTGCCTAAAAATCCAAGAACAAACTCCCTTGAAGGTTTCTCAAGCTTCCTTTTCTTTCCCCTCCAAAACCTGGTCAAATGCAAAATCCTTTACAAGTTCTCGAATTTGTGGCCCGACAAAAATGCCTTCCTTAACTTTTGCATCACTTAATTTAGGAAATTTCTCTCTTATATACTTAAGCGCCCGTTCTTCTTGGTTAGTTAGTTAGTTAGTTACTAACACTCCCCACATGGCAACCTTGGCCTTCGGGGTAACCTCACCCCACCAAGTGATGACCGGACCCATTTCTCAGGTGGAGGCACCCAGAGGGCGGTGTCCATTACCTCCGATGATAGGGTGATAGTGAAGATGGCGGTGAGGTGAGAGGACCTACAGTTTTTACCGTGGACTCCGAACCACGTTGGGCATAGGGGATACTTCACGTGTGCTAGACAGAGGTGAAGGCGTGGATAGGGCCGACTATAGGCATGGGGGGGCGGGGAAGCAGAACATCTTTTGGGCCCACGAGAGGCTTGATAATGGCATTTTTCTCAGTAAAGTTAAGCTTTCTTGCAGGCCAGTCTTCTTTAATATAATGCAATTTCCTATATTGAAAATGTTGACACTAAAAATTAAATGTCACTTTATCACCAAAGCAGATGGAAATACATTTGAACTGACTATTTTTGAGCCCAAAATATTTTCATTGTTCTCCAGTGTAATATGCAGATTTCCGACACCTGATAAGCTTAAAGGGCGGATCTTCCGAGTGAGATCTGTAGTGGACAATACGGCACTGGGGCGGGTTTTCTCCGGGATCTCCGATTTACCCTGCCATCTCATTCCACCGGTGCTCCATTTTCCTCTCAAGTATCATCAGTGTCACATGTAGTAAATGTGGGCGTTAAATACTACACATTTCACATTTACTCTCTCCTTTTTGCAAATCTGGCAGAACACCAAATAATTATTATAGCTTAGACATGGGTAAACCGTATCCATTGCTGTGTCAACAATATCTTAGACATTTCTTACGGCATTTCTGGTTTGTGGTTTCGTGAACCACAACACACAATGCGAACTACACCAAGCACAGAACTGTAGCAGAATGGCTAGCACCATAACAGTTCTACAACCATTAAGTAGAATATACGCTTGGAGATATTGCCAAATGAAAACACATGCCTTCTTGTGCCTTAATCTTGGTCAGTTCAAAGAAAAGAAAGAGAAAGAAGCGTTTATCCTGTAGTTATATTTTTTTTCGTTAACTATTTAAACCTATAGGGGTAGGTTTAAATAAAAAAAGCTCTTTGCAATGAGCATAATGGTTCCATTGACAATACATTAGCGACATGGAACAGAAACTAGCATTTTCCAAGAATCTTAAGAAGAAAAAAGAACGTTGACTCTGTAATTGTCCCAATTTACAATTACGGATACAGGGTGGGAACAGATTGAAAGCTCTTAGCAGTGACAAGCCTAATGGTTCCAAGTACAATACACCAAGGTTGAGGAAATAGAAGATCCGTGGTTCAAATCCCGGCTATGGCATTGGACTTTTCAGTCCGACTCTACCTTTCCATACTTTAGCCTACACACGACCAGTGTGAAAGAACAATTAATTTCCAACGCTTATTCCGGTTAATCTCCTGCTCCCTTCTTTCTAAGTTGCTATAGCAGCCAAATAACTTATTGTGACTTCGTGGGTTCGTGAAATTAAAATTCCAATTGCACAACTCAAAAATGTTCTTTATTTCCACCAAATTACAGTTGGAAAACTTGCCGATTACGTAGAATTACGTAGTGCACACAATTACAATTCACCAGTTCGTCCGTTACAGTTCCACTGCACGCTCACAATTACGTAGACTCCTCCGATGCACGAACGCTCCTCCGATGCACGTACACACTCCGTTCCTTCACTGGGCGCTCCTCACGGTTGCTCGCCAAGAACTGAACTGACTCGCCAACTACAGGCCTTATATATGGAAGTTCGCCGTTTCCGGAAGGTTCGCGGCGCGCACAATTATCCAAAGGTTTCGAGACATCTGGTGGGAGGGGAAAGAGATGGTACAGGGCTCGCGCCGCTCCCCTAATTATCCCTTCAGTTAGTTACACGAGACAAATGGGTAGGCGTAATCTGAATGTTTCCCGTCTGGCCCTTCTGCCGGCCGGTTCTATCGGGAGTTCCAACCTTCGGGTGATATTATCTTCTACTGGTCCACGTAATCACATTCTTACAGTTACCAATAACGAAAATATTACATAACATTTCACTCACATTTCGTCATCTCGTGACCAACTTAATTTTACACTTTCATTTCCTCATAACAATTCAAAATCAATTGTTAAAATTTAGAAACATGATATAACCGCCAAAACAGAGTTCTCGCAGATGGATTTCATTTACCTTTCAATTAGTATATTTAGCCATAATGTCAGTTACCACTTTAATCTAAAAGATAGAGATTAGTTAAAACCTTTTACTAATTATTTTGATACATTAAGCTGCGATATTTATATATTGATACCGAAATTAAAGGATTGCAATAAGTAAAGAATCATGATGGATTTCAAAGGAGTGTTCGTTCTTTGTTACAACACGTACAGGGGCAGTTGAGTCGAATAGCAGTTTGGGGGGATAGTTGTTATAACAAAAGAAATGTAAGAAACAGTGTCCTTAGCAGATTTATAAAGTGAGCACTTGACTTGTTGAATGAGGTATTCTTCGGTCCCTAATAATGACAATGACAAAATGGTCACAAAGGGAATCTTTGGTTGAATGAAGAGGGCTTTCAGAAAGTGAAAGTGACATATACACCCACACGCGCAGCTGTGGACAACAGTCTTCGGCGTCAGGGCGATTAGGGCGGTCAACTTCTTCTGTCTTGGTCAAAGGCAGACCAAGAAGTGATGAAAGAAGATATTTGCCAGTTTATACGTAACTAATTAAGTATTATCGAGTAATAGGTATTCCGCCTTCAGTAACTTTAAACAGTGATATTGGTAATCCTTGGTCGGCAATTTCAAGTTCGATGTTTTGAGAAAAAGAAGCAGTCAATAAATCAGTTTGAAACGGGCATTCCAGTGTCATTAAACTATCCTTCTCACACATATCCACGCATACCCTGTGAGAAACCTCATTGCTTAACCTGAGCTAAACACTATTTGTTTCAAATTGTCGCATAAAAGTGGAACAATTTGCTCGCCACATAGTTGCTTCAAATTGTAGCGCCAACATGGTAATCTATGTTCGCCAATCATTTTTTCGCTTCAAATTAGCGCCAACGTGGAACTGTGTGCCACCCACAATAAAGTCGCTTCAATACAATATACCGGTTTGCCATTAGTATATCTAGTATCTACCAGAAACGTTATATTCAGTGGGTACTTGATCTGGCAGCAAGGGTGCAAACATTTCTTATGATACCGAAATTAAGGTTTGTCAGAAGTAACGAATCATGAGGGATGTCAAAGGAATGTTGGTTCTTTGTTACGGCAAGCGCAAGGCCAGTTGAGTTGGGGGAAAGTGTTGTAACAAAAGCAGTGTCCTCAGCCCACTTGACGTGTAAGAATAGGGAATTCTTTGGATCATTTACAATGGCGACAAAACAGCCACAAAGAGATTTTGGTTGAAAAGGGGTTTTGAGAGTGAAAGTTACATATACACACGCGCAGCTGTGGTCATTCGAGCACTCTTCGGCGTGGAGCCGATGTGGCCAGTTTGTGGCTAGGAAGCTATTAGAGGACAGTCTTTGGCGTGAAGCCGATCAGAAGGGTCTTCGGCGTGAGGCCGATTAGAGTGGTCCGAGGCGTGAAGCCTATTAGGGCAGTCCTCTGGTTCCGTGTTGAATATTTGTCGGTTCGTATATATATGAGGAACGAATAAATTTATCGAGTAATAAACATTCTGCATTCAGTAACTCTAAACCGAGATTGGTAACCCTTGGTCGGCAACTTTCATTTCGATGTTTGAAAAGAAGAAGCAGTAAATAAATAAGTTGGAAACGGGCATTCCAGTGTTATTAAAATCTCCTTCTCACACCCATCCACGCATACCCTGAGAGAAACCTCATTGCTCGCCGACTTATTTGCTCGCCATTAAATTATTAGTTACAAATTGGCGCCGCAACGTAGAACTCTTTGTTCGCCACCTACAATTTATTGCTTCAAACTGGCGCGCCAACGTCGAGCTCGATACGAGGAGGAGGTTCGGCACGATACGAGAAGGAGGTTTGACACGAGCAGCAGATTCAACCCGAGAAGCAGATTCAACATAGAAGGAGGTTCAACCCGCCGACGAAGTTCAACAGGAGAAGGAGGTTCGACACGCGGACGTTCGACAACAAGCGGACCTACAACGGTACTACTGGAAATATCAAAGGAGCGTCATCAATGACATCATCAGGAGCCAGTTAAGAAAATCAAAGCTACAGAGTGTTGTATTATTTAATAGACTATTGTGAGTGTATTTGAGTGAAAAAGAAGAATAAAAAGAAATGTGTTAAGTAAAAATTTGTAGAAAATATGGAAGTTCAAGAGGTTTATAGTAATAGCAGTAGGCAGAAAGAAGTTGAAGTAGCAGAGTGTGGTAGATTTGTACCAAATGATGTAGAAATGGAACAAATTATGTTAGAGGAAATTAGAAAAATGTGCGCAAGTTTAAGTCAAAGTTTAATAACAGAGATGAAGGATAACAATCAAAGTTTAATTGAAAGTTTAAGTAAAAAGATAGATGATGATACTCAAAGTTTAATAAAAAAGTTAGATGATAATAATCAAAGTTTAAAAAAGATAGAAGGAAAGATATAAAGTGGTTTTCAGAAGTTAGAGGTAGGACAAATAGAACTAGGAAAGAAGTTAGACAATCAACAACAGGCGTTAGAAAATTTCAGGAAAGTTAGTCAGGAAGTAGAGAACGTAAGAGAAGAAGCTGATCAGGTAACAGACAGTGTAGGGAAAGATGTTAGTGAGGAGACGGAGAATGCTGAAAATGAAGTTATAAATCTAACTAATGTAAGGTCAGATAGTGAAAACAAAAAACTGAGGGCGGAAATAGGACAGAACTTAAGCAAAGAAAGAGAAATGGCTAAAATAGAGTTAGAAGAAACTAGGAGTAGACTAGAAGTATCAGAAAGGGAAAATAGAATACACACGAGGAATTTGGAGGAAATCACTAATGAAATGAATGAGGTAGCAATAGAGATCACGGTGACGAAAGAAACTGAAGTTTTCAATCTAGTTAGTGAAAGGTCAGATAGTGAAAACAGAAACCTGAGGGAGGAAATAGCACAGGAAGTAGACAAAGAGAGAGAAATGGCTAGAAAAGAATTAGAAGAAACTAGGATTAGATTAGAAGTATCAGAATGGTAAAATAAAATACGTAGAGGGATTTAGAGGATATCGCAAATGAAATGAATGAGGTAGCAATAGAGATTATGGCGACGAAAGAAATATTGAAAGCATTCAAAATCGAGGGAGAAACGAAAGAGAAATATTAAAATATTTCGGGCAAGGGGCACAGTTCCATCAGAATATGTGTAAGAAAGATAGGAAAAGAGATCGATGTCGGATATCTAAGCTGAATGTGGAAAAGCATGGGGATGTAGAATAAATAAGTCCTTTATACATGGAAAAGTCCGCAAAATTCCTTTGTATTTTCGAAGTACGTTGTGGGATGATGAATTTTCTTGTAAATGGTGGGAACTTAGGCTAAAGTATTTAAAATTGCCATAACAAATTGTAAAAGGAGAAGAAACAATCTTGTAAAATGTATATGTTAAGTATAAAACTGTATTGTAAAATTTATAAGGTTAGGTATTGTGACTTTGTGGGTTCGTGAAATGAAAAGTCCAATTACACCACTCAAAAATGTTTTTTATTTCCACCGACTTACAGTTAAACTCT
Source organism: Mantis religiosa (assembly GCA_030765055.1). Lineage (NCBI taxonomy): Eukaryota > Metazoa > Arthropoda > Insecta > Mantodea > Mantidae > Mantis > Mantis religiosa. The sequence continues at coordinate 34,688,090 of CM060951.1, read as the reverse complement.
TGACAATTACACAGAATTACGTAATGCACACAATTACGATTCACCAGTTCGTCCGTTACAATTTCACTTGCACTCGTAATTACGTACAATCTTCCGATGCTCTCACACAGTCTTCTCGTCGTACACTAGCACTGCATTCTTACACCAAGGACTGACTAACTCCTCGTGCCCGACGTGCTGCTTATATAGGGCCAGCGGGTCGATCGGAAGGTTCTAGGTTAGAGGAAATATCCTGTAAGTTCGAGAACACAGGTGGAACAGAAAGAGACGGCGCCGTGATGTTTTTTTGTCCCAGCCATCCCTTCTTAACGCTATAAGACAAACGAGGAGGCGGGGCAAACACCGACCCGTCTACTGCTTGCCCAGTCTACAGGGTGTTCCGACGCTCGGGTGACAGTATAAACAGTGTCGTGACAGTGCAGTGAAACTTAAAACTAAACAAGTGAAAAAAATAAAGTAATGAAAATCAGAACACTTAAAGACTTTTGAAAATAATATTTATATAGAACCCCAAAGAAGTATTCGGAAGTGTATAAAAAAATTAAACAGTTAAAAAATATCAGAACAATGAAAGACTTTGAAAAGAATATTTATATAGAATCCAGAAGAAGAATTCAGAAATGTTGTATACAAATCTAATATTATTAATGTACAATTGGTTTAAATATGGGAGTGTATATTCAGGAATTGTTTCAAGTGTAACAACAATATGAATTAATTTTAAGTAGATAAGATGGAGAAAAAGAGAGATGATGTAGATTGAAATATTTTCTGAGTAATATTTAAAAGTTGAAAAGTGCAGATCAGAATGTTGGTAAATTTTAAAGGAAATGTTGTTATGTAACCATGTGGATAATTTTTAGGAAATGTCATGTAAAAATTAATGTTGTGAAAAGAAATTGTAAAACGAAATGGAAGTTGCTGACAAAGGTCTATATTATTTTGCGTTATATTCGGGCAAGACATATATATTATTTCATTATGGGATAATAAAATAATATCTATGGGGGCATTTGATACCGAAATTAAGGTTTGCCAGAAGTAGCGAATCATGAGGGATTTCAGAGGTATGTTGGTTCTTTGTTACGACAAGGGCAAGGCCAGTTGAGTTGGGGGAAAGTGTTGTAACAAAAGCAATGTAAGAAGCAGTGTCCTTAGCAGTTTTCTAAAGGGGCTCACTTGACGTGTATGAATAGGGAATTCTTTGGATCATTCACAATGGCGACAAAACAGCCACAAAGGGATTTTGGTTGAAAAGGAGTTTTGAGAGTGAAAGTTACATATACACACACGCGCAGCTGTGGTCATTCAAGCACTCTTCGGCGTGGAGCCGATGTGGCCAGTTCGTGGCTAGGAAGCTATTAGAGGACAGTTTTCGGCGTGAAGCCGATCAGAAGGGTCTTCGGCGTGAGGCCGATTAGAGTGGTCCGAGGCGTGAAGTCTATTAGGGCAGTCCTCTGGTTCCGTGTTGAATATTTGTCAGTTGATATATATGAGGAACGAATAAATTTATCGAGTAATAAACATTCTGCATTCAGTAACTCTAAACCGAGATTGGTAACCCTTGGTCGGCAACTTTCATTTCGATGTTTGAAAAGAAGAAGCAGTAAATAAATAAGTTGGAAACGGGCATTCCACTGTTATTAAAATCTCCTTCTCACACCCATCCACGCATACCCTGAGAGAAACCTCAATGCTCGCCGACTTATTTGCTCGCTATTAAATTATTAGTTAAAAATTGGCGCCGTAACGTAGAACTCTTTGTACGCCATTAAATTATTGCTTCACTTAGCAAACAAGTCAACTATTGTGTGTTTCAAGTAGGAAGAGTTCTGGAGTCCAAATAATCAGATGCCGTATCACACTCAGCGTTGCCAGCTTGTTACCCCACTCTTTTTATATTTTCCTCTCTCTCACACACTCATACAATATGCAGATCTGCTTGGCGTAGACGTAAGGGTAAGCAAATTATATTTTACAAACTTTTACAATGATGGAGTTGCCAAAATCAAAATTAGAAAAAAGCACTTTCGCAAATGATGTATATTTTAAATACTATAATTATAGCTTATGAATTACCTGTTTTTGTAATCCAATGGAACTGCCAGTGGCTCATCCATATCGCTGTCAATGTCACTTCCATTAAGGGACAATTCGTCATTGTCACTGTCTTCATCGTCTGAGTCTTGCAAATTTATGATTATAGTTTTCAAAATCTCTGCGCGTGATATTTCTTTATTAAAATTGTGTTCTTGAAGGTTTTCTGCATGCCTTACGCAGTTTTCCCAGCCCTGTTGTGTTGCCTTATCAATTTCTTCGTGAACAAGTCGTTCAAAGTCCGTCAGTTTAAAAGTATTAATTCTGTTTGCAACCCCCTATTTATTTGAGCCCACACCAACTCAATTGGATTATATTGGCATTGGTAAGGTGGGATGCTTATTACCTCGTGTCCCGTTTCAATTGCAAGTTGATCGAGCTGATACACATTTTCCGTGTTTTTAAGTGGAAGTACTCTTTACCTCATTTTTAGTTTCAGTTTCCGATTTTTTTGAAGAACGTGTACACCTTAAAAATAATACTTGGAGCCTGACTTCGCAATACCTGCCTTTTTGACTCACCAGTAATTTCACAGCAAGAAGCCGGTGCACTATTTAACTCTTACTGTACTGTTGTGTAAAGAACAACTGAATGATATTGATCTGAACTCTCCAGAGTAAATAAACACTTCTTATCCAGGATCCATTTATAAACATAAGCATGCAGCATTCCACAGGCTAACAGGAAATTAAGTGTTTTCTCTTTCTCGAATTTAACACCTTGACTTATTTACATTAATTCTTTTATCACGTCATGTCAGTAGTTTAATTTAAGTTCTGAGTAATTACAAATATACGTACACGCATACAGGCCAACCAATAATGATATTCACACAGTGCTTACGTCGCGATTTATTGCTATAATACAGGTAATAGTGGTTTATTTATTTGTATTAGAAACACTTTATGAACTAAAAATATGGGGTTTTCATGGTTATGTTAGATACATTACTCTCTACCTTCCACATGGATCACTTTTGGCAAAATCTGAATATTTGTTTCAGCGCAAATAGTATTTCATATAGATTGATTAGGTTGGTGCTCGTCACACACCACTTAGGGGGAATGCAGTACGGCAACACCGCAGGACTCACATTATTGCTCAGCTAGTAGCGCTCAAGGACAAACACCTTCCCATTTGAAACACATAATAGATAAGTAGATTATTATCAGTTCAATTCCCGTCTCATAATTCAGGCTCCAGTCAGGCCTGGTGGTCAAACAGTACATACTCTTTGGCACTTGGGGAAGCTCACAGTTTAATACAAACTTAAAAGCTATTAGTTCATTCCGCATCGACCAGAAATATTCACGGATATAACACATACATAAGGTACAATTAAATGTTTATTAAAAACTCCATAACACTGACAAGTTTAATAAAAAATTAATTCCCCACTTATGTATAGTACCGCTAGGTATAAGAGGCATGGCAGCAAACAGAAACGTAAAGCATCAGAACTGACCAAATTACAAATACTTGTCCTAAAAACTCAACCGCATATCGCACAGCAACACACCGCTTTATACAGCAGTGACCACGCACAGGTGATAAGCTCGGAGCTAATCCATTTTGTCAGATATTTAAACCAGCCAGCTAATCTCGACACAGGACAAAACAAAAGAATAACGTCAGCGCTCTCCGCACCCGGAGCATTCATCTGATAAACGCACAAAAACAAACCTAAATCGTAAACACCATAAAAAGAGTCCGCAGAGTTGGGTTAACCTCCCGAAATGCCAGGCACGCTAAATAAGCGTTCTTATGTCCCATTTTCCATGACCAAACTTATTCACTTACAACCCTATGCATTAAGCCACCTTGGCATTAAAACATTTGATTGTTGCTAAATGGACTCACAGTTTTAAACGACATATGATACGGCGATATAGAGAATTGAGACCACAGTAATTTGCTTGAACCGGAGGTTTGCAACACGTTCAATGGACACATACAGACACCATTACCTCCAAAGCGATATTGTTTAATAAATTGTTATCGACTGCTTCATTTGCTAAACCAAAGCTTAATATTGGAAAATATTTCCAGGATTCTGCGTGGACTGTCTGGCATCCTGTGGTTACTTTAAGAATATGCTGAGCCATTTGAACAGGCCGTAACTTTTGAACCAATAATGGAACGCACGTGCAACTTTGGTAGAATATAATACACAACAGGTAGATTACATTACACTATTTAGATCCCAGAGAAAATGTTGGAAGTGTCCTCCACCAGCATCTTTACATGTTTGCATTCGTCTCACGTTTATTTACATTCTCTGTTTTCCATACCAAGCGAGGTGGCCCTGCGGTAACTTGCGAGCCTTATAATTAAGGGGTCCTGGATTGATTCCTGGTGATTGTCCTTCTAGCCATGTTGTTCTCATATGGCAAGGTGAATGCTGGGCTGATGCATTCTACAATGCATCTGACCCATTTCTTTTATTTTATGTCCTTCTCTCATATTAAATTTTGGTTCGGGGCAATACAAAGGTCAACGGCGGACAGATGGCGCAAAAACTTGCAATTTGGAACTATTATCATTTCAGCGAGTAGGTGGCTATTTGTACATCCACTGCTGGTTCTAGATTTCTCTCGTTTCTGCTGGAGGGAAGCATATGAACCATGTTTCGCTGGGTAAGCGATGAGTACCCCCCAGGAGGATATTCAAGCCTGTAACTATTAAGAAACTTCTCTGTTGTCCAGGTGGTGCAGGAGGTACTTGGTGATGTTCCTGAGGAGGTACTAGGTGCCCCTTCCATTACACAATCAATCTTCCTACACGATCTGCCCTCTCGTAGTCTCACATTGTACTTCCATGTAACAAGATCAGACCTTTTATGTTATACATATTTTAATTAACTAGTTAGGTGTCCAAGTACTTAATAATTACTTTAGGAGCTATGAAAGAGAGCTTTATTGCTTACAGCAATTAAGGATCATTATGAACTTGCTGAACGTTGCAGTCTTATCCCATGTTTCTCACATTAATTATTAAAATGGAGATGCTTAAACTAATAAGCAATTGGATGTTAGGTATAGGTTGACAGCAAGGCCGAAATTTTGCAAACATTTGTTCACAAAACCAATTTTTGAGTATTTGCGTGCTGTAGATATAATTAACAAATATTTGCCTCACATTGTCATATCGTCCTTGAACATTATAAATGTGTACACTTATAAAAGTTTGAGAAAACATTATGTTATTTCAGAGTTCACACAAATCACGTAATTATTTTAGGCAACCATAGATGGGATCAAATGAATTATTTGTCAATATTGCTATTAAATAACTCCCCTGGTGTCCTCACGATAAATCAGAAAAACTCTGAACACATTAAGAATTAGAAAAGAAGGAGAGATAAGAGAGAGAGAGTGAGAGAGAGAACCAAAAGGCAACTTAAGTCAAATGCAAGTACGTTTGTATATTTTATTTGAATTCACTCAAAAGAATGAAAGTAATGTACAACCAGCACAACGTTATGACTGTTCAGGACCTACTAGGGTTACAAATATTGTAAATGCATATCTACTAAGATAACTATACTTACGAAGAATGTAACCATATCCAAAGATAAATATAGATTTAAATTTTTAAATATCTACATTTTAAATTCTGATTTGCAGGAGACATTCGTGAGTGGTCTGTGTTCTGGTATTTAAATACCAGAAGAGGACGCATAAAGTGGTTTGAATTGTAAATGAAAGCAATAACGGGAGCAGCATGAAGCTTCCCTTTATAGAGTAGCTGCAGAAGGCGAAGAGGAATAAAAAGGGGGAAGAATAGCTAGAGCAAACGGTTTATGCTTTTAGATAACCAAGAGGAACGAAAATAAAACAGACAAGAAAAGAAAAGTCGAAATCGAAATGAAAAGCTCCGATATTTCTCTTATGGATTCATTTTAAAGATAGGATAAAAGAAATCAATAGAAAAGGGAAGAAGCAAGAAAAGAAGCTAGTGAGTCTATCTACAAAATAAATGGAACGATTTATGTCTTCAGCGAACATACTTCATAGACGAGGTTGGAAAGTAGTTAATTCTTCAATAGAAAATACGAACAGGACGGATGTATCCTTTTTTATTGGCTTACTCATTTCGAAGAAATTTGTCAGGGTGAGTTATCTGGATAAGGTTTTTCCCGGGGTTTTCCTTTATCCTTCAAGACGAATGTCGGGTAACTCTAAGCTCCATGGACCCTGGACTTGGACTCATTTGAGCATCATTTCCCCATTTCATTCATCGTCCAGTATGACTTAACGTTGGGGGACATAAATTAAAAAAAAATCCTTTGAGAACAGTATAGAATTTGGAAAATCAGTAACATAGCAGTACCCAACAATTTTAACACCCTTCTCCAAAGAATATCATATAAAAGGTGTGAGATAACGAGATATACATTTTTTGAGTTGTAGGAATTTGTCTACCTCTTATGGCAGACTACTTCTTACTACTTATGCAAAAGTCATTCGGAACGAAGAGGAATTCAAAGCTATTTCCAGAAATTTCAAGATATACTTTCATTTTTAATGAAGATACGTTTAACATATGGTAGTTAAATAAACATCGTTAATTCTATTTTTAGAAATATCTGAGAACATTTTCAGACACGTTAAGAGTAGTTGGTTTTTAGGTTGGTTCCTGAAGATATCAATATATAAATTCATGTGTTTGAGCTATTCTATTCATAAACGGACACACACACACACGCACACGCACACGCACACGCGCACGCACGCACGCACGCACGCACACACACACACACCCACCCACCCCCACCCACCCACCCACCCCCACACACACACACACACACACACACACACACACACACACACACACACACATCCACCCACCCACCCACCCACACACACACACACACACACACACACGCACACACACACATGCCCGCCTCGGAAGGATTGATGGCAGCGTTTCTGCCCCACGTTCAAGATGTACCGAGCTTAAATCTCGACCAGGATGAGTTACTTGGAGAAGGTTTTATCCAGAGTTTTCCCTTATCCTCAAACACGAATGTCAGGTAAGTAAGTTTTATGGACTCTGGGTTCATTTGAGCATCATTTCACTCATTGCGTTTATCATCCGACATGACTTGACGTTGAAGGTCATAAATTAAAAAAAAAGAAGGAAACAAGCAAACACACGCACGCACACACACGCACACACAGACAGACCCTTTTCTAAAAGTTTTGCTCTTTCTTGATTCTGATATAAAAGCATGCATTCAAAAAGCATGCATAAAATATTGTAATAGACTTTTGGGTGGGTAGCCGTACATACACTATGGCTAAGTAATGGAGGAAGTAAAAGTTATTCTATTAAAATAATTTATTCAATTATAAATTATAATTTATAGTTTTAGTTAACTGATCAATTAACTAAAATAATAAGAGTTAAATGATGAAGCCTGGGACTTAAGTACTTACAATAGTAAGTCGCCACAAACGGTGAATCTCGGATGTGAGAGCCTCTAGTGGTCCACCGGGGAAATATACGAGTCAACTGGAGAATTTAATGTCAGGACGGTACGTTGGCCATGGTAGCTCAAAGGTTAAGAGCGACTGGACGGAAACCAGGAGATCCGTGGTTCAAATCCCGGCCATGGCATTGAATTTTTCATGTTTACTCCATCCATCATATAATTTATAGATTTATAAAATTATTAAAATGCTTTAATTATTTTCCAAAAAAAAAAGAAAAAAAGGAATAAGTGAAGATTGACATTTTCTTAAGAAGTTAAAACTTTAGAACTCATGCTCACATCGATAAGTTTTCTATTCCTCTTTGGCTTGTTCTTTATCCCAAGAGACCTGCGTGCAGTCACCTTAGAATTACAACTTAAAGTAAGCAAACAGCCGAGATTCAATGGTCCAAACTTCTTGCTCACAAGTTGGCAAGAAATAAGGCGGATGGAGGGGGGGTGTACTATGGTGTGGGCGGCGCACACGCTATGCTTGGCCCAGAGTTGTGGCCCTAATTACTTACTGCGGATCAATACACATAGACCGAAGGCAGGGACACAATTAATGTGTTCGGACTTTAGTAAGCCTAGATGTACCACGATAGAGTTGGTCTGTTGACATTTAACAGCACAAAACTCGACGTAATTTACTGAATGACGTCAGTTAGCCACTATTCAACACGTAGTTCAAAGCAGACACCCTTTCCTTTCATTGGTTGTTTGTAAACTTCTCTCTTGTTTATTATACAGAGTGACAATTGAGCTTATTAGCATGCAATCAGTATACATAGTGCAATATGGACCTAAAGATCTCAGCACAGATACATGACGTGCTTTACAATCTATACAAACATAATATTTTACCTATGGTCAGGTACATAGTTACCAGGCTAATACTTTAGTCGGAGGTCGGAGTTTTCATTCCCGGGGGGTGGACATTGGTATTTAATTACGTGAAGTAATATGGGTTTCGATGCTGCGAAAATTTGTAGGAATATCTTCTTTGCACTTCAGCAGAGAAAAGTATCTCGGGGTATTCGTGGGTATGTATTTAAGGAAAGAAAGACATCGATTCCAAATTCGAAAAATTGCCCCTCTTATATTAATTTCATACTTATTATCCAATAATTTACTTATTCAACTAATAATTATCTCCTTGGCAATTGTTGGTGCAATTGGAGGTATTAATCAAATTTCTGTACGTAAAATTTTATAATTCTCATATATTAATCATATTAATGAACAGGATTTTTTTTTAATTTACGTCCTTCAACGTTAAGTCATATCGGACGATGAATGGAATGGAAAGAGTGAAATGATGGTCAAATGAGACCATAGAGTTTAGAGTTACCTGACATTCGTCTTTACGGATAAGGGAAAACTCCGGAAAAAACCTTATCCAGGTAACTCACCCTAACCGAGATTCGAACTCGGGACCTCTTAAACGTAAGGCAGACATGCTACCACCACGCTACCAAGGCGAGCTTTAAATGAACAGTAATCATTTTAATGATTCTTAGTAATGAATTTGAATTTATTTATTTATTTATTGAGTTCTTAATTGACTTCTTGATTGACTTCTTGATTGACTTCTTGATTGATTGATTGATCGATTGATTGATCGATCGATTGATCGGTTGATCGGTTGATCGATCGATCGATTCATTACTTCATTCCTTCCTTCATTCCTTCCTTCCTTCCTTCCTTCCTTCCTTCCTTCCTTCCTTCCTTCCTTCCTTCCTTCCTTCCTTCCTTCCTTCCTTCCTTCATTCCTTCCTCTATTTATTTATTTATTTATTTATTTATTTATTTATTTATTTATTTATTTATTTATTTATTTATTTATTTATTTATTTATTCATTTATTTATTTATTCATTTATTTATTTATTCATTCATTTATTTATTCATTCATTTATTTATTCATTCATTTATTCATTCATTCATTCATTCATTCATTCATTCATTCATTCATTCATTCATTCATTCATTCATTCATTCATTCATTCATTCATTCATTCATTCATTCATTCATTCATTCATTCATTCATTCATTCATTCATTCATTCATTCATTCATTCATTCATTCATTCATTCATTCATTCATTCATTCATTCATTCATTCATTCATTCATTCATTCATTCATTTATTCATTCATTCATTCATTCATTCATTCATATATTCATTCATCTATTCATTCATTCATTCATTCATTCATTCATTCATTCATTCATTCATTTCATTCATTCATTCATTCATTCATTCATTCATTCATTCATTCCATTCCATTCCATTCATTCATTCATTCATTCATTCCATTCCATTCCATTCCATTCCATTCCATTCCATTCCATTCCATTCCATTCCATTCCATTCCAATTTATTTATTTATTTATTTATTTATTTATTTATTTATTTATTTATTTATTTATTTATTTATTTATTTATTTATTTATTTATTTATTTATTTATTTATTTATTTATTTATTTATTTATTTATTTATTTATTTATTTATTTATTTATTTATTTATTTATTTATTTATTTATTTATTTATTTATTTATTTATTTATTTATTTATTTATTTATTTATTTATTTATTTATTTATTTATTTATTTATTTATTTATTTATTTATTTATTTATTTATTTATTTATTTATTTATTTATTTATTTATTTATTTATTTATTTATTTATTTATTTATTTATTTATTTATTTATTTATTTATTTATTTATTTATTTATTTATTTATTTATTTATTTATTTATTTATTTATTTATTTATTTATTTATTTATTTATTTATTTATTTATTATTTATTTTTACAACTTGCTATTTGCAATATTTTACCTACAATACATACATATTCCTTAACCTAGTATAAATTTTGGTGCCGTTTCGCTTAGTTACCACCCTGCTAGTGGAGCCTGCTTGGCTCTCAGGCCTTTTAGCCTTGCCGAGTAGCATAGTCACCCTTCTATCCTCTACTCCTACTTGCCATTTCCCCTTATCCCATCTAGTTTCTTTCCCACTCTTTACATTTCTCATCCATTTTCTATAGCCTTCCAAAACATGTTCCCTATACTTCTATTTCTAATTTGATTTTCCTCCTTAATCAGTTTATGGCTATCAACTCACTATGCATCTAAAACATATGTTTGATCATCACAGAAGATGCATGTTGGTTAATTGCGGCGAATAATAATAAGAAATACTTCTTCAAATCGTATAGGGGGAAAAGAAAATGTCGCCACAACGTAGTGAAAAATCACACCATACCCCCAGCACCCAAAACTCCTGTTTCAACACGATTTCCACAACGTGGGACGAGTGCACCTGAGAATAATCCCGCTGATACCGAAATTAAGGTTCGCCAGAAGTAAAGAATCATGATGGATGTCAAAGGAATGTTACGACAAGGGCAAGGCCATTTGAGTTGTGGGGAAAGTGTTATAACAAAAGCAATGTAAGAAACAGCGTCCTTATAAGATTTCTAAAGGGGCTCACTTGACTTATATAAATAGGAAATTCTTTGGGTCATTTAGAATGGCATGACAAAACAGCCACAAAGGGATTTTGGTTGAATGAAAAAGGAGTTTCCTGAGAGCGAAAGTTACATATACACATGCGCAGCTGTGGTCATTCAGCACTCTTCGGCGTGGAGCCGATGTGGCCAGTTCGTGGCTAGGAAGCCATCAGGACAGTCTTTGGTGGGAAGCCGATCAAAACAGTCTTCGGCGTAAGGTCGATGAGAGCAGTCTGAGGCATGAGGGCGATTAAGGCAGTCCTCTGGTTTTGTCTGGAATATTTGTCGGTTCGTATATATATGAGGAACGAATAAATTTATCGAGTAATAAACATTCTGCCGTCAGTAACTCTAAACAGAGATTGGTAACCCTTGGTCGGCAACTTTCATTTCGATGTTTTAAAAGAAGAAGCAGTAAATAAATAAGTTGGAAACGGGCATTCCAGTGTTATTAAAATCTCCTTCTCACACATCCACGCATAATCTGAGTGAAATCTCATTGCTCGCCGACTTATTTGCTCGCCATTAAATTATTGCTTCAAATTGGCGTCCACAACGTGGAATTGTCTGCACCAAGAAACATTTTAGTTACACCGCTATATATGATTGCCGCAGACTCCGGGAACATCATCGTCCCATCATCAGCACCATAAAGATCCCGCCACAAAGCTAAAGATAAATTTAATTTCATGCTTTTACTGTGCGTCCCGGAAATATTTATCTTAATGTCTTCAACTTCATACCCTACATGTGCAAAGACGCGTTCCACGAGTACTTACTATGAAGAGTCGACACGCAAATATAAGAATGATCAATTGTTATAGGCTGAATTAAGTCAGGTTAAGTAGGAATAGAAGACAAACGTTTTCCAAGAGTGTGCCCCTTATAAAGTCACAGCCTTTAGGTATCATCTTTGTGACACGCTCTTCATTATGCCAGTGACGCAGCTTGTGGTACCTCGAGGGCACGCGTTACTCATTTCGGCGACAAAAATGGCGCCGTTTATCGATCCTGAAAGAACGTAGTCACTGGCGTATAGCTAATGCTTAGCAAACGACACTAAATAACCTTCATATTCGCTAAATGACTAATTAAGGATAATTAATCCAAAAATATTGATTCCTTCTCACGTTCTGCAGCACGAAGGATATTAGAAATGATAAAGAAAGTTGTTTATTTAAAATTGCACTGATATGTGTAGGATGAATGTGGGACACTGGTTCAATAGCTGTAATTCATTTTATTTTGTTAAGTATTATTTCTATCTTCTGTTATTGCCGATAGAATAAAGGGAACGTGTTTAATACATTGAAGAATCCCACAAAGAGAAAATATTCGACTTAGGTTTGTGCCTACGCCCATGACAGGGTAGCCCCGAGAGGGGGTGAGGTGAGAGAATATAGCACGCCTGGACAAATGAAATACGACAGTCGAGGGCAGGGTCCCTAACAACTACAGATTTGAGGTCCTAGGACCCATAGACCTTCCACTAGCCGGAGGAGAAAAGCTTACAGAGAGCAAAGACCCAGCAGTGCACCCCAAAAACTCCCACCTACAGAAACAGATGTGTGAGGTCTATCCAGGAATCGCCATGCCACCTCTAAAACCAAGGGAGCAGCCGCAGCAATGTCCCTGGGGATTTAGGTCACCCCCTTGATTCTAAAATCTCCTTCCCACTTTCTTTCCAGAGGACTAACGATAACCTCGATGGGACTGCTGGTGATATTGCAACTAGATGCTAGATATACAGGCTAGCACGAGGAATGTTTTAGGCTTTCCTCAACCCGGTTAGGGTGGCATAACCAGTCAGATGTACCCAATACCCATGGGTGTAGGGAACCTTTGCCCCACTGAGACCAACCCAATCCAAACAACTTCCTTTAGGGAGGGGCTCAAAATGTAAGGCCCGACGTATTCCTGGGATGGCTAAGGCAGTTTCGCCTGTGGTCCGCATTCGGGAGGTCCCGGTTCGATTCCTGTGGCCGACCTACCTGAACCATGGGTTTTTAGGGGTTTTCCCGGGTCGCTAGGCGAATGCTAGGTAGGTTAATTGCATCCCCCGAATTTACTGTCCCTCCATTTCATTTCCATTATCATCTCCCATCTGGTGGTCTCTTTCGGGGTAGATGTGTCGACAGGTGTCTCGGCGGTGCATGGCAGGATGATATGCTCTGAGGGAAACTAGCTCTCTGCTGGGAGCATTTGGGGACCGCCATCCAGGGACCTTTGGGGCTCGGATCACCGGCCTGGGACCATTAGGGCTCTGCTGCTGATCTCGTTGTCGTCCCGCTATAGAAGAACGAGTTCGTTGTCCTGGCCTGTTGTGGGAAGTCTCTATCCAAGTAAACTGCAGGGACCCTGCCCTCTGTACTGTCGTGGCTCCTTGGGTCGGCCACCCTCTCTCTCCTTCGCCTCATCCTTCCGCCTGGGGTTGTGCCCACTTGAGGCCATAGGAACAATGGTGGCGTACGTACCGAAACCCCTCCGTAATGAAATCCCCAATCCCCTGGTAAGATCAGAAGTATCACGAGTGCTAAGGGACTGCAGCGGTTCACTACATCAGCTGGAGGACTTGAACCCCTTCCCTATGGGATGGTCCGCCGACAGTTGAAACCCTGAAATAATCTACCATTAGGAAAGGTAAAGTGAAGTGGATGAGCAAGTAAATCTCGGATGTTACCCGGAAATACCCCTGAGAATAGAGTAAGAATAGGAGTAAGATTTTATTTTGAATATGATGTGACTCTGCTGTTTAGGTTTCGAATAAACACAAACATTTCAATATATAAACAGTTTGAAAATGTCGAGACATTTAATGAAAATGTTAATTAACATCGACGCAGCTCTATTAAGACGGAGTCTAGACTTTCTTACTGTGGAGGAGCTGTTGTAATTTCCTTCGACATTCAAGAGACTATTACAAGAAGAAGTGGGTTTTAATAACCGAAAGCAATTGTGTGTTACTAGCGGGAAGCTAGATTGCATGCTGACGCGACAAAACGAAAAAGGAGGTTCCAATCTAGCTTCACATCTTTTGTTTACCATACAATGCGGGCGGGCGGACGGACGGAAGGAGAGCTAGAAGATTAATGAAATGAGGTTTACGCGGGTCGAGACGTACAACCAGCAGCAGAGGTCTCTAGTATTCATGGTCACTGATGCAAATCCCTTAGCACAACGGGGGCTAAAATAAAGCTGTTCCGGAAAACTGCTTCAGTCCTCGTAAAGGAGCATTGCAAGTCGCGGTCATTTTAACACTGATACGGATCATCCACAAGCGTCACCGGAACTAGCGTGCTCCTTCGCAAGAGACTCTGCTTCATATGCTCACGTTTACTAACCATTTTGTGCCCAACACTAACAAAAGGACTTCTAAAAGGTTTGTTATGCTGCTTTCCTATTACTTTTTCTATCTCTATCGTTTTATGATTAAGGTATACCGCGACTCGTATTAGTAACATCGTGGGTTCGATCCCCGTCGAGTTGTATTTTTCTGCTACCCCTTGTCACTCAAGCGAGTACTGGGCACTTTACCTTCAACTATGATTTATTTTCCATCATCTGTTTACCTATGTTTAGTGCTATCAGAAAGATGTCGCGAATACCTGCCTATTTAAATACTGTAACTTTGTGGGTTCGTAGAATTAAAAGTTCAATTTCACAAACTCAAAATTTTCTTTATTTCCACCGTATTACAGTTGGTACAATTGCCGATTACTTATAATTATGTAGCACATACAATTACAATCCACCAGTTCGTCTGTCACAGGTCAACTCCACACTCACTATTACGTACAACTCTCTCTAGAGCTGACTAAAAACTCCTCCAGTCCGTTCACTAGCAATGCGCTCTTCACGGCTGTTCGTCAAGAACTGACTCTTGCTCAGGTACTAGCAGGCTGTGTTAGCCCGAAGATTGTTGCTGTATGCCCACCCAGGATAGGGTTTAACCACAGATAGGATTTTCTTTTCGGGATGGTTTACGATGGCTGTTTTTGTTTGAGGATGGTGGATTGATTTCGAGGTAGTTTAGTACTCCTCTAGAAGGATAGAATGCTTTCCTTTAGCACCCTGGCGTTGAAGGATTTATTTTGATTTTGAATTGATTTTTGTTAATTTTGAGACCAACAACTCTTGGTAGATTATGGGAGCTCAGCTTTTGCTGCTGCTGGAATTGCTCCGTGGTTACCTCGGATGCCCGCAAGCCATGCAGGAGACCCGGAATAGACGGCGACGACGTCTGGTTGGATCATAATCACCAAGAGACCTAACCAGGGCACTTCTGTGCATGGATAACTGATCGTATAATTTTGTAGCCCGGCGTCTAATTTCATCTTCCACGTATGGAAGCCCAGAGGATTCATGGAGGAACCTTACTGGGAAGAACAGGAATCTGCGGCCATGCCCCAGACCTCGCAGGCATATATCATCAACGGTATAGCTATAGAGGTATAGCTTTACGCGGACTGACATCGATCGAGAACCCAGCATAGGATACAGGGAAGCAATAGCTCCCTGAACCCTCGCGGAGAGCTCCCTGATGTGTCGACGGAAAGTCAGAACCTTGTCTAGCTCTACTCCCAGGTATTTGATAGAGGGTACCCATTCTATCCTTCGACCTCTGAAATGGAAATCTGGGCAGTCTGAGGGGGTGTGATTGAACTGACTCTTGGTCACACTGTGCTTCTATTTATAGGTGGCTAAATGGTTTTAGAGAATTCTTTACCATGGAGAGGAAAGATATGCAGGACACTTCGCGTTCTTCAGGCAGCAGGAGGAGGGGGAAACGAAGATTCAGTCACCCCCGTGGTTTTCCCTCTCTCCACCCTGTCACGCCTCCACAGGCGCCAGCTGACCGGAGAGGGTGCGGCCGATGCCACACGCCCCCCTCCACCGGCCATCCCCTCCCGCAGCCGACCACAAGTCCGCCTATTGGGTAACAATACTGTTCCCGACGCGGGTGGCGTTGTGGTCGGTGTCCTCACGTGGGGGACGCCAGTCGACACCGTACCTGCAGTGTTGCTTCAGCGCAGCAAGTCCTGGCCCTGGAATGAGGTACTCTTTGCACTCTTTAGCGACTTCAGCGCAACTCTGTGGCATGTTCGCTTGAGAGCGTTTGGGCTCCTGCAATTCCTCACTTCATCCCTTCTTATGGAGTGGTGTTAGCCGCCCTATGTAGGTCCCACTGCATGGGACGTCCCCCTCTCTTTCTTACCTTTTACTCTTTTTGCAGATTTTTGAAACTCCAATGACAAAAGCTCGTTTCTTCACTTTACCATAGAGAGTAAATAGCAGAAATATTGTGTTCCATTCAAATTTCGATGTCGAAATTTCCTCGATTTTGGTGTTCTGAACCTTCCTGAACTTAGAAAGCATTTTTAGAAAAAAGAATTCTGTGTCTGTGAAACTCAAGTACATTTAAAAACCAAATTTCAGCATCCTTCAAGGATTCGATACAGAGATTCTCAAGCAAACTCCCGTACCCTTAAGCAGAAAACTATTTGACACGTTTCATTTCTTTTTCAGAAACATGGCTCTGACGAATTGGACTGATACTATATGCTTAAGTTATTTTAAGCCAAATAACCATATACCTTTTAATAAAAAAGTTCTGTTTATTCCGAACCAATTTTGTAGACAAGTACGTAAACCGTTAGAGGTAGATAAAATATTTCTACACAGAAAATGTAGATTTCGATGAGTCACACAATTTATGCCCAATAACATTTTTATGTCGTCAACAATTTTCAAGATATAAGATGTTATACATAGTAAAAAGACACAAGATTATATAATGACACAGCTATTACGGAATAGCGCCTTCAACCAGCACAAACACTAGAAGCAAATTGACAGAACAAAATTTCTCTAGATGCTTATCTTATTTCTCTCTACCTCCGAGCATTCCAGAACTCCTACGTAAAATGCTGTATACTTCAGAGGTTGCAAGTAGTTAGAATGAGATATGAAACATTCATAAATAACCTAACAGTAGACAGTGTTCTTCCAAAAATATGCGAATGCCAGCAAACTGCAATTTTGTCTAAGGAATAACACAACATTGTGTCAGATTTGATTTCACTATGTTATTGAATAATACAAAGCATAAGATAAAAATAAAACCAAATCGAATTACTTACGGAGCATAAAATTAGTTGTATTTTTGTCATATAGGATCCTATATAGTCCAAATATTTCATTATATAAGATATATTTACAGCTTCACAAAATGAAATTACTGTTCTAAATAAATGCTTGCAATATGTAATAGGTAATATAATCCCTATATGGGTTTATTTTTAGCCTCTGCTCTTGCATTATTGGCTAAAATAAACATTTTTTTAATATCTTAAAAAATTAGAACTAATTAAGACCTTATCTTGGAATATTTTCTTCATAAATAAGTTCTGGATGTATAGGCGAGTCTTCCACTGAAGGATCCCAAAGTTTACACTAATTTTCGCGGTCACACATTTAATCATCTGGCTTTACTCTTCTCAATCTTCGAACTTCACACTTGCTAAGCACTTTCAACATGTCTTTGTTTTCATGGTGCTGTACTCCTAAACGATGTTTCATTACGGACTATTTATTTCTTCTGTAACCGTGTTGATCTTGAGGTCTCTATGTATGTGATCATTGCGCACATACAATGCAGCATTAACTATTGTTCTTAAAACTTTATTTTGAAATGTCTGTATATGTTTTATAGTGCTGAATTTAGAACAGCCCCAAAGCTATATCCCAAAGGCCCAAACTGGCTTTAACGTCTGTTTGCGTATTGTCGCCAGGCCATTGTTGATCGAGGCGGCAAGGCATTCAAAGGGACAGGCAGTGCGGAGATAAAAGCTCACCGAAACGGCGGGGGCGGGAGGAGACGGATTTCTCGAGAGTTTGCCTCCTCCCGCCCAGGATTTCGGCGAGCTTTTATCTCCGCACTGCGCTGCCGTCTGTTTGATCTCGTTGCGCGCGCCGCCTCCAATCAACAATGACCTGGCAACAGTATTAATAGATTATTGCATATGTCAAGTTCAGAGTACTTTCCAATGGGTCAATAAAGTTTATTATATTTGATATTTAACTCTTTTCTTTTAGATAAATTAATGAGGGTGCATCTTCAATGAACAACATTTAGTGTGAACGTTTAGAACTTATAATTATTAAAACCATACATTTTAAAATTAAATTTTTATAGAGTTTATTTGTTGCTGCAAATAACATAATAGTGTTCTTAGCGACTGAAGTGAAAGATGGTTTGTGTTTTGTTGTAATCTCTGGAAACTGCAATTCTTGTTATTACTTTCGAATTATAGCTCTCATTACTTTGAAAGAATGATTTTAGGACGGATGCGTTCGAATGACCTGTTATTTTTATTACTTCTTGTTTCCTGGACCTCCTACAAGTAAAATATACTATTGCATCTGTATAGATAGCTTGGTAAATGAGGTTACACTCGGAGATGTACTTTATTCACATACTCAGAGCCTTCAACCCCATACAGAGACACCTCCGTCTCACACAGCAGTGGTGTCGGCGTTTGCGGATGTCCGTAAATCCGGACAAAAGCCACGCCATACTTTTCACAAAGCACCACACCGCCGCAGATTGCCCCAACTTCAGCTTTCGAGGTCGAAGGATAGAGTGGATTAACTCTGTCCGATACCTTGGAGTAACATTGGATAGACGCTTAACCTTTCGTCAACACATCAGAGACCTAGCGGCAAGGGTACAGAGAGCTATCGCTTCCCTGTATCCTATGCTGGGGTCGAGCTCAGTGCCGCTTGGCCTGAGGTTATACCTCTTCCGAGCGCTGGTAATCCCCGTGATGCTATATGCCTGCGAGATCTGGGGCATGGCCGCAGACAGCTGGTTGGCATGGCTTCAACGTGCACAGAATAGAGGGCTACGGTCTATCTATTCTGTGGGTCGCTATTTTCCTACCAGGTTGCTTCACGAAGCCTCGGGACTTCCAAATGTGGAGGACGAACTTAGGCGCCGGGCATCAAAATTCTACGCAACTTTACCAACTCACAAAAGCGCCCTTGTTTGATCACTGGGAGATTATGACCCCACTAGACGCCGTTCTAGACAACATCGGGTACCCTCATGGCATGCGGGCACCAAGATAACCCAGGAGCTAATCCAAACAGCAGCTAAAGCTGAGCTCCACATAATCTCCTAAGTTGTTTGGCAACAAAATTTCTCCCCAACCCAAAACTAAATTAAAAACACCAGGGTGCAGGGAATTGCATCCTGTCCCTTCATCCCAAAGGTACAAATTTTAACCTCACAAAATTCTTCAATTTTCAAAACCTACACCATATCCATCCTACAAAATCCCGTTCAAATACCTCACCTGCGGTAAAACAACGGGTGGGCACGCAGCAAAAACCTTCTGGCTATATACAGCCAGCACGTCATGGTCATGGGATGTGCTTTATTGTGAATTTTAACGCTCACACGGACATTTAAATTCGTGGAAAATAACACTTAACTCTGCATACTCCTAATCATAAGTTGGTGCCATATAGGTTAATACGGAGGGGATTCGGCACTGCAACCAGTCTTGGTCTAATGTACCTATGTCCTCAGAGGGGTATCCCCGGAAGGAAGGGTAACGCGAGACGAGAGAGAGAGAGTGCGGCCGTCCCAAGGAGCCACGACAATGCTGTGGGCAAGGTCTCTATATTTTACTTAGATGGAAACCTCTTCCGGTAGGACAGGACAACGGGCACCTCCCTCTAATGTGGATCGGAAACGGTCCCAGCAATATGTCCGAAGACCGGCAACCAACCTACCGGAGGAGAAAGTGGTTTACTCAGAGCATATCATCCTGCCATGCATCGCCGAGATACCCGCTGACACTTCTACCCTGAAAGAGACCACCAGATGAGAAATGAAATGATAATGGAGATTAAATGGAGGGACAGAAAATTCGGGGCATTTAGTTAACCTACCCAGCATTCGCCAAGCGACCCGGAAAACCCTCGAAAAACCTAGGGTCAGGTAGGTGGGCCACGGGGATTGAACCAGGGCCTCCCGAATGCGGGCTACAAATATACGTACTTTAAAAGGTATGTCGGAAAGCCACACAAATCTTCCTTGAGAACAATATGCTTAAATCACTTTTACTTATCTAAATGTTGATTTGCCTTAGTTAAAATATTCACAACAAAGGACAAGACACCATTATTTTCTTTTTATTGAAGAATTAAAACAAATGACTATATAGCATCCAATAGGAACATTAGCAAACTGTAACAAAAATACAAGTTGCCGCCTTATAGGTAAAGCTGACGAAACGCAGTTGCTTGTTAGGGAGGATTATTTCCGTTTGTCTAAACATTTGAAAAACCTCATTGTTAGGCATGATGACTGACAGATTTATACTCAGTTTTTATATGCAAGTCAGAATAAGACTTTGTGAAAGTGACAGATTGTTCACATTCATCTGTCATTGGGACTTGGACAGCAGAAATAAAATTCTACTAACTTAATGCATACTTTACTAGTGTTAGGTATGTAAAGTGTGCTAAAGGTAGACTACCAGTCGAAAACTGCCAAAAATAATATTTTTATTACTCTTTGTAATTTTGAAAAGTTTAACTTCTTGTCGTCCACATTTTAGACTGGTTTCCGAGGTCACTGGTTCAAACCAAAAAGCTGTCCCAAAGGGGCTCCCGGCGCCTCCGTGGGGCTTTCCATACGGCAAGACCTAGAGACTAACAAGCCCTCCCCATCTGGTCCTGTGGACTTACGACGGGATGGAAGTGGATACGCCATTAACGCGCGCCAACTCCAAAATGGGAAGGCTACCAATATGACCTCGGTGGAGACGCTCCACCCTCACACAACAGAGGCGGACGTAATCTTACGTGACATGTATTTTCTTTCTTCCTTTTTTTTAAATATTTACCCAAGATTTGAATCTGTCACACTTAAACATGAGCTATAAGTTATTGACTTTTAAGAGCAATAAAATGAAGAATATATTTTTCTAAACCGAACCGAAATGAACTTGAAGATGCATGGATGGTTAATTGTTCAACATTGCCATTTAAATTAATTTGGTGGACTTTGCTACTTAACTATTGTGTTTAAGAACTTTCATTCAATTATACCTTTTATCTTCTGTAAGTAAATATGTAATATTTCCACAGTTGTCTATCGTGAAAAGTGTGCAATACGTATGCAATAAGTGCAGTGGAGAATCTTGAAGGTACATAACATTGGACTTCTCTAAGTGTTCACCCTCCAACGAAGCACTTACTAAACTTGTTTCACAATATACGAGTAATCTTTTGAGTTGAAGGTGCCATTTCCGTACGAGGCACCGAAGAGTGTCGTAAAAGTCGAAGTAAATCCTTTACGGATTTATGTGGACACAGTTTGTTTCGGATCAACGTGTCGTCAAAAAGCGACATCTCGAAGGACTTTGGATCGTATTGAAATCCGGAACGGTCTCTCCATGAATAACTCCATGGAGTAGTGGCACTGCTGCATAAATTACATTGAAGCCGACCTTCATTCTGAACCATGGCAGCCTCCATTACTCATGAGCTGCTACGGAGCACAATCGATGCTGCTCCGCATAATCTACGGTACATGAGGAACAGTACTAATGCTGCTGAAGTGACACACTGTTGTTTATACATGATCCAATCCTATCTTTAATCCAGAACATCATCGTCGTCATCATCATCATCATCATCATCATCATTGGCCCGTCTCATTAGAATTGAATCCCTCCCTCTAGTGGAAGTTCTATCTGTTACCGGAGCTATTGATGGGTAAAATTTTTATTGTATCAATAAATGATTGGAAGATAGATACATAATTGTAATAAATAATATCCCTGTGCTAAACTCAACGTGATCAATTATCGACAGCATACTTGGCGGTAACCGCAAGGGCGTTCTCCGAGTAATACTTGGAAAAATCAGGAACATCCACAAACTACCTCCGAAGATTAAACATCTGTTGAGACCAGTGAAAGACAAACTGGACTTCCAAGTTCCGGGAGTGTACCGCATTCCCTGTGAATGTTGGACACCGTATATAGGACAAACCGGAACGACCATCGCTACTAGAATAATCGAACATGAACGGAGCATTCGTTTAATGCAGCCTGAGAAGTCTGGGCTGGCAGAGCATTGTTTTGATAACGACCATAGAGACAATTTTCGGGAGACGACCATCTTGGCAAAATGCAACAGTTACTGGGAGCGGAGAATTAAGGAGGCTTTGGCGATTTCCTCTGAAAGGAGCACGGTTAATCGTGATGCTGGATTTCAGTTCAGCTCCTCTTGGAAACCGGCCTTAAAATGGAAAACCGTCGATTTAAGAAGCAAAGATCAATACAGCTTGAGAATCAAGTTAAGTAGTTACATTTCCTTGAGACAATTTTCTGTACTCAAGCCATCTCCTGACCTGGCATTTAATTTATTGAAAGTAGTCTTTTGTTCAGTAATGCGAATTTTGATAGTGTTTTGTCTTTGTTTATAGTTGTGTTATATCCAGTATTTCATTTATGGCTATAACATTTTATATATATCCTGATGATGGGAGAGATGCATACTCCCGAAACTTTGATATCTAATCATCTTTTCACCTGGCTGGCTGCCCGAGAAGAAAATGAGGGCAAATGTTATGTCGCACCTAAAGATTCGATATCAAGATCTTATTTAGAGTATTGTTTTGTGGTTCCTGGGAGGAAAAGCTAGCTGCCTATCTTTTTATTTGCGCTACAATTTTTCGATTGATTACTATTTTCCAACTGAGATGGGTTTTGTTTCGAATGCCTGTTTTTTAAGCCTGATATATTCAGGTCAAACTTTCCTTATTTTACCAAATTGCTGGCCATTTTCTGAAGTGTTGTAACAGTCCGATCTTCTGCAAATAAGGCAGTATCTATTAAGAGGGGTAATGCCAATTTTAAAGCCAAGTGTTAGTGTATCCTACCGAGTGTGTTGGTTTAAGTAGTGGCAGTAGTATATGTGCTTGCATTGGAAAGATTCTAGGTTCGATTCCCGTGGCCGGCCTTCCTGACTCGTGATAATCACAAAAGTTTGACATAAACCCATTATGAAACTTCGAATATTGGAATATGGTATGCTTTAAGTGCTATAGGAAGCGTACCAGAAACTATTAATAAACATGATAATAATACTATCCATAAACTAATACAACACTTTAAATAAGTGTTCTAAAAAGTAAAGAAAAAAAAGGGTTAAAAAGAAAAAAAAAAACACAAGGAGGAAGGGTGAATACTAGAGGTGATATTCAAAAATAATGATAATCTTCTGGAAGGTTCCCTTCTCTCCGCTCTCGAACGTTCTGGAACTCTGTAGAAAATTCCAGCTGTTACCTAGCGGACATTCTCGCGAGTGGGTCGGTTAGAAATTTAGCTAACAAGTGAGTTTGTGGTACGACGAGAAGTGTTATTCTCTGAGTGGGTTGGTGTGTATAGTGAATGAAACTACTCCAAAAGATTACAGACATCTCGTGTTCGACGCCCCAGTGAGTGAACCACCCAGAAGAAAATACCATGCCACAAAGAAATGAGTGATAATAAAAGCTGGACAAAGTAACAGTATAAAGTAACGATACATTTGCTTTTGGTTTCATTTCTACTGTAAAATTAAGAACTTTCTCCCTATGTTAGCAACCTATGGGATGGGATTTGATATTGAAGACTCCCATGACGGTGAAGGCACTCAAGCGTTATCCAAGCAGTGAAGCATCCTCCAGGATTCTATTGAGACAGTATTTCTGACCTAGAAGGTAACATAAATTGCTACCCTATTTTCAAAACCATTATACATATTTTGTAACAGTAAATCAACTTATAATTTTTCAGTAATAAATGAAAAGAGTAACAAAACAGAAACGTTTAAAAATTCCTTCTGAATGGGTAGGGTATCTCAGGCTGTTTCCAGAATATTGAACAAATATGTTTTATATGTAGAGTTAGTATCCTAAACGTGTGGTATTTTAACAAAACTATTGGAGTAATTTTTATGAAAAAGCATTTTTTTCAGAAACTGTTTGACGTAAAAGGTAGTTGGAATAGGAGATTTTCTTCAAAATATTCATGCCGCATCTTTAGAAGCCGCCCAAGTTAATTAACACATTTTTATTTGTTCGATATTTTATTTTGGCGTTATGTTACTCGCTGATACGCATTTGAGCTTAAAGCCAACTCGCGTAGAAAATGTACAACATTATTGAACATATTGCAACTGTGGCTCCGAAAATTACTAAATAGTTTATTTCTTATTTATGCCTGTTCAGAAAAAAATGTGCCAATTAGCCCCGATTTATTATTAGATCAGTATTCTTTCTTTATTTCCATATATAGGGGGTTATATTTTAGTATCTATTCTACATTCTTTATTTTTTATTTTATCTACATAATAGTATCACAAAAATATGATAATTTGAACATGCTGTCGTTCGTTTCTTAAATTCATAAATCGCGGTAAACTTTTGCTTTTAAAGCTGAGATATCGGGAGGTTGGTATCTGGGTTATGCTCTCGGATCCTTCCTTCCCTTTGGGTTCCGGTTCGGACTTATATGTATTTTTAGTTTTACCATTCATTTTCTACAATTAAAACTTTCTTACTCTCTAATCCTATTATAAATAGTTGCCGTTGCAACATTCTCTACTTGCGTCTCAGGCACATAAAGACGCTTAGTGGCTGGTTTATATTTTGTTTCGGAACTCAAAGCTGAAAAGTTTAACTATAATCTCGGCATCGTTTTTAAACTTGAACTGAAAACATTTGTAGTTCTGAGAAAAAAACTACGGCACATTTTAAAAAGCGGTAATAGTCGCTCATTTGAAGGTTTTGTAGTGTTTACAATCACGCTGTATGTACATATAAGTATAGTTAGTATAAGTAAGGTGTCCATTAGAGAAATTTTAGGGCATATTAAACGTTATGGTATCGGCTAGCATTGTTAAGGACTTCTAAGTTATTGCATCCATACAATTTCCTATAATTTATGAAAAAACAAAAGTATAAATTGTTAATGATTCAACTAATGCGTATTAGTGTGCATGAAATTACATTATCGTTTACTACAAATCGTAATATAATACTCACTTATTCTACATACACATGTTTGATAGAGTACTGGTGTAATTTATCGTTGTGCTATCCAAATATTTGCTCGTCTTGTAGATTATGTAGAGAAGCATCCGATTACAAGCTGCAGAAGGTAAGTATTTCAAGATTTTTAATAGCGTTTAAAGGGCGGTACACGGGACAGTACATGTGAACACTGATGATACGAAGGTGAAATAAAGCGATGATGGGAAACATAGTGTGGGAAGAAATTTTCCAGGAATACATTTACCAACCCCCGCCACTGGTAGTTGTAAAGACTAGGAAATCCTAAATGAATAAAGAAAGAAAAACAGAGAGAAAGGAAGAAAGAGAGAAAGAAAGAGGAGAGAAATAGGAGAGAAAGAGAGAAAGAAGGAAAGAAAGAAGAGAAAGAAAGAAAGAGTGAAAGAAAGAGATAGAAAGAAACAGAGAAAGAATGAGGAGAGAAAGAGCGAAGGAAAGGACAGAAGGAAAGAGAAAAAGAGAAGGAAAAAGATATAAAGAAAGAAAGAAGGAGAGGAATAAATAAATAAAGAAAGCAAAAGAGAGAAAGACAAAAGAAAGAAGGAAACCGAGAAAGAAAGAAAGAAAGAAAGAAAGAAAAAAAAAGAGAGAAAGAAAAGAAAGAAGGAAAGCGAGAGAGAAAGAAAGAAATAGAGAGCAAGGGAAAGAAATAAAGAGAGAGAGAGACAGAAAATATGAAAGAGAGAAATAAAGAGAGAAAGACAGAAAGAAATCTGGGAGACTTTTAGTTCATAACTATATCTTTATTACAACTAGTTTGCATGAACTGATAAAACAAAAGTGTGGCTGTCTAAAGTTTCGAGGCGTAATATTGTCGAAAGAAAGAAAGAAAGCAAGAAAGCAAGAAAGAAAGAAGGAAAGAAAGAAGGAAAGAAAGAAGGAAAGAAAGAAGGAAAGAAA
This sequence comes from Mantis religiosa, assembly GCA_030765055.1. Lineage (NCBI taxonomy): Eukaryota > Metazoa > Arthropoda > Insecta > Mantodea > Mantidae > Mantis > Mantis religiosa. Next base: position 34,661,955 of record CM060951.1, on the reverse strand, counting down.
TAAAGAAAGCAAGAAGGAAAGCAAGAAAGAAAGCAAGAAATAAAGCAAGAATGAAAGAAGGAAAGAAAGAAAGAAGGAAAGAAAGAAAGAAGGAAAGAAAGAAAGAAAGAAAGAAGGAAAGAAAGAAAGAAAGAAAGAAGGAAAGAAGTAAAGAAGGAAAGAAAGAAGGAAAGAAGGAAAGAAAGAAAGAAAGAAGGAAAGTAGGAAGGAAAGAAAGAAGGAAGGAAAGAAAGAAGGAAAGAAGGAAAGAAAGAAGGAAAGAAGGAAAGAAAGAAATAAAGAAAGAAAGAAAGAAAGAAAGAAAGAAAGAAGGAAAGAAATAAGGAAAGAAAGAAAGAAAGACTGAAAGAAAGAAGGAAAGAAGGAAGGAAGGAAAGAAAGAAAGAAAGAAAGAAAGAAAGAAAGAAGGAAGGAAAGAAAGTAAGAAAGAAAGAAGGAAAGAAAGAAGGACAGTAAGAAGGAAAGAAAGAAGGAAAGAAAGAAGGACAGAAAGAAGGAAAGAAAGAAAGAAGGAATGAAAGAAAGAAAGAAGGAAAGAAAGAAGGACAGAAAGAAGGAAAGAAAGAAAGAAGGAATGAAAGAAAGAAAGAAAGAAGGAAAGAAAGAAAGAAAGAAGGAAAGAAAGAAAGAAAGAAAGAAAGAAGGAAAGAAAGAAGGAAAGAAAGAAGCAAAGAAAGAGGGAAAAAAGATGGAAAGAAAGGAAAGAAAGAGGGAAAAAAGATGGAAAGAAAGGAAAGAAAGAGGGAAAGAAAGAAGGAAAGAAGGAAAGAAAGAAAGAAGGAAAGAAAGAAAAACTATTGGATATGACGCATTTACATAACTTTCTCTACTCCTGTAATAGCTACTGGTACTGTGACAAGACATAACAAAACTCACCTCAAACTCCTTTACTGTCAACAACAAGGCTAGTGCAATGGCAACGTAAACTCACCTTCTCTTTTAAACAAATAGGTACACAATTTCGATATGACTATCTAATGTTGCTTTATGTCTTTGATGACACATCAACTTCAGCTACAAGTAGTCTCTCTGACGTACAGAACGGTTTATCTCTTACTCGAAGCTACACGCTGATTCTTGAACACAATTCCTAATTTCGCTCGCATACAGCTTCACTGCTTGTTACACTACCCACCAATTGCTCACTACAAAGCGGTACTTACTGATGAACTGTTTCTTATCCTCTGCCGGCTCCTCACTACGGAGCTTGGAACGTGTCACAGTTCTATGCAATGCACTGTTGACTCACTACTCGATTGACCAACTGAGTTGTGAACTGCTCCACTGCGCCAGCCTGTTACCGCGGAGCCGTACTCAACGACTTGATGCTCAAAACACACATAAGCAACTCTAAAACAGTATCTGCGTTAGGTCTCGCAACAGTTTTATATAATCCTGCCGGGCGTGGGAACTCTTTCCAGTGGTCTAATGTTCTCGAATTACGTTCCAGAACTATCTCGAAGGGTGTCTTCACAGTACGGCTTGATTCTGGCTTCGTGACGTACGTCATTGTGATGTTAGCTAGTGTTCGTGCCATGTAAGGCCGTGTCTCTCCCGTTCCTCCTTTGTCCCTCCCTCTTGCTTTGGCAAGATTAACGTTTTCGTGTAACAAGTTCTTGTCTTTCTTTTAGATTTAAAGTAAAGCGAAACTATTTCAAAATGAAGAGCTCTTTAGAGTACATTTCCAGAAAATTTAGGATGTTCACCTTAATTTGGCATGAAATTATCTTAACTGTGTGTTGCCTTAATTAATAGCTTGGAAGCATTTAAAAGAATAAAAATTTTCATAATTTTAGAGGGAGAGATTTTGTTGAAAACCTTCACGTCGCCTCTTTAAATTTAAGTTTGATATTGGACCGGCTTTTTATTTTTGACTTGTGATGCTAAGCACTAACACACACACACACACACACACACACACACACACACACACACACACACACACACACACACACACACACATGCACACACACAAACACACACGCACATGCACGCGCACACGCACACACACGCACACACAAACACATATACACTCGGATCTTTTTCTTAAAAAAAAATTGATTACCTATTTCAAGTTCTGGGAATCTCTAACGCACCTTTACTGTGAAATCTCGATAGCCAATCTGTAAATATGATGAGTAAATATAGATAGTAAATATCAGGAAAAAATTGTGTAGTGTTTGGGTGAAGTGCGTTTTAATGAAGCGAACGTTTTCCCATATAGACAGAAGTTCACTTCTACCTCGCATGTTTTCTCAGTCTTATAAAACAATAAAGTGGAGAGTACTCAAGTATATTTGTACAATGTTACCATATTTATTTGCCTTGTCAACATTTGTAAAATATAATTGACTTAATAATAATTTGGTTTTCATGAATTGTTTAAAAAATATGGTTATGGCGCAACTTGGAGGCCTCTCCTGGCCACGCCATGGCTGAGTAGTTAGACCGCTTGACTCTCACCAAGGTGGCCGGGGTTCGATCCCTGGCGACCGCAAAGTGAGATTTATGGTGAAGATGGCGCCGAGGAGGTGTTTCTTCAGCATATCCGGCTTCCCCCGCCATCTCATTCCACCGGTACTCCATCTTCATCTCATGTATCATCAGTGTCACCGTCTGCGGTGCCGTATGTTGTAAAAGTGGGCGTTAAACACCACACATACACAGTAGAGGTCTCCGTTAATAGATCTCGCCCAACCACCTCCAGAGTAAACAGAGGCGATATTCAGAGATAGTAATAATGTTCTGGAAGTTTGCTCTTCTGGAACGTTCTGGAACTCTGTGAATATTTCCATCAACTAAGAAACCAAGTGGTGTAACGCGTATGTTGTTGCTGGTTCGACAATAATACTGTATTGAGAGCGAGATGTGATGAACTCTATCTACAAGGGATCAGGGAGGTTATGTATGGACTCAGTGAAAACTTCGGGAAGAAGAGGTGGCGTCGTGCAATGCCATATGTGAAGTGGCAGAGAATATTTAAACTAGATAACATTAATGAAGTTACAGTGAGAAATTGACAAAACAGTATTATCTTTTACTGAGACTTATGAATGTCTTCTGAAACTTTATTCTTATTACAATTGGATAAAACGATATATTATTTTTCTGTTAATGACTTGCGTTCAATTAAATGTTCAATTATGTGCCAAATGTAACCATTATTACACTTGCTTCTTGACCTACGCTATTTTTACATACTCAGAGGATTTAACGTTATTTTTAAATTTTTTATTTTGTACGGGGATTTATGAGGCTTTCTATCTTAATATCGGAAGCAGTAATCACTTTGCCTTAGATTAGGGAATGACAAAGTGGGTGAAATACTTAGCTGTGCCTATGTTTTCCAGATGTAATACTTTCTAATATGCGTGCTATAATAAATAAAGAAGAGGGTTTTATCTTTTATTTTTGATGCGATAGTCACGTCAATTTTATTCTGAATGTATTGTTATATTCAATTTATTTGGGCTATGATAAAATTGGTTGTACAAACATGGTAGGCCATTATGAATCTTTCTCTTTAACCTCTTAAGTTTTGAGTACTTAGAGAAGTTCTCCCAAGTTGCAGAGAACTTAATGTAACTAGCTGCAGAGTTTCTATGCATAAAGGGGGAGAACTATAGCAGAGACAATTGATGGAAGTTGGCAGAAGTGTAGACACACTTAGGGAACAGGGTAACGCTCCTAGAGAACTGTTTAAGACAGTGGTATGCAGAGAGCCTGGAGAACAGTGCTGTATCTGCAGCATATATGTCAAGGTTCCGGTAAACCTCACAAAAACGTATCTTAAAACTACATACATGTGTAGGTACATAGACTAGTTGCTACATTGAACTGCTTATAAAACAGTAGTAAAATTGCTTTCCAAAGAGCTACTAGGCTTACCAAGATCAGCACCTAGGGAAGTAGCTTTAAGAATTAGGAAAGACAAGAAGGAATGGAATAATAATGGAAAGAATAATGCAATTTTGGTATAGATGCTTAGCCAAAGAAGAAGGGAAAATTATGAAATTATGCATGAGACAGCAAAAAGGATTAGTGAACTCAAATAGTTGGTGGGCAGAAATAGGAGGAATTATGGAAAAATAGGAATGGGAAATATATGGAGATTAGAGGAAAGGAATACAAGCGATGTGCGTAAATGAGTAAAATGCAGAATAGAAGATATAGAAAGACAGGAAATATGGGGAAGTCTAGAAAATATGAAATCATTACAATTTTACAAGCAAATAAAAAGAAATTGGGGACGAGAAGCATATGTAGATTACTGCAATAGGCAAGAGAGAGAAGGGTTAGCTTGGATGAGGACAGGGACAATATTTCTAAGAGGGATAAGAGGTAGGGAAAAGGGAATTTGTGAATTGTTTGGGGGGAAAGAAAGCATAGAATGATATGTAACAGAATGCGAGGAGGTTGCAATGTGGAGAAAAAAGGTTTGGGAGGAAAAATGGGAGAAAATAGAGAACAGGATAGTAGCTATAAAAATGTTAACGGGTAGGGAGGAAAAGAAGGTAAGAAGTATTGGTGAGTTGTTGCAGTAAATAAAAGAAAAATGGGCAAGAAATGTAAAGAGTATAAAAAGGAAGATGAGGGGAAGAATGGGACTAATTAAGTAACAAGGAGGCATGGAGGTTAAGAGCTACCTGGCAGAGCAGAAGAGCAAGGTAGCAACAAGGTAAAGACAAATAAATGTAGCCAAAATTTTTAAATTGTAAAATTTTGGAATATGCACAGTAAAAGTCTAATCAAAATCTAATCTTCCTTGGTATGGCAAAAGGACAAATGTCAGCTTTTTGCGTTTTCCAAGCGCTCTATTAATTTTCTTCGGGCATATCACATAATTGTTATATTCCTTTTATCATCTTTTGCGTTCACCATATCCCATAGTTCCATTACTGTCTCAATTACCAAAAGATGTCTCTTAGAAATGTGGTCAATAGACTTTTTCTGAAAAAGCAGATGGAGAAAATGAAAGATATATACGCTTAGGATAGATGAAAACTAAATGAAATTAAGAACTTACTTCCATGTTAGAAGACCAGTTAGATTTAGAACATAATAACCAGGTTTCGCGGGAATGATGAACGTAGCCTGAACTTTATAGAACAGTTTTATCTAAACCTAAATAACAAAATCCCATAACTCTTTTAAAATTAACTTTATTAATGAAGTTCTGATTTGATAATAAATTTAGTGTAACACAGTGATGAGAGATACCTAGATAGTTTGATATAATAATAAAAATATAGAAGTAAATAACTGTGGGCGTTATTGTGATTTTCGTAGCTGGCAATGAAGGAAATTTAAATTATGAATATGAATTATTGCTTAAAATATGCAATATATTTATTACATCAAAGCTGTAGTTGGCCATATAATTTTACAAGGCACTCTATTTTTGTTGCATCAATTTCAACACACACATGTTTAGAAGACAAACAAATAGAAAAGTTTTAAGCTCCGAGCTCAAATGTTTATGCACACATCAAGCATAAGAAATTAGCCAATCAAGGAGCGATTTCTCATAACTTCACCATAATTCTACCATCTCAGACAAGATATCCTATTGTCATTTGTTGTCTCAGTAACGAAAACGTGAAGTGGCATAAATACGAGACATGTTTTTTAAGTTAGCACCATTTTGCGATTCCGCCGTCGCGGCGTTACGGTCGGCGTTCCGCGCATGCGCGCTGGTTACTTACATCTCTTGTCTAAGCGCTGACGCCATTACAGTCTGATTCTTCATTGTATACGTTGGTTACTGAGTGTTTAAGATGCCTCCGACAATCGTGAGTCCCGCCGATTGTGAAGTACGGGCTGTTATACGATTTCTTAGAGCTAAAGGCGTAAAACCGATCGATATTCATCGTTAGATCTGTGAAGTTTACGGACAAAACATTATGAGCGATGGGATGGTAAGGAAATGGGCGAGAGCATTTAAAGATGGCAGCACAAATGTGCATGATGAAGAACGGAGTGGGCGTCCTTTGGTCGTTACTGAAGATTTGATGAAGAAAGTGGACGAAAAGGTGCGAGAAAACAGACGCCTTACAATTTCATCATTGTGCGACTACTTTCCTCAATATTCTCGTAGTGTTTTGTATCGCATAGTAATCGAGAACTCGATGTACTGGAAATTGTGTTCACGTTGGGTTCCGAAAATGTTGACGGATTTGCACAAAACCCAACGTTTAGGCTGTTCATTGACTTTCCTTGAGCGGTACCACAATGAAGGTGAAGATTTTTTACACCAAATTGTTACTGTTGACGAAACATGGGTGGCCTACATCACACCAGAATCGAAACAACAATCCATGGAATGGCGACATTCATCATCACCCACAAAAGTGAAGTTTAAGCAAACAATTTCTGTCCGGAAAATCATGTGCATAGTTTTTTGGGACAGAAAAGGAGTATTGCTAATGAAGTTTCTGCCTCGTAATGAGACAATCAATGCAGCGTCTTATTGTGAGACATTGAACAATCTGCGCCGTGCAATCCAGAACAAAAGAAGTGGCAAGTTGAGTAAGGGTATCGTTTTGCTGCATGGCAATGCCCGTCCACATGTGGCTAATCGTACCAAAGATCTCATCAAATCTTTTCAATGGGAAACTCTAGATCATCCTCCATACAGCCCTGATCTGGCGCCCAGCGATTAGCATTTGTTCCTGCAATTGAAGAAACATCTGGGCGGTCAGCGTCTTCAAGACGATAACGAAGTCAAAACAGTTGTGATACAGTGGTTAACACGTCAGGCGGCAGAATTTTATGAGGAGGGTATTCAAAAACTGGTACCACGTTATGACAAGTGCCTCAATATTCACGGAAATTATGTAGAAAAGTAGATAAAGATACAGGCTTCCATGTAAAAATAAAGTTATTGCGATATCTATGCACGGATTTTTTAAATTCCAAAACGGTACTGACTTAAGATACATGCCTCGTACCATGAATGTGTCTAATGTGCGTTCCTAGGTACGACAGCTCAATGAAGGCAGAACATCGTGTGACAACAAAACAAGACAGTCACTTCCTCGCACTAGTCGTTATGACGACATGATCCAGCGAGTGGAGAACGTTGTTTTGCAGGATAACTGATTGAGCGTTGCAGACATTGTCTCCAAAATTGGCATTTCCGTGGGATCTGTGCATACAATTCTGCATGAAGGTCTGAAAATGCGAAAAGTGTCTGTGTCTTGCAGGTGGGTGCCACGAATGCTGACGGACGATCACAAGGCTGTGCGTGTAACAAATTGTCAGGCGATGTTGACGCATGACGGCATGCATGGAACATCGATTATACATTTTAAGAATCAAAAACAGACTCCACGTGTATTTAAAATAAGCAGAAGTTCCCATATGGTCCCAGTGCTTAAACAAAATAGGAGTTTTAACTTGAACGCACCTCGTAAGTAAAGTGTGGACGTTATTGTGATTTTCGTAGCTGCCAATAAAGGAAATTTAAATTAAGAATATGAATTACTGATTAAAATATGCAATATATTTATTACATCAAAGCTGTAGTTCGCCATATAATTTTTAAAGGCACTCTAAGGTTTTTGTATCAATTACAACACACGTGTGTTTAGAAGACAAAAAAATAGAAATGTTTGTAAGCTCCAAGCTCAAAGTAGCCATTCAGGGAGCAATTTCTCATATTTTCACCATAATTTCACTATTTCATACAACATAAGTTTTTCGTCATTTGTTGCCTCAGTAACAACGTGAAGTTAAACAAGTAGATATGGAATTCAAAAATTGGCAAGTTGTGTCGCTACGAAAACGATAAAGTATATTCAGCTGAATTCCCGATCCGTACAGAGCTATGAAGAATACAAAACCCGAGGGAATGTTTTAATTTATCTTCCTATTATATACCTCTTACCTCTCATGAAACTTGCTAATTTACTTCTTTTGCACACTGTTTTGATTAATTCACAAAGAGAAACTTAATAAATCATAAATTCCTGTTGGAATATTAAAGAATGAAAATGTAACAAATGTTCTAAATGTTATCGGAAAGACTTAGAGATAAATCAATAGATAAGAAAGTATATTTTTTTATCGAATGGACGTTACAAGCATACATGTATATTATAAGCAAGACGAATTTTCATGGAATTTTAAATTTATATTAGGACTGATTGAATGAAAATAGGATGGAGGCCAATTTTACTTTTTCTAATGGGTATAGAAGTAGGCAAACTATTACATTCCACTCAACATTCTACATCGGGATTTCAGAGAAAGTATGAATTTTGAGGACCCTGAAACTTAAAAAAAAGTCATTTACGCATGACTGTTTGTCTCTGAAGACTTAAGTGCAAAATAAGAAGTCAGTTAAATACTTTTTTTAAGAATACAACACAAAGATGTTGAAGAACTTTCTCTCCCCATCTTTTACGTGGAAAATATTTCGAAAATGTATATATTCTCAAAATAATTTTAAGGATTTTTAATAAGTTAAGGTAGTTTTAAGTTATTTTAATAAAAAATAAAATGTATATCTTGCAATTTCTTTGAAGTTCTTTTCATTTGCATTCTGGGAAACACTGATAGCATAAGAGATACACAAAACCTTTATGCGATACTAAAAAATGTAATTCTTCTTAATTGGAACTTTATGTCAAACGCTTTTTAGAGGTAAGTAAATATTAACGAACATTTCTTGCTATTGGTATAATAATAAAAAAATAAAAAATAAAAAAATTATAAAACTTATATTTTTTAAATATGAAGCCATTAATTTTTTGTATATTGTGGCAATGCAAAGAGATTGTAGTGTCAAAACCATCACATAGTGACCAGCTCCTAACAAGGGGAGGGGATCCGTCCCCTTCAGCTGCCGTGGTGCGGGGTCTGCGGACCCTTAGCACTCGTGGTACCTCTCACGTTACTAGAGGAACCTCGGACCGAACTGCCGAGCCCCTGACGTCGGGCAGCTGTTCGGATTGGTTTGGACTCGAGGGGGCAGTGTGTTCCCGACACCCACAGGGAATTGGATACCTCCGGCCAGGCTACGGCCGCCCGGAGAGGGTAGAGGGTTGTCTCATAAGTCCCGGGTACTAGCCTGCAAAGCTAATAGAAGGTGTGCTAGATCACCAGGCGGCCCCGCCGAACGTTTCGGTAAGATCCCTTACCGAAGGCGTAAGGGGTTGACGCGCCTAAGTGCCGTATCCACTTCCATCCCGTCTTGACATTGTGCTCAGCGGGGGGGGGGGGGAGCTTTTTAATTAATCAGATATTTCCCTATGGAAAGAGCCCAGGGGTATGCATCGCTCCCGGGTAGAAGGAGGCCCGGGTCCTTGGTCCTACGGGTCCAGGACCAATGGGAGTAGAACCTCTGCACATAACTGTCGTTTAAGCCTAGTATATTCTCCTTTATTCTTTGTACGTCAGCGAAATATGTAATGAAACCTTTTCATGCTTTTCTCGATTAACAAGAAGTAATAAAGAAAAATAAGACTTTTAAGATTATTTATACAGGATCTCGTAGGGAGTATCCATCAAATGTAGACATAGGACTTTTCCATATTTACGATGTTGTACAGCACTTCAGTATATTCTTAAGATATCCTCGTCATCGTTATCATCATCATTGAAGAAAACCAAATAATTCATGTGGCCCTTCCTAGTGGCCCTTCTATGTTTGTGCATGTGATACTACAATACTTTACAAATATGCTACCTACTGTATAATTAAAATCTTCGTAGTGCAACCTTCTCAGATTATCTTTCACGAGTTTGTGTTCTCTGCTTTAAATGTGTGATGTTTTTGTCTTCAATTTACCAAGCAGTTCACGTTGCACACCTCGTAGCTATAGATGCAACGATTTATTTTAACAATCCTAATTTAAACAGCATAAAACGTCAAATTTCTGCACTGCATACGTACTTCTATAGGTTTCACAGTTTTCTGACAAAGTTAAAGCTAACCATTTTACGTTGGTTTGTTTATGGTTTAATTTTAAACATAGAAGTATATAAGTGTTTCAAATTTCACACGATATCTCAGAGAGTATAATTTCACCTGTTCTGTGATTATTTTCAAAATGTATCAAGGAAACACATGTGCACACAAAGCGGGTTTCAGTATTGATCCCCCCTTTAAATGTTTAATAAGAATTGAACGGCCAAAAGTGAGTCATTAAAATTCAATGACATGACGTTTGAGGAGGTTATCTCTCCAAATAGCACGTAAATAGTTTATTTGATTATTCGTATGGAGCAGAGAAGGAATGGAAAATATTTCGTGAATAAATCCACTTATTGTTGGTCATTAGCATGCATTATTGACAAAGGGTTTATGCAATTTTTCTCTACAAATTGGTGGTCTTTAAAAATACTATTAAGAATTGAACAACAATGTTATACTGATAGGGTTTAAGAAGTTGTCTAAGTTTATTAGTAAAACGAAAAGCAAAATACCGTGCTTCCATGAATAGGATTCCTTAAAAATAGTTCTTACAATGCTATATGTGTAAAATGGTTTGCAAATACAGCCTTTTCGCGAACCATTCTAACAAATAAAGTCATAAATATTCTAATATTCGAATGAATTCAGAAACCATAAGCATCTTTTTATTGCGAGTATAATGGTCACCAGGTAAACAGTAGGCAAATTTTATATAACACTGTCATATTCCACTATGACTCATTTTATGAGTTCTGCATTGAGCATTTATATCGTTCATATTTGAAAACATTCCTTAACATTAATTATATCCACTACAGTTGGCATCCCTTTGTAAGCTACTTAGAACTTACAACTATGTGTGTTTCTTAAAAAGATTTATTATGCTTACTGACTGAACATCATAGCATAATTATTATAGTAAGAACATAACTGAAAGAATAAGGAAAGTTATTGTAAATAAAAATGATAGTTTCTTTTTTCTTTACATTTACTATCCATCTATCAGCAAGTATGCCTTACAGATGTGGTCTTTTCATGTGTAATAGGAATATTACAAAATATTCCAAACTCTGTCGTTATCCTTTGTTTTAAACACACATGTGTGTGTCGCAGTGACTAAATAGTTCAACTTGGCATGGATTAAAACAAGTTACGAGAACGCTCACTTTCTTCTCGGGCAGTCAGCCAGGTGAAAAAATGATTAGATATCAACGTTTCGTGAGTGTACATCTCTCCCATCACCAGTATATTTATAAAATGTTATAACCACAAATGAAATACTGGATATAGCACAACTATAAACAAAGACAAAACACTATCAAAATTCGAATTACTGATTTCAATAAATTAAATGCCAGGTCAGGAGATGTCGTGAGTATAGAAAATTGTGTCAAAGAAACGTAACTACTGAACTTGATTATCAAGCTTTATTGATCTTTGCTCCTCAATTCGACGGCTTTCCGTGTTTAAGACCGGTTTCCAAGAGGAGCTGAACTGAAATCCAGCATCACGATTAAGCGTGCTCCTTTCAGAGGAAATCGCCAAAGGCTCCTTAATTCTCCGCTCCCAGTAACCGTTGCATTTTGCCAAGATGTTATCAAAACAATGCTCTGCCAGCCCAGACTTCTCAGGTTGCATTAAGCGAATGCTCCATTCATGTTAGATTATTCTAGTAGCGATGGTCCTTCCGGTTTGTCCTATATATGGTGCCCCACATTCACAGGGATTGCGGTACACTCCCGGAACTTGGAAGTCCAGTTTGTCTCTCACTGGCCTCTTTTTTTTTTAAAAGAAAAATTTGAAAAAATTATATGTTCTGAAGATGCTAGAACAAAATCGATACACGCGACATCCGGTCACGTAGTTTACAAGTAATGCTTGGCTGTCAGACGGAGGTCGAAGGCCCAGCTGACTTAGCTGACGAAGCATTTACTCAGTAGCTGCTTCGGCAGAGTTTTAATATTTAAACCCCCTGAATTTGGCCCAAGAGGGAACACTTGCGCACGTGCTACACTTTATCTGCGTCTCCTGTTTCTTTGACAGCCTTAACTACAATCTCCGGTAATGGAACTTCTAAAGCCAGGAACCTCAGTCAAGCTTAAGGCCACAGCTGTCCTTTTATAAGTAATTCCTATTGTATGTATATAGCTTAGTAACTTTCTGTTTCTGTAGAATAAACACCCTCTAAACGGAACTATATGACACAATTTTAAATTAAGCAAAACCCTCACTGTAACCTACACCATTTTAGGGAACACCTCATTTCTGAGCTCCCCCTGTAGTGACATTCAATGGATTAAGTGTAATTTAATGTTAAATCAGATGTCCGTGCCGAGCCGAAACGTTATACCTACCGTTGGAGCATCCGTGAACGTTACAGTATTTATTCATACAGTCTCTGAACTTATTTTCAATGGAATTTGATGTCGAATTATGAGTGGAGTGAAATAAGTTGTTTACCGTGTACTCATAGTAGATAGGGAAAGTGAAGATTTAGACCAAGTTGTAATTATTTTAAATAACTTATTATTCAGAGCCATGAGATCAATATGTATATGACAAACTGCAAAAGGTCATCCTATATAATGATAATGATGATGATGATGATGATGATGATGATGATGATGATGATGATGATGATGATGATGATGATAATGGTGGTGATGATGAGGAGGAGGATGATAATTTAAGGAAAGAGGCCTAGCTCGCAGCTTCTGCGTCTCGAAAGTGCAGACAGAATGTGTGATATGCTGTTAACCTTTGACCCACGAACTACCATCCATCCAGGGTTGAAATGTAACTTTGTGCTTTATCTCTAATGCATTGCGCGCTGGATTTCTCGGCTTCTGCTTGTGTGAGAAAGAATCTAGAAACGTGAACGTCAGGACTGAAACCCTTTGTTCTTATATTCGCATCCATCTGTCTCAAGTCTTCGCTAAAATAGAAATTGAATTTCAAAGCATTTCATTTTGTTAGCCATTATGTAAAGAGGCTGTCAGGACCAGCAGTTGAAAGATTTATTTTCAGGAAAAATAAAAGAAACTCGCTACCATGCTATCTTTCTAGGAGATACGCCATTTACGGGAAAAAGAATTGCTACTAAATTGGATTTCCGGAATTATGAATAGCAGTAGGACCCAGCTGCGTAATTTGAGATACGTCGGAAGGCAAACGGAGAATTTTAACTACTTTTGTTTAAACCTGCAAGTCTGATATTTTGTAATGGCTCCAAGCTATACATCATGTCATCCTGATTACATGTTTATTATACCCTTGTGATATAATTATTAAAAATTGTTTAGTCTTATTATTTTCAAAAGTAGTTAGAAAATTGAATAAAGCACATTTCGTTATTCCTATTATTATCTAATAGATAATTTACACAACAAATTTAAGGGAATGTAAGATATAATTATTGATGCCTTTTCACAATTCAGTATCGAGCTTAATCAATAGTTCACAAAATCTTGGTGGCCAAAATATCCTCTTGGCCGCGCCGTGGCTCAGTGGTTAGACTGCTTGGCTCTCACCAAGGCGGCCCGGGTTCGACCCCAGGCGACCGCAAAATGAGATTTGTGATGGACAACACGGCGCTGGGGTGGGTTTTCTCCGGGACCTCCGGTTTCCCCCACCATCTCATTCCACCGGTGCTTCATCTTCATCTCATGTATCATCAGTCACCGCCTGCGGTGCCGTATGTAGTAAAAGCGGGCGTTAAACACTTCACATTCTTCAAAATATCTTGAACATTCTTTGTATTTAAAATTATATGATGATATTTTAAAATTAATTAAGGAAATATCTAATTGGTAGCCGCACCAGAAAGCGATCACTCTACCCTTAACTGAAATGGGAGCTTGTTAGTTTTTCTTCTTCTCTTTAACATGACATTTTAAAGATTAACTTTGTGTTTAACATCTGTCATCTTAATCACTGTGTACTGCACAAAATGTGTAAATCTACCTCATAGTACGTGAGAAAAGAAATTCCTACAGCTCGGTGCCTTAAGGAGATCCACATTTTAAGGGCCGACTTGACCTAGCTGTTACGCACCCACCCACCCACTCGCACACTCGCACGCTTGCACGCTTGCTCGCCCGCCCATCCACCCACCCACCCTCCCTCCATCCCTCCCTCCCTCACTCACTCACTCACTCACTCACTCACTCACTCACTCACTCACTCACTCACTCACTCACCCACCCACCCACTCACTTTCTCACTTACTCACTCACTCACCCTCCTACTCACCTACTCTCACTCTCTCACTCACACTCACCCACCCACCCACCCACTCACTCACTCACTCACTCACGCACTCACTCATACACACTCACTCGCTCAACCTCTCAATCACTCAGTCACTCACTCACTCATACACACTCACTCACTCAACCTCTCAATCACTCAGTCACTCAATCACTTTGTCACTCAGTCACTCAATCACTCACTCATACACACTCACTCACTCTCTCAACCAATCAACCTCTTAATCACTCAGTCACTCATACACACTCAATCACTGACTCACTCACTCAAGATCTCACTCATACCCACTCACTCACTCATACACACTCATTCACTCTCACCAACCCACTCACTTACTCACGCACTCACTCATAAACACTCACTCAACCTCTCAATCACTCACTCATACACACTCACTCACTGACTCACTGACTCAACCTCTCAATCACTTAGTCACTCAGTCACTCACTCACTCATTCATACACACTCACTCACTGACTTACTCACTCACTCAACCAATCAACCTCTTAATCACTCAGTCACTCATACACACTCAATCACTGACTCACTCACTCACTCCGTTTCTGTGTAGTAAGAATTTGTGTCTTTTACGGTTTACACAGACAGAGGCATATGTCATACTTAGTCTTACGCCACATTCATCTTTCAGGATAAGGAAAAACCCCGAAAAGAGCTTTATCCAGATAACCCACCCTGACCGAGTTTCGAAATCGAGACCTCTTGATTCGTGAGGCAGACCAGTACGCCCACACTATACAGCGGGCTATATACTCTTGTATACACTGTATTCCTACAGCCCTTATTACTCATCTACTTCATGCAAATCGTTGGAAGCATTTCCAGAAATTACATTATTGCTAAATTTCTTGTAGGTATAAGGGAATATGGGAATACAATAGGCAACTGGTCACTATATGACGTTCCGATTCATTCTATTTGCATAGTAAGAGATTAGATGTATAAATAAACCAAAATAAGGACATCTGATTTGAGAAATGAGAAACAAAATTAAATTACAAAAATATAACAAATTTCACTACCTACTCAAAAAACGTGTGTGACACATTGTGCCCTTTTACAAGATCTACTTTTTTTTTGGTTTGTGTAGTTAGACTATCTCTTGTTCACCAGTTATGCAAAAGTTTTCCAGAATGAAGCATTACAACGAAATTTTCGAAAAGTTCCATATATTTCATTTCTAATTAGAAAATGTTAAATATTTGACATTTTAATGGAAATGTTGCAGTCACCCTTAGGAAATCGAAATTATAGAAATATGTTCTATATGAAGTGTGGTTTGGAGAGAGGATGTTTGAAAACTCGTGTCGTATCCTTGGAATTGCTACTTGGTTTTTGGTTTTTGTTTCTCATAGGCGTACAAAGAGCATGGGATTTTGAAGCTACCATGTATCGAGAGGGTTTTAAAAAATCAAATCTTGTATTTAAAGCGAAAGAATAAACGTTTATCGAAATGTTATGTAAATTATCAAGATGTAGACTGTTGATTTAAGGAGCTTTAGAAGAAATAGAAGAAAAGCGTGTAATTAACAGTGCAAATTAACTCTGTGCTTATATTTAGGCTTTTGTTGCGTTTCTATCACTTTGTGACCTCAGCTTTGTGCACACTGGCGTCAATAACTAGAAAAGGAAGTCCATAACAGATTTAGTGGACCGGTCAATCGACGTGTCATTACCAAACAATCCGAGCCATTTCAGTGATCTATAAATAAAACAGGGAACAGTGCCGGGATCAAAATCTCATTTTATTGCAACCAGGAGACTGGCGCAGAATCTCGCCTAAAAATTCCTAACTCGGCTTTAAAAATTCCACACAGAATAACATTAGCATGCAAATGAAGGCACTTTTTGTGCCCTTCTGCCAAAATAACTCAGTTTGAAATGTATTTTACCGCACACGAGAAATGGACAGGAGTGGCGCTGACAGTTTCTGACTTACGTCACGTCGTACAAGTGGACGGTTGGTCGTGTCAGTGCATTCTCTCTCGGTAATAAGTCTGGAACCGGTTCTCCTGACACTAGAACATTCATGAACATCAAGCTCAAATTTTCCAAATAAAAATATCGCAATGCTTATTTCACACAAGGATCGTATCCAACTGATAGTCAGGGCAATCAACTCTATGTCCGCGAGCCAAGATGAGATGTGAACCTATTTATCATTATATAATGTTCCTCTTTCGATTGCGAAAACAGAAATATAGATTTACTAATAAATTCATGTTACATTTACAGTCTGGATTCCATATACACGTATAGTAAATTCAGGTAACTCCTTGTTTGTCAAATTTTACTCCATAATAGCTTTTAATCCTTCTATCAAGGAGAAACTGATTCTACAGTTCTGGAACTTTGACAATGGGTGTAACATGTGTACTGCTTCAGCTTGGCTGCTTCCTTTGTGTCCTGGCCTTCCTGTTGTAGTTGAAATTCGGCTTACGCCTTGAGTAGCAAGTGGTTTTTGTGTGCTGTGTACAGGATTTAAGCTTTCATTTTATTAAGTGGACAAAAATTATTCAGATATCCAACGCCTTATATATTGAAAATGTTTAAAAATTTAAAAAATTTTTATTTTGAGATTATTTAGATATTGTCACGCGAGCATCGGAACACCCTATAGAGTGGGTGACAGGAGACGGGTCGGCGTTCGCCCCGCCCCCTCGTTTGTCTTATAGCGTTAAGAAGGGATGGTTAGGAGAGGGATGTCGGGCCCCTGAGCGTCTCTTTACCCTTCTCCTAGGTTCTGGAAACTCGGGACATTCAATCTAATCGAGAACCTTCTAGATCGGCAAGCGGACCCTATATAAGCAACACGTCGTGCAAGGGGGAGTCAGTCAGTCAGTTAGTGCTTGACGTGCTAGTGAAGTAGCGCCGTGTTAGTGGAAGAGAGAACCGTGCAACGGAAGAAATTACGTAATTGTGTACGTGCATCGGAACGATAACGGACGAACTGGTGAATCGTAATTGTGTGTATTACGTAATTTTGTGTAATTGGCAAGTGTTTAACTGTAAGTCGGTGGAAATAAAGAACATTTTTGAGTGGTGAAATTGGACTTTTCATTTCACGAACCCACAAAGTCACACTGGTGTCAGGAAGCGGGAAGATAACATCACCGAACATTACAACCATGGACGCGGCATTGGAAAAATTTTTGGAGAAGATGATGGAAATGAAGGCCGAACTAATCTCGGAAATGAAGACGGCAAATGAAAACCTCGCTGCAAAAATAGAAGCGGCAAACAACAACCTCACCGCCAAGTTGAAACAAATGAAGATGGCCAACGACAACATCACCGAGAAGAGGGAAGAAATGAAGGCCGAATCAACAGCGAAGACGGAAACTGCTAACAACAACTTGGCCACGACAATGACCGCAAAGATGGCCGAACTGACAACGGAGATGAGGGAGGCGAACGAGGTCCTCGCCGCCAAGTTTGAGGAACGGTTGGCCGGCGTGAGGGATGACGTCACGAATCTGGGCAAGCGGATGGGTCAAGTAGACGACCGCCTTAATGATTTAGAGGAAAAGGCCGACAACATCGCAAAACCCCTCACCCGCCTGACGGAGGAACACCGGCCTTATGTGTGGACAGAGGACGCCGAAAACGCTTTCCAGCACCTAAAGGAGACCCTGTGCAGTGCTCCAATTTTGGGTTTCCCACAACCGGGTGGCGCCTTCATTGTGGACACCGACGCTAGCGACCATTGCATTGGAGGTGTCCTATCGCAGATCCAGGACGGCCATGAGCGGGTGATAGCCTACTACAGCAAGACGCTATCCAAGGCAGAGAAGAACTACTGCGTCACCCGACGGGAGTTACTGGCGGTAGTAAAGACCTTGGAGCACTTCCACAAGTACCTGTACGGTCAGCCATTCCACCTGAGAACTGACCATTCCGCCCTAACCTGGCTATTGAACTTTAAGAACCTGGAAGGCCAGACAGCACGTTGGGTCCAGAGGCTGCAGGAGTACGACTTCACCTCGGAACATCGTAGAGAGAAGAGCCACGGTAACGCAGACGCCATGTCCCGAAGACCCTGTCCAGTAGAGTGCGGTCAGTGCACAAGAGTGGAAGAGAAGGAGCGTGCCGCAGCAGTCCGAGTAGTTGTGGCAGTGCCTGCGGACGGCTGGGATAGCGCAGGCCTGAGGAGGGAGCAGCTGGCGGACGCAGACTTGGGGCCACTCTTGAGGGAAGTGGAGGCAGGGACGAGACCAACCTGGGAGGACATCGCACCGAGGAGCGCCACCTACAAGTCGTACTGGGCCCAATGGGACTCGTTGAAGACCAGAGAGGGCGTGCTGTTCCGGGTATGGGAGTCACCCGATGGGAAGGCGCAGAGAGAACAGTTGGTACTTCCCCGGAGTAAGGTCCCGGAAGTCTTGGAGGAAGTGCACGCCGGTACTTCAGGAGGACACCTGGGAGCGAACCGAATGATTCACAAACTTCGGCAGCGCTACTTCTGGCTGAGACTCCGAGCAGATGCTGGTGGTACACCTGGACCGCCTGGCACGCTACGATGGTGCTGTTCGGGACGACCAGCTTTGAGGAGGGAGCAGTGTCACGCGAGCATCGGAACACCCTATAGAGTGGGTGACAGGAGACGGGTCGGCGTTCGCCCCGCCCCCTCGTTTGTCTTATAGCGTTAAGAAGGGATGGTTAGGAGAGGGATGTCGGGCCCCTGAGCGTCTCTTTACCCTTCTCCTAGGTTCTGGAAACTCGGGACATTCAATCTAATCGAGAACCTTCTAGATCGGCAAGCGGACCCTATATAAGCAACACGTCGTGCAAGGGGGAGTCAGTCAGTCAGTTAGTGCTTGACGTGCTAGTGAAGTAGCGCCGTGTTAGTGGAAGAGAGAACCGTGCAACGGAAGAAATTACGTAATTGTGTACGTGCATCGGAACGATAACGGACGAACTGGTGAATCGTAATTGTGTGTATTACGTAATTTTGTGTAATTGGCAAGAGTTTAACTGTAAGTCGGTGGAAATAAAGAACATTTTTGAGTGGTGAAATTGGACTTTTCATTTCACGAACCCACAAAGTCACAATATTTTCTGTGTTGGATTTACCAGAATATCTACGAATATTATATTTTGTGAACAAACACTTCTGTTAATGGCGAAAAAGGAATCTCAAACTTCCCAAAATTTAAAGAGAAATGTGCATTAACCACTTCTAATTTGACTGAATTTTGGAAATATGTTCTTTCAGAGCGATTTCATGAAAATCATGAGCTTACTTTAAGGCTTATGTACAGATTTGGCTCCACATGTATTTGCGAGGAAATCCTTTGTGGCAGAAACGACATATACAATAAATTGACTACTACAGATACACATATTGCTAATATACTTATTCTGCAGACATAAAATATATTTCATATTGAGAAATGGGTGGAAAGGGAGATCAAAAATCAGATTGAGTTTAAAGGTCTTCAAAATTTATTAGAAATTTGACAAAAAGTTAATAAGGTGCATATATAAATGAGTGTGTTTCATTTAATGACGAGTTTTTAAAATCTTGTATTTTTGAGTTTATTGTACATCTTCTACTAGATACAATAGAAGCAAAGGATGTTCTAGGCTTAAGCGTTAATATGTGTCGTCACTGAATGAGTTACCATTGAATTATTATTTAAATTGAAGTTTTCATTCAACTTGTTTGAAAATTTGGTTAGTAATGTTTGAAACTTGAAGAAATTTAACGAATTTTAATACTTAATGTTCTTCTATGCTTGTGATTTATCTTATAAAAACATATTTTATTTTTAACTTATCTGACTATAAATTACAGTAACTTCGTAATGAAACTTTAACCGGATAAACTGACGTTCTTTATGTGTAACGCTTTCAAGTATACATGCATCAGTGATTTGTAGTAGTTTTGCTCTAATCATGTTTTAGAAGATATTCGTACAAAAGTCGATTTTTCCTTTACTTAACGTATATCAAGTTATATCTTTACAGAAATAGGTACATTATATGTTTTGTAATTGGTAGAAGAAGACAAACGACACTGTCATTTCTGTGTCGTTTATGTCTTCTTGTACCAATAACAAAACGTATGATGTACCTATTTCTGTAAAGACTTAAAGTCCTTGGGACGGCCGCCTTCTTTCTCCTCTCGCCTCAACCTTCCTCCCGGGGAAGTCCCACTTGGGGCATACATGCAATAAACCACAGGTTTCGGTGTGAATCCACTCCGTAGCGTAATCCAATCCAATAACTTTATATTTTTATTCATAAACAGACAAGAATACTGCAAAAGGATATTAAAAGTTTCCGTACACACACCATTATGCATTATATGAAACACTTCTATAGAATTGTGATTTTATAAACATTCTTTAGGGATTTGATTAAAATACCGTACGTTTAATATATTTTCACACAAAAATAAATGTATAATTTGTATTTTCTTGTAATGTTCTCATAAAGTCCTCATTCTGCCCTTATTCTAGATGACTTTCAATAAACCATAAGAGATACATGCGATCCTACTAGACAAAAATGTAGATCTCGTTAAAACACATATAAATTATTTATGTAAACTACTTTTGTTGCAGAATGAACCTTTTCTAGTTATCTCTTGTTATTTGTTCATATTTTCCAATTTTCCTTTTCTAAAATGGGAAAGACATGTTCGGTTATCATAGTTATATCTTTGCTAGAATTTCAAAATAATCAAAAGTGACTAGACCTAAAATACTTAAATAACGTTTAAATCCTGCAGTAATACCACATTTTTCTTTCACCTAAAAGAAAATTATCAATAAGGCCATTTCCGTAAGTGTTTATCTATATCAACGTAAAGTAGGGAAATTGGTGTTTGTACAAGAGTAGAGAATGAAGAACTGGATAACTTCAGTAGTAATCTCATTCATAACTATTGCCCTAAGTTTTCAATTATTCGTGATATTTTAATATCTATAGATACTGCCCTGTTACTCATGATTTGTGGAAAGAGTATAAAATATGAAAGTCAAACCTTAACGACCCATGTTTTTACAAGATTTGACTCGTGCTTTAGAATTACGTTGCTTTTATACACTAAATAAATTGTATAATACACCTATTTCTGTAAAATTTAATTAATATAAGGTACACATAAACATAGAATACTTTAAAGAAACTATATAAAATAAATGCCACTCTCTGATGAAATTCATGTCATTCTTTTGCACTAGTAACTATTATTCCTCACTTACCGTTATTGTTGCTATACATCGTAAGTTGACATTCCCGCCTGCAATCTAGTTTCTATGGAAACAAAAGAAATCTCAGTACTTTAAAAGGTGACCAAAAGCACTAGTGCGATAAGCAAAAACACTTATTTTGAAATATTGATTGTCATTGTACAATTTGTACAGTTATTGAAAGCAATTGCGCTATTGGTATTAATTGATCACATCCAGGATCCACGCATCTTCTATTTCATAATAATTGCACACATCTTTAAAAATCTCTATATAATCAGAATTAAACCCTGTGCCAAATTCGTTTTACACTTCTAACAAATATAATATGGCGACATGGCCAACAACAATTATTATTTCTCCATACCAACACATAGAGACTACGCACGTACTAGAATCGAACACTTATATTTATTGATATCTCAGCTAATGTCTTAATTACTAAAATCAGATTGATATAAATATAATAAGTGCAAAAATAGCATGCAGCCACATGTAGTAAGTACATAAGGGAATCTCGGAAATTGAAAAATCTCTGCGCAAGCACCTCGTTTTTTTAAACTTTTTATCGTTCCGTATAAAGCGCTTACCAATTAGTATCGTACAAATTTTTAAAGTTCTCTTCTTATGCAATTTTCGATTGTTTATAGAATTTACTTTTCCATTCTGCTTTTTGTTGTTTGGAGAGCTGCCAGCTGCTTTGAGTTAAGGTGAAAGCTTTTGCAGCATATCTTATAATACACTCCTCAAAAAATTTAGAAAAAGTACAAAGGTATCACTCCAAGTATGGCCTCTATGACTAGAAACTCGTGTGTCTATTATATGAAATGGGATCCGCAGTTCAAATAATCCTTATACGATAAAAACAACATTTATCACGTCTTTCAAGAAATAAGCGGTGTACACCTTTTCTAAAATTTTCAAACAATATAATTCGCTTTTATAATGTAGCCCAATATTTAAAGACAAGGAACAAGACATTGGTCCAAGTCTGTCCAGGATTGACATTCTAGAAGGCAAAAGTTATAATAACGCAATTAAATATAATTTTGAACTCTTAAAGCGACCACAAATAAGTATTAGTTTCATTGACGAAAGATAGAGCTGATTGCTGTAAACGACATTGTCTTCTATGTCCCGAACTGTAAACAGTTGAGGAAGATAAGAGCTCATGTAGATTTTTATGCTTACTGCTTGTTGGTACTAATCCACTTGACAAAGTACTTGATGGTTTTAAGAGACAAGTGGGAGTAAATTACTTTTGAAACTAGATTTCCTTCCTTTACATCTCTTACTTGAATCGTTAAAAGAGCTCGTCAAGAAGCACTAACGCAGTCCCCCGTAAAATTGATAAATATCTAGATGTGACGAGCTCATAAAACATCCTAGAAAACGGTCCTAGAAAACGGTCCTAGAAAACGTTATGGTCTCCTTTACGATTATGTCTTTGATATATACCAACTACAAGTTACAACTTTGAATTGTGCAATTGCAAAATATTCTAAGTTTTCAATCCTCATAAAAGAAATGAGTGCAGGAAGCCTTTAAAACATTTGGAACATAAAATATGGAATTCACTTAGGAAATGTGAGCTTGAATTAAGGAGTTTAGTCCAAAAATCATCTAGTGAGCGTTTCAAGTAATTAGTTGTATGGTGCTTGACAAACTTTGAGCTATGCAACTTAATTTCCAGTGATTTATTTTATCATTTTCAATATAAATACATAGTATAAGTGCAATAAATTCATTATCAGGGTTAAGATTCTTAGGTGCGCACCTTTCTTCTCAAAATAAATGTAAGCTCTTAGGAGAGATACCATAATGTGAAGTTGTTCCTAGTTGCTCTAGCTGTTTTTAATTGACTACGTTTAAGAATGTGTACAAAAATAAAACAAACATCTTTAATTTTGTGGTAATATAACTTTATATTACATGGCCTTCGTATAACTGTTAACCTCAATAAATCGGCAAAATCTTACCAAAAAGAAAAGAAAAAACTGTAATGCTATTGAGGCACCCGTCTTATTTGATTTAATTTTCAAAGATTGCTCTATTTTTAGGGTTGTAAATGGCTATTCCCTCTATCTCGCGGTTTATACAAAGAACAAGGAATTTAAAAGGCCTTATTAGGTAAGTTAATTTTAAAATATTTAGGTTGTTTTAGTCCCTGTAATCCTCTTATAACTTGAAAAAAAAAACGTCTAAGGAAAGATGTCTCATTTAACCAAGAGAATATAAGAGATGGAAGTTTTATAAGAATAATTTCTAGAAAACGGTCCGAGTGTGCGCCTCTGAACAGCACAAATAAAAAATGAAAACTCCCGTAAATAACACCAAACTTGGTATTTAATTATGCATCTTTCAAATATAGAAGAACATTTTCAAAAAAATCTCAGCAACCCAGTCTGTCCTTTATATGGACAAGTTTTCAATATTTGATTTTATTTTCAAAATGCTCGTTTTTATTGACATTTCATGCAAAATACTTTCATGCAAAATAAGTGTTCTATTTTAAACTTTCTTAGAATAGCTCGTTCAGCTCAATTGATGCGGATTAAATATTGTATAATTTTGTGTAACCACTAAACATTAAGGACAAAAATTTAGTACATCAAGGGTGGCTGGTGATTATGTGATAAAGTACACTGTAAAAGGTACATTACAATTCATCTCTCCTACAATGCTATTCGGAACTGCAAACAAAACGATCGAAAATATGTTTACAACACTCTTGCAAGCTGTTGAACGAAACGATGTGTTGCAGTACAATATACGTACAACATTTTACAAATAGTCTTATATAATGACGAAATATGAAGTCCCTTGGTGCTCCTTTCTAGTACAGAACTGATGAATCAATTTGCTATGGAATCCTTCCATCTCAGAACTGATGCTGTTGGCACAGCACTAAGACAATCTTCTGAAACGCTGTCTATCAAGAACCTTTTAAGCCTTTTAAGCACAAAAATCACTTTTTCTGATTTAGCAGTAGTCACTGGCGCTTTTATCAACATTTTCAACAAAGTTGCCGCTTCAGAAAATGAACCATGCAACCTATTAGAAATTGGGTATTGCAATAATTGCACAACCTAATAGATCTTTCTGAAATGAGATCTTGCACATGGAAGGCTGAGCTGAGTTGTCCAGTGTTTATATATGTCTACAACAGATTGAAACTCATTCTCGGAAAACTTATTTAAAAAGCTGCCAAAGAATTTAAAGTATTGTTGCATCGACATGACTCACGGTAAGGTGACTCACGACGAGATGACGTCTAGCTTCTTCAATAATGTGACTGCACACTTCTTTGGCTGCTATATACATTCGGAGACTCCGACTTCTGATGTTTGCTCATTGATTCACTGCTGACTACTTCTCGAATATCACACATACTGAATGAATGAAGATACATCATTAATTACTCCGATTAATCTCGAGTGCACCTGATTATAAGTGATATCAACAGTAGGCAATACTTTATGAAATAATTTGTACTAAGAAATGAAATTTCTATCTTCTAAATAACACCGAACTCCATTTGCTTCAAACTACGGATAGAATTTTTCAACTCCAAATAACATTGAGGCATTTCTTCCTGAATTTCAAACACTGCTTAAACAGTTGCGAATCTAAAATTCTGCCTAGTTATAGAACTACCAAAAATTCTTCTGGTTACTGCAGATTTTAGAACGGGTAAACTCTCTGTGGATGAGAAGAACGTAGGAAAACTGACTGGTTAAGAAAAAATATTCTGTCAGGCTTATTGGGTGAAGCAGCACGTTCAACAGATGTACATAACATTGCGCTTTTGGAAACTGGGATTAGGCTTTGACTTGTGCTTGTCCAAATGTTACATGGGGTTTTTCTAGTACCTGTACTTGGTATATACGTAAAGCACGTGTTGCATTGCACCTAAAAAGTATATTATTGTTATTATTGTTATCATTAAAAACTAGTGTGTGTATTGGTGCATTCCATAACCGAAAAACGAAAAATCAGGTGGATGCTAAAATTAGTTATGTTCATTGTTTTTTTAAATGTGACAGAATTTTAAGAAAATCTTCTAAACACATACTAATATTTTCATGTAAATATTTGGAAGCATTTTATTAATGATATTTTTATTAAAATACCATATATAAAACATGTATATATCACAAATAAAATACATACCTAGCAGGCGCGACCGGTGAGGCATTTTATTGGCGGTGCCATAAATAAATGAATGAACAAATGAATGACTAGATAAATACATAAATTAAATAAGTACATAAATAAATAAACAAATAAATAAATAAATTAATTATTAATGAATGAATGAATAAATAATAAATGAATGAATGATTGAATAAATAAATGACAAAGGAATGAATGAATAAATAAATAAAAAATAAATAAGGATTATTAAAATATAAATGTGTGCACCAATTTCGAGCAATTTAGGTAATCTTATCAATAATCCATCCTATTTTGTAATATACTGTACCAAACAGAACGTAAAGGGAAACGGAAGTACATATTTATTACATCCGTACTCTTGTTACGCACAGGTGTGACGAGTACAGTAAAAGTTTGATAATACAGTTCATGGAGAGTGTGATACGAAGCGTTCGTGTGCTTTATTGCACTCTAGCGGATGAAACGTAAGCTATGCGCCAGAGAAATCTCGGCACCACCTTCTCCTATAAGAAGCCGTGTATAAGCAGAATCTTAGCCCTTAACATAGGAGCTTATGAGCGTAGACGGTGCCGTTCTAGAATCGGCACCAAGCCACGGAAAACAACCAGGACAGAGCGTTTGCGTTTAACGCGCCTATTCACACGAGGGAGCAGATACACAGAAACAATCTTTCTTGCGCAATTCCTATACACTCCTCGTTCTTTCGTTTTCATACAGATGGTGCCATGACACAGCGGCACTACCTCAGAAGCCGCCCCTGATACCTAGTATCTTTAATAAATACCCTATGAACTTCTCTTAGTTTGATAGCACTTTTATAATATAACTTTATGTATCTCACGAACGTTGAGCAATAGAGGAAAACTACACAAAAATGTGGATTTTTTAAATCGCAACTTCTCTATAGTCAACTCCAAAAGTGCCCGCCTCAGTGGCGTAGATACTAGCGTGTCTGCCTCACGTACAAGAGGTCCTAGCATCGAATGTCAGTCAGGATGAGCTACGTGGTTAAAGTTTTTACAGTGGTTTCCCATATCATTAAGGATTAATGTTAGATAACTCTAAGCTCTACGAACCCTGGGCTCATTTGAGCATCATTTCACCCACTTCAGTCATCGTCTTACATGACTTAACGTTGCGAAAAGGTAAATTTAGAAAAAGCTCCAAAAAATCTGTTATTGAGGACACGAATAAATATTAATATTTTGTCACTGTTTTAAAGTATTGTTGATATTAAAATTTATCTCGCAATTGTGCGGAATGACTATGAAATTTTAATGCCAACGGCCAGTCCATAAACGTATGAATATTTCAAGCCTTTGAATAGTGTAATTTAGCTATTTGTCTCCTGTAGTTGTCTCATGAACTCCTAGTGGTTTACTGGAAAAAACACGAGTCATTTGGAGAATTTAATGTCATGTTGGCACGTTGGCCATAGAAGCTCAATGGCTTAGAGTAGCTGGACGGAAACCAGAAGATCCGTGGCTCAAATCCCGGCTATGGCATTGATTTTTCAGTTTGGCTCTACCCTTTCATAGTGCGTCCTACACACGGCTAGTGTGAAAGAACAATTAATTTCAATTAATTTAGCTATTGTTGCGAATTTTATTAAAATGAAGTAGATAGTCAACCTTTGATAAGAATAACTTATACAGTCACTAATAAATGATGCTTTTTGTTTGTATAGAAATAGTAAGCAGCAAGTACATAACCTCCATAGAAATTTAATTTGTTTTATTTATTTTGGTCTCTAAGGAAAGACGTTGTGTTGACAGAAGAACATGCAGTTAATGAATTTGATTAAATCATCCCGGAGCTATTATGCAAAACGAGGAACAGACGAAACAATTTTCAAAGGAGCTGTGCAAACAAGGATTGCATTCCGAACGTCATATAGAGTACTTGAAGAAACAATGGAGAAATGAAAGCTGAAATGTTCGACAGTAGACGGTTAATCAATGACCTACATTTCACAGACTAAGCGAGTTCAATCCTATCTTTTACCTGGTTTCATTTGTTCGTTTTGTGACACCTTTCTTTGCAGTCAGACAATTGCATTGAATTAGTGTAGTGTAGGCTTTTTATTTCCTCAAATTTGAATTTAAAATAACTCACCATTCGAAATATTAAACTGATTTCCATAAAATATTGATTATTTAAAATTAAATACAATTTAATTCTTCATTGCATATAAATTATAAATCCGTGGAAGGAACTTTCAGAAATAACACAAAATGGAAGAGAAATTCGTTCAATACATTGAGCAATCCTTGATTATCACCGTATTTACCTGATTTAACCCACTGGGAGGGGGCAATAAATGATAAGGTTACGAGTAAAATCCACATATTCTACCTGGGCTTAAGAATAATATTTGTCAAGAAATTGCTACCATTTTTCAGAGAGGATTGTAGAGTGTGAAGGTTTATTTCCTATTTATATCCAAAAAAATTCTTCAATAATGAAAGGAGACAGTTCCAATATCTTGCTTTGTATGCGTAAGTAATTAACACTTCTTAGATGTTAATGTTAAGTGTGTCAGAAGTAACTTACGCGACAACGCGTACCATATTAATTGCGAATCTCCTGTCAGCGTCAGCGCCGACAAGTAAACCAGCCTCGCTGGTTGTCCACATGCCATGAAACCGGCGCCTCTTGAGATTACTCACCTCATATTTCCGTATATTATGGTTCTATCAAATCGCTACATTTTTCACATTAATTTCGTTGTTTTTACCTCTACAGAATATACTGGCTTCTGCGTTCATTTGTCAGAGGCGCAGGCAATTTTGATTTCTTTTATACTCTGAACTTTCTCTGTTTTTGGAGGGTAAATGTCAGCTGTGTATTCCTTCGTGCTTGTGGTTTTG
This sequence comes from Mantis religiosa, assembly GCA_030765055.1. Taxonomy (NCBI): domain Eukaryota; kingdom Metazoa; phylum Arthropoda; class Insecta; order Mantodea; family Mantidae; genus Mantis; species Mantis religiosa. Next base: position 34,633,501 of record CM060951.1, on the reverse strand, counting down.
CATGATGTGGGCTCTGTAACAGTTGTTTGGGTTTAGGCCTCGAGGGTTGAAAATATTTAAATATGTTTAATGGTGGTTTAAGGATTTTTATGGAAAAGTTAATATGCATAAGAAATGAAAGTGTGAAATTCAGTGGATGACGATATGATGCAATATGTAGGTGATATGATGTAATATGTTGGTATTGGTGGTTACAAAAATGATATCACGTAATGTGTTGACCTGGGCCAGTTAAAAATAAGTTTTTTGGTGGTTATAGCAAGAAAGGAGAGGGATAACTAATCCTGGACAAGCAACTAGCACAGATAGCGCCTTATGATCCTGCAACGTCAAAGGGAACAGATGTATAAATCTGTGTCGGAACGGCGGGTAGAAAGTAATCTATAGAGATACGTTACGACGTATTCTGTAATTTTTTTCTCAAAATTAGAAGATTTAAATTGCATTAATTTTATAAAGAAAAATGGGATTATTTTTTTGAATAGATGAAAATTTAATTCCTTCGCTTGAGACCACACCTGAATTCAAGGTTTTTTTTTCTTTATTTTCATGCAACGACTGGAGCAGTAGCCGTGGATAACATCTAAAGGAATTGCTCATCCTGAGACGCCGGATTTGAGTAAAAGCTCAGATTAAAATGACTGGGAGATCTGCAACATCAGCACCATCCTCAAGGACAGGACGCAGCAACAGCATCTTTTGTCTCAGAATCGAGAGCAGCATCCCCACGTATGTAACATTTTGACTCCGTATGGTTGCCGTAACGCAGGACTTCGAGAACACCATTCCCACCCACAGCTTTTGTTCTAAGTCATGTTAAATAAATGCTTAAACTGAATGATGAGAGGCATATAAAAGCATACAGTGTGAAACTTCCGTAACCTTTCCAAAATACTATTAACACATCTTTAAAACGTTTCATTTATCTTCTAAAGTTTTACTGAAATTCCAAAAAGTGTATAAAAAGGTATTTTAATAAAATGAAATATTCATATAATTTCTGGAAGCCCAAACACACCAACCCTTATTTTTATATTTAATTTCATAAAATTAATAAGATCCAATGAAAGGGAATAAAAAACGCTTCAAGAAAATTAATAGTGATATAATCTAGAACATATGCAGTGTTTTACACAGAAATGGTACCTACGTTTGGCTGGAGCTTGAACAAAGAAGTTTATCGCCATTAAATGAAGTAATTAAAATACCGTAGATCACCATGATATTATTTAAGTTCCATAAATATTAACTGCACTTCATAAATGTTGGAGACTATCCCATCTTTAACGAAGTAGAGAATAAAAATCAGACAGCAAAAGCCAAGTAGTTGCGAAATAAAATAATATACTGGCGGATTTCTTTTGCACCTGAAAGCGACATTTCTGACATACCCACTCTATTCGATAGAAGCGATAGGATCAAATTTTCAAATTCGAATTAAACCAGTCCAATTTTAAGCATTATTTAATTTTTGTTTTGATATGCAACACATTTCTATCATGCTACAAGGAGATTAATTGAAATTCATAACTCAATATTTATATTTTTTTAAGGAAGTGAAGATTGATGCGTTAATTATGACATATTTAAATAGAAAACACTTCATCTCATATTTGGAATTACGTGGTCGAATATACTCAGGAACATTCAGTGCCCGCCTCGGTAGCGTGGTGGTAGCATATCTGCCTCACGTTCAAGAGGTCTCGAGTTCGAATCTCTAGGTGAATTACCTAGATAAGGTCTTTCCAGGGTTTTCCCTTATCCTGGTAGACAATGTCAGGTAACTCTAAGCTCCATGGACCCCGGACTCATTTGAGCGCCATTTCCCCCATTTTCATTCATCATCCGATATGACTTAACGTTCGAGGACGTAAATTCCAAAACACATTCAAGACACTTAAGTGTTTTTTACTATGCAACGAACATAGATAGAATAAAATACCTTATAACCAACAGAACTAAATTTTTACTACGTCTGACATTACATCACTACCTATTCGGATACCAACCTCATGTGGATATGTACCACGCGGTGAATTATCGGGCCTATATGGGTAGGTTCTGTGGTCATCACAACTCTTCATCCTGCCGGAACTTAGATTTCTGTAACCTAGAAACTGCTGCCTATCTTAGCTCCTCAATCGCATAGTGATGGACTAAATACATGGACCAAAAATGCTGAGCCACATAGATGCATTCCGTGGCTGGGAAATCGCTCCAACACACCACCATGGCTCAGGAAAATTGATAAAATAAATTGCCCTTAAAAGATACGTTTGATGATATGTTACAGTTAATTATTGAAAACTGAAATAGTATTTATATACTTATTCCCTTTCAACTTGTTTTAAAGGATGCCAAGGTAAAATTTGTGCGAGGTGGGTACGATGCTTTAAATAGCACTCATGAAATGAAAATGCCTTTCAGATTAAAAGGGAAGGCATTATTAATGTCCCACGTTTTACCTCGTATTCTATAGGTCACAATACACAAAAGAGGAATAACAACTCATGCAATAAAACAGCTTGACGCACTAACATAATTTGGCTTTATTCATCGGTTAAAGTAGAGTAACGATGGACAGAAAATGTGGCGTGAATGAAAATTACATTTTCGTATGCCCGTTTCAGCTGACAAAATGGGATGCTTTTGTTGCAATACAGCATTCAGGTCTCTCTTTAGGGAATAGAGCTTGTACTAAAGTACATCATTATTTTATTCAACACTGACAAAACCGCAGCTCTTCTTGAATTACAGCTTTCACTCTCCCCTCTGTTTCCCCTCCTATCTCTCACCCTCCTCCACTTTTGCTCTTCGTCACCTCCACCCTGTCTCACCTATTCTTTCATAATCTTTCACTGAACATCTCTATCGCTCTCTGAACAAAATATTATATTTTATATTTTTGAAAGTCTGTGCTAAACTAGTTCTTCTTGACAGATTGTGTTTCTTATGTAACACAAGTAACTGTAGGACTTTGGGTCAGCAGGCTGTCGAGTGGCAGGCAAACGTCGTAGCACCAGAATGGGTGTGTAGCCAGTTTAGTATGGTGGTGGACAGTAAGGAAATGAAATGTACTGCATACCCACCACAAGAAGGCAAGCGGGACTTGAAGAGGGAAGAGGGCCTGATCTACTTATCTGCTCCGGTAATAACATTTGACTCCTATATAATTGCTCAAAATGAATTACATCCTTATAATATTGTAACATATGTCATGAGGATTGCATCCAGTTACCCCTAAAATCGATATATCTATTGGATTTCATTTAATTCTAAATTCTCGGGTCATTCTAATTTATGGCTGAAAAGCCTCATTCCTTGATTCTTGCATCATGTTGCAACAGGATGCCGGCCCTCGTAGCCATGGTCGCTAAAGCGTATGTCTCTAGCGCTCGACCGCGTAGAAGGTTGCGGGTTCGAGTCCCGCCCTGGGCATGGGTGTTTATATGTATAGGGTATATGTGTGAAACTATAGCAAACAGACAGTAAAATAAACATAAAAATAAACAAACGGTTAAATAAGAAAAAGAAAAATATATCTAATACACTTTTTAGCTATAAAAACAGGCCGGGACATACGTGATGGTTACCCACATCCGGCCAAGCATATGAAAAGTCCCCTTAATTTGCGTCATATCCGGTGAATAGTGCGTGGCTTTTCCCGAAGGTATCCCCCAGAACCGGATGTTCTGGAACATACGATGACTGAGTCTAGACCCGGATGTTCTAGAAGCTTCCAGGATGGGTTGGGTTTCCCTTATTTGGGAGAATCGACGTCACTTAGAGTGCCTATATAAGCGGGCAAGTTCAAGCCTCTCTCTCTCTCTCTCTCTCTCTCTCTCTCTCTCTCTCTCTCTCTCTCTCTCTCTCTCTCTCTCTCTCTACTCTCGTCACAGCCCTCTTCGCATCGCGCCACTCCGCGTTGTCGCGGACCGGCTGCACCGAGTGACTTCGAGTACGGCACCCCTCTGGCCTACGTCACACATCTCTCAAGGTAAGATGAGTATACTCTAACTTTGCTAATGTAAAGGTCGAAGGACCTACTGTCAAGAGAGGAAAGACCATGTAACGCTGACTAGCAATTTCTGCTTGTAGTTATGCAAGTACGTAGTTATGCATAATAAACAAATAGTTCATGCAATCAAGCTCTACCGTCATTAACCTAGCTATGCCTCCCCCAGTTCATGCTGCCCAAATAATAGGCAACGTGGCAATATTCGCCGTCTTGAAATTGATAACTGAACAAAATATTTTGGTTATTTAAATATTTTTGTACTTAATTTTACAAGGAATTAGCTTTCTAAAATATAATAATTATTTAATCAGAGGATTTTTATCTGTTTACTACGAAATAAGTGTATGAGAGTGCATAAGAGTCACCCATGCTGCAAGATATAACACTCGTTTCAGTAACTGCAGTGGTTGTGCATGGGTGAGCAATGTGACAACATTGTATACTTTACAGAACCTAGTATCCTTATCATATCTGGAAGGCGAGCATAAACATCATACGGAGAGCAAAACTGATTATGTTACTGTTCCTCTGCCTTGCGTTCTTGTGTTGGGTACACAGTAGTGATTAAGGAGATGATAGAAAATTCGGGGATCAAATTATCTCAAACAACGCTGGCCTAGTGATCAGAAAAACGGCGATACAACATTCTGTCAGCTTGTCGACTTCATGAGTTTGAACTCGAGACCTCTCGAATAGGTGCAATAAACCTGACCGCTTCGCCCCCTTGTGGTAGCTATCCTTTTCAGGGGTATTAATTAAAATCAAACATTATAACAGTACACAAAATTTTCGTGTTTCTAAAGCTCTTAGGCATTCATAGCTCTATCTATTATCCTTGTAAACGCAAATGACAATAAAATACGGAATTAAAAAAACAAACTCATTCATACATTTAATAATATGTATTGCTAGCAATAAAAATATTTATTAAACACCAATGTAAATAAGAACTATGACAGAATCACCATACACATTACTGCTCTCAGTTTTTCATTCTAAAACTTCACTAATAAATAATATATCTAGATTTTTAATTTTTTTGTGCATACAAACATTTGCAAGTATTCTTTTACAGTGGCGAGATTATATATTGATATACAAATTTTGGGGCTTCCAGGATCCTAAAAGAAACTTTTATTAAAAGCATAGGAGGTCGTCTGTTTATATGTAACTGTATGCCCGTAGGGGAGGTGATACGTCCCCTTCAGCTGCCGAGGTGCGGGCGCTGCGGAACCTTAGAACTCGTGGTACCTCTGACGTTACTAGAGGAACCTCGAGCCGAACTGCCAAGCCTCTCCTGTAGTGGAGTTGTTCGGATTGGGTTGGAATCGAGGAGGCAGTGTGTTCCCGACACCCACGGGGAATTGGGTACCTCCGGCCAGGCTACGGCTGCCCGGAGGTGGTAGAGGTTTGCCTCATAAGTCCCGGGTACTAGCCTGCAGAGCTAGTAGAATGTGTGCTATATCACCAGGCAGCCGCACCGAGGTTTTCGGTAGTCTTCCCTGCGGGGTTGACGCACGTAAGTGGCGTATCCACTTCCATCCCGTCTTGACGTTGTGCTCAGCGGCGGGGGGGGGGGCTTTTCAAGAAATCAGGTATTGCCCTATGGAAAGAGCCCCGGAGTATCCATCGCTCCCGGGTAGGAGGTCCGGATCCTTTGTCCTACGGGTCCAGGACTAATGGGAGTAGAACCTCTGCTCTTAACTCTCCGCTTAACTTATTTAACTATATTATGTGTTAACATTGTAAATCAGAAACAAAAAGTTTATAAAGTGCCGAACTTCAAAGATGTAACATGGAGATTTTAAATAAAATCCCAGTATCCAAAATTGACTTTGACATATACATGTTTTCTAATCCTTTATATTTTGTACATTTACATCGACAAATATTGTTTAAAATACCATAGATTTAATATATTTACATTACAAATAAAATGCATAACTTTGGTTTTCTGGCAAGAGCCTGTGAAGCTCTCTTAATTCGGAAGGAATTTTAGAAGAACCGTACTGCAAAAGAAATGTTGACCTCTTTGAAGGACTAAAGCTAATTTGAATAAGTGATTTGTAATATCACATATTTCTGAAATGTCTGCCAGTAATAGTTTAAATTTTTCAATCTAGGTATTTTTCTTAAGCGTGCTACCATTATTATGTTGTTTCTTGCTGTCATAAAAGGGTTATGGAGTTTGAAAACTGGCACATGCCACCTGCCTCCAAACATCTGATTATGATTCTACCTTATACCTTCAAAGAAATGTATATTTGAATTATTTTCATAAAGGAAACGGTTACACATAATGAAATTAAGGATGATTAGATCCTACTGTGACTATTTGGAAAAGAGTTCATTAAATTATTTGTTTTTGGATTGTCCTGATGTGAAAAGTGAGATTAATTTCTACTTAATTACACAGATTTTGCTGTCACAATAAGAAAGCAATACTTACAAAATTTTGAACACATAATGCTTAACTGTCTTTTACAATTTAAAATAAAAATTTAATGTAAGAGTGAATGCATCTGCTTATGTATAAATGTTATATTGGTTTGTGTACGCCTCAAAAACTTAAAAAGTACTGCATCGATTTAGCTAAAATTTTGATACAGTATACAATCCACCTTAAAGATTGTTTTTATCTACTTTTGCGTCAGTAACATACCTGCGAATGCAAGAAAACAGGCCATCTCTAGCCCTAACCCTTAATTGTATTCTTCTGTTCTTATAGAGAGATTTTAATTAGATAGTGTTTTGTTATTGTTATTTTTCGTTATCTCGGTTTACGAAGAGAATAAAGGTTTGATACCAGAAATCCTCTCATTTTAATATATTATTAGGCACAATCTGACTTATATATTTACCTTAATCGTGGTGCTTTTGTGTGATCGTGTAGTGATTGAGCTTCGTCGTTCGGTAAATCGTAAGTAGAGGTTATGTTTTATATGAGATATACACAGCAATTGTTTTTATAAATGTTATTTTTTACAACTTTTCAATACCTCTGTTTCGTGTCTCATTGTTGTCATGGTGGGATAGAAAAAGTATTTCCTAAAGTTCAAATTAATTACAGGAATCATGACTCAGTGAGCGAGCCGTCCTTCCCTAAAGGAATAAAGATGTTTATCAAATTAATAATTTTAAAGAATCCAGCATTCAAAGTGAGGAAATTATATACATATGTAAATCGGTAGGCACTGTTGTGGAAGTAGATAAAGTAGTTAATTACCCATCGGAGTTTTTGAACTCTATTCATGTACCAGGAGTGCCACCATACGTACGTTAAAATTGAAAATAGGTGTGCCAATTACCATGTTGGGTAATGTGAATCAGCCAAAATTCTGTAACGGCTCGCGGCTCGCATTTGACAAATTGATAACGTAGTGGAAGCAACGATATTAACTGGGCCTTTCAAAGGCGAAGAGTTCTCATTCCTAGAATTACTATGATCCCGACCGACAATAATAAACCCTGGCGGGACAGCCCTAAGAGGGTCAAGGTGTACCAACCTGACTGCCAGCCTCACGTCCACTTACGCAAGATAGAGGTGGGCTATCATCCAACCGATACGGGAAGGAGATATGGTCAGCATCTCGGCTACCCCCAGCCCGAACGTTGGCTTTCGTGTCCAGGTCCGCATACCTATCGTAAGCTCTTCGCTTTCCTCAGGATGCGGAGTGGGCACTGGTCCTATACCTTGGACCTAAAATCTGCAAACCAAGGGTGGGGTGGAACCCGGGCCACTTTCCGTGGCCAGGGACCAAAGCACGCTACGCCACGGTGCAGGACGATCCCGACTGATACACCATTTAAATTTAAAAGATTGCAATTCCCAGTTCGATTGGCGTTTGCAATCACAATCAATAGAACTCAAGATCAATCTTTAGGATTTTGTGGTTTTGATTTAGTTGCGGATTGCTTGTCTCAAGAACAATGTATGTTGCACATTCCCCTGTCGTCAAACCAGATAACCTTTATATCTATGCAAACAATGGGAAAAATATTTTATACCCACAAGTATTGCAAAATTAAACGTTCTTGAAACGTATGACTTGTTTTTATTCCTCATTTCTCTCCATGCAACCATAATGTTATAACGAAGTGTGGAGGGTAAAGCTAGTACCTATAATTACATAATTGAATATCATTGCAGCAACCTAGCTATATATACAGGATGTATATAAATGAATGTCGGGGTTTTAACCCTTTATAATATTTATTACATTGAACTTAGTTATAAATGATATGTGAAATGAAAAAGCAACTCAGTTTGGTTTGTTGGCACCGGTGCACATGTGCGTGCAATGTCTCTGCCGCAATCCGCTAGAGAGCGGTAGTAACAAAGATGGCGAATAGTAAACAGAAAGCGTTTTAGATTTGCAGTTTATAAATACCGAATCTGTAGTTACTGTGCAACGTGCAACGTCCTAGTAACAACAGTCGTAGATGGTATCATCAGTTTGAAGATACCGACTGCCTTTGTAAAGGGAAAAGCACGGGACGACCAAGAGTAAGTGAAGAGACTGTTGAGCGACTGAGAGAGTCGTTCACCCGTAGCCCAAAGAAATTAGTCCGGAAGGCTATTCATGAATTACAGGTTCCTGTGTCGAGGTTTGGAAAGTTGTAAGAAAATGTTTACGGCTACGTCCTTGCCCTTTACAGTTATTACAGGCTCTAAAACCGACAGACCACGGATTACGTGCCAACTTCGCAAACACATGCTGTTTCATGACGATGACGATTTTATGGATCGTGTTGTCTTCAGTGATGAATCGACCTTTCACCTTAGTGGACAGGTTAACACACATAATGTGCTCATCTGGGGCTCAGAAAATCCTCATGAGATGTTACAAATGCAACGAGATTCCCTTAAAGTGAATGTTTTTTGTGCCATATCCTGGCGAAATGTTTATGAACCTTTCTTTTTTGGTTAAACTACTGTAACTAGCACTTCTTACCTTGACACACTAGAGCAATAGTTTTTCACCCAGTTTGAAGAAAGTGAGCCAGAGAACTTCACTTTCCAGCAAGATGGTGCGCCACCTCACTGGCATAAAGAAGTACGCGATTCGTTGAACGTCACTGAACCCGAGCGCTGGATAGGCCGCAAAGGCCCCCATGACAGGGCTTGCTATGCATGGCCTCCACATTCTCCTGACCTAACGCCATGCGATTTTTATCTTTGAGGCTTCATCAAGGATCAACGTTTGGGAAGAACTCGGCTATATACTTGATGTGTGCCATGCGACAAAGGGTAGTCATATTGAACATTTATAAGAGTCTTGGTAAAACTGTATTAGTTGCTTTTTCATTTGACTATTATTTATAACTGTAAGCTGAATGTAATAAATATTATAACAAGTTAAAATCCCAATATTAATTTATATATAGCCTATATATGCGTTCATTTATTCCTAAATTTGTAACTTAATGACAGTTTCATAAATATAAAGCTTAGAGAAGCTGTTTAAAAGCCAACGATAAGGGGTAAAGAAAACAATGTAAATGTTAAGTATGAATACGTTTCCATTATATGTTTGAGTAATTAAAATGATATCTGTTTTCTTAGCGAGATTTACGGCTTAAGGGCAGAATACTAACATCAGTCATTTATCGAAATCTTGGAGCTACTAGAAACAATTTGTGTGACAGAAGGATAACAAAGCTACAATAGACTTGAGTACTAACTCAGGAAACTCGTCAGTATGATATTTGAATAAATAAAGCTAGTTGTAAAGAGGTTAGAGCAAACAGCTACGGTAATCAAATGTGCCGGAGACGTAACCGCTTTACAATTCCTTCTAATGAGCAATTAGATGAACCCAAAGCTGGTTCAATGCGCAAACAAAGAGATTCTCTGACCTGAATTCAAAGTAGCAAACACCTACCACATCTAATACACTTAAAGGAACTCTGCATTTAAAGGAATAACACTGTGCTTCCATAAGCACATTTGAATAATTAGCATATCTTTGCTAACTACAAGGATTATTTTTGTGTTTAAATAGAAAAACTTTTTAATTCTTACCTTTACAAACGTTCTGGCAGGTTCTCTTCAGAACTAGCACAAAAAGTAAGCACGTGATAATGCTTGGATGAATCTACTGTGTTACTGAACGATAGGAGCTTCCTCTTAACGTAAGTTGGTGTGAGAGTAGCACATCATTAAGTTGACTGATAAATTGATGGGAACTGCACTACTCGAAGTCAATTGCCAGCGTTTTGAGGCTGCATATTTCAACATTTTCTGAGGCACGTAAAGCTGTAAATATTAAGGTATAATCTCTATTAACTTATCAAGAATCAATAAACTTATTGTTCCGTAACAACAATGAGAAATGCAAGATACCGTAAGTCGCTGAAATTCTAAGCTGTAAATTCCTTTGCTGTTCCCGCCATGTACGTGATAGCTCGAGCGTGATCGTTAAACGCTATGGACTGCCGATATTCTATTGTATAAGACACGAAATACAAAGTCTTATCGACGTTTGTCCCTCCTGTCTCACCAAAATCCCTCTTTATATTCAAATCTTAGACACATAATTTACATCTGAAATACAATATTTATTCTGTTACCTGCTGAATTTTAGAATCCATATCCAACTATAATTTTCAGAACTGGCCTACTGTGTATTTGCAGGAATTTGTTTTGTTTTCTTCATATATGGAATTTTGGTTATCCGAACCTAGAGTTAAAGGATTTATTGTTGGTTGAGTTTACACAAATTCTAACTGCATTAGCTATCTGACTAACTGACTTCCTTCTCAACATATAATGTTGCTTGGTATGGTTTTTTACTTTCTGGCGGAATTGCAATTTACGGTTCATTTTAACGATTGTAAATTATTTTTATGCATCTCCCTACCACTTCATAATAAAAATTATGCGTCTATCATTCCGGTACCACACCTATAGTTAAAATTGTTTTTAATTTAGCTTATGAAATGGCTCCACCAGACCGGATTCGGTGACCGGAGACTATCCTACTGAAGGAGGAAGTGTTTTGTCAGGAGCACATCATCCAGCTATGCACCGCCGAGACTCCCGCCGACACTTCTACCCTGAAAGAGACCACCAGATGAGAGGTGATGTGAAATGGAGGGAGAGGAAATTCAGGGAAGTAATTAACCTATCATGGTTCAGGTAGGTCGGCCACGGAATCGAACCCGGACCTGCTGAATGCCGGCCACAGATGAAACCGTCTGAGCCAAACCACTCGGTTGGAGTAACTTTAAGTGCTGCACTGCTTAATCTTTTCTGGTACCTTAGAACTACGTTACTGGTTTCTCTTCTACACAGGACAGGCAGGGGAAGTATTGTCTCTCAACCCAATACTTCAATGTCATGACTTCACAAGAAACATACGTTTGGGAAACATCCCACATCCAAGAAAATATTTTTAGAAAAATTTTCCATGGTCAGTATAAATAAAAAACAAATGTTTTGTTAAATAGCATCTTCCAACATTAGCACACGAAGATTTTTGAAAGGAGTTGACCTGGAAAACATTTAGACAATTTTGATTTTCAAAAAAATTGTTTATAACAATTCTAATTAATCATGCGCTTAACGTATTGTCATGCCAAATGAAATATGGGTCTTGAATTACTTTTGTGAATAGTTCCTGAGAGCTTTTTCCTCTTTATGATTATGCATAAAGCATAAGAAATGGAAAAAATCTTATTAACACGGAGATCTCGTTAATACACAATTTATATCAAATACAAACTTTGTGTATTTAGATATTTATTAATCATATCTTGTTATTGTTTAAAATATTTAAATACTTATACTTCAGTTCAATAGAAAATTAGATACAAAGATACAAAGGTTTTGAGGTATATTTTGTGTATGTATTTATGTGTGTATATATCACACTATATTTTCAGGTACAAAAATCAATTAAAACATCTGTGTTTAATGTTACTAATTTCCAATAATTTGACATGAAGATTTTTAACAAAATATCCTATTAAAAATTACTCTTCAGTTAAAAATGATGTGGATTAAAATATCCATTTTCGTGTCAAATGAAGTATACTAATTTTCCAGAAATAGCCAGTGAGGTCCTCGGAATTCTGAGTGGATTTTGCATAACTGTTTAAAGCAAACGTTGGCCATAGTAGCTCAAATGTTTAGAGCGGCTGGACGGAAACCAGAAGATCCGTGGTTCAAATCCCGGTTATGGCATTGAATTGTGCGTCCTACACACGGCTAGTGTGAAAGAACAATTAATTTCCATTAATTGTACCTAATAGTGGTCCGAACTACAAAGCCCGGGCCGTAAAGTACTTACAGCATAGTAAGTCTCCATTAAGGTAGTTGTCTCATGTGTTTATGAGAACTCCTAGTGGTTTACCGGGAGAAACACGAGTCAGTTGGAGAATTTAATGTCATGTTGGCACGTTGGCCATAGTAGCTCAAATGGTTAGAGCGGCTGGACGGAAACTAGAAGATCCGTGGTTCAAATCCCAGCTATGGCATTGAATTTTCCAGTTTGGCTCTGCGCTTTCATAGTGCGTCCTACACACGGCTAGTGTGAGAGAACAAATAATTTCCAATTATTTGGTTTGTTAAGGATGCCACCAATTTTCAGGATTAGGTATATCAGCGTCCTTAACGTGCCAGATGGCATCGGCAGGAGTTCTTTTATATGACAGTGAATCTACGGGCATGTGGCTGTAACTTCTAAAGGCACTTAAAGACCATCGATCTGAACCGAGTTTGAACCTCCGATCTTGCGATTAGCAGGCCAGCACCTAACCAACTGAGCCGCCTTGAATGATCTTCGATCCTTCATTTCCTCCCTCTGCACATCTCTCCTTTCTTTCTATGTGTTTTCTTTTCTATTTTAACATAAATAAAATAGTTGGGATATTAATTTAGTTATGCAGAAAAATTTAAAAATCCATTTAGGCAAAGAGTTATTTTAATTTATTGCAAAACACTAAATTAGCTTAATGTATATAAAAATAAACTTAGCAGTTAGATAAAGTCACGTGAATGTGCCGTATGACATAAGATATTTCTACAGGTGGTAGTTCGCTTTTCTTTTCTTATTCTCGTGGATATGCACAATATTTCAAAGAGCTTCAAAGTCATTACTTGGCAGTTTGCTCTTCAAAGTATTCTACGTAATCGCACAATATATGTGTTGGAGTGCAATAGAAGTTCAATCAAATTATTAATAAGGGGAGAAAAAATAAATGTTTATATGAAGAATATGTAGAGGGGTGCGTGTTAAAAACTATGTGAAGGCAAAATATAACGCCCTTTTTATATCTGTACTATATGCAACTACGCGAGATGGCGCCGCAGCAACGAGTGCGACTCAAGAGTTCTGGAGTCCCTGACTTGATCCTCGAATGCTGGAGTAGTTCCTCTGCTTCCACGATTAACCTATCTTATTTCACTCAATATCATTTGTTTCAAAACTAAATACTAAGGGAGTCCCTCTAGAGGGGCCTTCGAACTAGAAACGTTTAGGAACGCCCGTCGTCATTTTGTTGGCCCTTAAATTTCTACCCTCGTCCCTCCTTCCCAGGGATTAATGACCTTTGCTGTTGTCTATAATGTTTGTTGGAATTATTTGTTTCATTCATGAAATGTATGTAATATTGATTTATTATTAATTCTAATGAAGTATAAAATCCAAGATCGGTTTGTCTAGTTGTTGAGGTATGTCGAGAACTTTCCACAGAAATAACGAAAATGAGTTATGTGAAAAGCATTCAACTGTCTAAAACCTACATATCAATCATTCTTCTTATATGCTAGGAATCATATGTCTGTTTCTCCTCTGTGATTCTGTTGCATGATCATGATAAATGACCATTTCTTTCTTTCCTCTTTTATTAAACTTTCAATTCCCTTGGTGAGTGAGTACCTGTGACAAATGAAATGGTACCGCCGAGATAAAAGTGTTTCGGCGTCTAACTTGACTGATATTGCTTTTTCACTGTGAGGGCCAACTTAACAGCTATTCAGTTGCATTACCAGTCGCTAAGTGAAACAAAGTAACAAAGGACAAAAGAAAAACTGCTAACTTTACGAGGTAAAGCACTGGAAGTAAATATTGTCCAGATGTCCGACACAGCCACTGCTTTTACTGGGAGCTGTACGAGTATTTGCTAAAGTTGAAACAGCAGGTTAGTTGTTTGAACATCAGGCCATTGCTTAGAACAGCCACGCCTCTTTTTTATTTTCTTTGTGTATTTATGTTTGTTTACATCTGATTGTAATTTTCTTCTTTTTATCAAACAATTCCATTTTCACTAAATGATAACATTTTGGATCAAATTAGTATTTCTGTCCAGGTATAGTAAATTTGTTGCATATGTGTTTTCTTTTTCATCCAAGAGTTGGCAACAATAATTTTCAAGTATGGAGAACTATTTTACAACATTAGTCAAGACCTAAAAGCTTATGGCAAGAAGTGATGCCATAATATCTGACACTCATCTTTTTGCGAAACTGATGCACTTCAGCAACCAACGAATAATGATTTATTTCTCGCAAATATAATTTACTACTAGAATCATGCGACAACAGTAAAATGTTAATCTTTGGTGATTATTAAATACATAGCATTTTTTTCGTAATATGGCCCTTGAAATCGTTTACTATTAAAGAATACCATCTAAATAACACTAGTTGACAAAATATATGCATAAAATTGCAGTAATGCATGATTGTGTACTTCGAAACTCTGGCAACTTCTTCATATGTTTATCTTCTGTAATCTATAGAAACAAAGCTTTCTATGGACAAATCACTTTAAGTATGACATCCGTTGTTTAGGTAACCATTTTGGTTGACTTTTCGCTCACAATGTTGCAGATTTCGTGACATACTGTAAATATTCACATTTACTTAGCCAAAACAATAAAATAATTATCAAACCTTTCATATTTTTTTTGTAGATAGGAGACATTTTCTGGGCTCAGGAGCCGAGGTCTGCTGGAGTTGGCAGATCCAGACGTTTCGTTCACGACTGCGGTGAACATCCTCAGTGTTCAGAAGGTTATTCTATCTACAAATTAGACACCGGCCGTGAAAGCGTACGATTATTCAACTCATCCATCGCTTCAACCATGTCCTTATTTTCTTTCAAGACTTTCAATTGCTTTAAAAGTAATGGACGAAATGTGACAAAAAAGGTTGTGAAGTTGTGATAATCTTGGAAGATCTTGTAAATTAGGGAATTCGACAAACATGTGATCGTATACAAGAAGCTTTAAAGAATGTGAAGCTGGGCAGTCATAAGGAAGGGTTACAAAATCGCAAAACTTTAATGTTTTTTGCTCAATTTTAATTTTTTAACAGTGGATGCACTCCTCTCAAAAAGTGTTATAGTTACATTCATCTCTATGGAATTATAACAGCAATCAAATTCCTTTCAAGTGACCTCATAGCGAAACTAATTATTTAATATTATAAAAATAAATAAAGACGTACATTTAAAAATTATATAGGTTTGTTGTTAACTCAAGTAAAGTTTTCTGTGAAAATACTATACATGGAAAGAAAACGTATTAATTAAATTAAATATGCCCCCATTCCATTGAAATATCGTCTATTAAATAAAACCTGGCGCGACAGCCCTAAGAAGACCAAGGCCTACCAACCCGACTGCCGGTCTCACGTCCAAATACGCAAGGTAGAGGTGGGTGATTATCCAACCGATACGGGAAGGAGATGTGATCACTATCTCGACATCACCCAGCCGGAATGATGGTTTCCGTGACCAGAGCCACTTATCCAGCGTAAGCTTCTCACGATGATGAGTGGTCACCGGTCCTATACCCGGGACATAAAATCCGCACCGCATAGGTGAAATCGAACCCGGGCCGCTTTCCGTGGCCAGGGACCAAGGTATGCTGCCTTAGCCCATTACGCCACGGCGCAGGACGAAATATCGTCTATTAGATTTCATAAATATATGTTAGAAGTTCGGCTATATTCCAGAATAATGGAGAATAGCAAAAATATATATCTAATTTATAAGAAGGATAATCGTCATGAATGTAAAAATTATAGAGGCATAAGCATTTTAAATATATCGGATAGAATTTATGCATCTATTTTGAAATATCGTTTATATATAATAATGGAAATTTTAATTATGGAAGTGCAAAATGGATTCAGGAAAGGAAGATCTTGTTCTGAGTGTATATTTACTGTTAATCAGATAATAGAAAAACATAGAAAGTTCAATGTACCGAATTTTATGCCATTTATAGATTTCGAGAAGGCGTTTGACAAGGTAAATAGAAATAAATTATGGAGCATTATGAAACAGAAAGCTATAGACCAACATTTGATAGCAGCAGAATGAAGTTTATATGTAGAAAATAAGATCACTATGGAAACTGGAATGAAGTTCGATCTAATGGTAACAATAAACAAAGGAGAAAGATAAGGGTGTCCGCTTTCACCGTCACTTTTTATTATTTATATTGGCGATACCATATCTGATTGCCAGTCAAATTTAGATTCGTATTTTATAATTAGAAATATATATTTAGATACTTTATTATTTGCAGATGATCAAGTTCTCATATCTAGTTCAGAAAATGGTCTACAAAAAGCGTTGCATATATTAAATAACATTGCCTGTCAATATAGTTTAACAATATCTATAAACAAAACTAAACTTTTAGCCTTCAAGGTATCCTATACCATAAGAGCCAAAATATTATTAGAAGGAAAACCCGTTGAAAAAGTCAACTACATTAATTATTTTGGTTGTAATATCTCTTATTTTAAAAGTAGTAACATTTTAAATGAAATCAAAAATGTAGCAGTACATATAGTACCATACAGATAACTTTAAAAATACGAGAAGATAGATAAATTAATGTTTTACAAAGTAATGCCAATTACTATATTATTACATGGAAATGAATTTTGGACTTGAACGGAAAAGGAAGAACAAATGATTGAAACTGCGGAAGAGAAGTTTTAAAGAAATGTAGCAGGGTATAACCTTCTAGATATTCAAAGAAGTGAGGACATTCGTAATGAATTCAATTCAGACAGTGTTGCATATCTGAGCTGAACAAGATTTGGAAAGGATTCTAATTATTGGAATTTAACATTTCAATTACTGTATTGCAAGTTTAAATACAGCTGTGTGAACCAGTTGGTTCATATTGCTAGATGAATGGATAGAGTCGTTGAACCATTGGATACCTCCTGCTTTGTCAACAAAACAAATGAAGATAGAAACAACTCATTCTAAATCATATAAACACGGAAGTAGTAAGAACCAAGCAGGAAGTAGGAAATTTAGCATGGGAACCGCAAAAATGACCGAACGGTCTTGGGAGACACTGACATATCAATTGGCGGCCATTTTGGTGAAATATCTATTTAAATGATAGAAGTAAATACGCGCGAGGGATTAGTACAGAGTCTTATCACAAATTCTATGGACGAAGTCAGGTCTTACAACAACGTCTGTCTGAATAGTGGGTAGTGATTCTGCATGACCATATTACTCTGAAACCGAAAGAGAGAAGATAGAGGATCAGCGCTAGACTACATCCTTCATATAGCCATTCGTTCAGACACCTACATAACCCTGAACCAAAGGTACAGTTCACTATGTCATAATTTGTAGAATATTTCAATTGCACCCATCCTTTCTTCAAGATGAGGGAGTGTCTTGTTCTGCTCAACCAAATTATAGAATGCATTTGTTGATGTGGTTTGACTCTGGGTGTTATCCTTAACCCTCCCCATGTCCTTACTCCCTACCACTTAGTTCTATCTTAGTTATACTTCCCAATCATTTCAGTAGCTACTTCCCTAGTTGTGGCTTAGGATTGTAAGTTCTTCATCCCCCTTACAACCGTAGTTGCAACAATTGAATGAAGCAAAATAGAAATAACTGAAAGGAACATTAAGACAGAATGAATGATATTCCAAAATTAGTTTTAGATTACAAACCATTAGGTAGAGGAAATATTGGTAGACCAAGAAAATGATGGATACAATACTTTAAAAAAAATGTATGAGCCTTGATGGCTCATAAAAGTGAACAGTTGGTGATGACGATGATCGAACAAAACGTAAACCTTTCAAATAGGACTGTGGCTCTTGAGCCAGCCAACCTGATTTTAACATAGATGTGCCTGGTAGGTTGGTCGGATTCTCTTTAAATATAACAGAGACAGTAACACGGTTTGATTAGCGTTCATTCAACAGGATGAGGACGGTCAGATTACAATTGTAAATAATAGGTATAGACAACCCTTCACATAAATAAAATAAAGCAGCGTAATAGTTACTAAAGATCCGAATATGTGCATTTAAATCGATAAAATTCTTATCAATGCATTTAGATTAAGGCCTGTATTAGATAACGGCAAGAGCTTCATTTGATCAAGTGCCATAGTTCCTGATAAGGTGTGTGAGGGTCACGTTTGGAAAATCTTGGGTTCGAATCACGTTCGGCTGGCATTCTGATTTTCTTTCGTGATTTTTCCCACTCTAATTTTGTTGTGGTTCTTAAACCACGAGGGTTTTGCCCTCATCATTCCTTTTTGTCTGTTGCAGAACCGCGGAAGGCTTGGCGCTGTGTAAATTATTTTTTGTTGGATCTTGGATGCCGCGCAGGGTGCAGTTTCCCGGGACCTGTCGAGTGAAGATGGCACAGACAAGCTCGTGCATGCCTTACACTTTGTCACTCTGGAATGGTTAAGAACCCCTTATGTACTAGAGCACATTGTCGTCCTTAGAAGGGTCACTAAGAGACAATGGGTCCACTGAGATGCCTATCTGTGTTTCTGAAATGCATTGGCTAACTATCATGTTCCCTTGAACTAAATTAGAAGTTTTCTCTAGAAAAGAATTCACTGTTCATTTCTACCCTTTAAGGGTTAGGGAACGTAGCCTCTAAATCTGCAATTCCAGGTTTCAGTTCTGGTAGGACAAGTTTCTATTCTTTTTATGATCTAGAAATATGGATAAGAAAGAGAGCCTGAGATTTTTATTTTAAATTAATGTCCTCCAGTCCTCAAGTCATATGGAAAGAACAATGAAATGTGTAGAGAAATTATGAAATGAGCCCAGGATCCACAGAGCTTAGAGTTATCCGACGTTCAACTCTCAGGATAACGGAAAACCCCGGTAAAATCTTATCCAGATAATTGACGCTGGCACCTCTTGAACGTGAGACAGACATGCTACCATGTACGCTATAGAGCTGAGTAAGCATATGAGGTGTTCAACTTTCAAATGCGTCATGCAGGTCTTCGTTAATAAGTCCGTTTTGGTAGTTTTATAACGAAAAAGGAGAAGGGATTCTAGGAAAGTAGAGAATCCTAGTGAATGAACGCGAGGAAACATTTGAGGAAAATCTGAACTTATCCGGCGGAGTTCCTGAGTATGGATTTCCTAAGGATGCCTTTAGTATCGGGTAGCTTAACTCAACAACTTGTGGGCTTATTGGCCCCTCTGTGTAAGGAAAGGGGATATACATAACTCTCCGCTTATCTGCAGTTTACACCGTATTGTGTGAGTCAATATCCATTTGGGATACAAATATCCGCTAACCATATTTACAAAATAAATAACTATTTGTACTGATCACTATCATTTCTTGGAATAGTACAAAGAAGACTGGTTTTACCATGGTGGAAAGATGAATGCTGATATAAGATTACCCCACACTGGTTAGTTATGTGTTGTTTTGTTCTACGTCTAATAATAGCTTAGCGAGCATCTTATTAGCCTTCATTATTTGAAATATATTTTGTTACTTTCATTCTTGTTCTGTAACCACTTCCTGTTGAGATATTTCAGATTTCATGAGCACACAAAGCAGACGTAATGCTAAGGTTGCAAGGCTTGCTGACCCACGATCACTTTCTAAACCAGTTGGAAGACACCATGTACACACACGTTTTAGTTTCGCTTCTCTGAGAAGATCCTATAGTAATTACGTTTAGTAATTAATTTAATTAATAATTGATTTTTCCTAAATTATGAAAGAAAACAAACAAATGTTTTGTGTGTGCTATGCCTTTGTAAATCCATCTTAATCGTTCAATGACATATCTTGTGTTTATTGTAATTTACGTCCAACGTTAAGTCATACAGAACGGTGGATGAAACGGGTCAAATGATGATGGAATGAGTCCAGGGTCCATGGAGCTTACAGCTATATGAAATTTGTCTTTTAAGGATAAGGGAAACCCCGGATAAATCTTTTCCAGGTAACCCGTCCTGACCGAGATTTGAACTCGGAACCTCTTCAACGTGAAGCAGACACGCTACCGTCTACGCTACGGAGGTGGGCACATAGCTTTTAATCTACACGTTGAACCCAAATACGTTTGGTAAGTGACACTGTTGTAAAGTAGTTAACCAAATATTCTTTCTGATATATAAATAGTAATCAACTAAGCAGACACGTCATTGAGAGCTTATTGGAGCTGAAGCTATTTTACGCTTTTTTGTATAGATCAATGGTGTACGAGTTATATTTGTTTATTTTGATTAAACAGTAATAATAACCCACGGCATAACAGCGCAAGTGAGCCAGAGCCAGCAAACCCGGCTGCCGGCCACAGCCCCACATACGCAAGGCAGAAATGGACGATCATCCAACCGTGGTCAGCATCTCGGCAACCCCAGCCGGAAAGTTGGTTTTCTTGACTGGAATTCGCTACAAAACGTAGCTCCTCAAATTCCTCACGATGCTGAGCGGTCACCGATCCTATACCCGCGACTTAAAATCCGTACTCCCTGAGAGTACCCCCCCCCCCGTGGCATAAAACCAACGCACAACAACCTAGGTAACTATGCCACGACGCTGAACGATTAAACAGTACCGCCTTATGAAAAACAAAAGAGCTATTACATCCTTCAGTTAAAGGAGAAGAGTAAGGTATGCCCTATTGCATGCACGATCGAAAGCCAATTCTTAGCGTGACTTACTTGGACATATTTGTAATGTTAACGAGTTTTACAGCTTTATTACGAGTTCGAAAATATTTTAAGAATATCGTCTTAAGTGAATAATTATGTAAACGCCATGTGTAAGCCACATAGCTACTTCATAAGCTAAGTTAGAAATTGGTTATTAATCTAAAGCACCATAAAATATTACTTTTATACATTCTCGATGAATAAAACATGCAATTTGGAACATAAGCTATCTGCTTTTTTCCCAAAAATAGCTGATCAACATGCCGTTATATTCTTTGCTTATGATAATCTTACAAATCCCACAGGGAATAGAATATAAATTACCTTTAATTTCATAGCTACATATTAACTTATAACGTCCTTGGAACAGAGTAAGATAATATATATTTTTCTAGGTTGCAACACTAATTTGCGGCGTCTGGAATCACGGCCGAAACTACGGGAGACTTGGTGTTTTTAAAGGTATTAAAATGTCCAATTCCATACATAAATATTGATATTTTTAATTAGTTTATACTAATTCTGTTGATAGTAAAAATATTTTGAAATTCTAAGAATTATTTTTGAAAAATCAATCATAAATTTAGTTTGGAAGGATTGAGGCGTTTCTTACTCAATGTGAAGCTTTCCAAGCTTTTATAGAAACTCCACTTAAATTTCGCAAGTGTGCGAATATTTCTAATGATTTTTAAAAATAATTTTTCATTGAATTAATGTGATCTTAAAACGCAGAGTTCTGGTAAAATCACGATAAAAATTCTTTATCAGAATGCAGGACTGTTCTTATACTATAGGTAAGTGGTGGAGCAAAGGAGTAGCAAGGCAAGGAGATGGACTGTAGGCAATATTATTTAATTTGGCTCTGGATAAAGTGTTGAAGCAACTCAATTTAGGAGGTCTATATTATAGATGATATTGCCTTGATTGCCAGAGATTTAACTGCTTTACAAGAAATTAAGTTTATAATTGAAACATCTACTTCAGCGATAAATGAGAACAAAACTAATATATTAAAATGCAAATAGAACAAGCTGCTAATATAATGAAAAGAAATCAAAATAGGAAAGTATAGCTTTGAAAAAGTTAGCAATTTCACATATTTAGGAGTGAAAATAAATAACAAAGGATTTATTACCGAAAACAAACCATAGAATATTAAGAGGGAATAAAGCATATTTTGCTAACCTTAGATTTGTTAACGAGAACAACTAAGTTAAAAGTATATAGAACATTGATTAGACCATGATAAAATATGCTGCCCAAACATGCGTGTTAAATAAAGAAGATGAAAATGCTCTACGTATACTCCAAAGAAAGATAATAAGACGAATATACTGACCAGTATTTGAGAACAATACGTGGAGAATTAGATAAAATTCGGAAATCAATGAAATCCTCAAAGGGCAGGATTTGGTGATACATATCAAGTCGTTGAGATTAAAGTTGATAGGTCACATTGAACGAATAGAAGATGAAAGAGCACTTAATGCATAATGACATAATAGGGATGAGAAGGGAGGAAAGAGGTGGCTACAGAACGTGGAACAGGTCAAGGGAAAAAATGGGAATGAGAGGCTGGTAAGGAAAAGTGCAAGATCGGGATGTGAATATTGGTGAAGATAGATTTATGCCACACGATGCTGCGACATATTTGAAGTAGGATTCGTTGTCGTGAGGCCCACGCCCCCACACGCGCGAACGGTTTCGCGTTTCCCTCGGTGTGGCGACGGGTGGAGAAGCCAAACCTTAACTCGTTGTAGAAGCGATGAACTCTCCTGTCTCGAGGCCGTGAAGATAGTCTCGAAGATTTCTGTAAATTTTCCTTCCGGTAGCTGCGGCGAGCGATGAGATGTGAAACCTCAATGTCGTGGTATCGATTTAAAAGGGACTTTGCATTTGGGAAACTATGAAATAAAATTATGAACACCGTTTCACTTGTCATGTATTTATTTCTCGACATCTTTTGCTTCACATGCGACTTTTCCACTGTTATAGCACTTTACTAACTTTTAATTTTCTCCTTCTATTTGTGAATGATGCATCGGTTTTCCACTTATGTTGTTTCTCGTCGCGTCACGTATTCAACGTATATTTTAATCGTTTATTACACGTTAATGAACGGTGAACTCCACTAACTACCTGTAGTTTTCAAGAGTCTTTACCCAAAAACACGTCTACACGCTTCGAGAGTACAAGCAAGAACATGAAAGAAATTTAAGTATAAAATTATTGGTCCATTTCTCTGTTTCGATGCTAGGTTACTGAATTACTAAATTTTTATTGGTCCTACGTCACAATTTGTGTATATTTAGTTTCCGAAATGTTCTGAATTTGGAATTTTAATAAACCTAAGCATTCGTTGCATCATCTACATGACCTGCTTGGTTATTGATTTACATTGAATTTGAGATGGCCATGTTTACTTTATATGTCCATATATGGAATTTTAAAATATTGACCAATATGCACTATCAGCTTTAGATGAATGGAGGAAAAGTGTAGAGATCAAAACCCATAATGGGTTATAGCGACAACAAAGAAGAGAAGAAGAAGTGATGGAGAAACTGAAAAGTAAAGTAAGAACTTGAAGGTTGAAACCAATAACGAATTATACCTGGAACACCATAAAAGTTATGTTTGATGGAAGTTTGCAGTTTAATGAGACCTGTACTTAAAACATAGCAATTAATTGAAGGTGTTATGAAATACACAACTGGCATCTGTTTGATTTTAACATCGAAATCAATAGCCTTCACAATAAGCAGCAAAGCCTTAAAAAAACATTTATTCAGGTCCTTAATTTATGTCATTTTAATTACTGATTACATATTCTGGTTTATGCTAAAGCAATACTTTTCTGTTATTCACCTGATGATCTGTGGTAATTTTATGGATGTGCATTTAGAGATTGAAGTATCTGTTTTAATCAGGATATCGTAAATCCTACTTCGACCTCAACTGTATCCCCGGTTTTCAGAATGTAGTAGCAGCATTTCCAATAATGCTCTGCTACATTAAACCAGTATAAGAAGACCTAAATTAAAAAAGCCGCTGTTGGCTCAGTCTGAAATAATTTTATCAGAGATGAGGTAGGGGAAGTTTGGAGAGAGCTTTATTGGAAAGAGAAGGTCGTTCATCGATGTATCTTCAGCCTTCTTATGGTAGCGTTATCTTTCGGGGGTAGCTCCCCTTGCAATTTTTTCCTTATAGGTGAACGCTTTGCGGTCCAGTTATAACTGTGAGTTTCAATTTAGAACTTTTACTTAACAATTTTGTATTCTTAGAAGACCTTTAAATGTTAAAAGGGTTGAAAAAAATGAACAAAGTGGTTCGTAGTGAAATAGCATAAGTAATTTTGGTGCTTTTTCCTAACGAAATCTGCAAGTACAGGCTTTGAATCGGGTGTTTGGAAAGCCACTTATTATTTTAGATTAATTTTGTTAACAACGTCAGACTTGGGAGTTATTATTTCTCCTAAAACTTAGCTACAGTATGCAGAGAAATTATTGCACACCACACATAAATTGAATATCAAAACTTGTGGGGAATTACACGTTTTGAGATAACCCAAAACAATACACACAAATTTACGTTTTCAGGAAAATTTCAATGTGTATATGTTTTTTTAAATTAATGTCCTCCAACGTAATTCGTATCGGACGATATACAAAAGGGGTGAAGTTATGCTCGCATTAGCACAGAGTCCTTAGAGCTTTGTCACGAACATTCATCTTTCAGTATAAGAGACAACCCGGGTAAATATCTTATCCAGACAACATACTCTGACCTAAATTCGAACTCGCAACCTCGTAAACGCGAGTCAGACACGCTAGCACCTACGCTGCGCTACAGAGGCGAGGATTTCTTCGTCTTTTGTGCATATTATACGCTGATTTTCAGGAAATTCGCCCATCCTAACTTCTTTTTTATGCGGAAAATGATGGTTACTATTTTAGTTTCTCGAAATAACTCCCTTTGATTAAAATAAACGTACATTTAAGATATTAGCACCACAAATGTACTGCATATCTTGAATTTTGTTGAACTAGCTGGTGAAGTCATGTTCATTTTAATTGGCGTTTGTATAAATGGTAAAACACAAAACTCGTATCATTAAAGCACACAATTTATATCATAGTATAACTCTTTTAAGTAAAATTCCGTATTTCTTTATCAGCATAATGATCTTTTCTTTCATAGTTTTACCGTAAACCGCAACTTTTACCGGGCACTAACACACATATCAGAGAAGAGCCTTGAACCCACGGCCACCCCTTTGATGAAGCACCAAAGCGAAATGTTTTAACGACCACGTTAAGGAAGAAAATATTTGGCAAATTTTTTAGTCAACTATACAAGTTAATGGAAATTAATTGTTCTTTCACACTAACCGTGTGTAGGACGCACTATGAAAGGGTAGAGACAGAATTAAAAATTCAATGCCAGAGCCGGGATTTGAACCACATTCTGGCTCTACCGTTTCATAGTGTATCCTACGCACGTCTAGTGTGAAAGAACAATTAATTTCCATTAATTGTACCTAATAGTGGTCCGAACTATACAGCCCGGGCCTTAAATTACTTACAGCATAGTAAGTCACCATTAAGGTAGTTGTCTCATGTGTTTATGAGAACTCCTAGTGGTTTACCGGGAATAATTCAGTTGGAGTCAGTTGGAGAATTTAATGTCATGTCGGCACGTTGGCCATATTAGCTCAAATTGTTAGAGCAGTTTGGACGGAAACCAGAAGATCCGTGGTTCAAATCCCGGCTATGGCATTGAATTTTTCATTCTGGCTCTACCCTTTCAACTATACAAGTTGTTCTTATATCTACATACAACGAATGTGTAAAGCAATACGAGTAGTGAAGGATTATCTGTAAACAAAAATAAATTTTTGTAGGAATAATTTGCGAGGCCAACACATCATTACTTCCTCTTAGTCCTAAGAACCTTTTATAGTGTGATCCATATAAATCTGAACCATTTTAATAGGCCATGACTTCTGAACCAAGAACAGGACACACGTGCAACTTTGGGAGAATATAATACACAATTGGGAGATTGCATTACACTATTTACATCTCAGAGAAAATGTTGGAAGTTTCCTCCACCAGCATCTATGGATCGTTGATCGCATTTTCTTTGATACTACTGTAGACACTGAAGTATATATAGGTATCTTCAAGACAATTGTGAGGCAGCTGGAAGATATCAAATTGAGAGAAGGTTATTTATAGCAAGATGGAGCAACGTGCTATACATCTAATGACACCATGGAACTTGTAACAAGCTTCTTTGATAATCGAATAATCTCAAATGGTATGTGGCTCCCCGGACCCCCTTACCTAATCTCACCGGATATTTTTTTTGTTCGATTATCTAATAGGTAACGGACAGTTGATGTTCTCAAGGAATCCATTCGAAACGAAATAAGTAACATTGGCGAGGATACTCTCCGTAAAACTTCAGAGAATATGGTCAGATGACTGCAAACATAAATAGATGCTGGTGGAGGACACTTCCAATATATTATCTGAGATGTAAATAGTGTAATGTAATCTCCCAATTGTGTATTACATTCTCCCAAAGTTGCACGTGTGTCCTGTTATTAGTTAAATAGTGTGCTTTATTGAAATGGTTCAGATTTATATGGATCACACTAACTAGCCCTGTGATGTGTGGCTTCTACATCTACCTCAATTTCAGCACGAATCAAACTTGAGTTCTTAAACGCAATATAATTTTTGGAGTTTCACTTATACTGAGAAAACACACGTTTGATAATTCTAAGTTTTGTAGACCTCTGTTTTTTTTTTCTCTTCAATTTCCCTTCTTCACCTCTTCAGCATAGTTGAGAGCTAGCACATTGTACAAAAGCGAGTACCTAATACATTATGATATTATGTACATATTTTTAAGCTCAAATAAATTAAAAGAATGGTCTTTAACATTGTAACAGGAAACTGTCGTATAATTCAAGGGAGCAATACAGAATATTTAATAAATACGTAATTATTTTTAAGCTAACTTTATAGCGTACACACAGGTAGTTGTGCACACATGTCATAAATATCACATATTGAATGTCTGTGAATCATGCACGCAGACACCTGCAGAGCGACAGTCAGGCTAACTGGTTATTAAATCATTTCAACACACGCAGCTACACTCACAAATACTGGACATTTGTAGGAACAGCTGAGGTCAAAGATAGGTTTCTGTTCGAACAACAAGTAACCACTCCATTAACTGTACCACATAAACGTTATGTCACAAAAACTTTAATTTGTTTAAAAATGGGATGATTTAGTAACCTTTATACTTTTTACTAAGTCTTTTTGAAACCTTCACAGCGTAACATTTACACAACATTTAAAATAATCATTATATACAAACATCCATCCTCTGGTCCTATTTCAGTCTTACTCTATTTTAGTAAAAGCTGTTTAAGGTACCAAATCATATGATGCAGTGGGACACTTACATAAATCGACATGACTGTCGCCCTTAGGAGGAAGCGATAAAATGAAATCAAAGACTGCACACCACAGGTAATAACGCTACAGATGGAAGGTATCTAGAGGGCGCGATGCTCAGATCTCTACAGAGTGGCTACAAAAGTCCCGCACTATGGGACATTATTAGTTTTTTTTCAGGCAATGTTGGCAACCGAAGAACGTGTGGAACTTATTCTCCTCTGTGGAAGATATTCACAGAGAGATGCAGCAGCTGAAATTAATTGGAGGCATCCTGAGCGATATCCAGTGCCGCACAGCACGATTGGGAGACTGCTTGAGAAATTCAAGAGTACTGGAAGTGTGAAAGATGTTCCCCGATCTGGGCGTCCATCCACTTCAGCAGAAACGGAAGAAATATTTTGGGGAAAGTAGAAGCAAGTCCCAAGAAATACTCTCGTAGAACAAGTTGTGAACTTGGTGTTCCTCGCACAACAATCCAGCGTGTCTTGAAAAAGCACAAATTACAACCGAAAAAGCTACAGTTATTACACCATATGATACAAGATGATCCGGATCGTCGTATGGAAATCTGTGAGTGGTTTCTACGAAAAATTGAAGATAATTCAGTTTTTATCAACAGTTATGTTTTCTAACGAAGCGAATTTTTATGTGAGTGGTGAAATTAACGCACAAAATTTACCTCACTGGTCCGACAGTAGTCCTCATTAGTTTACTAGCAACAAAGAAGAAGGAGCTGCCCATGCAATAGTATCCCCCTCAGGGGCCTACTTCGGTAGGTACGGGTTTGGCGCACCCGGGGTCCCGAGCCAACAGTCTCCCTCGTGTGGGCTCCTCTTCGTGGTTGAGGGATACGGTCAGCAGGCTCACCCACGTGTAGGCCGTGCGTGGAGACCCGTGGACAAGGTTTTTAGATTCTTGTCTAGTTTAGAGTTTAGGATTTAGTGAACGAAGTTTTTAGTAAGTTTTGATTGGTGTTTTTTATGTACGTGTATTTTTAATAGGTTTTGTTACACTTGTATAGTTTTTAGAAAGTTTTATATCTGGCTTTTGCCATCACTAGTATTTTAAGCACTGACGACCTGCGTAGTTGAGCGCCCTTATATATATCATCATTATCATCATCATCATCATCATCATCATAATCATCATCATGTAATAGTATGGTGTGGCTTGTGGAAAGAGCGCATCAGTGGCCTGTAATTTTTTGACAAAGATGTTAACGTGAAACTTATCTAACAATGTTTGGGATTATTGTGTGATTTGGATGTCACTGGTTCATGCAGGATGGTCCTCCAGCACATTACGCCATTCAAGAACGGACTTGGCTGGATGACAATATCCCGCAGTGTATTGGTCGTAGAGGACGAGTGGAGTGGGCTCCTCGATACCCTGGGGTATCTAGTCAAAAGTGTACGAGGTGAAGAACAGGGATAAAAACCATCTTCGAGAGTGAATAGTAGCAGTGTATCGTGCTACATACGCCAAACTTGGTAACCAAATTTCGGAACGTTTACAGACGTATTATGAATTCAACGGTTCTCATACTGCACATAAATAGTATAAACCCTATGGTGCGGGACTTCTCGGCTACCGTGTAGTGTCCACAGGGAGTACCGTTTTCGTTGAGCAAGTGCTTGCGCCATCTGTCCTGAAGCAGTTATTTTAGATATTTCATTCAAAATTATTAATGGCTTTATTGAACTGAATTTTGGTAAAAATTTTAATAACGATAATGTTATTAGAAATTCTAAAGATATTTTAATTCATGTGTTAAATGGTTAGAGAACTAATTAAACCATAGTTGTAAAATATTATATTTGGCCAGGAACTTTACGCAAAAAACATGATATGGACCAATAGGAAGATGTTAATTTGACATAGCAACGACAGGACTATCAGCAGAAAATTGACTGTAGCTAGCATCTTCTGCATTGCGATTCCAAACAGTACGGACGTGTGTGATATCATCTGCAAGTTTGCAGAAACATTGCGACACAAACTTGTAAAAGCATCTTTCGAACTTGCAGAAACAAATAATGTTAACGTTGAGGAATGTATTTATTTGTTCAGTGTTAAAAAAATGTATAAAAATAATTTATCAACAAACTAAATTACAGTTTTAAGAAAAAAGGAGAATTGTCTTGATTTTAGTTGCATATCATCTTGAATTCTCTCATATATGCGGCTACGCTCTGGAGATAAAAATTTTAATCCCGGAGCAGTCGAGAAATTTAGAATAAATCTACCAGCTTTCTTCAAGATCAACAAAAAGGTGAGATTAATTAATCATTTATCATCTTGACGCGTCTCTTGCACTAAAATCCTGCTACAGTCCTCAGCGGTATATCCACTATATAAGTATAACTGTAAGTTAAGCAGGAAATGGATTGAAGAGATGTCAGGATAGCTTAAAAACCATTCCGAGCAGCTAGGAAAATCCACCAGAAATCTTAGGTTACAATGTGCCATCTACGGGAATAGAACACGAAAACTCCCGCGTGCAAGTCTGTCACTGACTTCTGGAGCCATTTCTCACTCGGTCACTTCTGTTTAAGTAAAAACTGTCGAAAAGTTAAGAACTTAATTTGAAGAACTTAATTTGCTTCTTTAGAATGATTCTATTTATTTGACTTTTTCATAAACTGTATACATATCCAAGAGACATAAATAAATTATTCATTTGGGATTGATTCAGGTACTTCAAAATATATTTTTGAAACAATCACAGTAAGAGTTTTTGGGTCAACTGATATATTTCTCCTACCTTAGGTAATCAAGTGGTAGAAAATGTTTAAAATGGCTACAGATACAGTAATCTGTATCAGATGAATTTTATGTTTTGGCACAAGGGACGAAATTTGATGCTTTACAGAACTACAAAGTGATGAAATATTGAGGGAGACATTGTGCAGACATTCTTCAGTTTCTGACTTTGCACATTACTATTATTTGATATTTCAATAAAGTAATACGAAATACAGGATCATCTATTTAAGCATTGTAAAGTGAGGAATGGAAACATGAAATCCTATGAAATAATAATTTACATTTTTGTTTTGATGTACTATTATTTAGAAGTAATATTCAAGACTTAACAAATAGGGATCAGAGAATAGGCAAGAACACATGAAGAAAGAGGTATGAAAATAAGTATAAGTAAATGTAAAATACTGTAAAGAACTAACAGATAAATATAGAATGGGAACATACAAAGTAAGAATAAATACGCCATGAAGGAATGTGTGAGTCAACTTTGAAGCTGCCTTTAATTTCACTCTATGAATTTGCTGCCAGCTGCTTAGTAGTGGACTTGGAGACCTTATTTCTGAGGGTAAGCGAGGATAAACTACAGCAGTTAAGTTGACCAATTAATTTGGTTGAGCAAATAATGAGTGAACTGCCGAGTGTTTAGATCGAAGAATTAAACTTTTTTCTGAATCTTTCCATTCGAAATCGTAAGTAATGGATTATATATGCTAATTGCTGACTTTCTAGGACCTTACGGTTTCAAAATAACTATTTCCATACTATTTATGCTGAGTGTAGGTTGTCATACGTCTTTGAAATGCTAGAAGGGAGGTACCCTAGCTGTGTGTCTTAAATGTATATAACCAGAGCACGGTGTTTAAACGCTACGATTAAGTGACCACTTTAGATGATAGAAAAAAAAAGAGTGGACGTCCTTTTGTTATTCTCTACCACTTTCCTCTTTAAAATAAAATCTTCTCATTTGCTTATAAAACACAACGTTTCACTCTGGACGTTACGAAATTCTAAGAACTGCATATTCATTCCAAATTTTTGAAGTGTCACCTAGGTTAATCTCTGCTATTCCTGGATCTTGAATAATAAGAGTCGAATATAACTGAATCCCAGGGATCTATCCTTTCAACTAACGATTTTGTGTCAACTGAATTCATGAAAGTCCCAATACCTTTACCTCAGTAATTAAACTGCCTTAGCTATAATCCTTTCTTATCTTAAGTCTTACTTATGCACTGGTTTTAATATAGAGAAATTCTCAATTGCAATTATTTATCTTTCACTCTATCATTCGCTCATAAAGTTATTAATATAAAACCAATAGTATTGTTATCAGTCCTCCGCCGTGGTGTACTGGGCTAAGACATCATTCTTTTGTTCCCTGCCACGGAATGCGGCCCGGGTTCGATCCCACTCCTGGGAGTGCGGATTTTAAGTCCCGGGTATAAGACCGGTGCCCACTCAGCATAGTGAGGAAATTGTGGAGCTTACGATAGGTAAGCGGTCCTGGTCATGACACATAACTTTCCGGCTGGGGAATGTCGAGATGCTGACCACATCTCCCCGTATCGTTTGGATGATCACCCACCTCTACCTCGTGTATGTGGGCGTGAGACCGACAGTCGGGATGGCAAGCCTTGACCCTCTATGTACTGTCACGCCATGAGCAATTAATTATAATAATTATAATTATAATCATTATTATTATGATTATACTTATAATTATAATCATTATTATTATTATTATGATTATACTTATAATTATGATGGCACTTATGATGATGATTATCATGATCATCATGATTATTATTATTATTATTATTATTATTATTATTATTATTATTATTATTATTATTATTATTATTATTATTATTATTATTATTATTATTATTATTATTATTATTATTATTATTATTATTATTATTATTATTATTATTATTATTATTATTATTATTATTATTATTATTATTATTATTATTATTATTATTATTATTATTATTATTATTATTATTATTATTATTATTATTATTATTATTATTATTATTATTGTTGTTGTTGTTGTTATGGTATCATGTGCTATGCATACAATTAAGTATATAATTTAAAAAGTTACACTAATAATACCATGGAGGGTGAACAAATATCAGAATAAAGCTAGTGAACAGTATCTATTATCTATTAGATCTGTAATACCAGAATTGGAAAGAAATACGTATAAAAGAGATGCTGAAGAAAACTCAGCATAATCTATGCAAGGGAACATAAAATTAGGTTAAGAACTTCAGAAATGAAAGTTTGGAGAGTAACTGAATGGAGAAAAGTATGTGTTAATAATATAGCCATCAGAAAAAATCGAAGAACTACAAGTACAAATGAGAGTGAATTATATGGTAACGATCAGAATGAGTGACCAACGTGAAATAAAACAAGAATTTGATGTGGAAACTCCGAGATACAAACATATAACAAGGAAACACCAACAGCCCATGTCGAGCCAGCACCTACCACCCGATCACTGCGTCCATTACCTCTGCTCACCACTGAGATGCAGGTCTAGAGGCGGGACATCACTAGCGCCACGAGTCCTTCCCAGCAACTATCACAACCGCTGCTGTATTTTCCTCAATTAGCCCCTCAGGGACCTAACAAGAATAAGTGCTAGGGGTCCCGGTTTCGATTCCCGGCAGTGGGGGTGGGGATTTTTCTCCGACCAAGATAATTCCTCATCTACCCCAGAGTCTGGAAGTATGTATGAGTATGAATGTGCGCGTAATATAATGATTAAAACTTAACGAATACGAGTAACACCTTCGAAATGTTCCAAAGGAGAACGGCCGCCGATATGACCATTGCAGTTTTAAAAAAGTGCTCCCCGGACCAGGTCTCCCAGCAGGAGAAAATATCTACACCGGTACCAGAAATCGAACCGGGCCACCCCTTGGCAAGCAGCTACGTTTGAGAGCCAAATAATATTCTCAACAAGGCGCGAAGTTATGCGGTATGTTATAGGGCATTAGCCAGCAACATACTGGCGCAAAATAACAATAAAATAGCTATTATGTAACATTTCCCAACCCTAGAGGATTGGTAGGCGTGCTAGCAGGTGCCCTTCGAGTCCTATATGAGCATTTGGCTAGAGCCAGCGGGAGGATTTTGGCAGTGAGATTGCTTCGAGGGCGCTAGAATGCGACAATTACAGTTAGCTATGAGATTTGATTCCGTTCAGTTAAAATTCGTTACATTGGTTGCACTCCTAAATGGTAAATAAACTGAGTTTAGACGGAAATAATCTTCTCAGTCGTTACGGTATTTTTAGAAGAGTATAACTGATGTCCTTTTGTGCAATCTGGGATCCAAATATGCATCACCTTCTTGGCTGGAGGTCTCTCCAATCTCTGTTATTTGTAATATTCCCGCTGTACAGGCATGACTATGTACACACGCCAGTATATAAATAGCTATGAATACAGAACTATGAGAAAAGCATTTATATTTGAGGAGGTACCTGCGCTTTGGGCAGGTCCTTACAAACTAAAGAAAGTTTTACGAGAAATCGATTGCCGGACAGAGCTCTTCCGTGCAGCAACTGTCCTGCAACAAAGGTCACGTGGAAACAAAAGAAGAACAACCTAAAATAATACCCGTGACATCATGAAATCATATTTGATTATCCAGGGGATATATTCAGCGTTTTTCCTTTGTCTTACGTAATTATTGAATGAACAATTGGATACCCAAATTTCTCCGCAATTACACGTTTGGAGGTTCTCTGAAGTAAAGTAGCTTGTAATTAGAGCTCTAAATATATGTCCTGTGAACACTTAGTGATGTCCTCTCCACCGTCATTCACTTATATGTAATTGGGAGAAATGAAATATATGCGTAGCATATGAAAAATGAAATCTCCATGTATTATGTTAGAGGTCAAATGGTAAGTTACTTGGGATGAAAGATCAGACAATGGTGAAGAGGGGTAGGATTAGGTTTAGGATTTTACTACGGAGGGGATTCAGTACGTAGGCCATCATTCTGGGCCCATTTTACCTAAGGCCCCAAGTGGGTTACCCCGGGTGGAAGGATGAGGCAAAGGAGACAAAGGGTGGCCAACCCAAGGAGCCACGACAGTACAGAGGGCAGGGTCCCTACAGTTTACTTAGATAGAGACTTCCCCCTACAATCCAGGAGAATGGACACGCTCCCCTACTGCAGGACGGCAACGAGCCTTCAGCCGTGCCAGAAAGCTCCCTGGCTGGAGGTCCCGAAATGGTCCCAGCAGAGGCACGGAGATCGGCAACCGACCTACTGGAGGAGGAAGTAGTTTACTTCAGAGCATAATATCCCGCCATGCACCGCCGAGACACCCGCCGACACTTTCTACCTTGAAAGAGACCACCACATGAGAGATGATGTACATGAAACGGAGAGACAGGAAATTAGGGGGATGTAATTAGCCTACCCAGCGTTCGCCTAGCGATCCGGGAAAACCCTCGAAAAACACATGGATCAGGTGGGTCGGCCACGGGAATCGAAGCCGGGCCTCCCGAATGCTGGCCGCAGACGATACCGCCTGAGCCATCACTCTCGGTGTGAGGAGTGGTACCCCTCACTCCTCGACCAAAAGTGGGAGTTTGGGGCTTATCATTCCCAGGAGGAAGAGGCGATGTGAAGAAACGGCAGGAAGGTATGGAATATAGGCAGACCGATAGATTTTGTTCTAACTCTGAGGATTCCAAGTGTGCTCTGGGAAGACCCTTGAGCCTGCCCAAAACATGAAACAAGAAAAGAAATGATAGAAATGAGGGAAACGGCGTTCGTTTGAGCCCAAGAATTTTTGAGTCCAAGATTCTCATGTATGGGCACTAAAAATTTTAGTTCTCACAAACCTCTCCTGAATTCTAGTTTGTGTTAGAATTTAGTTATATCTAGTTACACCCAAAAGAAGGTTATTAAAAATAGCTTCATATTTTTTGCATCATTATCATCATTAAAATGTAATGTTGATGATTACGAGATAAAAGAGCACCCAAGATTGGCCATATCTATCAAAAACCTTAGCCCCTATATGGCTAAGATGAATAAATGATTAATTTCCATCAATTAATTTAAAAAATAAGAGATTAATAATTAAGCCTGTGACTCAAGTACTTGCGATAGTAAGTCGCCACAAACGGTGTATCTCGAATACGAGAGCCCCTAGCGGTTTACCGGAGAAATGTATGAGTCAAATGGAGAATTTAATGTCATGACGGCAAGTTGGACATGGTAGCTCAATGGTTTAGAGCGAC
This sequence comes from Mantis religiosa, assembly GCA_030765055.1. NCBI lineage: Eukaryota > Metazoa > Arthropoda > Insecta > Mantodea > Mantidae > Mantis > Mantis religiosa. Next base: position 34,598,017 of record CM060951.1, on the reverse strand, counting down.
TGGACGGAAACCAGGAAATCCGTAGTTCAAATTTCATGTTGACTCTATGTATAGCTAAATTAAGTTTGTGAAAAATAGAATTTCTTACTAAGCTCTTCAGATCCATATTTTCCTAGTAAATTCGGGTTTTAATCCGATTTGTTTTCTAACTGTAAGACATACAGTTATAACACGAGGTATTCGAAATAAAATATTTTGGTGTTGAATAATTGGTGATATACACGCTGTTGAGTTTAAGGTTACCACATTAATATGCTGGAACAATAAAAAGTGATGTGTTAGATATTCATACAGGTTTATCAGTTTCAATTTTCTTAGTGCTTTATTGCTTTATATTAGATAATATAGGCCATATGATTTCTTTATAAAACCTGTGAGTTTATTTTCCTCATTTGTTTAAAACGCCTTTTCTGGCAATGAGATTTTCCGATATCGGAAAAATACTTAAAATAGCTAAATACACATTCAGAATAATAATAATGATTCTGAAGCTACCACTGTGACTCTAATTTTGTGTTCTTTTTCTTGTTTCTTTTATTTAACCTCCTCCAATATGTGTAATATTGGACGATGTAAAATGATGTTCAAATGCGCCCAGGTTTATTAAAGGCTTAGAGTTAACCGACATTCATCTTTTTAGATAAAGAAAAACCATGGAAGGAAACATTCAGATAAGTCACTCTGACTGAGATTCGAACCCTTCATTGTGAGGCAGGCACGCTACCTCCATAGTAGGAGGGCATCTAGGTTGTTTCTTTGAACAATTACACAAGGTTTTAATTTTATTAAAGTATGATATTATGAATTTTTGCAGTTTTTAAACCGTCATTTCAGTTTTCACTCTCGCTTAATAACGCGGTCCAAGTTTTGCCAAGAGTTCACTCGGTTCACTCTGTCACTTCACTAGCATGAACTAATTCAAATATCACAATCAGTTTACTTTATTCCGTGACGCTGTGGTGTAACGAAATGCCCGACGCAGCCTCTTCTTATAACATTTCATTCGATTGGGATTAGAAAACAGGACGTTTGGAATCCCTTGGAATAGCGGCACTCACCGCACGTCAGTGCTTATAACCAGCTCAAAGTAAAGCTATTTTCGACGCATTCGTAAACTCGCTCGCAGACTCGCACAGGAATTCACTCACTTTGGAAGACTTACTTCACGAGGTCTTATTACTTATCCTGGAATACCGCAGACTAATTCGCCGCTTCACCACAGCTCTCGCTTATATACCCTGAGGAACCTCATAGAATGTTCGAGATATCACAACATCTAGAAGGTTTTAGTTACCTTGGGTAGCTGTTTAATCTGGGCTACCACACGGCTTATCTTGTTTGGGTTACAACTGCCTAGCACCAAGCTCCTGATAACTTTGTCCTTAACTTCCCCGTCAAAATGTTATTAGAGAAAAATCCTATCTACTTTAATTACATTAACTTTTTAAATGATGGTCTACAGTCTGATTTTTAAAAGAAGATACGTGAAGGTCATCAAGCCAGGTTCGCGAAGGGTAGGAAGGGAAGGTCGTTGCTATGGTAACGTAAATAAAGGTTGCCAGATTGGTTACACTGGTGAATCACATACTCCTCAGCTCAGTTATGGCTAGTCATATGTGGGAAACAGAGTTTGCTCGAGTATTCAGTTGCACTGTGTATTAATCGCCTACTTTGTTAATACACAATGCAAATAAGTTGTTATGGAAGCAAGACGTAGTGGTGGTAGAATTAGAGGTAGACCGAGGAATCACGGCCCAAGGCAAAGATCAGATTACGATCGGAATGTTACATTGCATAATCAGGCTAAAGAAGGTCTCTGTTCTCTTAGGGAATTGTTCCAACAGGAAGACGAGAGTTTGCTCCTTATTAATGAACAGCTCGTTCCTTTTATCCAAAAGCGACAGTCCCATGGCAGTAGATATGCTTGCACGTAAAAGAATTCCTGTGGGTCAAAACTTCGGCATATCGGCGACGTTGATATGACCATGTCAATTAACAAAGTCGTTAATAATAGTATATTGCGATACCAATGTATACGGATCGAGGAAAGCTTTAAAAAAACGAGCCGCTTGGACCGAGTTCTTTCAATTCTCCAGATTCCATTATGTGCCTACCACTTGTGTGTTGCACATTATTTTTTGAACTATGTGTATTTATATCAATCTGAATTTTAGTAGTTAATATATTAGCTGAAATATTAATAAATATAATTGAAGATAAATGTTAGATTTCAGAACGTGCATCACCTATATGTGTTTCTATGTAGAAATACTTACCGCACTGTACGGGAATGTCAACTTACGGTGCATAGCAACAATAACGGTATATATGGAATATTAGTTACACAGTGCAAAAGTTATTTAAAAAAACTCACATGTGAAGGCGCTATAACGCAGTGAATGCGTGAACAACTTATTTCTGCTTTTAAATTAGACTAATACAGATTAACTGTGCATATTTTGTTGAGGTGAGATAACTCGAACCCTTGTTTATTTTTCGAGTGTTGAGAGGGTACAGAAGGGGGATCTGCTGGGCAACAGTGCAAGCATCCACGTGGAGAAACAGATGAACTTTATGTATATTCATTTAAAAATTAGAGCACTACTATCTTGGGTTCAAATCCGGCGGAGAGCGATGGTGTATTTCGGGCTAAAATTCATTGGGAGGACTTCCCAAGGAAGTAAAGCTGGTGTTTCAGTGTCGTAGATTTACGGCACGTAAAAGAGCCTCAAACCTATTAAAGAGGCCTGTGAGCAAAATTAAGCTGTTTTAATTACCAATATTGAATGAGAATCGTAGCAAATAAACAGCGTATATAAATAAAAACTCAAATTGTATTTTACTAGATAATAAGTGAAATTAGAAATTCATCTATATAATTCAAAAATCTCAGTTTGGTATTCAATAGTTTCTGAGATAGCGAGACATTAATTAGAATATTTATTATTGGTGGGATGAATATTTTAATTTTCCCTAAGATTCGGTTGTGTAATTCTTTAAAAAATGACTATATTTTTCCTTCCTTTTGACAGTTATCGTCTAAGATCCCAACATATAGAAAACATATTGCTCTAGTATTTCCTAACTGAAACAATTTTTGTAAACACTTATGTGGTTTATAGCTATATTTTGCATTAATATCCAGTAGAACAATGATAACACTGGTCGACAAGGTTTTTTTCACAAAAGGTCTGAATAGTGAATCTAGTAGCATTTTCCATCCTGAATTCAGATATATAGTCAGAATTTTCCCATCAGGCATAGTTTTTCTGTAAAAGCTACTTTTCAAAATATGATTTTAGCGTTTTCTTTGACCTGTCATAGGAACCGTTACCTCATATGTAGCTATTTTACTCAAGCAGAGATAAGAAGTCCTACTACGTTAGAAAGTCATGGCCAAAGCGTGAATCTCTTATCCCTGGCCAGAAAAATGTGGCATGTGTCCCTTTAGTGAGGCCTGAAAAAATATTTTTACCTCCATTGCATATTAAGTTAGGAGTTATGAAAAATTTCGTCAAAGCTCTGGATAAACTTTCTGATGGATTCTTGTACTTGAAATCGAAATTCCCCAAAGTCAGTGATGCTAAATTGAAAGAAGGAGTTTTTATAGGACCACAAATCCGATCATTAATGGCTGATGAACATTTCGAGGGACTGTTAAATCCACTGGAGAAAACAGCCTGGCAGTCTTTCAAAAGTTTGTGTTGCAATTTTCTTGGAAACCATAAAGCAGAAAACTATCGTGACATAGTGGCTGATCTTCTGCATTCTTATAAAGCTATGCGATGCAACATGTCTTTAAAAATTCACTTCTTGGACTCTCAATTGGAGTTCTTCCCCGAAAACCTTGGAACTGTCAGCGATGAACACGGTGAGCGTTTTCATCAGCAAATTTCTACAATAGAGAAGAGGTACCAAGGCAAGTGGAGTTCCAATATGCTGGCTGACTACTGTTGGACTAAAATGAGAGACGTTCCAGATGCAAAAGATACCCGAAAATCACTATCTACCGCTTTCTAGGTAAGTCAGAATCAGTAGTTATAATTTTGAGTTAGATAGCTAGTTACGGATTTTTTGATATATTATAAAAAATTCAAATGAATATCACACAAAACTCCTGCCCGATGGGGAAAACTGTAATTATATTTGAATTCAGCACGAAAAATACTTTTAGAATCTGTTATTTTAATTCTTGTGAAAGAAAAAAAAGTTAAATTTTGTCGATCAGTGTAATATAAACAAGATTATATGTAAACGTTACATGTCACGTTGGAGACTGAATTCTACTCCTCTTGATATGACAATGCTGATTATTTTGTGCATAATTTGCCTATGCAGGATGTTGTCTGTTTTGTTCTATTTATCTAGAAAGCTATCAAAATGATAACTGCCGCAGGAAGGCAGGGCGTCCTTTAGCCTTGGGTTTCTTGTATATGCATGCGATGTAAATGTCAGTGTTTGCCGTAAGCCACTAATCAGGACTCACAGTGCTGTATTTATCATGATTATTCTTGTTATGTGGAACATGGGTATATTTCTTATAATTGTGCTGCCATTGCTATTTCTTGTTGATGGATTTTACCAACGCTTTACTGTGGCAGATGACAGTAATATAGACCTTCTCATTTGTTAAAATATATGCGCTATGTTCACATCACTTTCTCTATACATCGTTCGTTTATTTTTAAGTAGTTTCTATAAACTAATCTTGCAACAAATGACATAAACGCTGGAGAAGGCGTCTCGAATTAATCTTTTGATATTTTGAATAATATTACAAGAAGTTTCAGTTTATAACGCAAAAAATAAACTCTTCCAGAAGGGAGTACGGCTTTAAAAATCAACCGATATAAAACAATAATACAATTTTTTTTTCAAAAAATATATATAACGTTAAAAACAAAAAGTATTGAAAACTGTTTACTGTTGAAGTACGCAATGTTTGTGTTAAAGAGAATTTCTTAAAAATAAACTTAAAGAAGACTTTGTAAAAGAGGGCTACCAGCGGCAGTGAAATAATTAAAAGCGGGTCGCTATACATTAACATATATTTTGAAATATATATCCTCTTTGCGTAAATCAAGGAGATACAAGAATAGGTAAAAAATGAGAAAGTGTTGTAAAATTCAAACCAGTAACAAATATCTCTCTCAAATGGCAAATGCCACGGAAAACCTATTTGAAGTAAGTTGGTCTTAAAGAGAATTATATTTCTAGTGTCTATCTTGAAAGACCTGCAAGTTATACAAAATTAATAAAATTTCTTCCGAATGAATAGGTATTCACAAGCTATTTCCGGAAATAAGAGCTATGAGTTTCATTGATGAAGTAGTATTAATTAAAATTTCTAGAGCCATTTCTGAAAAATAAATAAAAACTAATAAGAAGATTTATACGTAAAAGGTAATTTTCCTTGAAAATTCTACGTTTCACCCTTTTGAAATTTATTAACCTGAATTAAAATTTAATTTTTTTATGTACTAGCACACTCACACAAATACAGTTTGGAATTCAGGGGTACCCAAAAAGATGTACTTTCGATTAATTTTTTGGATGGAATGTAATATTTACTTCATCTATTTAGACGTGGCATAGGAAGCAATAATTATAGACATCTATTATGTTATAATTTCGTTTTTGTATTGTGGACACTTGAATAGGATGTCTACATAATACTGTCAAACCTGAAGCAATAAACGAAACACTTTTATTTTTGTTTCAAATTGACCACAATTTCACGTCACGATCTAAATAAAATAAAAAGGTTTACAAAATATAACGTTGTAGATTACTTGTAGGGTAACCCGTGATTTACTATTTGGTACTGTTGCAGTTCTGAGTTATATGGAGACACTATTTTTTATTTTAATTTCTTCAATTTTATTTGTTTTTAATTTTGATGTTCCAATGTTATCGGACAATGAATTGAAGGGTGAAGAGATGCTCAAATGAGCCCAGGGCCCATGAGGCTTAGAGTTTCCCGACATTCGTCTTTTAGGATAAGGGAAAACCACCGAAAAAGCTTACCCAGGTAACTCACCCTCAGCGAGATTCAAACTCGGGATCGTGAGGCAGACATATTACCATCTACGCTACCGAGGCGGGCTTGAAGTCACTAGTGACTTTGTCACTTAGGTTGACATTACAGAAGCCATAGAACCAAAGCTTGGTGGGTGGGATTCAATGACATTCATCTATTTTAAATATACCTACACCTGAGACATCAACGTATATTGAGCAAACTTCCTTACAGTAGACGCATTTTTCTATTGAAAGCAGAAGCAATTTCACTTTTTCGCCCGTAAAGATAAATTCTTATAAATATTGTAACAGAATTCAGTTTGCATCAGAAGTACGCGTTAAATTGCAATTACTTTATTTCATTTGACTCACTTACCTATTCTATATATAGTGTAACCATGAAAACATTCAAGTTATGGGCAACGTGCACGCTTATTATTTAGCAGTGGTAACCTGTAGAAGCATTGCATCTTTAGTCCAGCGATCTCAATTGAGTTTTTACAAGTGAATCTAAATTTCTAAAAAATACTTCAATTATTTTACCAAAATTTATGAAATTGCAGCTAAGAATATTTACAAATTACATTATAATTCCATACCATATTTATTGTTATGAAAGAAGTTCTGAGAAATAATTTATATAAGTAAATGAAAGTAGTTTTTTATACATACGTATCCATACTCAGAATAGGAAATATTCCACATACAGAGAATTTAATCACAAATGTGTCGATTTAAGATATACAAAAAGCAAAAGATAATAGTGTATACGGATTATACTTTTCGGTGTTAATAATATTTCAAATTCATGACTTCAATAATTAAATTCATCCAGTTTTCAAGCTCTTACAGGCATGCAGACTTAGTAAAGATTGAAAGAGTGGAGCCAGACTGTAAAATTCAATGCCATAGCCGGGATTTGAACTACGGATCTTCTGGTTTCCGTCCAGCCGCTCTAACCATTGAGCTACTATGATCAACGTGCCAACATGACATTAAATTCTCCAACTGACTCGTATTTTTCCCGGCAAACCACTAGCAGTTCTCATAAACACATGAGACAACTACCTTAATGGCGACTTACTATGCTGTAAGTACTTTAAGGCACGGGTTTTATAGTTCGGACCACTATTAGGTGCAATTAATGGAAATTAATTGTTCTTTCACACTGGCCGTGTGTAGGACGCACTATGAAAGAGTAGAGCCAGACTGAAAAGTTCAATGCCATAGCCGGGATTTGAACCACGGATCTTCTGGTTTCCGTCCAGCCTCTCTAACCATTTGAGCTACTATGGCCAACGTGCCAACATGACATTAAATTATCCATTGAATTTTTATGTCTGGCTCTACTCTTTCATAGTGCGTCCTACACACGGCTAGTGTGAAATAACAATTTCCATTGGGAAAGATTGTTTTGGTGTAATTGCTAAAAATGTTTTCTACCTCTCGAATTAATCTTTTGATATTTTAAATAATATTGCAAGGAGTCTCAGTTTGTTACTCAAAAGATAAACTCTTCTAGAAGGTGTAGGGCTTAAAAAATCAACCGATATAAAACAATAATACAATTATAAATACAATTTTTATTTTTTAAATATATAAAGTTAAAAACAAAAGGTATTGAACATTGTTGAAGCACGGAATGTTTGTGTTAAAAAGAGAATTTCTTCTTCACTAAGTGCTTCTACTAGGGTTATTTAAAACAGTGTGGCTTTTACTAAAGCTACACCTTTAACAGATAAATGTAAAACCTATAATTATTTTCAAAGTAGAGTTGAACAATTAGGTAAGCCTTTTTTAATTTACTAACGCTATTTTCATTTCTATAGTTTCCAATATTTGATATATCAAGTGATACTTTAATGCCAAAATTATTTCCATTGTTTAAATGATGAGATTACTAAATGTTGTAGCGAAAATAATCTTGGAGGAACAATTTAGTATCTTTGATGAGATCTGCCCCAAATACTTGTACATGACCTCTTGCAAGAAAGAGGTTTACGAGCTTCGTAAACAAAACTATCATAATGTTTTGCTATAAAATGGTACAATTGTCTGGTTCTCTAATTGGAACAGAGAGGAAACGTATCCAAGTGGGGATTCTTGGTGATGTAAAAACAGGATAAGTGCTTGTAGTAAAGTCCTGGAGAACTGGAGCAGAAAAGATGGGGAAATGAAGAATACGTTAGGTCAAGGTCATTCTGGAACACCAGAAACGTAGCAGCATGCAAGACCTAATACGACAAATAAAACAAATATTACTCATGGAATTTTATAATAATAAAATCACATATCCGCTTGCTCCTTGCCTATTCCTGTGTATATACGAACAGGTAAGGAAGGACCTGCCGGGTGTTAGCAAGTCGGTTAGGTGCTAATGTGATGGAACTTGGATCTCCTCCAATCTTGCTTACATGCCAACAAAGTTTACAGCTGTAGTCAGAAGAAGACCACACCGCTTCGGAATACCAAGATGCTGGGACAAATGTCATCTCTTCAACATAGCGTTTACGGTATTTAAACTATTGTTGTTGGAACTCCAACTACTGTCTCAAGGGATTTAACAAAACAAAACTATATAGAATGTATTCCCAAGCAAACGCTTACGTTGTGCCATTACTACACTATTGAAGTTTAATGTATCACGTGCATTTGTATTTCATGTTCAGTTTTTCACATCTATGAACTTTGTTTATTGTGACCATTATGCTAACTCTTAAGTAGCTCTCTCTCTCTCTCTCTCTCTCTCTCTCTCTCTCTCTCTCTCTCTCTCTCTCTCTCTCTCTCTCTCTCTCTCTCTCTCTCTCTCTCTCATACACACATAATTCCCCATTACAACTAAGATGTTTTAGAAATGCAAACTTATTCTTGGTTTCACATCAAATTTTAAAGCTAAAGTTACTGAAACACAGTAAAAAATACATTATAATATATATCAATAAAGCTTATATGATTGCTTCCTTGTTTTATTTAAAATTAATGGATATAATATTCATATTTAAATGGTTGTTTTTTTACACTTAAAATTTTATTTATTTAATTTAAATATTCTTTTCACTTAAGATTGCAATAAATCTTTATATATGGTACATAAATTTATCAGTTGTATTATTAACATCATCATTATCACTACCACAATCATTATCATTATCACTAGTATTAGCTTCTACTTGTAAATAAAATGATTGCATTACCTCCACAAATTCTATGTCAAGGTTTCAAATACCTGTTCATTTCAGGGTCTTCAGAGCTTAGAGTTACCCAACATTCGTCTTACAGCACAAGGGAAAACCCGAACTCGGGACCTCTTTAACGGAGGCAGATACGCTACCATCTATGCTACTGAGGCGGGCTGTGTGTGTGTGTATGTGTGTGTGTGTGTGTGTGTGTGTGTGTGTGTGTGTGTGAGCGTGCACTTGCCTTTGTAACTGTTATTCTTTCTGTGAACCTAATTTTAAAACATAAAATTGGTGAAACAAATGGAAACATGATATTTAAGTTAGGCTATTCCAAGAATGAGACATCCTCCCCATGCAAAACTGCCGCTTTACACGTAAAATCAGATATTGGTTCTTTTCTCTCAAAAATGGCTATAACGATTTAATTAAAACTATACATTTAAGATATTTGTATGAGAAATAAAAGGTTTATATTGAGTTTTATGGAAATATCTTCTGAAATCCCGTTTATTCGACATTACTTTTTGCACCAATGATAAAACGATAAAAATTCAACAAAGTCTATTTACACAAAGAAAGTAAATCTCAGGAAAACACTCAGTTACGTTAAATAACATTTTGTATCGCTAAGCGGTTCAAATTTTTGAATATGTTTGTATTTTAAATACTATAGTTATTCCATGCGAAGAGAAATCAGTTTCATATCAGTGTGCATCATGTAGTGGTAATGTATCTAAAAATATGACTATCGCTTTTTGTTACCACATGCGTCCTATAATCACAATGCCAGGTTTAAAAGTTTACTACAAATATACAAAAGAGTATTTAATCTTTATCTTATAATATGCTTAAAATCATCTTAACGGCTAAAACGACTATTACTAACAAACTGAAACAGTACCAATGTGGGGTGATTAAATAGGCTAGACCATACAATTATACTTTTAACACTGGAGCTCCGGTGAATCTAGAAATACCTAAACTGCATAAGGGGTCATTTTGACCCCAGCAATAGAATACATACACGGATATCTAACCAAACTGATCCACTTTAATCTAATTTCGATTATTATTTGTAACAATAAATAGCGATGTTTAACATTGTGGTTTAATAACTAAGACATTATATTTCCATTGTAAGCATTTTATATAACATTAGCTCTGGTTTAATGTTGTGTTTGTTTATCCTTCACACACTTTCCACATGTAACTTTTATTTTTCTTGCATATTTTCCACACACATCTTTTTGACACTTATCATAAACATCGCCGGTCTTGTTTCCTCTGCACAGGCTGATCTGCCATTTCCTCTGCTTTTTAGTTGGTGCTGGTCCCCTTGGCTCTTCTGGTTTTTGCCCTTCTGGTGCCTTTACTTTGGTTAATTCTTTTACAAGCTGAAGCTGAACTTCCTTCTTTCCACCTGTACCCCTTACTTTCCACCTTTCATCTATCCACAAGTTTTTTTGTGAAATTTACGTCCTACAACATTAAGTCATATCGGACGATGAATGGAATGGGTGAAATGATGCTCAAATGAGCCCAGGGTCCATAGAGCATAGAGTTACACGACATTCGTCTTGAAGGATAAGGGTAAACCCCGGAGAAACCTTATCCAGGCAACTCACCCTAACCGAGATTCGAACTCAGGACGTCTTGAATGTGAGACAGACACGCTACCACCACGCTACCGAGGCGGGCCTTCTATATGTTCAAACACATGTTTCAAAGATATTGGATTTAAAGATCGAGATATTTGTTTGAGTTTTCGTTTCTGAGCTCACGGACACTCACCAACGTCCACTAAATCATGATTATATGAATTCAGGGTAGCTCAAATCATGCATTAATAATATCGACATTTTGGGTGGAAATGCAATACCTACTAAGTAAATTTAAGGTAAAAATAAACAATGTCTGTTTACTTACTCTGCACTTAGGTTATTATAACATTTAAAAGGTTAAACAAGCAGAAATACACATCTTAAAGATTCAATCTTTTATACCTACACATAAAAATGGTATATCCGAAAATGTCTCGTCGCTTACAGCTGTAGTTCAATAATTCATAACGACAATTATAAGGGATATGAAGCCAAAGAGCATTTTTAAAACTGTGCGTGGGCATGGGTGCGTGTTTGTCTTTGCATGTAGGAATGGTCAAGGTGACTGCTATAAAATTTGTTCCCTTCAGAAAATAGGTCACATGTCATCATAATTACTTTACCTAAAGGTAAGCTTTCTAAGGTTGCAGAATCAATAAATTGAAATATCTGGCTTATTACTCCAGATTCTGAGAAAAATGCTAATATACAACAAAGTTATTAAGTGTAGTGTATTCAATTGTCATGTAAAGTTTCCGTAGCAGGCATGCGCATAAAGCTCTATTGATTTTTCGTTACTCTTACTCATGTACGTAAACTGGTTACGACAGAAGCATTATAGTACTAATAGCACTATAAGCATAAGAAAGAGATATACTTTTGTGTAGTGATAAATCTTTTAATTGTGGTTCGTGTTAAGTAGGTAGCCATTGGTTTACAAAGAATGGAAACAAATTGAGGGGGGCAGATAAGGAGAAAGAATAGATGGAGGAGTGAAAGAATATGAAACAGACGAAAGAATCCCCATATATACGCAATAATGCTAGCTAAGCTTTGGGTTCACCGAGTATGGTAATAATTATGAGGACGTTTGAGAATATCATTTCTAACATTAAAGATGACATTAAATTTACTATATTGAACAAAAGTCATATTTTTAATTCAGGATTAGGACATTCTAGAAATCTTTCTCTGTGCTGTAGTCCAAAGAATGACGCAAGGCTTTTCATTTAAGAGTTGAACATATTTTGTTAATCAAAATTAATATAACGCTTGTTTTGCTCGAGGGGATGGCTCAGGCAGTTTCATTGTGGTCCATATTCCGGAGGCCCAGGTTCGATTCCCGTGGTCAACCTACCTCACCCATGGGGAAAAACCCGGAGGATTTTCTGGGTCGCTAGGTGAATGCGGAGTAGGTTAATTGCATTCCCCGAATTTCCTGTCCCTCAATTTCATATCTATTATCATTTCATATCATCTCTCATCTGGTGGTCTGTTTCAGGGTAGTCGGCGGTGCATGGCGGGATGATATGCTCTGAGGTAAACTACTTCCTGCTCCAGTAGGTCGCTTGCCGGTCTCGGCTCCTCTGCTGGGACCATTTCGAGACCGCCAACCAGGTACTATTGGGGCTCGGCTGCTGGGCTCGTTGCCGTCCCGCAGTAGGGGAGCCTGTCCGCTGTCCTGGCTTGTCGGGGGAAGTATCTAAGTAAACTGTAGGGACCCTGCTCTCTTCACCGTCGTGACTCCTTGAATAGGCCACCCTCTGTCTCTTCTCGCCTCATCCTTCCTCCTGAGGGTGTCCCACTTGGAGCCATAGGCACAATGAGCCCAGTATTGTGGCCTACAAACGGAATCACCTCTGTAGTGAAATCCTAATTCCAATCCTTGCCTCCCCCAGGGGCCTACTTCAGTAGGTAGGGGTTTGGCGCACCCGAGGTCCCGAGCCAACAGTCTCCCTCGTGTGGGCTCCTCTTCGTGGTTGAGGGAGACGGTCAACAGGCCCACCCACGTGTAGGCCGTGCGTGGAGACCCGTGGAGAAGGTTTTTAGATTCTTGTCTAGTTTAGAGTTTAGGATTTAGTGAACGAAATTTTTAGTAGGTTTTGATTGATGTTTTTATGCACGTCTATTTTTAATAGGTTTTGTTACACTTGTATAGTTTTAGAAAGTTTTGTATCTGGCTTTTGCCATGGCTACTTTTTTAAAGAGCGCTGATGACCGCCGTAGTTGAGCACCCTTATATATATATATATATATATATATATATATATATATATATCATCTCTCAATCCTTGCTTATGACGGAATCAAAACGTCAGTCTGGTTAGCTCAGTTGGTTTGGAGCAGCCTGCTGATCAAAACCATGTTGGTTCAAACCTAAACTAGTTCAAGTACTTTAAAAGTGACAACCTCATATCTGTATGTTTTAGTGACAAATAAAAGAACTTCTGCGGGAAATTCTACCGTCATACCGGTAGCTATGATATGACCGTTTTCATAGAAATAATAGTTCATAGATTAAAACTTATAATTTATTATTTCTGTAATGCCCCTTTAAAAATGAAAGATATAATTTGTGAATAGGCTAGCAACTGTCAGTTAAGCGCAACTTAGATATAATATGTTTCGATTTACCTTTTTAAGCTATTCTCCGTACAATGAAGCTCAAATAAGCCAGCGGTCCATTGAGTTTAATATTCTAAAATTCTGCTCTCAGCACAAGGAAAAGCTCCGGAAAATCCTCATTCAGCCACTTAACCTATCCGAGATTCAAACTCGTGACATCTTGACTGCAAAGCACACATCACACCAAAGAACCTCGCTCTCTAACTTGTTCTACTATTCCGTCGCTTATTAATAGATAATACATCCAAATGAGCAGTTTGAAACCAAATAATAAAATAGTACCTAACAAAATGATACGTTAGAGTTCAATAGAAGCGTTGGGACAATGAGCCACAACTTCAAACATCAAGTTGACACTTTATGGCTCCAAGCTGTACACCTAAATACAACCGATATAAAAGTAAATACACCAATTTTAATACGTCAGTGCTTTCTGCCATAAGATTCATGCATGATACTACATAGATTTTTACGCACTTAAAGAGCAATTTTAGACACCTGAAGTACCATCTCCAGTGAATAAATTGTGCAATCAAGACACAGTTTTAGGTACAAAAAGAATAGAATTTCCACCAGCTAAACTTTCTGTCTTATGTATTTAAATTGCACTTCCGATTTCAAAAAAATGCAACTATTAGTCAGCTTTAAGGTTTTAAGAAGACAAAATTTAGTAAATGTTAATGACCATAAATATTTTAATTTCTCTTAAATTATAAATTTATTGCTGGTAATATAATATGAACCTATACATTAAAAAAAACTTAAAAATTCTGAACTAATCACTCTGGACATCACCGTGTACTACAAATACAGGTATCGTTGTCAGCTAAACTTGTACAGCTAACCTACAGCCACTCCTAAGTGCTCGCAAACACAATATGCAGTTAAGAACAGCAATAAAGAAGAAATATTTGTAATACATTTGAAAAACAACAAAGAAACTATGGAAAAATGTTGCAAGCATGTGTGCATCAATTAATAAAGGCAATACGTCATTACGGGGATAATGGAAACATGGTAAGAAGCCCTAGGGTGACAGCTATTTTGTTTCTCTTTCTACAATAAGAGCGAATCTACCTGGTGAAGCATCAGTCTTTTCCACAGAATGTTTTATTTCTGTAACCATAACATTACAAGGTACATTAATCAAATAAGTCATATGATATCAATAATTGATATTTTATTGCTGCATGAAATAAATGATTAAACAACTCAAACCGTAAAACAGATACTTTCAGGCTCGGAAAAAAAAAATGTATGTCAATGATTAAAACAGGCATTTTAGGCATTATGAACATGTTTCATACTTTTACATTATATACGATAATTGAATATATTTATGTCTTCATTTATTTTTTAATTAAAAACTGTATTAGGCTAATATTCAAGTTCTAATTATTAAAGAACATTAACTTTCCTGACGGTATCATTGTGTAGTGGCACACGTGGAGCGAATTAGCGGTGATTTTCTTTCTTCAGTTTTAATCCTTAAATGGTTAGGCATACTCTCATTCGGTAAGCGGGATGGCTCAGGCAGTTTCGTCTGTAGCCTTCCTTCGGGTGGCCCCGGTTCGATTCCCGTAGCCGTCCTACCTCACCCATGGGAATTTTCGGGGTTTTCGCGGATCGCTAGGCGAATGCTCGGTAGGTTAATTACATCCCCCGAATTTCCTGTCCCCCATTTCATCTCCATTATCATTTCATACCATCTCTCATCAGGTGGTCTCTTTCACGGTGGAAGGGTCGGCCGGAGTCTCGGCGGTGCATGACGGGAAGGATATACTCTGAGGATAGCTACTTCCTCCTCCGGTAGGTTGGTTGCCGGTCTCTTCGTCTCCACTGGGACCATTTCGGGACCACCAGCCAGGGATCTTTGGGGCTCGGCTGCTCCGCTCGCTGTCGTTCCGCTGTAGTGGAGCCTGTTCGTTGTCCTGAACTGTCGGCGGAAGTCTCTATCCATGTAAACTTTAGGGACCGGATCTCTGCACTGTCGTGGCTCCTTGGTACGGCCGCCCTCTATCCCTTCTCCCCTCATTCTTCCTCCCGGGGGTGTCCTAATTAGGGGCATAGACACAATGGATCCAGCATGGTGGCCTACATACCGAATCCCCCAGTAGTGAAATCCTAATCCTGTTCATTTTAAAATTTGACAAAATAAATTGTTAGTATAGTAAAGTAAAGTAAAGGATGCCTGGATACTAAAATCTTTTGCAGCCAACTCAAAGTTTAAAATAATGGGTTCAGCCATGGGCCACGCTTATTTTAAGTTAACCTTCAGCATGAAAATAAAATGCTTTGGAAATATTTTATTCGATAGAGAATTAAAATATAGTGTTCTTTGTTTTCATGCTTATACAATGTTTGTTCTTTTCAGGTCAATAATATGGAGTCCCCAGTCGACAACAAAACCCACCGTATACTCCTGCACATGTAGAATATATAAAGGTGCGTAGCTTCAGCGAATTCCTTTATACCCGAGTTGGATGATAGAGGACCCAGATTCGAATCTAGTTGGTCACCATCTTGGCTGCGCACAGGCACGTTCATATAGACATATGTGGTCTCCGAATGATATCTAATTCCAATATTTAACAATTGGGTGTAAAACATCTAGTTTTAATTACAAACTTTGTGACAATAAATATATGATGGAAATAAATAAATGTTATTCAAGAATTTACTTAAATGACTTCACGTTAAGACTGTGAGGGGGGCATTCAGAAGGTCCTTGATTCGATACCCGTCTGATCTCGGACTGGAAGGCGTATGCTTGGATAGGTTCTCATCTACAAAGATTTCCTTTCCACTATTTCCGTTTCATTACATTCTCTTTTCATTTTAGACAGCGCTTCTAGATTCGCCACATATGCTGCTGCCGGAGAGGGTGGTTCGAATGCTTGCTCAAGAAGTACTGTCCGTGGACATTCGAGGGCTTGTTCATCTAATTCTAGGCAGCTCCAAGAGTGGGATGAGGCTTGAACAGGAACAACGTGTCTCTGTATGCGTTTGGAAACCAATTTATCTATATAGATTGCAATGCACGAGGTGTCCCTCTGTGTTGTATAATCTATAACTTATTAATGAGTTCATGGTAACATCACTAAAATCACTTACATTGAGGAAGCCGGCAATGGAACCAACTTTGCCGAAATTTCTATTATAGTTCAGCCACCTCCGATGTGGCCATAGGAAAAGAAACGAAAAAAGTGAATGTAAAATCTGTGACAATCTACATATAGAGTAGGCCGCGCAGTGGCTAAGTGGTTAGATCACTTGGCTCTCACCAAGGTGGCCTGGATTCGATCCCAAGCGACCGCAAAGTGAGATTTGTGGTAGACAACACGACGCTGGGGCGGGTTTTCTCCAGGATCTGCGGTTTCTCCCGCCATCTCATTCCACTGGTGCTCCATCTTCATCACATGTATCATTACTGTCATCGCCTGCGGTGCCGTGTGTATTAAAAGGGGGCGTTAAACACTGTACACGCTGCATATAAACATTTTGGAATTTGTTTATTAAATATGCATTTCAGTTTCATGAAATACTTATAAAAACTTTATGCAGAAATATTTTATGTCACTACTGTCAGGGAATCGAGTCCGGTAATTAAACAAGGGTGAGTGCTAGTTTAATTTTTATTTAGATATTTAAATTACTGCAAATTTAGTTAACTCCTGGTTAACTCTTAATAATATAATATTCGTCACCGCAAATATCTGAATAAATTAATTAATGGAAATTAATCATTTCTTCACACTAACCAGGTATAGGCTAAGATTTTGGATAGAGTCAACTTTAAAAATTAAATGCCACGGCTGGGATTTGAACCACGGATCTCCTGGTTTCCCTCCAGTCACTCTTACACTTTAAGCTACCATGGCCAACTTGCCGTCATGACATTAAATTTTTCATTTGACTCATATAGTTCCCCGGTAAACCACTAGGGGCTCTCGCATCCGAGAAATACATGAGTCAATTGGAGAATTTAATATCATGACGGCAAGTTAGCCATGGTAGCTCAAAGGGTAAGAGCGACTGGATGTAGACCAGGAGATCCGTGGTTCAAATCACAGTCGTGGCATAGAATTTTTCAAGTTGACTCTATCTAGTTGAATAAATGTTCTTTTTCTTTCAGTAACATAGACATTTCACGCTGTCCAAGCCAATCATTATCTGAATCTGCATCTATATATCAAATGTATCCGTAACTGATACATTACTGGAAATTTAGCAATAATGATGCAACTGACTACCATACGAATTTAATCCTTCAGATCTTCATCTATACTTTCATAGGCATATGTTAATTTTTCACTCAAGAGTAGATGAGTTACTTACTATAAAACTAGGTGTCAAATATTATAAGACCATTATTTACCCTGATTCATTGTTTATATCACGAAATTAAGAAAGGTCTGATGCGTTACATTCAATAGCTTTCTCTGTCCATTCTTTGATAAACTATTATTACAAAAATTCGTTCTGATATATCTTCAGATTTATCAAATATCACTTGAAATATGGAAATACAATAGCCATAAGCAATAGTCAAATCCTTCAAGATCTGATGACTATGTGATAGCTTTGGGATCCCGTTTCGTTTAGCACAATCAGGGAAAACAAGGAATAACAACTTTCCATTTCAGAAAATCAAAGCGTCCAAGTATTGAACAGTCAAACCAATAAAACAAATATTTCGAAAATGGTTAAGTTCACTTCATAAAAGGAATTGATATAAATTATGTGCCTTACACTGTAAAATATACCTAGTGGTCTACCGGGGAAATATATGAGTCAACTGGAGAATTTAATGTCAGGAGGGCACGTTGGCCATGGTAGCTCAAAGGTTAAGAGCGACTGGACGGAAACCACGAGATCCGTGATTCAAATCCCGGCAATGACATTGGATTTTTCATGTTGACTCTATCCATCAAATATCTTAGCCTATATACGGCTAGAGTGGAGAAATGATTAATTTCCATCAATTAACTAAAATAATAAGAGTTAAATGATGAAGCCTGGGACTTAAGTACTTACGATAGTAAGTCGCTACAAACTGTGTATCTCGGATGCGAGAGCCCCTAGTGGTCTACCGGGAAAATATATTAGTCAACTGGAGAATTTAATGTCAGGAGGGCACGTTGGCCATGGTAGCTCAAAGGTTAAGAGCGACTGGACGGAAGCCAGGAGATCCGTGGTACAAATCCCGGCCATGACATTGAATTTTTCATGTTGACTCTATCCATCATATACCTACATTTTTATATAATGAAATTTTACGCAGTTATGTAAAATCCTTTGAGGATGAAGAGGACTTCTGAAGTTATACATGGAAAATTAAGGCTATATATTTAATTTGTAATAAAAATCTTAAATATATGGTATTTTGCTAAAATATTAATACTTTATTGTTGTTAAAATCAAAGCTGTGAAAAACTTTTCCATATAAAGAGAAGGCTGTAATGGGTGCATTTTTTTTGAAACTCTTCTTCTCGTATCCTTAGAAGATGCGTTTTTTTTTAGTTATGCTCTTTAAATACCCATATCAAAATGAACAGAACGGTCCCTAAAAATGTCTGTCTTGGAGCTCTTGTTGCCTCAAAGCATATACCTCCGGTGAAATCTTGACATTAAATTTTGGGGAGAATGCCTTGGTAACGGAATAAGTAAATCTGAATTACCTTACTTATTATTGCTATACACTAAGAAGTTTACCAACATAAGAAAAAACACAACACAACGCGACCTTTTTTTTTTTTTTTTTTCCTGAAAAGTAGGCCTTTTACTGTTAGCGATGAATAATCTCTACAAAGAGTCAAATTGTCTTTTCCTGAGTCAATATAGCAGGTCCAACACAAGAATAAAATTAAAATTTGCGAGTCAAAATCACACTATTCTTCAATAACATACACTCTAATTGTACTGTCAAACACCTTATACTATAATCTCTTTGACTATCGATTACCCCGTAGAAGGCTTAGTCCGATGTTCAATTTTTCTCTAGTTATCAGAGAAACAAGAAACAAACGGACGACTTCCACAATGTACAGAAATATATTTTACTATACTGATTTTATTTCATAATATTAACGGTACAAGTCGAATGATTTCTGAGGTAACGGATAAAACAGCGGCGCTAACGCCTCAGTCGTTAAATATCTTCACTTGCTAATAAACATCAACTTAACTCGGAAGTTCCATAACTATTATTGTTTTCCGATCTACATGTGAAGAAGATAAAGTTGTTACGCTTTAAGTCCGTGAGTTCTTTTCTCTTGGTGCAGGCTCGATTTCAAATCCAATGAAATTGTCTGGATCCTATATTTGTATGAGATTTTAATTTGTTTTTTTAAAGTTATTGCGTTATTGCTTATTTACTCCATGCTCATTTGCTAAATTATTTCATAAGGAATTTATACAAACAAATGAAAAGCGACTGGAATGAATACTGATTAAAAAGTATTTGTGGTGCTTTGACTAACTCAACAGTTTCTGACAGACATAAATTTAAATTCGTTAAACCTATGTTCTCACTCAATTTTTAACTGGACATGGCAAATTTTCAGCTAACTTATTTCAATTGAAAATCAAATCCACTTCTGATAGTATTTGTGGAAATCATCTTCAAGATGACCCTCACATTTTATTTGACTGCACATTTTGCTGTTTTGAAAGATGTGAAATTGAATTATTGCTTCAATCCTTAGACTACACTTTTTCTAAACCACTTACACATATTTGGATGAATTCCAAAACTTATCAATATTTCATGGCTTTCTTAAACAAAATATTTAAGCTAAAGATTCATGCTGATGGTTACTGTTTGTCACTTGATATTGAATTTAGTTATGTTTTGTAATTTTATTATATTGATTTTATAATTTGTAAAGTATATTCCTAATATACATTTGGATAAAATAGGAATCACAAATTTCGATTGTAAATAAATAAATAACAAGTGAAATATCCCTGTGTGTGCGCGCGTGTTTTTGAACAGCGTAACCCGATTAAATACCGAAGTTTGTATTTAAGTCCAGAGTTTATGAAGGCTAGGATTTGAAGATTCTCAAGAAAAGCCCCACTTTATGTTACCCTTTACATAGAAAAGTGTTCAAAAATATTGATTTTTTTAACAAAGATGGTTCTAAAGAGTAGATTAAAACACCATTTGCTTAACATATATTCATAACAAATTAAAACTATAAACTCATATTCTGAATTATTTTTGCATAGCTGGTAGTCTGTAAGAGAAGGACAAAGTCTTACTACAGAGACCTTGTTATTACTAGACATCTTTAAAGAACACACCTTTTCAAGTTATTATTTCTTTGTAGAAAACATTTGTTTCCGAAACACTTGTTATTGGTTTGAGTTTTCAACCACCTATTCTATTTCCAATAGGATGTTGTTTTCCTTTGGCTCATTGTCAAGTAAAGATACTAGAATTTCAAAGCCATCACTTTAGCGACCAACACTTTGAAATCTTATCTACCACTTAGACCTGTGATATCTTATTCCTACTGAAAGCAAACCATTTCTACAAATGTTTAACTCCAGTTACATAAAATAGAGGGAAATAAGCTTTTGCATGAATAATTATTGGAGAACGGTTGGTTGATGTGAATATAACACATCAGATTATTTTTAACACATCAGATTATTTTAAAGAGGGGTAACGATAAACCTAACAAGTGCTAACACAATGGGGATGCAGCATTACGTTAAGAAATGCTGCTAGTTCATGGTCAAAATACAATGCATTAACGCAACGGGATTTATTGATTGGTAGTTATCTTTGTTACTTTATACAACTGCTCCACGCCGATTTGGTCCTGATTGTTACGTAATATCGAGTTTTACGTGACAGGATTACAAGAATAAAATCAACATACTCTCAAGTTACGTAACGTTAAATTATGTCAAATTATGTTAAGCTGATGTAAATATCTCTATTTAATATGACGTGTTAGATTTACGTAATCAGTAAAACTGTAGTTTGCATGTGTAACGGGCTGTAGCTTGTTAACGTTTCAATGAATTTTATATTTAGGTATTTCGGAAACACCAAACTGTGTTAAGAAGCAAAGTTTAACTGCATCCTATTTCATAACGAACCATATGGGTTAGAGTCATTTTGGATATTTTCATTTTTCTCTCCAGAAAACTGGAATTTTAAAGCTTGATACAGGTATTCTTAAACATTCATATAGGAAACTTTACCCTTTAACACTATCTTGTAGATAGAAAGAGTATTGCATTCCCCCAAATATTCGATATCTGTATTTAACAGGAAATTTAATGCTTTTGGTCCTTGAAGAAGAAAACACGCCCGCCTCGGTAGCGTAGATGACAGCGTGTCTGTCTCATCTTCAAGAGGTCCCGAGTTCCAATCTCGATCAGGGCGAGTTACCTGGATAATGTTTTTCCGAGGTTTTCCCTTATTCTAAGAGACGAATATTGGTTAACTCTAAGCTCCATGGACCCTGAATCCATTTGAGCATTATTTCACCCATTCCATTCATCGTCCGATATGACTTAAAAAGTTTAAGGACGTAAATTACCAAAATAAATAAAGAAAAAAAATAAAGAAAGGAAAACATATTTAGAAAACACAGCAAAGCGCTTGTTTGTTTGTTTGTTTGTGTGTGTGTGTGTGTGTGCGCGCGTGCGTATGTGTGTGTGTTTGTGCGCAAATAACAAGGCAGCATAACTCAAAAACAAAAATTCGGTTTTGAAGAATATCACCCAATGGAATTTTTTTGGCACCTTTATTTATCCAAGAAGGACTACAGTTATTTTAATTACAATGACATGCATTTAAGATACTACTCAATAGTATCTAAACTGTATTGCCTGAACGTTCTGGCAGTAACATCCTTCAC
Source organism: Mantis religiosa (assembly GCA_030765055.1). Taxonomy (NCBI): domain Eukaryota; kingdom Metazoa; phylum Arthropoda; class Insecta; order Mantodea; family Mantidae; genus Mantis; species Mantis religiosa. The sequence continues at coordinate 34,575,709 of CM060951.1, read as the reverse complement.
TCAAAAAGAGTTCTGTATAATTTGTATAACAGGTAAATCTTAAGAGATGTAAAAAATTGCTGCTTAAAAACGCATGTTTTTAAAATAATCACCATTTATTCAAAATTAAATTGTTACACCATCAGCCACTTCCAAAATATCTAAAAATATTTGACTGAATTTTTAATTTTTTATGGTTGTTCACTTGCTTTTCACGACATCACTAATGAGCAAGAAATTACGAGGGCTGTACAGTAAAGAATGATCATAATTCTTTTACGCTCATCATTTTTCCCACTGAAATTCAATATTATTATATTCTGTTACACAAACACGCCGTAATAGTTTCATTGTTGGTACTCCTGGTTCCCACCTGTGAGAACCAGGCAAGTTCAGAGATGTTCAGTATAGCCTACCGCTGCAATGGAGGTAACATGAAGTTAAAGTTGATGTTAGAGGAAGATCCGGAGTTTCTTTCAAACGCAATCACTGCTGATGAAACTTGGCTACATCATTTTGATCCTGAGGGCAAACAGTAAAGCTCAGCGTGGAAATCTCCTTCATCACCAACCCCTAAAGAGCAAAAGTGGTTGCTTATGCTGGGAAAGTTATGTCATCTCATTCTTTTATATTCATGGAATGGTTTATGAGCAAGTTGTACCTGCACAAACATCAGTAGCTGGACAATAGTACAGGAATATTCTGAAAACATTGCAAGTCCATATCCGGCGCAAAAGACCACATTTCCATGAAGCAGGCTGGATGCTGCACCACGATAATGCGTGGCCTCATACTGCCAATATTGTTGCTGAATATCTTGCAAAAATCAACGTGAGGTGCATCCCTCACTCTCCCTATAGTCCGGATTTAGCCCCATAATACATTTTTCTATTCCCTAACTTGAAGAAACGCCTTCGTGGGAGGCATTAGCCATCATCAGAAGCTGTGCTGGAGGCTGCGGAGGCGATTTTGAAGGATCTCTCAAAAAATAGTTTCCAGCATGTCTTTGAAGACTGGTAGAAACGCTGGGACAAGTGTATCACATTTAGAGGAGACTATTTTGAGAAGGACCATCAAAATTGAGGATGAGTAAAGGTACGTTGTCAAAAAAAAAAAAAAAAAAAATGATCATTCTTTATTGAACAGTCCTCGTACATGGACAACAGGTAGGTAGCTGCGCACTTTTAAGTATTTGACTATATCACTATCCCCTTTGTACCTATAACAAACAATATGTTATGAAATTGTATATAAAACAATATGTAGTGAAACTTTATACACAAAGGTTTATCACAGTTAACTTGAAATGGTTAGGAAAAATAAACTTTAACACAATGATTCATAGAAGCTGTATAAAATAGGCGATAGAGCGTCGGGACGCCTATGTGAATGTAACATATCAACAATGCACCTAATTATGTTATTGTATACCTGGGTATGGATGCAGGTTTTATACTACCCCAAGTTTTTGAGTTCAAATAGCGCTTAAGGGTGCTCAAATGTGACAGAATCTTCAAATTGCTTTAGCAGACTCCATCGAACTGACAACGCTGATACCAACTGAGTAACAGCTAGTGCCATTAATATTTGTTACCAAATATAAGGATGTTCATTTCTCAGCTTTGCTGCTCCCTTAAAAACAATGTAATGGTATAAAGTGTGAGCAAACCAAAATAATGATGATCACATCCACAATCGATTGATAGCTGCCTCAATTGTTTGTGAGGTTTTTTGTTTAATCGGAATTATTCCTCATCCTTCGCAGATTCTTTAAACTGTGAGGGTGAAACAATTTCAGTTACAAATGAATAAAGCACAGCATAAAAAGGATAATATCCGTGAATCGACGTCATGAAATGAATTAAGTGCCAAACAGAATTAAATAAATTTAAATAAATGAAATTTTATTAATAAAATTTGTTTATTGTCTACAGAAAATCAGCATAACGCTATGCTTCACTTTATATATAATGCTGAAGGGATAAACGAACGTAGATATATGAGATTATTAAGAGAAAGAAGGCTTTAGAGAAACGGTATATACGGAGACAAAGGGATAACAGAGAGATTTGGTTCATTAATGAGGTAAAAACGAATCTACCACTAGGTAAATATTTCATATAGATTGGTATTTGTTAAAATTATAAAGGTACGATATGTAAATTAAAATTTACTAGATTCAATTAAGCTTTCATGACGGAATAAACACCATTAAAGGAATAAAGAGAAACTGAAAGTTTTCCATTTAGGACCAAAAATAAATATTTAGAATGTATGTAGTGCGACATAAATATATCAATTAAAGTGCAGTCAGATGTAAGCCATATTCTCAGCTAGAGGCAGTTAAAAAGTTGACATGTTTCCAAGGAATCACCCATTAGCTGTCAATAGCCGGTGCACATTGAGCAACAATGTATTAGTAGCTAGTGAATAAATTGGGACTGACCTTAAACACTTCCCAGGTCGCGCTGAACGGCAGCACGGCGAGGCCCACCATGAGATCTGCAACGGCCAGCGAGACGATGAAGAGGTTGGTCACTGAGCGAAGCTTGGAGCTAATGAAGACGGCAGCAATGACGAGGCAGTTGCCGACGATCACCATCACGTTGATGACGAGCAGGACGACAAGGGAGGCGATCAGGCTTGGGTCGTCCCATGCCACATCCTCCAAGAGCGCCGAACACGCACTTTCATTCAATCCGCCTTCCCGCATAGCTTACATGTTCGCGATTATTCAACTGTCTTCTATGTTCCTATACAGATATGTCACAACTTAAGCACAATCTTTTACCTGCACAAGTTTCTTCAGTGTCTCTACCGCTTACATAACTTCCTTTTTATCCAATTGTTTTCTTCCGATGTTTCTCACAAATCCAGAAACGAATAAAATCTTTGTAGATCAGACTGAAATATAAGTTATGCTCAATTTCCATTATTAGAATATTTTAGTTTGATTGTACAGTTGTCTTTCACAGTTATTGGCCACTACCTTTGGTTTTTGCTTTCAGTTTTATTTTAAACTTTCCTTAGAAGAACATTTTTAGTTTTGAACCAGGTTTATTTAGACTTGCAATTTGAAGACGATGCGCAAAAAGTTTAATCACACAACACAAATACACAATACTGCAATTATAGTTTCCATCACGCCATCACGACATTATTGCCACCTTCTGTTCTAAGCAAATCTCTGGAACAAAACGTACTTTACTGCATAAAACAGCTCTAGGCATTTTCATTTCACTGTTTTAGAGCTTAATTCACAAACGTATATTTTTTCTTCTTGTACAACACCATACAAAAGCTGCATCGCGTTCATCATATGACAAGTTTACTTTTGCACTTAAATGCATGAAACATGACATTATTTAAGCATTCATGCATACATATTATATATAAGCTCATAGTTGATAAAGATCACGACCTACTTATCGAATGTGAAGAGAGAAATATTTTACACAGACACACATTTAGTGACATGCGATCACAGGGGTATAAACAGTCGAAAAGTTGTTAATATTTGGTAATAATACAGCCTTATCCTTTTCAGTGTGGTACTACCTTCGATATGATCTTTCACGAAGTCAGTCTGTTTCTCTATGTTAATAAATTAAGTTCTACTTTTCTTGTTCCCAAACAGTGTCAGTTCTTCTAGTATTAGAACGTGTAGCCTAACAAGTCTTCTAGTCCAAGTTCAAGACCAGTAATACGTTGACCGACTTGAGGAATTTTTGTTCGCTACCTGGGAATAGGTGACCTTCCTGTGGTTTCTTGAGATTGTTTCTCGCGATGCAAAATGCTGCATTCCGAGATACCTATGTCTCATTGTTGCAATAGACAATGTTTACCAGTGCACTTAACTATGGTCCCACCGATTTCACAATCCTCACCTGCTACAGAACACTGTGCAGACTAGAGCAGTAAGTCAGTCATTTTTATTGAACAGTTCTAAACATTTTAACACAAAAACGTTCAGAGAATCCGAAGGAACAGTGACAGCTGGTGGTTTGGTGGGTGGTAACAATGAAAGCGGCAATTGAACAATTGAATAGGAAGCATTGTTGTGGTAGTTCTTAAAGATGTTGTGGATTTTGACATGTCGTGTTTGATGGGGACTAACAGATGCAGTCACGTTTCTTGATGGTAGCTGCACTCGTGAAGCACGTCACCGACCACATTGTCACTTAAAATATTCGTCCACATTTATTTTTATAATAAAGTTAAACAAGATATTACAAGAACAATCAACATTAATGAAGCATCCGAGGCATTAGGTTTCAGCTTTTCTTTGACTGATATCACTACGCGTTCTTGAAAATTGAAAGAATTTCAAAACCAAACTAAAGCAGACATAAAAAAACGGCGTTGCCACTGCGCGTTCTACGTCCTCATGTTGACGGATTTCACGCGAGCGACGGTGGACTGAATGTGAACGAGCAGTACTCCCATTCGCCTCGCGGCGCTCCACGACCGCCGCCTCACTGAACTGCCTCCGACGCTCTTCTCTCCACGGCGCGACGCTCGTCCGATGCGCAGGCGCGGCGTGGCACCTGCAACAGAGGGGGAGACAATACAGACATCTTCGTAATAACACAGATAATAAGAAAGAACACAAGAAGGGTAGTTCAACTGCATCTGCAGCGCAACATGATTGGCTCAATTTATCTGAAATTTATATTTCTTTGTTTTCAATATTTGTATAATATATTTAAGGTTGCACCGCAAAAACATGCTTTGAACTCACTTGAAACTATAAAAAGCATTTTTGATAAGGTACATCACTATGTGTGAGTGTGTATAAATGTGTGTCAACAGCACTAAAACACAAAATGTTGGTTAAAATGCCAAATTAGCTGTTTGAGTTCAGCATTTTTCAGGGGTGTTACCCTAAACTACCCTTATACATATTTTAAAATAGTATTTACTTAAAAATATTCATGCCCACGTTGATTAGAATACGTATGGAAAGATAGGCTAAGAAATTCAATGCCATAGTCGGGATTTGAACCACGCATCTTCTGGTCTCCGTTCGGTTGCTCTAACCGCTGAGCAAAGTGGCAGCAAGACATTAAATTCTCCAACTGGCTCGCATTGTTTCATTAAACCACTAGGAGTTCTCATATAAACATGAGAAAACTACCCTAATGGCGACTTAAAACGTGTAAAGTACTTGAAGTTCCGGGCTCCATAGTCCAGACTACTATTAGGTCAATTAATGGAAATTAATTGTTCTTTTACACAAATTCTGTTGAATAAGATTTGAAAACATAGAATATGTATGTTAAATTCAATCCCTAGAATATCATACGTTTATAATACTCATATTTTGGTAATGAAATGCACATCTTGAATATTCTGGTAATAACCTCTTATGGGATAAGGTCCTTAATCTTGATTACTCTTGCATAATTAGGAAACCGTTAAAAATAGACCAAATCTTAGGTATTAAAACAAAATATGGATAACATTTAAGTAGCAAATTTTTGGTCGTGTCAACGACTTCCGAGAAATTTCTGGTTAATAGACCTCATTTTAAAATAGGTACTTATACTTTCCTGAAATGAAAAGTCATTATTGGTTCTCTCCGTCTATCTATCCCCTTGCTCGCTCTTTTTTTCTTTCTCTCCCTTTCTCTTGACCACAAACAGAATGGAATTTCAATAGATATTTATAAATGTGATTATCGCTTAAAGAATACTGCACTCCCGTAATCCCCTTTTAGTTAGAAGGAAACTACAATTGAAATAAAATGTTTTTGTATATTAAAATGAAGTACACAGATAAAAGAATAAGGATCTGTAGCAATAAATTGTTCAAAAGTAACCAGAGAAAATATTGAGGGTGCAACAAAACCGATTATTTTTGCAATAAAATATCGTATGCGTAGGATTTTTATCCCTTCACAACTGTAAATATCTATCGTTCAAATCTTTTTCTTCTGTATGCTGCATAAGTATCTGTGAATCTTTAAAATTTGAAAATGTATAAGATATTTTGTTCAAATGTGTAACAAAATGTCCTAACGTTGTTGATATATTTAAAAGTTCTGGACTGCACTGTTATTTAAATATTAATTGCTTATTCTGTAAATTGTTGTGATAAAAGTGCACTTCAGGTACATTGTTAAGAAGCTTTTATTAAAGAGCTGTTGTGCTGCATTCAAATGACCTGTAGAACAGATTGTTGTTACAAGCACTTGTACCTCTATTTAATTCTCTTAACCCAGATAGAAATTTGTAGAAATGCTGGGTTTGAAACTTCAATTTGTTTGCATGCCAATATATAAACAAGTATCCATTTTGAGAAAAGTATAGTTATGGGAAAAATCAAACAAATGAAAAGGAATACCTCGAAAATGTTACGTCTCCCCCCCCTCTCTCTCTCTCTCTCTCTCTCTCTCTCTCTCTATATATTTATATGTATATATATTTATATATATATGTAAATTTTGTGTTTTACCCAGATTTAATTTCAATGTACTGAGATATTGTATACTTCTTGCAATATTGTCACCGTGTGGCACTTTTGTGAAGTTGCAACAAGCCGGAGCCAAGCGCCTGGGTAGGAAAGAAAGAGACAGAGAGAGGCTCCATAGCGTTCTTCCATTGTTGTTGCCGAGAAATTTCTCGAAAGGTCTGCGACATTCTAGAAACAATGGCTGAGGAGGTATAAATACCGGCGAGGTGTTCGAAGCGGCAGTTGTTTGTTCATTATTGCGACAGTCGACGATTTATGTGTACCGCAGTGATTTCTTTCATTTGTTTTCGTGCAGCATAACACCGAGTCAGCCTTGAGGACAGCTGATTGTCAATTTAATGTCTCTGTATTGCAGCAAAAGTTGTTCTAAATTTCCGCAAATCAGATTTCCGAATTTACGTAATCCACGCATTCACAATATACAGCTATACAAAAGGCTCCAAAATAAAGATTGTTTCTGAGAAATTTCCATAAAAATTGAGATAAGAATTTCGTTTACCATAAAGAGCCTACAAATGTTGTATTTAATCAAAGTGCTATAGCCGTTTTAGATAACATTAAACTTTTGAAAACTGTTCCATGAGAGGGCAGTCCATGGAAGGGAATTACCTAAAATACTTCGAAACCTTGTAAGAGGTGAACTTGAATGTCAAGTTTAATGTTTAAGCGATTATTAGATTTTGAGTTGTGCTGTTCATAGAACACACGTACACACGACATGCACACAGTGCTAACCACTGGCGCGACAGCCCTACGAGGACCACGGCCTGCCAACCCGACTGCCAGCCTCACGCCCACTTACGCACGGCAGAGGTGGGCGATCATCCAACCGATACTGGAAGGAGATGTGGTCAGCATCTTAGCATCCCCCAGCCGGAATGTTGGTTTTCGTGACCAGGGCTGCTTACCTAGCGTAAGCTACTCACTTTGCCCACGATGCTGTGTGGGCACCGTCCTATACCCGAGACCTAAAATCCCCACCACATGGGTGGGATCGAACCCGGGCGGCTTTCCGAGGTCAAGGACCAAGGACATCGTATATACGACGTAATCTTTGCTTCGGTACACTCCATTTGTCGAACACAGGATATCTGTAACCTCTTACAGAAGAAACACTCACTAAACGTCACAACAGTCGGCTCATTCGAAGAGCAACACTTTTTTCGTACCAAAACGGCACACAATAGCTCTCTGTTCATTCGCGAACGCATTGGTGAGTATAGTAGCTTAAAATTTCCATGACATCATCTAGAACGGTCTGAAGGCGGGGAGGGGGGGGGGAAGATAAGCGAGAATGAAAACTTTACAGAATATTATGGATAATGGCGATAGCGCCACTACTGTTGACATTCATGAACAGAGCTATTTATCCGTATTTAACTGCTGCGCGCCACCTTCTTATTACCTTGAACTATAAGCCCCTGAAACGCACTATCTTTTTTTCCAACTTTTCCTTTTTTAAGTTACTTTAATCATAGGCAACCATCCATGGAGCTTTTTCAGTGTATCTGAAAATGTTTACTTCGCACAACATTCTAATATTTAGCTTTTAGTATCTTGTAATACGTCTGCTATCTATAGCTAAGTGATACAGAAATTAAGAATAATCGGCCTTAACGGACTGTGTAGTAAAAACTACGCATTGCTCGAGTTACGTCATCCCTGCAATAAAATGTTTATCTAAAGGTACGTATGTTTCCGGAGGTAAATCTTGTTTTGTATGGAACCTGAGCTCTGCAGAAGTTCGGATTTGTTCACCAAAGTCTGAGGAAATTGTATTTTCTGCTGTTCTAGAAATTTATCATTCACGTCACAGGTTGTTGATTTAGAGCCTACACGTTTCTATAGATTCTTTTTATTCTTTACGATTTTATTTGCCAGATGAAGAAGATTTCTGCTCCCTGAAACTCAGTTTGCACATTTAGCTTGTCAGTTTCCTTTGATGCAGAAGTAGCGTACAATTTCCTTCGTAAACTTCATCTGTAGGAAACTTTAAGGAACATTGGCGACCAATAGCAACGTGACGCAGCGTTACTTACCTTCCTTAGGGGTATACATATGTCCTTGAAAAGGTCAAGTTTTTACGGGTCTGTAAAGAATGAATGAATCACCTGCAGAGTTTCGTAATCCATATTTGGCGTCTATTATTGATGATTATAAACAATTTTACACAACCTTTAAAATGCACCTATAGGCAAGATTAGACAGTGCTTTGGAGTTTGAAACTTTGCGTTATTTCCACTTTTTACAGTTTTATAATTTTCCACACAATGCATTCTTAAGTTCGTTAGCACGTACGTAATAGCACAGGAAGTAAGCAATTCAATATCAAAATAATCAATCAAATAATTGATTGATTTATTTTTCCAAGATCATATACATACATGAATATTGATATGATATATGTTTATTGTGAATATTACAAAATTTTACAATTTACAGCTTTTGGCTACATTTATTTGTCTGTACCTTGTTGCTACCTTGGCTTACATGACACCCTGGTCCTCTGCTCTGCCAGGTAGCTCTTAACCTCCATACCTCCTTGATTACTTAATTAGTCCCTTTCTTCCCCCTCCTCTTCCTTACTTATATTCTTTATATTTCTTGCCCATTTTTCTTTTACTTTCTACAAGAACTCACCAATACTTCTTACCTTCTTTTCCTCCCTGCCCGTTAACATTTTTATAGCTACTATCCTCCTCTCTACTTTCTCCCATTTTTCTTCCCACACCTTTTTTCTCCTCCATGCTGCAACCTCCTCGCATTCTGTTACATAGTGTTCTATGCTTTCTTTAGATGAGACAATAGACAAGGTTAAAGAAGGAACTCAGCACTGTAGGGTAATAGCAAACAAAGAAATTCCTGGACTGATATATACGGATGACTTAATGGTAGGATCCATAACGATAGTAGGATTGCAGAAGGCAATAAATGAAATCCAGAAATTTTGTGAGGAGTGGGGAATAAAAATGAACATAAATAATTTAAAGTTATGGTGTTCAAGAAGGGAGTTAAACTAAGAAAGGATGAAAAGTGGGTACTAAATGGCAAAGGGCTAGAACTGGTCAATGAATTTGAATACTTAGGAGTGAGGTTGAATAACAATGGAAAGTGAGGAGCACACAGGAGAAAAATTGAAGCAAAAGGAAGGGCGGCAATGAATAGAATAAGAATATGCAAATCTAATCTAGAAATGAATACATGATTATAATATTGGCAGAGTAAAAATGTGTGCTTATCCTAATTGGCAATCAATTGTGCTGTAAAATTTAGAATCTATGATTGAATAAAATAGTCTTCCAATCAACCAATTAAACATGTTTATTTTAAAAACACTCATGCTCAAATTTCTGAATTTCGTGCCTAATTTATTATAAAATTCCACACCTCTGAAACAATAAGCCTCCTTAATAAAGGAAAGTCTATGACAGGCATGTTTAACTTATATTTGTTCTAGTATCAATGTATATGAATATTTACTCTTAAATCGTAACTAATTATATGACCATGTACATACTTCAGAACATAAAATATGAACAAATAAAAAGGAGTAAGTACCTTCAGCAGGTAACATAGTGGCTTAAAATTTCCATCTAGTTTCTTTCGTGACATTATCCTTATGAATCTTCTTTGGCACAGCAATATTTCTTTAACATGAGCTCCTCTGAATTAAAGAATTTTTTAAATATATAAATATATATACCTAAATACCACATTTGGTATTTAAGTTCAATATATTCTGTGGGATAAGGCGCAATGATTTTTTTTTAGAGAATCCCAACAATGTAAACTACCAAAAAATTAAAAAAATGATTTTCTCAAAAATGACTATAAATATTTTCACTTAAAATATATAATTTCATGAAATGTACTATATATTGAATTTTCTGAGATCATTTCCTGAAGTGCTCTTGAATCTGAATGAATTTTTGTAACTGTAAATTCTAAGATAGACAAAAATAATAATAAACTTAATACACATTATATATTACATATACATTATATACATTAGCATTTTGTTTCTGCTTTCTAAGGTTAACAGTTACTGAGGAATTCCTTTGTAATTCATTTGAGTTCTGCAAAATCTTTTCTTTCGTATACGAAAAGACTTTTTGTTTTTTCTCCCTGTGTCTCCTGGACGTGCAAAAGAAACGGAACTTCAAAAACAGCACATAATAATTAACTTTTAAAAGATCTCATTATCACTTATACCTACTCTAATCCTCTATTTCTATTGAACTGTAAGGAAGTATGTCATTTAGAAAGGTGTAACTTGATTAAGGAAAATTAAATAGGTGAATTTGTCCCGGAACATTTACGGTAGTCCTGAAAGTCTATCAAGAACGCTTAAAATCGGATAAATAGGCTCGAGATGTAGCCAGATCATCAATGTATCTCACAAAATAGTGAACATAAGCTTCAGAGACCAATAAATATGATAACCTAATTTTTAAATGTTAAAATTTTCACATGTCTAGGACAAAATTAAAAGTTCTTGCACGGCAAGGAAAGATAATAAATGACATGCAATCTATCAATAAAACAAATTTCAAGCCGTACTTATCTTGATTGTGGTTTTATGGCTGTGCCAATACTGATGTAGAAACATGAGACGTAGATGAACAAAAATTGTCAAAATAAAACACAACAATCTGCAGTGCAGTTCCTAAGATCTCTGAAACGATACTCCCTAAAAGACAAAAAATGCGATGAAGAGAACCTAACAACTAAGCATCTTTAGGTTGGAAGACCAAATTTTCCAGAACAAAGAAATCTGGAAAACTACATTTTCACGTTGGAGAACAAAAGAATTCCGAAGCTTGCTGTTAGTACATTATGCATGTTTCACCGAAAGGGTTGTACAAAGACGTGCAGCTCCACTTTCTCGCTTTGATTGAAGCACCATGAGGCCACTTACGTAGAACGTGGTGCCTGAAACTGTCATCTCCTACCTTCGATGATGATGATGATGATTGGGTTTAAGGTTGCTCAAGGTCATCAGCGCCCTTAAAGTGCCGAATAGGAAAAATCGAGGTAAAGTGCTAAAAGATGGTTATTTAAATAAAAGCAATATAAAACAACTGCACAACAGTACGTCAGACTAAAAGAAAACTTAAAACCGGTAAAAGGCTAAAATGACTAAAATGCCCAGAAGGTTTGAACCTTTACTCTAACATTTAAAGTTAAAACGAAAGCTAAAACCTTGGTCACCGCTGTCTCGTCATCCCCCAGTGTCTCTGCCAAGCTGGCCGGCAGCTGGAGAGACCTGAGGAGACGTGCTGATCTAAAACAACGTGTCGGACTATCAGTGGAGCTGAGGCCCAGGTGATTTGCATATTGAAACCCGGGAAGAATCCGACACACCCTTCCAGCTACCGATCCATTAGCCTTCTTTCCACCCTCTCGAAGGTTCTCGAGAGGCTGATTCTCGCCCGCTTGTCCCCAATGTTGGGATACATTCAAGCCATTCCTGACCATCACTTTGGTTTTCGTCCTGGGCACTCGACGGTTCAGCAGTTGCTGCGTGTGGTGGAGACCAGCGCCCTGGATTTCTAGGAAGGCGCCTTCACGGCCGCGGTTTCGCTGGATGTCGAGAAGGCCTTCTTCACGACATGGCATGCCGAACTCCTACACAAAATGATCCACTTGGGGCTACCAACACAAATTATCAACATCATACACAGCTTCTTGCGACACCGCTCATTCAAAGTCTCAGTCGCGGGAAAAACATCAACACTAAGGCCAGTGAGAGGTGGAGTCCCAGAAGGTTCTGTGCTATCCCCCACCCTTTTCAACGTCTTTATGGCAGATTTCTCCACAGAACCACGAGTCGTAATGGCACAGTACGCTGACGACGTGTTTCTGTTCTGCAAGGACAAACACATCCTCAGAGCCTTTAACCCCATTCAAAGACATCTCCGCCTAACACAACAGTGGTGCCGGCGTTGGCGGATGTCCGTAAATCCGGACAAAAGCCACGCCATACTCTTTACAAAGCGCCACACCCCCGCAGACTGCCCCAATTTTAGCTACCGAGGTCGAAGGATAGAGTGGTCTAACTCTGTCCAGTACCTAGGAGTTAACTTGAACAGAGGTCTAACCTTTCGCCGACATTCAGCGACCTTTCGGCGAAGGTACAGGGAGCAATGGCTTCCCTGTACCCAATGCTGGGGTCGACCTCGATGCCAGTTGGCATGAAGTTATATCTCTTCCGAGCGCTGGTAATCCCGGTGATGCTATATACCTACGAGATCTGGGGCATGGCTGCAGACAGCTGGATAGCATGGCTTCAACGTGCACAGAATTGAGGACTACGGTCTATCTGTTCTGTGGGACGTTATTTCCCTACGAGGGTGATCCACGAAGCATCGGGTCTTCCATACGTAGAGGATGAAATTAGGCGCCGGTCTTCAAAATTATACGCAAGTTTACCATCACACAGAAGCGCCCTTGTTAGATCACTTGCAGATTATGACCCCACTAGACGCCGATCTAGACTGCACCGGGCCCCCCGCATTGTATGCGGGCACCCCACATAACCCAGGAGCTAATCCAATCAGCAGCTAAAGCTGAGTTCCTCATAATTATTCTAAGCTGTTTGGCATCTCAAATTTCCCCACCTAAAAATTAAACAAAAATAAAGATTTGGTTGCAAGGTACTGCATCCTCCCCTTCAATCCAAAGGTGCTTATGTAGCCTGTAAATAAATCCCAACCAAAAGACCTACACCACCTTCATCCTACAAACTTCAATGCTAAATTTTACCTGCGGTAAAACCCTTAACGGATGGGCACGTGCAAGTGAGCGAGCGAGTCGGACCGTCAGGTAGCAACCGTACAGGGGGCAAATTAGTTCTGGGGTCCAGTTTAATAAACAATTATGACTAAAATAGCAGTGACCAATACGCAAACGAGTCAAAACAACTTCCTCCCGCCGGGATGCACGAGTCGAAGTGGCCCAGGGAATCGGAAGTTCCTTTACCTCTCTAAGTTTGTTGCTGCGGATGGCAGACCACTCAAGAGTAACAAGAGTATCGCTCTCCGCACAACGAGCCGAAAGTCTTCCGAGAGCACGACACGGATGTTCACACTGGGCCGTATGGTAGCCGCTTTAGCTGCGGGATCTGCCATTTCATTTCCCCACAAGCCCACGTGACCAGGAACCCAGGCACATACCACGCTAACCCCCGAGACGTGTATACAGGTCTGTCTTTGACCTAGTAACCTCTTCGCGTTATAAATGAATGATTAAATGATAATTGCATATAGCACTCCGAACTGAAACAAAAAGATATATAAATATATCACGGCCAACATTTGTTTTTGTTTTGTTTTTGTAATAAACGTTCATCAACGTTAAATCCTATCGGAATAGGAGGACATTAATGAGGGCGCAATACAGTCATAACAAATTTGTCCTACTGAACTTCCAGCACTAGCTTTTCACGTTTCCTTGATCTTCCAGGCATGGTTAACGCGTCTCTTTTTAATCTTTTACCAGGTGCGGAAATTGGATTTAATACAGACACGCTTATAAATTCTACTGTGATGTTAACCGCATCTTTTATGGATACAGTGTGATATTTCTCACATAGTTTTGACACGCTCTCAAAAAATAGCCTTCTACCTCTCGTTAGAGGCTTCTTTTACAACAGCACACGTACGGTCATGATGATTCACTAATGGTTGTGCGTTCCCGGTTCCACAACTTATTAGAACTAATTATTTTCTAAATAAGAGTAATTACTTAGATTCGTTTTGAAGCAGCGCTATAATCTATTTGTTGTAAGAATAAAGTAAACGTCAAAGAAGCATGTGGCGGAAAAGAATCGCATTGACTGGTGTTTCTTTTATTGTAACTTACGTCCTCATTTAAGTCATACCGGATGAAGAATGGAATGGGTGAAATGAAGCTCAAATAAGCCCAGGGTCCATAGAGCTTAGTTACCTTACATTGGTCTTTCAGGATAAGGGAAAACCCCGGTGAAAACCTTATGCAAGTAACTCACCCTGCCCCAGATTCGAACTCGCGACCTCTTGAACTTTAGGCAGATACGCTACGTACGCGACCTCTTTTTTGGGGGGAGGGGGAACGGGAATATGGGTAATAGGAAAAAACAACAAGGTATGATTGGTATGTGGGTAGGAAGAAGGATGAATATTGGGAGGGATGTTGTTCTGCTGTGATACTGTATATTTGGGCTCTGTGGTGCTTATTTAATCGGACTATGATGGTGAAGTTGTTGGCCTGACTACGAACTGTGAACTGTGGTGATTATTCAATGTAATTCTGGCAACTGGTGCAACTGTCATAAGGGCAGTCGTTTGGTATGTGGCCAATGCCTTCAAGTGCTCTGGCTCGAGGAGAGTTACGGCGAGGCAGGATTTGGGGCGGCGGCTTCCAACGGGCGCGAGATTCTCTGTGAGGCTGGAAGTGAGGTGGTGGTGCCCCGTTATCTGGAGCCATTAATCTCCTGAGGTCTTCGAAGCTCTGGGAGATGATCTGTTGTGTGCGGAGAGCCTCCTCTAGCTTCTTGCTCAGCGTTCGCGTGTCGATGTAACCAACTATCTTCTCAAGCTTAGCCTTGCAATAGCCTAAGGCCTCAGAGGTGACGCTGGCCTCTTCTTGAGGAAGGCTTTCCGGTGCTTGGGCGGCTTCCCTGACATCATCCAACGTCTGAAGTAGGGCTTTCTCCCACGCCGTCAGCTTCTCTATGGATGCCTGCAGGTCGGTGAGTGCGGTTGTGATGCTGTGTAGGAGTTCTGTGTTGTCGGCTCTGTAGGTCTGTGTCTCCTGGTGCTGTGAGGTGACTGCGGCGTATGTGCGGCGTAGTGTTGACTGCTGCGGAAAATTGCGTGAGGTTTGAGGGTGAGGTTGGTGTTGTGGTTGAAGAAGCTGTTTGTGAAGTAGGTGTTGATGGTTGGAGGTTCGGCGTTGCTTGGGGTTAAGGGGGCACGAAGCTTGTCCAGTAAAGTGGCCTGCGGTGTTGCAGGTGACACAGTAGAGGGGACGGCGCAACAGGTCGTGTCCCTTGCAGACTGCAATAAGGCACGCAGCTCTACAATAGTGGCAACGAGGTTCTTCACTGCAGGTGGTGGCGGTGTGGCCGTATTGGCAGCAGCGGTGAGATGGAGAAGGATGCCCCCCCAGGCTGGCTTCGATTGGAAGCACCTGCCCGAAGGCAGTGAGCTCTCACTGTGATATGAGACATTAAATGCGAGGATCTACTCCCATTAGTCCTGGCCCCGTAGGACCTGAACCCGGGCCTCTCGGGTATATTTACCGTAGGACAGTACCTATTTTATAAACTGCCCCCCCCCCGCCTGCACACGGCAGACAGGACGGAAGTGGATACGCCACTTACGCGCCGGTCCTTGGTAGGGCCGCCAGTGTCTAGCTCACCAGCTACTAGCTCTGCAGGCTAGTTCCCGGGACTTATGAGGCAACCCTCTACCCCCTCCGGGCGGCCAGTAGCCTGGCCAGAGGTACCCAATTGCCCCTGGGTGACGGGAACACACTGCCCCCTCGATTCCAACCCAATCCGTACAGCTCCCAGAGGGAGGGGCTCGGCATGATCGGCCCGAGGTTCCTCTAGTAACGTCAGAGGTACCACGAGTACTAAGGGTCCGCAGCGCCCGCACCTTGGCAGCTGAAGGGGACGGATCCCCTCCCCTACGGGAACAATTATGAGACAGTTAAATTTTTCCAGTCATTACCGCTTATCGGTGTATGAAATACAAGGGGCTTCCAGAAAGTTAGTTCTGTTTCAAGTTATCTCCGCTGCAGCGCTGCGATCGCAGTTCCGCACATTAATTTAGTACAAATGACAGAGTTCTGTGAATCCAAGGGCCAGCATGCACGTGTGCACGGGCATTTAAATGGTCATATGAGGGTATTTGAATGCCTGAGACCTATAAATTTAGTTGGATTATGATACTATAAGTTTCAAAGTATTTTATTAGCTCAAAAAACATGACTTTTCCCATATTTTTAGCCAATTTCGGTGCTGCATTCCCTTAAAGGACTTTAGATTTTGAATTATAGTCTTTACTCCCATACAAACACTCGGAATTGAATTTTTGGGTAGAATGCATTACAAAGTAAGTACGTTATAGAGAAAGTAGAAGCGTCTACGTGTAGTAAAGGACAAATCAAGTGCAACTTTCTCAATTATTTACCAGTCTAAAATTTAGTTTATTCTCCCGAAAATAAAGACTATATAAAATAGGTAGAAAACATTCTAAGAACTTTTCGGTTTTGTACATTGTTGTTGTCTATTATCACAGACTATGTATGCTTCGGCTTCTCGTCACTCGGAGCTTCATTTAAACTGGAATAGCACAGTGGCGGTCTGCAACTGTTTTAACGGATCCCAAAATAATTACTGATAAGGTTTAGGATACCTCAAAACGGTCATTTCTAGTAAATATGTTTCTTAGCTTGAATGCAATATTTTATAGGTACATAGTAAAGAAACCAAACTCAACTCAACTCCATGCTGGCGGGCTGTTTGGAACAGTCCAAAGGGTGGTCAAATCGTGTACCTGCTCTGGGAAGAACTTTACCACGTAGTGGCGGGATGTGGGTGTTGCAGAATGACGGGTGTAGATTAAGTGGGGGTAGTGAAGGGAGGTAGCTTGTTGCTCCTCAGGGGATGATGAACCGGGGCTAAAGACAGCGTGCACCTCTGGTGGATTAGTTAATAAACTAGGAAGAAGATATGTATAACTTTGAGTTTTCCAGAATAAATTTTGGTTAGCTGAAATTTAGTTTAGGCTGGAATGGAGATCATGTGGTTACCGGTAATGACCGCAAGACATGCGGGGTAACCGGTATCGCTTTAAGCGACGCTCATGAGGTACACAATCCCCAAGGGATCTGACGAGGGCGCTCTGATGTTGAGGCAAACTCTCGAAGAATTTTGTCGCCCGGCGCCTAATTTAATCCTCCACATATCGGCGGGATGAAGCCTCGCGAAGTAGTCTCACGGGGAACCTTGTGCAAACAGAATAAATAATCCGAAGACATTTATTCTGTGCACGTTGGAGCAGAACTAGGTGTGAGCCTGCGGCCATACCTCAGACTTCACACGCATAGAGCATGACAGGGAGCACCAGAGCCATAAAGAGGCGCAACTTTTAGGGAAACAGACATCGCAGACCTAGGCACAGGGTATAGTGATGCCACGGCACCACACGACCGATAAGCTTGCTCCTGGATGTGCTCTCGAAAAGTTAGGCCCTTATCCAGCTTGACTCCCAAGTACTTGATTGAATTCTCCCACCTGATCCTTTGCCCGAAGTAGGTAAATGTGGGGAAATTGGCGGGAATGCGGCGCTTGGTGAACAATATCGCTTGGCTTTTCTGCGTATTAATGGACAATCGAGTCTTATATATCTAACTTATACACCTAATACACGGCGTTGAGTCGTATTTACCTTGACATATTTCAATTTCTCGAATATCCTGGTGGAACTTCTCTCCTTGTTCCTAAGTTAATTTTACAAGATTGCCAGGAAATACTTCTAAATGTGAAAATAGAAAGTGTAATTTTTAATTTAAGTGTAATGAATTCGCAACACAAAATTTTGTAAGTACTTTAGGATGTGCTGCCATCTACCTTCAAAACAATCAAATCGTTCATTTAAGTAGATTTGTTCAATAAATGACATTGTTTTAATTGAGTAATTGGTTTATAATCGCAAAAAATATCAAAATAAATAAAAAATGAAGATATAAATTGTATAAGAAAATTGCATGCGATATAAGTAAATGCAAATCATTTTTGGAATCAGGACATGGAATTTATTATGATGGCACCAAAACCTAAAACAGCAGAATAATTGTTGTTATTACATACGCAATTGTACGGAAAGTTTGATTTCCTCTTCTTTCTCCTTATCATAATATTCAGTCACGTTATATATGATCTCTTCTGCCTACCGAGGTATGGCACGTTGCTCTCCAGAAGGCATGATCCCATCTAAACGGAGCGTACTTACACTGGATTCACGTAAACATCTACCTCGTTCCCATGTTTTCCGTACGCTACACGGTTTGCCATGTACTCTATCCTTGAAATTTCATGTGCTGTTCATGACATCATGAAAAATAGTGGAAATCTGGGAATACCTTAAAAATATGATAGGATATAAATATTTGCACGGGCCCAATGAACTAGCTATCGACGGTAATACACCATACACCCACTCAATCATTGCTACAAATGTGCAGAAATTATTGTTTATTTTCGTTTAGGTTTAAGTGGTTCAGCCTAAGTACATAAAGGTTTAAATGATTAATTCCACAAAAGGTGTAGTAGAGTTTTGTCCATCTCTTATGCTTTCTCGGATTTTCAAGGGTAATTTTGAATCAAGGCGGCCTGTGAGGCTAGACTCGGAAAATTCACGTTCCACATTTTCTTCATCCTGAAAATATGTAACCATATGGTATTTTTAATCAAAATCGTTTAGCAATTTTTAGGATAGTAAACATTTTCAAGAATATTCTATGTAGTGAGTGGTTATGTTAAGGAGTGTGAGTGAGTGTGTGGTGTTTTAGGACCCGTCGACAGCAAGGTCATTTGGGCCCGAAGTCAAGACTAAAACCTAAAAGCTACACAAATTAGGCTAAAAAGTTAAAATAAAATAAAATCACTCAACTATTAAAAGTACATAAAAAGCCCATCCCAAGACTAACAAATTAAAATCTCTAAAATTAACAAATTTAAAATATAGGTCATATATGTTAATAAAAACCAATTTTGGCAACAAACCGCAGTGCCTTTACCACGGCCACTGGGTCGTCCCCTAAAACTCCCAGCAAGTTAGTCCCCAAGCCCAAAGACTAGCGAACGCGGGCGTACTGCGGGCAATCAAGCAATACGTGCCGCACCGTGAGGCGTGCACACGGAGCACACACAGGGGCCGGTTCCCCTCTTAACAAATGGCCATGAGTCACTCGTGTGTGCCCAATTCTCAGCCGGGTATCACCTCGGCTCGCCGGTTATCCCTGCAGGAAGTTGGCCAGGGTTGTACGCTCTCCTTTATTGCCCGGAGTTGTGTGCCTTCCAAAGCTGTCCAGGAGTGCTGCCAAGCAGATAAGAGCTGGCGACGGAAAAAACGTTGCACATCCTGGCATGGCACCGTAGTTGTTAAACTCCGGGGCAAACGGCAAGCGGACTTAGCAGCCGCGTCCGCCTCCTCGTTCCCGGAAATGCCCACATGGCCTGGGGTCCAAGTAAAAACAAAATGGTATCCTCCACCGAGCATTTGCGAGATCTGGGCCTGTATTTTTGAAACATGGGAGGAGTTTTTACTAAAAGCTTCGTGTCGAATCCCTGGAAAATGTAGAAATTAAGATGCTAAATTAAGTTGATACAATCATTTTTATGGGTGTCACACAATTCCACGTTGGGACGCCAATTTGATACAATAAGTTTTGTATCAAACCAAGCTCCACGTTGTCGCGATAATTTGTAACTAATATGATTGGCAAGGGTTCCACGTTGATGCTACTTTGAAGCTATTATATTGTGTGGCTCAGGTTAAAACAATGTGGTTTCTCACAGGGTATGCGTGGATGTGTGTGAGAAGGATATTTAATGACACTGGAATGCCCGTTTCCAACTTATTTATTTACTGCTTCTTTTTTTTTAGAACATCGAAATTGAAGTTGCCGACCAAGGGTTACCAATATCCCTGCTTAGAGTTACTGACGGCAGAATGTTTCTTACTCGGTAAACTTTATTCGTTCCTCATATATATATATATATATATATATATATATACCGACAAATATCCAAGACAGAACAAGTTGACCGCCCTAATAGGCTTCACGCCTCAGACTGTTTCAATGGCTTGCTAGCCACGAAGTGCTCTATTCGGCTCCACGCCGTAGACTGTTTGAATGACCACAGATGCGCGTGGGTGTATCACTTTCACTTTCTGAAAATTCCTTTTCAACCAAAGATCCCTTCTTAGCTGCTTTGCGCCATTATGAATGGTTCAAAGAATACCCTATTCAACAAGTCAAGCGAGCCCCTTTAGAAATCTGCTAAGGACACTGTTTCTTACATTGCTTTTGTTATAACAACTTTCCCCCAAACTGCTATTCCACTTAACTGGCCTTGCACGGTTTGTAACAAAGAACCAACATTCCTTTGACATCCATCATGATTCTTTACTTATGGCAAACCTTAATTTCTGTATCAAAAGTGTTTTTCCTCCTTTAGCTTTGCTTACGTAGGCAATAGACAAATTTGTGGGAAAATGCGTGCGGTAGGGGTGCGTACGATGAAACCTTTGTTTCTAATTCTTGGAGTGCAGTTGTAAACTACATTTTATGTAGATAGATATTGAACACGACGTGGAAGTAATTACTGTGTCTCAAGCGTTTCCTTAGTTACCGTTACTTGATTATTTTTATTTTCTTTATACCTTCATATAGTATACAGTAATGATGGATTCGCAACGTTTGAATTCGCGAGGTCACAGGTTGGACTCCCATGAACGTGTTCATGTATGCATGTGAAGAGAATAACTAAAAAAATTCAAAAATATAAAGTTTGCATTTAAATTTAGTATTTTTAATATGAATTTCTTTTAAAACAAATGCTTCTTAAGCTCTATTTTACATCATAAATTAAAAAGTAAAATCAAGGAGAAAAATTTTAAGGTATAAATTAAGAAATTAATAAGGCATAGTTAAAGTAAGACCTGAAGCTTTCCTGGCGACGAATACCCTCACTTTCTTCTCGGGCGGCCGGTCAGGTGAAAAGACAATCAGATATCAACGCTTCGGGAGTGTGCATCTCTCCCATCATCAGGATATTTATAAAATGTTATAACCACAAATGAAATACTGGATATAACACAACTATATACAAAGACAAAACACTATCAAAATTCGCATTACTGAACAAAAGGCTGTTTTCAGTAAATTAAATGCCAGGTCAGGAGATAGCGTGAGTATAGAAAATTGTGTCAAAGAAACGTAACTGCTGAACTTGATGATAAAGCTGTGTTGATCTTTGCTTCTTAATTCTACGATTTCCATTTTTAAGGCCAGTTTACATAAGGAGCTGAACTGAAATCCAGCATCACGATCAAGCGTGCTCCTTTCAGAGGAAATCGCAAAAGCCTCCTTAATTCTCCGCTGTTGCATTTTGCCAAGATGGTCGTCTCCCGAAAATTGGCTTTATGGTGGTTATCAAAACAGTACTCTGGCAGCCCAGACTTCTCAGGTTGCATTAAACGAATGTTCCGTTCAGGTTCGATTATTCTAGTAGCGATGGTCCTTCCGGTTTGTCCTATATACGGTGTCCCACATTCAAAGGGAATGCGGTACACTCCCGGAACTTGGAAGTCCAGTTTGTCTTTCACTGGTCTCAACAGATGTTTAATTTTCGGAGGTGGCTTGTGGATGGTGCTGATGTTGTATTTGGCGAGAATTCTGCTGATTCTGCTGGATAGATTGCCGATAAACGGGATGCAGGCTGTAGCCGTATGCTTATCTGACGCTTATCTGAGGTTTCCTTTTCCTAGCTTTGGTGATCGCGGCTTCAATCCCATATTCGGAGTAGCCGTTTTGACGGAAAGTGAGTCTCAGGTGATGTAATTCTTGTTTTAAGTGGCTGGGATCAGAGATAGACAAAGCTCTGTCGGCCAGTGTATTGAGAACTCTCAGTCGCTGAGACCTATACTACTAACATTAGCAGAGCCTTTCAACAGATGAACAGAAGTGGTGTCCTGGATCGAATAATAGAGCTTCCGAGGTATTGGGATTTAGTCATAAAGAAGCAGGGAGACCATACTGAGGGAATCTAAAGAGAAGCTGAGAAAAATCACGTATAGGTAAAATAATGATGTGCATTGATAATCAAAGTCCCTCCTACTTATATTTTAAATATATTTAAAATACTTTATTTACCATTCCATATTCCTCTGGAGGATATCCTGTCTTAGATATGCTTTAGTTTACTCGTTAGTTATTTGCTGATGAATATTTTATTTAAAATGGCACTATCGAGAACATTTTATCTTCCGTATTTGAAGTAATGTGGCTCCAAAATTTACAGATCATTTGGGTTAGTGGCTTGGAATTTAAAGTAATTTCACACGAAGCTGCCCAAATAAAAAACACCTGGAATATCCGGTTATTGTTAACCAAAATATTTACAAAACCTAAAAACCATCAACCTTACAAGTATAAGAATATATAACAACTTTGATATGATACGAATATGTTAACAGAATATTATTAAGTACAGAATTGTACACTGAGAACTAAAGTTAAAGAGAATTCACAAATGAAAACTTAGCTTATTTATACTTCGGTTAAAAACGTAAATGATTAAATTTAATGTTGCGTAATTTTAATTGAAGGCGTTTACATATGCATTTCAGTGACACCATAAATTTATTTCTTAACTGAAAATTAACCAAAACTTCTATAATTTCCTATTTCTTTTTGTTTTTCGCCGCAATATCTCCAGGAATCTTTAGATTTTATAATGCGTAGTGGAATTTTGCTACGATTAGCTACGCGAGAGTGCTCACTTCTATTATTTCTGGCTAGAGTTTCAGAAATTTCTAGAGGCAGAGAGAATGAAAACTTCCAGAATATTTGGTTTTCTGACCATAATGTTTCCGATTTAAAAAAAGGACAATTTCTAGTCGTCTTTTTTTAAGTGGCTCATAAATGCTTTATCACGACTTTACGACATTTAGAAAATTTGAAATAATAAATGTTGTACAACAAAGTATACATAGTTATGGAACATAACAATATAAAAGACAATGCAAGGAGAAACAATGATTTTAATATTACAACTGTCGGAACATAGTGATTGTACATATTTAGCTTTTTAAGGAAATTTACTAGCTTCATATTAATTGGAACAGAACTGAGTGCTTCTTGGAGATCATTGGATACCTGGTAGTGCTGTCTCCATTGGCTGTACAACGAACATTCCACGATGACGTGTTTTACCGTGAGTTGTGTGTCACACTGCTGACAGATGGGTGGGTGATCCTTTTCTAGTAGATAGCTGTGGCTGATTTTCCAGATGTCTATTCTTAATCGCGATACTAAAACTTGATCTTGCCAGTAGAGAGACTTGAATGCATGCTGTATCCCAAGGTTTGTTATTATTTTTCGTAGTTTGCTTTTCGAATTGGTAAACCAATTTGTCTTCCACTGTAGATAAATCTTCTTAACGTATGTGATTACGTCACTGTATGGTGTATGTATTTCTGGATCAGTTTGAGGGTGTTTTGTAGCCTCTTTTGCTGCCTGATCTGCCAACTAATTGCCTTGAATTCCGATGTGTGATGAGAATTAACACGTCAAACTTTCCCAATGTCACGGCCATCTATCATGTAGTCGTCTTTTGACAGTTAGTGCAGTTAGACAGTTTTATATTGGCGTTTTTTTCCCAGCATAGATTTCCTTGGAGGCACTGTTTACTCGAGGGATCGCTTCGGATTCCCACCGCTGCTCTCTTGAAGCGCTGCGGTTCCCGAAGTTATCCTGTGTGTACTGCTTCGAATCGGGAAGGAAGCTGGTGCCTGGTGTCGGCGAGAGTTAGTTCGGGGGTAAGTGCACCAGGTTTTCCTTGGTTTTTGGTAAATTTACCTTAGGCTTTTCTGATCACTTTTCATGAGCCTTGATTTGTTTTAATGCGCTATTCTCTTCGGTTCCGGGACCAGAAGCGTTTTTTCTTTTCCAAATTCTGAAACTTTAGGCGAGACTGCTTGCTGGTGTTCCGGTTAATGTAATTTTTTTTGGCTTACTACTTAACTTGGCTAATTGAATTAAAATAAATTAAATTAAGTTCTTGTAACAACATATTGTTTCGGGTTTTCAAAGATAATTCTAAAAATTGTGATGCTCTTTGTTTGTTTGTGCTATTTTAAAGGGAGCACATATTGTTATAATGAAAATGCTGTATTTGCTATAATGAAGCACTATAGTAATGAATTAAAGCATTTGAATTGTTTATTGAGTGCAACATTGAGTTAATTCTTTGTATGACGTGTACCTAAACCTTTACATCTTAGCTTTAGGGTTTGTAAGGCCAAAATTCCTCACTTAAGTTTAGACTTTGGTTTACTTTAGGAAGTGTTCAGGTGGGAAGTGAGTGGCAGGGCCACCCGGCGCAATAGGTCTAGTTAGTTCCAACGTTAGCTGGAAAGAGGTTGAGAATGGAGGCGGCGGCTTTCGAAGCTACTCCCTCAATAGTAAAAAAATGTAAGTGAAAAAGTATAAAAAAGAGTACAAATAGTTTTTTTAAATTATTTTTAACCTCGGTGTTACTAAATTCATCAAATCACGCATAAATGTTTCCTATGTTTACTCAGGCGAGAATTGCTACTTATCTCTCCGACTTCCGGGAGTTAGGGCCATAGCCACGATTTTTCTTTACGAATAAATCATTTTGATCACAGAGCAAGTTCTCTTTGTATTAATAAGCTGTTGTGTAGCAAGGAAGTTAATAATAAAGTCTAAAAAGTAAAGTGCTACATTATACAATGACTTCAGTGCCTTTGTAGCTCATTAACCAAAGAAGTGAGGGTCGTAAATCATCGCTATCATCTGCAGTACATTCATGGTCGATGTACTAGTCCCTCTGAGCACTTGCTCTGTCTCTTACAGCTGCCACATAAAACAGTTCTCTCTATGTCCACGTTACTGGGAGCTTTACCAGAGGGGCTAGTAAACTTGTTCCTTTATGCCTCCCATCTCTCTCTCCCTCACGCCATTGTGAAAGCTTCTCCTTTATACTTTAAGCGCCTATTTTTTTAACAAGCTGAACCTTACTTTTGACCACCATTAGGTCCTCATTCCTGATTCTTTCTTAGATATACATATAGATAAATAAACAAAAAATCTGTAATATCTTACCTAGGTACGTCATCTCGATATTTTATAGTTTATTTGTAAATGAAAACTAATCAGTTGTTTAACCAATACTTTTAGATAAAAAACTACTAACTGAACATAATTAACTACACAAAGGATATAACTAAAGCAAATGATTGCAAAATGTATCCTTCATAATAGTTACTACTTCCAAAAGTATTTTAAAATTCAAATAAACCTGCAGAATCAATCATAATTAATTATTCAAGTTAATTTCATCTTACTAATTATCTTATAATATTTACTAGACAAAATTTGAAAGAAATTTTAAAATACCATTTTCATTAATTATAAATTTATTTTTATACCAGAATTTCTCATTTTTCTCGTATAACTAACCAACAAGTTCAGCTAAAAAGCACAACTCTGTAAGCTACAACCTATGTCACAGTATTATTAATGAATTAAATTTGAGAAATATCAACCTCAATTTAATTATTTACAAATATTTAAAATTTATACTAAGATTTCAATTTTTAATGGTAATATTATTTTAAATTACTTAAATTTGTAAACTTAATGCATATTCTATTCATTACCATTAAGCGGGGTGTATTAAATACCCTAATCAATATTTTAATTTTAAGCTACATAAACGTTTAGGCTAAACTGAGTCAGTGAGTTAAATAGGACTTCATTAATTACGGATTTTGTTTTGGGATTACTGAGGAGGTTTATCACCAGGGTAACAAATGCGAGTTGTATTTCGAAAGTGGGAGTCATAAGCGACTGTTTAGTTGGATGATTGGATACACAAATTTACTCTTCGTAGTTTACTTTATTTTATACTGATTTAACACTATCTGTATTTTCATCCATTTCTTTTTAAATAAAATATGCATTGCCGAATGCAGATAAGCAAAACTCTGATAAGCTTTATAGTGCAATATAAAATTCAAGATTAGTTTACATTCTTGTAATTTAAGAATTAAAAACCGAAATGAGATCAGTAGCCTTAGCCAAAATTTTTACTAGACATCTTTTCTCAGCATATATTTGACGAACATCATCCGCTAACATTGTTTCCTTGCTGGTGCTTGAGAAGTTTGGAACAGATATTAATCTATCCCTCTTCTTTCCGACATATAAAACATATTTACATTTTAAATAAAACGTTATATTCATTTTTGCTTCACAATTTTAGTCTGAAGGTCTTGAATTGGCTCGCCATTTGTTTCAGCACAGTAATAACAGATATTTAGCAGTAATTCTAGAAGTATTTTAACCTGTAGCACATATAATTTTTGAATGATTACTTTGAAATATTATAGCTTAGTATACTTTTGCGAAGCACATGGCATGAATCGGCAGATTCAGCTCGCCTCGGTAGCGTGGTGGTAGCATGTCGCCTCACGTTTAAGAGGTCCCGAGTTCGAATCTCGGTAAGGGTGAGTTACCTGGATAAGGTTTTTTTCCGGGTTTTTTACCTTATCCTGAAAGACGAATGTCCGGTAGCTCTAAGCTGTATGGACCCCGGGCTCATTTGAGCATCATTTCACCCATTCCCTTCATCGTCCGATAGGACTTAATGTTGGAGGAGGTAAATTACAAAAAACAAAAAATCGGTAGATTTACCTTTCTGTATATATGGGCGGTGCCATTGCTGAGTATTTAGACCGCTTGGTTCTCACCTAGGCGGCCCGGGTTTTCGATCCCAGGGGACCACAAAGAGGGTTTTGTGGTGCACACCATGGCACTGGGGAGGGTTTCCTCCGGATCCTCCGGTTTCCCCCACTATCATTTCACCAATTTCTCCATTATTCTTTCATCCCAGACGTTGGGACGACCCTCAACCCTGGTATCCCAAATGCTTCGGCTGTAGGATGATACATGTAGCCAATATTCGCTTTATATGGACTTTGTTTCGCATCAGTTCGTTAAGGGTAGACAAAAATACAACTAAATTGCACAGAACAAGTTAGATTTGGTAGGTTATTGCAATTTTGAAGAAATTGCTCTGAGAATGTTGTTGCCATTGCTTATTCCAGAAAAAGAAGACACTTCTTTTTCTTCTGCTCTACCTCATGTGTGTAAAGATCTGCTTCTAATAGTAAACTCTACAAATACAGGTTTAGAATGAGAGGGGAGCCTAAGAACGTTTTATAATGGATCGATAAGTTTCGGTAGTTCTGGAAGAAACTCCGGTTTCAAACTCCTGGTCTTCCAAGTCGCGATTATGCGGCAATAAACATTAATTACTTCTAAGCCACACAGAAATTACTTTCCTGAACTTTCAGGAAAGCAAGATTACTATCACAAAGGCACATCTGAATGAGCATTTATCATAAACAAGATAAAAGGCACAGATAATACAACATCCCTGCTGACATTGCTTTTATGAATTACTGTATAGCATTTCCTAACGTAAACACGACCTTATTAAGTAATACTGCTGAAAAGTGGAGTATGAGTTCTTCTGGCAAGAATTACTAAAAATATCTTATACCAAAAACACTTTTATAATTATCTCTAATCATATTTTTATTGAATGCATCTGTGAAATCTGACCCAACACTGAAAAATTAAAACATCAACTTTTCCTAACAAAATAGCATAAGTGGGGGAAGATGGAAGTTGGGAGAAGACGGAAGTTTCATAATATTTTGTTCATCTGAGACTAGATAGCAGCACTTACCACAACCTAGCATAGGGGCATCCCGTTTTATATCTTGCTTCATCCAGTGATAAACAAAAGACTACTATCTGTGAACATGGTAAGCACAGTGTAACCTTTCGTCGCCCATACTGAGGTCTAGCACTTGATGTACTGCATGGAGCTTCACCTAACCATGGTATTTTGCCATGTGCGTCTTTGTGAGCACAATGTAGCTGGTAGCGTATAGCAAAAATAAGGTTATCTTGCATCTACCCTCACGCTTTGGGGGCAGTTGAAAGTTCTTAAGGAGTAGTGATAAATTACATGTGACCGATCATGACGACTTGACCGATCATTCTTCAAACCATTGAAAACATTTTGGCAGTAAGCTTTGAATACTTGAATTCATTCAAACCCTGGACGGAGAGTTACAAGACTGCAGTTTGTTTCTCTCCTTTCTTCATTGTATCATGGCTCTAACTTGCGTTAAACTTAAATTTTATAAAGTGTCTTACATGTTGAATACAGATTTTCAATTTACTTTATTTTTTAATTTCTAAACTTCGTGTTGTTGCATCTTCCTCCATGTTGTTCAATCTTGCACTAATGATGAGGTAAGATGTCAGTTTTGTTGCAATTAGTTTAAATGTACCTTTTTATCTCCTTGCATTTAAGGACACTGATTACTGTTTCTCCCAATAATAACTCAATATACAGGCAATATCTTGAGATACTTGTTATAGTTTTCTCCATTCCCTCTTCCTGAAAAAAGGACATAACTGTTAAGTATGTCATCTTCCCCTGACTTACCTTAATTTCTAAATTATACACCTTATAATACACCTCACTTGGTGTATTTAAACAACCGATCATTTTAAACTATAAATTAATAGGCACATTCAACTTTAGATATTGTTTCCTTGCAAGCATTTCCATTATTTTTGCATACTGAAAATGCTCTGTTTATGTAACGTATTGCGTAAACATGTTTAAACATGTTTTAGTGCCTTTAAAGGCATATTAAATAAGACGGCAATACAGTTATAGTAGGTAGAGAAATAAATGCATTCTGAAAAAAATTTAATACCGAGATTTCGTCGTAAATACTTGTGTAGAAGTCCCGGAATAATAAAACAAAAATTTTGATTTTTAGAAAAAGACGTACGTGTGTGCATGCTTGCATCCACCTGTGAAGAATATAGTTCACTCCCATACCAAAAATGGTGGAAGCCTAAGTTCAGTGTTTTTGTAGATTTTAAAAGCTCCTCCAGTTCAAAGTTTATATGTTGAGTCTAGCGAAAATTTTAATTTTCTCAGAACTGGTTGCAATTATTTGAACCTTCATCCAGGGATCATTTATGATCCATAATGCCACAAATAGACTCCTATGCTCCAGTTTCGGAAAGGACCTCCCATTCTTACGGCGTACATGTATTGGGCACTTGTGATACATGAAATGAATTGATGATTGGAAAACCAAATTTGCCACTCACGAACACCGAAGAAACCTTAGAAGAAAGCTAAAATGGAGAGCATTGCCCAAGAGCGATTTGAACCGAAAACCTTCCGCTCGGTGTCCGGGTCTCTACGACCTCGGCTATACATATACAGAATATTTAAGAAATATGTTTACAAATTTTAGGTTCCCCACACCAAAGGAAGCAAACAAGTTCATATGAACATATGTGCTATGATCCTTGGTTTTCGCGTTATTCCTGTCATAATGAATGTGTGAGTTCAATGGCCTTCGGGGTCCAACCTCAAAACTTCATTTCTCTATGCATTCATAGAAGGATTTCTCCTATTGTACTACATACGGTAGATGGCGAAGTGATTCCATGGAGACTTATTTACGTTTGTCATTTGTTATCAGCAGGTCTTGGACGTTTAAATTGTGCACATGTAGTGAGTTAACTGCACGTGTTTCATTCCAAAATGGCTGGTCATTAATTTCATGAACAGGCATAGATGACCTTTATGTATGGTCGCGCGAATGTTAATGGGCACGGGGCTGCACCGTTCTATCATATGGAGTTTCCAGACCGAAGACAATCGCGTCATCCAACCTTTGTCGCTGTTTATCGTCGCTTTGCTGAGACAGGAACCATTGCACCACGGACTATTGATCGAGGAAGACCGAGTTGTTTGCAGATCAGTACGCGAAGAACAGATTTTAAAGTGTGTCGAAGATGATCCAGGTATCAGTTCAATTGGTTGTGGCATTTGGTACATCACACGTGACAGCATGGAGGGTACGTAACGAGCAGCTCCTGTATCCATATCATATTCAGAGTGTGCAGGACTTTTCGCGTGCCGATTATCCAAAACGGGATAACTTTTGCTGAAGGTTTGTAGCACAAATAGCCAATCCATTGTTTGTCTCGTCAGTTTGGTTTACAGACAAGGTAACGTCTGGGAGAGATGGAATTACTAACTTCCACAACGTACACGTATGGGCAGATCGTAATCCTCATGCTGTACTTCATGCTATATATCAGCAAAAGTCTAATCCGAATGTGTGGGCTAGCATTGTAGGTGACTCTCTTGTAGGTCCATACGTTTTACCAGCACGTCTTGTTGGTGCTCTCTACAGGAACTTTATCCAGCACTCTTCCGGACCTACTTCAAAGAAAATTTGTCCCTGCAAATAAGAAAAACAAAAGACACATGGTTTATGTATGAAGGGCTCCGGCACATTTTAGTCGCATTGTTCGAGATGCATTGGATGGTATCTACCATGACCCATGGATAGGCAGAGGAGGATCAGTTTCATGGCCTGCACGTTCTTCCTACCTTGGTCCTGTGGAATTTTACCTCTGTGGGCAATTTAAAACATTGGTTTATTGAGCTGCCATTCCGGATGCAGAAACGCTTCAGCCACGTGTCATGGAAGCCTGTAAAACATTCGCCACCATCCCGGAGTTTTTGAAAGGGTGCAACATTCCATGATTCGACGAGTAAGGCATGCATAGAAGCAAGAGCAAGACATTTCGAGCATCTATTAAGAGTTTTGTGTGTTATAAGTATACCACAATGTTGAACACCTCCTAAGGAGGATACAAAGGATTGTGGGACATATGTTCATATGAACTTCTTTCCTTATTTTGGTGTGAGGCATACATATCCGAAGTTTTTAAAGGTTTTTCTGAAACATTCGATATATGCAACATCATTCGGGAGATACCGGGCTCGATTAATTGTTCCAGTCAAACGTCACTTTCAGCGTTGTTTATTACGGTTTTGCTTCGTTTTGCACAAATTATTCGATGGTTTCTGTCACTTCGTCCTTTCCATTAACCCTTAGATACTGTTTCTCCCCACGTTTTTCAGACGTGCTTCTTGATTTGTTGGGCATGGTGTTGCCGAATAAATAGGGCGGATGTTTGTCCAAGAACTTCTTCCTCTCCGGGCAGCTCCAACAAAGACACGGAACTATGAGGTACTTCAGTGCGTATTTTTGTAGCCCATCTGCAACCTGTAGCATGTTATGCTTCTTTAACTTCACTTATTTTTGGAGGATAGTGCTCAGAGTAGACCTATGCACATCACGTGTCCCACTGTATTAAACCGCCTAATATGAAATCTTATGGGCGAATATAATCGCTATTGTGAACTAGAGGGGTGGACCAGTTTTCTAAATAAATTGTATCTCTAAAGAGATTGACAGAACTACCATTGCCTAGCTTGAATACAGAATCTTTTCACACCATATTTCAATTATAAGGTTAAGAAATTTCATAATATACTAGTATGTAACATACCTATCTCTTGAAGTTTAATATATAATGTATAGCATACTACACAACATTCGATATGCTCTTTGGCATTTGAGAAATTCAAACTAGTGAAGATACAATCCGATTTTCTTTTCAGAATGCAATGATGCTCAGGGAATACAATTATATAAAAATAAGTTTTCAGATTTTTCTTCTGCCTTATTGCATGTTAGAGTGAGATTTTATACAGGAATAAAGAAATAGGATATACGGTATATATTATTTCCGGTGACTTCTGATTGGGTTCAGCGGCGATTTCTCGGTTTCCTGTAAGTCCAATTGTGTAAATGGTCAAGATTTGTCCTAAAAAAACTAGCGCTATCTTGCATACGAAAGTTCTATCATTGTACTAACTATATCATTAGAGATACTTAGATGTATGTGTCTCATATTGTATCAAAAAGTGGAAAAATGCTTTATTTCTTTCAGTAAATCCTTAGCTCAGTGCTAACGTACAATCAGCTTTTCTTTTACATAAATGTAACAATTTGTAAACGTTTCTACAATGTCTGCTTACATCTTTATAGCACTACAATTTTTGCTGCTATAATCTTCCTGACACTGGCCCACCTCTAACACGGAGCTATACGTCGATTCAGAACACATCTCCGACATTTGCACATACATTATTTCGCTCGGCGATTGCTCACTCGGAGTCGCGCTCGTTAACTCTAAGCCCTAAGCTCCAAACACACTGCTCAGACTACTATATACTACTGACTACTTGAGACCTTGCTTTGGCTTTTATATACCTGCCAGGCACGGGCAATCTTTCTGGATCTAGAAGTGTCTGGAATTACAGCCGTGAAAGGTATTTTGCATAGTAACAGTACAACTCGCATCCTGTCGTCAGCTGTCCTTGAACGCGCGTTTATTTCTCACGGCACCTTTCTTCCTCCATGACGTCAGTCATTGTGTGAAAGATAAAATTTAAAAATTCACCCTACGGCCCTATTAACCTTCCGTTGGGCGCGTCAACTTTCGTGACGCCGTTAGTAGCGATGTATATGCTAGATACATATGACGTTAATCGTGTTTTATTATCTGTTTTCAACTGTTTTAAAACGAATGCACCTTATTATGAATCGGAAGCGCTTCACGGAGATAGCCATCCTGAAAATATTGGCACCAGGGTCATATGTTGCCCAGAAATCGTGAATATTTTGCCGTGCTCCGCGAAACACACCAGCAAGGTATAATAAGGCAATAAAGACTTTCATTTCTTTTATGTCTGTGTCCCTGCAATCCCTCTCACGTTCATATATCACTTTGAAATCATCTATGCGTCTGTTGGTGTGTTGCACAATTAGATGCAGGATTTCATCACTGATGAAAAGTTTCCAGCAGTCAAATTCAGCTTTCATAGTTCTGGCATTCCCCTCAACTCCAGGCAGTGTAAGTATGTCATGGGGCCGAGTCTGTGTTGACTTCCAAGACAATGTTACCCATTTTGTTCCATCCTTACCTAAATAAAAGATAAGTAAGATGTATTATTATTAATCATTATTAATCATCATCATCATCATCATCAATATCTTCATCGCTTTCATCTTGTGCCTTTTGTACTCACCAAAATGGTAATTTTCATCACTTTCTAGCACTTTATTACTTTCCTCTTCATCAACATCATGATCTTTATCGGTGTCAACAGATCGTCTAAGTTATGTCTTCATATTTGGAATCAGTTTCTACAAAATTATCCTTAATCGGCAGTGCATCATCGTCGAAAGTAAGGTGATGTACCTCCTTCAAAACCTCGAGACTTTCCAAATCATATACCTTGATTCATTTTCAAACCTACGATTCACAGCAATAAAGAAAACACTCTAATAATTTACCTTGCAAAAATGCAACCACTTACAACATTCTCTAGCAATGGCGTTGATCCGATAGCGGCCACAATGCGTAACGAGAATTGGCGCGATGTATCTGGCAGATACAACTGAACACACGTGATGACGCTTGCCTCGTTTGCAAACTTAGCATTGGGGAGAAATGGTTGAAACTTACAGGAAACAATAACAACGCTATGATGAAAGACGTGCTGGCTCGTCAAGCACTTAACTCTATCTATTGCTATAATAATGAAACAGCCTTAGGCCATGTATCTCACAGATACATGTGCGACTAAGGAAGTGTTAAATTTTATTTACTACATTATTGAATGATGAATATTTGTTCTTGTCCTTAATAATTCACAAATACAAGTGCAAACAAAAGAGCATAGACATGTTTACAATTAAAGCAACTAATCTGGCAAACCTAAATTGTAAGTTTATTTACTTTTAAGATTATTTTATACGAGACTACCTTATACATAACACCAGGGTTACCTGTATATCGAAGCTTCGCTATATTAACATTCCACTAGTAATCACTTTATCAAAATTTATATCTCAGTTTTCTCGTCATCCTTAACTGTTATCAGTTTCTCCCTTACTGTTGCCAAATGTGTTACCATAATTTTATTCCTATTTTGCCCATATCAGTTAACTTTTTAAGTGTACTAATTTCCTTCTGGAGATTTTCAAATTTTATTTTCGCATTTCCTGTTTCTTTCCTTCAGCCGATTACATTCGAATACAAAAAATGAAATATTTCTTCTAGGTTTGTAAATTATATACTCTTCTCCATTATCTTCTTTCAGACTAACTCCTTAGAAACAATATTCCTGATTGCAATTCTGAAAACCTTCTGTTACAAATTGAACCAAGCCTTTTGCAATTATCTTTTAAAACTGAAACAAACTGTATTGTCTAAAGCTCACAAAGTTCCTGGCCGCTATTTATCTCCAATTATTTTCCTAATTTCTTTTCAACAAGTTAGTCTGCTTTGTTCTCCAGATATCCATGGACACCCCATCCCATTATTTATTCTTCACGCTTGATTAAAACTTTTTTACCACATATGCATTTGTTTGTATAGCAATTAATATTTATTTTTGTATCATTATTTACTTACAGAGGCATTTAGCTAAAACAAGACCTGAAAAGCTAAGCCTCCACGTACACACAGTCAAGGTATGAATTGTTGGTTTGCATATGGTTATAAATCGTTTGAACTTTATTTGAACTGTCCTGAATTTCCACCAAGTGGCCCAAATGACCTCGTTGTCGATGGGCCCTAAAACACCACTAATCCACCAAGTGATTTTCATATTGACGAAGAAGCAATAACTGATTTTGCTTACTGAAATATATGTTGGAAAATGATTCCCAATAAAAGCAGTTGTCTATAATGATGATAATGCTGTTAAATGGAGATGATGCTAATATATAAACAGTTCAAAGAAAGTAAAGTATTGCTTTCGGAAATTATTTTAAATCTGTCGTAAATTAACTTGAAATAAGACTACCGAAGCAAGTGATGTATGAGACTACGTCTACTTTGAAGATTTAAGAGAGCAAAGAAGCTCCTAGCGATGAGGCAGCGCGTGAGCTTGAATGAGTAAGCTCTCATGCAGAGGTCAAGAGGTTGCCTAGGAAACCGGAGTGACTCGGTTCAATCCCTCTACAAAATTAATACAAACTTTGAATGGTTTCTCCTGTACCTCTGAGGATTTTGTGTGAAAACCTCAAGCCTTGCCCTTGATTTTTAATTAAACCTGGTCTCTCCTATTAGTCACTGGGCTGTCCTTTTGGTATGCTGTTCTGTCACTTGTGCATGGCTTATCGCTCCTTAAAGGGGATGGCTCGGGAGCTGACTACAGTAAAGTCGGTTTGTACAATACTATTGCTTTATTTGCTCTATATGTTTTCACACTACACTGTTTAGTGTAGAGCACTACACTAACCTGTATTTTAGTAATGCATAAAATGATTTACAAGAAAACATCTCAAAAGAAGAAGCAAAGCGACAAGAAGTAGACCCAATAATCCTTGCAGAATTAGACGATGTATTGAACACTATTAAAGATCGAAAGGCACCAGGAATAGATGGAATGAATGGAGAGCTTATAAAATACAGTGGAATAATGTGCAAATTAAGAATACTACGTTTAATTAATAATTGTTGGCAAAAATGTAAAATATCTGAATCATGGTCAATAGCTCTAATCAAAAATACATTCAAAAAAGGAAATCGCAAAAACTGCGGAAATTATAGAGGGATAAGTTTAATGAACACAACTTACAAAATATATACTAAAATAATAAATAATAGCCTGAAAACTATTACAGAATGCCTTATAGGCGAAGAACAGAGTGGATTCCGCAAAGGACGATCCTGTACAGATAACGTATTTGTCCTTAATCAAATAATTGACCAACGAAGGGAAAAGAATCTGGAAACATATCTCATTCATTGACCTGGAAAAGGATTTTGATAGAATAAATAGATCAAAACTGTGGCAAATATTAGAAATTAATGGTTACCCACCACATATTATTAATGCAATAAAAGGCATATACACAGATACAACTATAAGAATTGATACTGGGGATAGGTTAAGTGAACAAATTTCTACCAATACTGGACTAAGACAAGGGTGTAGTTTATCAGCTACTCTTTTTAGTATATATATGGACGATATTGTAAATGAATGGAAGATTTTAGTAGACCCAGGAATCAAAATAAAAGAAAATATTTATATTAATAACCTGGTGCTTGCGGATGACCAAATATTAATTCATCGGAATGAAAACCAACTGCAAAAATCAATGTGTATTCTAAATAATATAGTACAAAAGTATAATTTTAAAATATTACAAGAAAAAAACTAAATTTATGGCTTTTAAAGGAAATTATAATGTAAGAACAAAAATTGTTTTAGGAAATAGGATTTTAGAACAAATATCGAGTTTCAGATATTTAGGATGTAACATAAGTTTTAGAAACAATGCTGATATAGAAGAAAAATTATACAAATTGCGAGCAGTATGTGAGACAATCCAAAGAACTCTTAACATCAGAGTGAGAAGGGATACAACTGAAAATGTATAAGGTAATGGCTATTCCAACTTTATTGTATGGAAGCGAAACCTGGGTGCCAACACAAAAGGATTTAACTAAAATACAGACTGTAGAAATGAAATTTTTAAGAAGTGTTGAAGTTTGTACCATATTGGACAATATAAGAAATGAGGATATTAGAAAGGAATTAGAAATCGAACCAATCCATGACAAAATATCAGAACGAAGGCAACAATGGCATGAACATATATTAAGAATGGAGAATGGAAGACATCCAAATGCACTATTAAACTATAATCCAAAAGGAAGAAGAGACAGCGGACGACCCAGGAAACGCTGGAGAGATCTATGAAGCCGGGACGGGCGATATGCCCAAACCATGGAGTGAATAAGATGTTTTCACGAACAATGATTCCCGGAAGCTTTGGTTAGACATTTTCTGCTTTGTTAGTATCTGAAGGCAAACGTGCCCGCCTCGGTAGCGTGCCTGCCTCACGTTCAACAGGTCCCGAGTTCGAATCTCAGTCAGGATAAGTTACCTAGATAAGGCTTTATGCGGGGTTTTGTCTTATCCTGAAAGACGAATGTCGGGTAACTCTAAGCTCTATGGATCCTGGACTTATTTGAGCATAAATTAAGCGATTCCATTCATCGTCAAATGTGACACTGTTGGAGGATGTAAATTACTAAAGAAAAAATAGGTAACGTATCTTGTTCTGCTTAGCAAATTAAAATATTTTAAAGTATCTCTGAACCAAGTAAAATTAATCAGTGGTAACTATTTTTATCAAAGTTTTAGAGATATATCGATAGGTCTTTAACTAGACAACTGTTCAAAAGCCTGAGGCCCTATGCTAATATCTACTAAAATGTCTTTCAGTGTTCTATATACTGACCTACTACTAAATTTAACATCCATTTAGCGTCAGCTAACTGGTTGAAGTTCCACTTATGGCTTTTAACTTCTTTTAATGACAATATAATGATAATCATTACACATGGAGTATACTTTTATAACCATTTTGTCTCCAACTTGTCTGTGAGGCGCGATCCTGTGTAAATAATGTGAGAATTCACGAACATTCTGCATACAAAACATCCTCAAATTTCAGATAACGGACCTTCCATTGTAACTATGACACACTCCGCATGTGTTGTGTCGCTAATATTGGGATTGGTTTATACTCCTACTGGTTGACTGTAGTGTTCGGTTATTTAAGGGTGACATTACCTTTAGTTCTCGAGGTCGCTGAAAAATTATTGATATTTTCGAGTATAAAAGTCTTAGTGTGGTTATCGTCAGAAGAGAAGTAAAGTCGGTTCTCTCATGCCGTAAATTTACAGCCCGTAAAATAACCTCAAACTTGTTAAAGAAGCTTCTGATTTAAATAGAATGATCTTTCACGCCCAATTTAAAACGGAGGCCCAGAGTCTCAGCAGTCAAAAAGCAGCATTAATAGCAACTTCATTTATTTAATCTAAGTTATTCTCCAGCTAGCTCTTACTTGCACTATTGTTACCTTCGGAAGTGCTGCTCCTTATTGTTAAACTTACCATACAAAATCCGGTAACTTATTTTTCATCCTTCGTATCCAGCGCCCAAAATTATTAAGCACTTTTGGTTTATAAAATTATTTGTTAGTACGATTCTTAAATGCATCTAATTATAGGTACTCGATACAGTATAGTCAGGAGTGGACTAACAATAAATAAAAGTAAAAGGAAACGCAGTGATCATCATTTTAGGTTGTTATGTATGTGAGTACATATACTTGTCTTCATTGTTAAATTATTTCAACGTTCATTATTTGCCTAATTGTTACTTATTTTCTCAATTCCTGATTTTATAGCTGATCGCGAATCATTTTTGCACTTTATGTCACAATATGAGACACATGCATCTAAGTATCTGTAATTATATAGTTAGTACAAGGAAAGAAGTTTCGTATGTAAGTTAGCACCAGTTTGTTAGGATTAAATTTGACCATATACA
Organism: Mantis religiosa; assembly: GCA_030765055.1. NCBI lineage: Eukaryota > Metazoa > Arthropoda > Insecta > Mantodea > Mantidae > Mantis > Mantis religiosa. The sequence continues at coordinate 34,537,056 of CM060951.1, read as the reverse complement.
CCATTGAACTTACAGGCAAAATGGAAATCACCACTGAACCTAATTGGATGTCACCGGAAATAATAAATACTATGAATCCTAATTCTTTTATACTGTATAAAATCTCTCTTTAACATGCAATATGGCAGAAGAAAAATGTTAAAATTGATTTTAGGATGATTGTATTCCCTGAGCCTCACTGCTTTCTGAAAAGAAAATTGGATGGTCCCTATACCAGTTTGACTTCCAAACACCAAGGAACACATAGAATGTTGTGTAGTATGCTAAAAATTATATATTAAACTTCAAGAGACAGGTACGTTACGTACTAGTATATTCTGAAATTACTTAACCTTATAATTGAAATATGGTGTGAAAAGATTCTGTATTCAAGCTAGGCAATGGTAGTTCTGTCAATCTCTTTAGAGATACAATTTATTTAGAAAACTGGTCCACCCCTCTAGTTCACAATAGCGATTATATTCGCCCATAAGATTTCATATTAGGCGGTTTAATACAGTGGGACACGTGATGTGCATAGGTCTACTCTGACCACTATCCTCCAAGAATAAGTGAAGTTTAAGAAGCATAACATGCTACAGGTTGCAGATGGGCTACAAAAAGATGCACTGAAGTACCTCATAGTTCCGTGTCTTTGTTGGAGCTGCCCGGAGAGGAAGAAGCTCTTGGACAACCATCCGCCCTATTTATTCGGCAACACCATGCCCAACAAATCAAGAAGCACGTCTGAAAAACGTGGGAAGAAACAGTATCTAAGGGTTAATGGAAAGGACGAAGTGACAGAAACCATCGAATAATTTGTGCAAAACGAAGCAAAACCGTAATAAACAACGCTGAAAGTGACGTTTGACTGGAACAATTAATCGAGCCCGGTATCTCCCGAATGATGTTGCATATATCCAATGTTTCAGAAAAACCTTTAAAAACTTCGGATATGTATGCCTCACACCAAAATAAGGAAAGAAGTTCATATGAACATATGTCCCACAATCCTTTGTATCCTCCTTAGGAGGTGTTCAACATTGTGGTATACTTATAACACACAAAACTCTTAATAGATGCTCGAAATGTCTTGCTCTTGCTTCTATGCATGCCTTACTCGTCGAATCATGGAATGTTGCACCCTTTCAAAAACTCCGGGATGGTGGCGAATGTTTTACAGGCTTCCATGACACGTGGCTGAAGCGTTTCTGCATCCGGAATGGCAGCTCAATAAACCAATGTTTTAAATTGCCCACAGAGGTAAAATTCCACAGGACCAAGGTAGGAAGAACGTGCAGGCCATGAAACTGATCCTCCTCTGCCTATCCATGGGTCATGGTAGATACCATCCAATGCATCTCGAACAATGCGACTAAAATGTGCCGGAGCCCTTCATACATAAACCACGTGTCTTTTGTTTTTCTTATTTGCAGGGACAAATTTTCTTTGAAGTAGGTCCGGAAGAGTGCTGGATAAAGTTCCTGTAGAGAGCACCAACAAGACGTGCTGGTAAAACGTATGGACCTACAAGAGAGTCACCTACAATGCTAGCCCACACATTCGGACTAGACTTTTGCTGATATATAGCATGAAGTACAGCATGAGGATTACGATCTGCCCATACGTGTACGTTGTGGAAGTTAGTAATTCCATCTCTCCCAGACGTTACCTTGTCTGTAAACCAAACTGACGAGACAAACAATGGATTGGCTATTTGTGCTACAAACCTTCAGCAAAAGTTATCCCGTTTTGGATAATCGGCACGCGAAAAGTCCTGCACACTCTGAATATGATATGGATACAGGAGCTGCTCGTTACGTACCCTCCATGCTGTCACGTGTGATGTACCAAATGCTACAACCAATTGAACTGATACCTGCATCATCTTCGACACACTTTAAAATCTGTTCTTCGCGTACTGATCTGCAAACAACTCGGTCTTCCTCGATCAATAGTCCGTGGTGCAATGGTTCCTGTCTCAGCAAAGCGACGATAAACAGTGGCAAAGGTTGGATGCCGCGATTGTCTTCGGTCTGGAAACTCCATCTGAAAGAGCGGTGCAGCCCCGTGCCCATTAACATTCGCGCGATCATACATAAAAATAATCTCTGCCTGTTCACGAAATTAATATCCAGTCATGGTGGAACGAAATACGTGCAGTTAGCTCACTACATGTACACAATTTAAACGTTCCATGACATACTGATAACAAATGACAAACGTAAATAAGTCTCCATGGCAACACCTCGCCATTTACCGTATGTAATAAAATAGGTCAAAGCGTTCTATGACTGCATAGAGAAATGAAGTTTTGAGGTTGGACCCCGAAGGCCATTGAACTCACACTTTCATGATGACAGGAATATCGCGAAAACCAAGGATTATAGGACATATGTTCAAATGAACTTGTTTCCTCCTTTTGGTGTGGGGAACATATACCTGAAGTTTGTAAACATATTTCTTAAACATTCTGTATATGTATAGCCGAGGTCGTAGAGACCCGGACAACGAGCGGAAGGTTTTCGGTTCAAATCGTTCCTGGGCAATGCTCCCCATTTTAGCTTTCTTCTAAGGTTTCTTCGGTGTTCGTGAGTGGCAAATTTGGTTTTCCAATCATCAATTCATTTCATGTATCACAAGTGCCCAATACATGTGCGCCGTAAGAATGGGAGGTCCTTTCCGAAACTGGAGCATAGGAGTCCATTTGTGGCATTATGGATCATAAATGATCCCTGGATGAAGGTTCAAATAATTGCAACCAGTTCTGAGAAAATTAAAATTTTCGCTAGACTCAACATATAAACTTTGAACTGGAGGAGCTTTTAAAATCTACAAAAACACTGAACTTAGGCTTCCACCATTTTTGGTATGAGGAGTGAACTATATTCTTCACAGGTGGATGCAAGCATGCACACACGTACGTCTTTTTCTAAAAATCAAAATTTTTGTTTTATTATTCAGGGACTTCTATACAAGTATTTACGACGAAATCTTGGTATTAACCTTTTTCAGAACGCATTTATTTCTCTACATACTGTAACTGTATTGCCGTCTTATTTTATATGCCTTTGGAGGCACTACAACATGTTTAAACATGTTTACGGAATACGTTACATACATAGAGCATTTTAGTATGCAAAAGTGTTGGAAATGCTTGCAAGGAAACAATATCTAAAGTTGAATGTGCCTATTAATTTGTAGTTTAAAATAATTGGTTGTTTAAATAGACCAAGTGAGGTGTATTATAAGATGTATAATTTAGAAATTAAGGTAAGTCAGGGGAAGATGACATACTTAACAGTTATGTCCTTTTTTCAGGAAAAGGGAGCAGAGAAAAATAATATAACACGTATCTCAAGATATTGCCTGTATATTGAATTATTATTGGGAGAAACAGTAGTCAGTGTCCTTAAATGTGAGGAGATAAAAAGGTATAATTGTAACAAAACTGACATCTTACCCCATCATTAGTTCAAAATTGAACAACATGGAGGAAGATGCAACAACACGAAGTTAGAAATTAAAAAATAAAGTAAATTGATAATTTGTATTCCAACATGTAAGATACTTTATGAAATATAAATTTAACGTTTGTTAGAGACATGATACAATGAATAAAGGAGAGAAACAAACTGCTGTCTTGTAACTCTCCGTCCAGAGTTTGAATGAATTCAAGTATTCAAAACTTGCTGTCAAAATGTTTTCAATCGTTTGAAGAATGATCGGTCAGTTATCGTGATCAGTCATATGTAATTTATCAGTAGTCCTTAAGAACTTACCAAGTAGTTCTACTTATCAAGTTTACAGATAGCAGTTTCTTGTTTATGGTAGTCTGAGCTATGGTAGTCTGTTTATAGAATCACACACAGTTACACAAATGACGTGGCTATTTCTATGGATGGTAGATTAGTGAACAAACTTTACATGTACATCTGTTTCCAGGCAAGTCAGAGGGCGTTTGTTCCGCAGGTTCCAAAGAAAGTAGCAGCAATGTGTCCACAAAATAATCATGGTGAAACGACTAAAATGTAAATATGATCATAGGAGACATGAAACGCTTTTTAAATTTCGTCATCGCCGATTATGTTGGTGAGAAAAGGGCTGACACTTTGTGATTTCTGGTCATGACACAAATACCACAGTCTAATAGAAGAATGTTTTTCCAACAAAGACGTTATATTAAAAGTATAGCTACCGTAGGCAAACAAATACTGCCAACCTCGGGAGGTACATCTTTTTTAGACAGAACAAACTCTATGCCAGGTATCTTGTTGATTTTGTACGCTCGAAATTTGACAAACCCATATCACATTAAATGATAGACATTTTATCATCCGTGTTCACTGTGTCATCTACAACCAGCTTTCGACGTCGAGGTACAAACCTGTGTTAATATATGTATGGTAAGCTTCCAGCTACAAAGTTGATATTCCTGTTACATCATATGACAGTTTGGGCACAGTGGCTTTTGGTATTGGACTATTGAAATGCAGATACACCGAAGACGATGTAGCCTGTTTAAATGTTGCTCTTGTGAAGTGTGCATTCTGTTCCATTCAACATTGTTTTAAACACTTTATTAAAACTCATCATTTGCACTTTGATGGCAAATAATGGAACAAATTTGCACAACACAGAAACTTCTAGTATATACAAAATGGACAGTACGTAACTATGTGTATTCATATATAATGTTTCGACCAAATGACGTGAATCTTTTGCCAAATCTGTACAACGCGACGGACCGAGGCTGGAATGCTGATATTTCGATAGCATTGGTGATCGAGTACATAGTTTTACACATGAATGGGATGAATAACTATAATAACTGGTACAACACCAGATGTTAAATGCATTTCCAGTATGTTGTCGCCGTTCGAACATCCCGCGTGAGTATCTGCCGTGGTTTTAGGGATAACCTTCACACGTAAACAAACACACACACACACGCACGCACGCCCACGCCCACGCCCACGCCCACACCCCCACCCCACCCCCACCCACACCCACACCCACACACACCACACACACTTACGACAGAATTCGCTAATGGAATGATGATGCCAACATGAGGTTCGCGTGGTCTGGGATCTCAGGGATGTGTTGCTGCAGCGTCCTGTTCTTGTAGTTGGTTACGATGTTTCCTCTTGTAGTTACCTCGGTTGCTAGGGTTAAAATTGTCTAAAGGGTATTGAAATATCTATACAGAGTTGCCAATTTGGAGGAAAGCAATATTATCAAGGAATGTTTTCTTTTGCAGATGAGAAGCAAATGGGGAGAGTCTTGGGCGCAAAAAGTAAGGGAACTGATGAAACAGATAGGTATGGAACATATTTGAAAAAACGAGGAGTATTATTATAGGGGCTTTTGGAAAGAGGTAGAATTAAGGCTGAAAGATTTGGATAGCCAAGTTATATTACCAGAGTAAGGGATAAAAGATCATTGAAGACATATAGGGAAATAAAGACAGCGTGGGGGAGGGAGAAGTACATAGATGTGTGTAATAAGGCAGGGGAGAAGGATTTGCCTGGGCAAGGACAGGTGTTAGAAATTTGAAAGATATTAGATATGAAAAGGATACAGGGAAATGACCAATGTATTGAGAATAGGATACAGATTGGCATAGTATACTTTATTGCAAACAAAGAAAGATGTGGAGAGAAAAAATTTGGCAACAAAAGTGGGATAGTTTTAGGGATGTGGGGAGGTATTAATAACAAAGAAAATGTTATTGGTAAAAGGAGAAAAGAATGTAAGAAATATAGGTGAATATGTGGAGAAAGTTATAGAGAAATGGTTAAGATTAATGTAGAATAACTAACAAGTAAGGACTGGAAAACTAGAACGAGGGTTACAAGGTGAGGAGGATCATCAATACACGGAAAACCAGGGGTTATGTGTATTGAGGCCGACACTTGGGGCAAGCAGGGAGGAAGTGTATGTTAGACGTGAATAAGTTATATTGTTATTGTGTGAAAGAAATGTTACAAATGCCAATATATCAATGAAATTGTATGTAGAAGAAAGATGAGAAGTAAATACAAATAGCAAACAAATTACCTCGTTTGCTCTAGTGTTCACATGAAGATAAAGTCTAAACTCGCGTGCGGTCTCGGATGGGCAGAGATGAGTAATTTGTTACATGAATTAAATAATTGTTTTAACTTTCCTTTCAAAATTTAAATTTTAATTACTTGAGTAGTTTACATAAACTCGTCGTAACACCAAATTAATATACACCTTTGGAAGCGTCGATACTCTTTTCTACAATTATACTATATTCTCTATGGCGTCTGTTTACAAGTCTATGTACCGAATAACATTTTGCGTCCGCCCACGACAGAGTCTTTGCGCAGAAACACGCCAAATTTGGCTAGTCCAAATTTGCTATGGCAAATTCAACAACCTCTCATTGGTCCACGTTATATATTAATAACCATATTTGGTAATATTTAGATTTTTTTGGTTCATTTAACATTCAATGAAATTAGATCTAAAATAACTACTTCACACTTCAAATATATAAGAATCCGAACAAATTAAGTGTTTGGATATAAAAATAAATATTTGAAAAAAGCTTTGAAAAATACATTGAAATATATTCGCTAAAATCTGGTCTAAGCGAATCATTTATAACTGAAACGAAATTACTAGTATACTAAACAAATACAAGTATGAACCATGCCAATCTTTACAGAAACTAAAGTATCAAAATATGAATCATAAGAATAAAGTAATACTAAAATTCGCCAAATTCAAGTATTTCTGAATCCAAGCCTGAAGGGTAGATAGAATTCCCCGAGCCAGGTAAAATTTGTTCCCACCATGCTACATATGGTGACTAATAGAAATATAATCGATAAACAATGAAAACAAGGTATAATCAGCACAACTATTATGATCCAAATTGTAAGTAAACAGATAAAGCTGAATATTTGGCCCAATATATCTGCACGTTAAAAAGTGTTCAAACATGAAGAATACAGAGATTTTATTTTACATAAAGACAATAGTCGTTTTGTACCTTTTTAATATATAAGATCCATTTACTCATGTGTAGCTCTTAAGCTGTGTTTCTTCTTTTGTTTTCGGAACAGGCGTAATACATTTTACTTACTTTCTCTGGCGCGTTAATCTTTCTAATTCCTTCCTGGAATCCACTAAGCCTCCTTTTTGATCTGAGGAGTTAAACTTGATCAGCCAGAGAACGGCTTCTTTTGAGGCACTCGCAGTCACGTGAGGTGAACCAAAAACTTTCGTGACTAGCATTGCCATTAAGCTGATTCCTTCTGCCAAGTTTCCATTCTCACCCGATCAACAGGAATAATGGAGTCCGCCCTTAGCGTGTCCTCAGCTGAGAAATGGTTTCACTTTGCTCTCAAAAACGTGTGATCCTTAAGGTCAAACAAGTCTAAAAGTAAGCGTCAGCTGTTTCCTTAGCTTAATTTTATCTGACCGTGATCCACAATGGCATATCGATTACATTTAGTAGACTCTTTCTTATGTTTAAGCAGCTTTACCTATTTATACCGATATTTCACTGAAGATAAACGGTTTAAGAACCTCTGAAGCAATTTTAGAAAAAGCTTCACGTGTGTATGTCTATGTACAGCAAAATATAAATCCCATATGTAACTATCAGACTTAGTATTCAAGTTCAGTATCTTCCAATGAAAAAATATGCCTTTTTTAAAATCTCCCCATAAGTCACAAGTTCTACCAAACCTTAATAAAATGAAATATATTTGAGATACTTAAATAGAAAATAAAATGTTTACCAAAATGTTTTGGGAAGCATTTACGTTTTAAATTACTTTTGTACATTAGTAAATCCTTAGACATACAGAATGACAGACAACAGACAGACGTTTATGCACAGACTACATAAAAACAGTATTACGCATTTAAATATAAAATTTATGGCATATACCATATTCTTGTAGCGTTAACTGCAACTATCATGAGTCTAGTAAATTAAAAAGTTATTATATGCCACTACACATAGATACTGTCACGTGTATGGTTGAAGAATACTTGGGAACAGATCAAATTCTGAAATCTTATTATTTAATGCTCACTTCCCCTGACTTGACTCGTTTGCACAATCTGAAGTTCTTAATTCTACTGATTTATGATAACAGCATTTTGCCAGATTTCACAAGATTTCATCTTACAACATCAGTTTCCTGTTTACTCATATCGACCATGTACAGGGGTCCAACATGGACTAAATTAATCTGAGTCACGTAGACGCGGAATTGCAGTTAGGGTGCTCACTTTCTTCTCGGGCAGCAAGCCAGGTGAAAAGACGATTGGATATCGACGCTTCGGTAGTGTGCATCTCTCCCATCATCATGATATTTATGAAATGTTATAACCACAAATGAAATACTGGATATAACACAAATATAAACAAAGACAAAACACTATCAAAATTCGCATTACGGAACAAAAGACTTTTCAGTAAATTAAATGCCAGCTCAGGAGATGGCGTGAGTATAGAAAATTAACTGATTCAATGAAATGTAACTACAGATGTATTATTTTATCCTGAAAGGAATCCTGCGCGGCAGGGATGAGTAGTAACTGTGGTGGGGATAGTGCACCTATCGCCACAATACGTCACACGCGTAAGATTACGAGAGGGGAGGGCGGTGCACAAGATATCTAAAAACAAATTTCATTCTCGAAGCCAGCTTTGCAGCTCTTATAAACTAAGTTGTAATTCTTACTATGGTAGTAATCTCCACGCTTTTGTTAGATCTTAAATAGTACATAGGCATTTGGAACAAAACCCTGTTCTCCTCCAGCAGGCATGATAAACAACTGTCGGCCTTTCAATATCGCTGCAGAGTCACTGTAACGTATTTCACTCCAAGCATATGGTCTAGTATGTGCTGTACTTATATAATTTTTATCCATATAAACTACATAAACTTCACTTCGATATCTCCGAATATTTCGTAAATACTTAAACCTTTTTGCACGTATGGTGTGATGTTCGATTACAATTTGTCTGTCACGCTCAGTGTTCTTTTTTCAAATAATCCTAGCTTCAAAAGAACTCTTCTTAGTGTTCAGACACTGCCTTGGAAGTCAGTAGAATTTTTAGCTTCATAAGCACTTTCTTCAAAGTTAGTCCTTGTTCTTATGTGCTTTAAAAATTATTCATAGTTCGCCTAACTACTTCTGAATTAAAACATCCAAATTAGATTTTGTGCATGTTCGTAATCCTTTTTTACTGGACATAGAGAAGGACTTTTTTGCATTAGCACCAATGGCTTTTCTTTCCTTAATAACTCACATAAACTGCTTTCAGACACAACTGTTGCCTCAGATACCCCAGATTTTTATAGCTGACCGAGACCATTGTTCCTTTTTTATAAATCTATGGATATTGGTTATCACTTCTCGTGTTTTTAAATGTAGCACTTTATTTCCTAATGTGCTGCTAGGAGGCGTAATTTATAAATGCTCTCTTGGAACCAGAAGACAAGCACATTTTGAAACAAGCTGTAGTGTTACCGACTAGCTCTGCACGTGTTTAGTTGCTCGCAACTGACCTACCCTCCCCTCCAGTTAAAACCGTTCTGAGGTGGACTCGTCCAGATACCACTGCGCATCCCTCTGCACTTTTCAAGATAAAAAAATGCATCTGTACTTAACTTGATTGTCGAGCTGTATTGATCTTTGCTTCTTAAATAGACGAATTTCCATTTTTTCCAAGAGGAGCTGAACTTAAATCTAGCATCACGATTAAGCGTGCTCTGCTCAGAGGAAATCGCCAAAGCCTCCTTAATTCTCCGCTCACAGTAACTGTTGCATATTGCCAAGATGGTGGTCTCCCGTTAATTGGCTCTGTGGTCGTTATCAAAACAATGCGCTGCCAGCCAATACTTCTCAGGTTGCATTAAACGAATGCTCCGTTCATGTTCAATTATTCTGGTAGCAATGGTCCTTCCGGTCTGAAAGGAGCACGCTTAATCGTGATGGTGCAGTTCAGCTCCTCTTGGAAACCGGCCTTAAAAATGGAAATCCGTCTACTTAGGAAGCAAAAATCAATACACCTTGATAATCAAGTTAAGTAGCTACGTTTCTTTGACACAACTTTGTATACTCACGCCATCTCCTGACCTGGCATTTAATTTACTGAAAACGTTCTTTTGTTCGGTAATGCGAATTTTGATAGTGTTTTGTCTTTGCTTATATTTGTGTTCTATCCAGTATTTCATTTGTGGTTATAACATTTTATAAATATCCTAATGATGGGAGAGATGCACACTCCCGAAACTTCGATATCTATTCGTCTTTTCACGTGGCTTGCTGCCCGAGAGTAAAGTGAGCATATTCTTCACCAGGAAAGCTTCAGGTCTTATTTTGCAATCAGGATGTTTTGGAGGAATATGATAATGCTTAGCTTTGCTTGGGAAATGTCTACGTAACTTCTTTAGCGTGGGGGTGCTGATTTTGCTATAGATCTACATGTTGAAAGTAACAGTATTTAAAGACATTTCAGCAGTCGTGGGTCATTCTAGTTGGGTTCATCCGGAGGTAACGCTGATCTTAGATTTGGGCCTGTCATACCGCCCTCCAATGACGGCTACTCGACACGTCTCATCCTCTAACTATACACGGCTACACACCCTCAAAGTAAGCCCGCAGGGGTCTTTAGCATAATCACGTAATTGTTATCACTACTTAGCTCCTAAGTAACCTCAAGACCTAAGAGGTGCCTTCAACTTCAACTCAGTAGTTAGAATACACTAAATACGTATATTATAGAACCCGATTTTCCTCTACTTATCTCTAATCAAGCTCCTAACTTACTCTAACACTTAGCACTAAAATCTGCTCCCACATCTTCCCAGCTACGCTCCTAGTTACAGGGCATATTGTGACCTTCCGTTAGATACACTTTAAGTATAAAATTTACTCACCTGTAATATTATTTCAATGCTTGAGATGAACACAAATACACAGAAAAAACATTCTGTTAACATTAGAACTCAAAAGCACAAAATCCGAAAAATCTAAGCTTGATGTTCATTAATAAAGCTACATCATTATCTTCAACTAAAGCATTGTTTTATAAAATAGCGACAAGAAAATTCCGACATAACAAACTATTGTTTAATTTATTTTCTCAAGAAAAGGTATAAATATTTTTACTAACAAAATTGAAATTGAGTTTTTATTTAGGACGCTCATTAGCTGCTGCGTTTCTCAGCGTCCCATTCTATATTGGGCGTGAAAGACCCTTATCTTTGTTCATAGGCCTCCTTATGAGGCCTTTTAGGTGCCAGACGCGGGACCACTTACTTTACTTCGCAAAGGAAGGGAGCCATGCTAAGGATTTTTTACGCCATAATAAACAATCGCCCTCCTTGGGGCTCGAACCCGCGACATCTGAAACCAGAGTATATAATGTAACTGCTACATATTTGATTATCATATTCCGTATATTAGATAATTGTATGAGATATTTTTAATATATTGTGAACGACCTGTTAAGTTCCCTTTATTAGGAAGGAATTTTGTATAATTTTGCTTTTAAAAATTTGTCGCTGTTCAATTGTTTACTTTTTCGATATTATGGTACAAGTATTCCAATACTGTTTTAAATAACTTTCCTTCTGTTTCCTCTGTTCACGATATATCATTAGCGAAATGTGTATTAAACTTGTTTGTGCAAAGACTGGCCTCGATTGTCATCCACTAGATAGATATATAAGTGTTCATAAGGAGAGATTTAGAATCTATCCTACAAATAAATAATGAAAGGTAAAGAAAGTTTCCTGAATGTATCTTAAAAATATTTTTCTGTTTTAATTTTAAGTTATCATAGTTTTGAGAAATTTAATATTACTGTCCTAGAATATATAATTAGGAAATTAAATGTAGACAAAGGAGGTGCATTGATATATAAATGCATACAGATAGCCGCTAATGCCGATGACTTAATATCATGCCAAGGTCTTGTCAAGTCTTAATACAATAAATATACTTGAACAAACAGCAGAATAAGTTGGTTTCCAAGCACAGTTCTAAAACAAAAATTTTAACACAACTAAAGATAGAAATTAATATAAAAGAACAATTTAGAGACACTAATAATTTTGAAGAGGAGAAGAAACGTTCGTCTTTAGGTATAATTATAACAAATAATATCGATGTAACGGAAATGTTACATTCGTGGGGCTGGAGGTGAGGATGATGCTGCGATTCTGCGACAAAAGATGTTCTTCCTGCGTCCTGTCCTTAGGGATGGTGCCCATGTTCCAGGTCTCGCAGTCGTTTTCACCTAAGCTTTTGCTCAGATCCGCCGTCTTAGGATGAGCAATTCCTTAAGACTTTACCATGACTGCTGCTCCAGTCTTTACATGAGAAAAACTCTGAATTCAGGCATGGTCTCAATCGAGGGAATTAACTTTTCTTCTGTTGAGGAAATAGTTCCATTTTTCTTTTTAAATTAATATAATTGCATCTTTGAATTTGAGTAACAAATTTAGAGAATACGTCATGATGTAGATATGCAATAAACTTGTTCAATATAATTGAATTGCATTGACACAGAAATTGTGAATATAGTTTATAATCTCTATAGATTTTTATCTACACGCCGTTCCGACACAGAATTATACATCTGTTCCGTTCGAAGTTACACACTCAAAAGATGTCTCTTTCCTTTCGACATTACACCATCATAAGACGCTATCTTTGTTAGCTCCTTCTCCAAGATTATTGATTTTTTCTCCTTTCGTTGCTATAACTACCAAACAAAGTTGTTTTTCACTGGTCCACGTCAACACCAGTAACCACCAATACTAACACATTGCATCATGCCATGACCCACTGAATTTCACCTTAAATTTCTTATGTATATTAACTTTTCCATATCAATCCTTGAACCACCATTTAATATATTTAAATATTTTCAACTCTCGGGGCCTAAACCAAAACAATTGTTACAACGATAAAACACAAGAAATGCGAAACGGAATACACAGAGCAAGCAAGGCATATTAGGTTCTTTTATCAATTTTAAAATCGAAATTTATACATAGAAAAAATACGATTATACAAAACATGCAGTAAAACTCATAGTTATTTATGGAAATCTGGATAATGACAAAGCCGACCGAAACCAATTTTAACACAGTTGAAAGAAAGACCTTAAGTAGAATTTATGCACTTATAAATGAGAATGGAATATAGAGAATGAGGTAAAAGGTAATAATGACCTTTTCAAAGAACCGGGACTATCCACGGTGGTAAAATTAATATGACCACGGTGGGCGGAGCATGTACAAAAGTGAAGGACACACGTAAGAAAGTGATGTTTGGAAAAAAACCGGTAGAAAAGACTAGAAAAATGTGGTAGGATTCAGTGAAAGTGTATAGTTATCAGCTCCTAAATTGAAAAACTGCAAACGCGTAGCCCTTTTGGACTGTAGCGGAAGAAGTTTACCTCTTGCATTTTTATTTTCAGAAAATTATTATATTGCATTTCCCTCTGGTATAGAGATTACCTTTTAAATTTAGTTCCTCCAAAGTATATATCGGACGATGAATGAAATGTGTGAAATGATTACTCAAATAAATCCAGGGTCCATAGAGCTTAGAGTTACCTGACATTCATCTTTCAGGATAAGGGAAAGCCCTGGAAAAATACTGTGACTGTGTTGGTTTGTAGAAATAATAGTCCAATTTGCAGAAATTCAAATGTTCTTTATTTGCGTAAATACACACTCTGATCAATTCTCACGTCGCAACATTACGTCACATACACACCACAATCTACCAAGGTCGATGACAATAACAAACAGCGTTTTGATTACATCAGCCCTCGTTACAACAACACTCTACAGCTGTTTACTGCTGTTCGCGACTGACTCTTGGCGAGTCATTACATTCTTAAATACCCCATTGATAGATTCAAGATATTTCCGGAACAATAAAGAAAACGAAAAATCTCTATCAATCAAGCTGTCACCATATATTTCCATTTATCTCTGTTTTGACAGACATTTATCTCGCGCTATCTTTAACTGCTTATGGAAGCTCTTTATTACCGTGAAAACTATCCGTCTGTTATCTATTTGCGCCGAAACTTTTATGCCCGTCGCCGCGATAGTACCTTATCCAGATAACGTACAGATGTATTTTTTTATCTTGAAAAGTGCAGAGCGATCCACAGTGGTATCTGGACGAGTCTACCTCAGAACGGTTGCGACTGGAGGGGAGGGCAGGTCAGTTGTGTACCAGTTGCGAGCAACTAAACACGTGCAGAGCTACTCGGTAACACTACAGCTTGTTTCAAAATGTGCTTGTCTCCTGGTTCCAAGAGAGCATTTATAAATGACGCCTCCTAGCAGCACATTAGGAAATAAAGTGCTACTTTTAAAAACACGAGAAGTAATAACCAATATCCATAGATTTATAAAAAAGGAACAATGGTCTGGGTCAGCTATAAAATCTGGGGAAGGGTATCTGAGGCAACAGTTGTGTCTGAAAGCAGTTTAGGAGAGTTATTAAGGAAAGAAAAGCCATTGGTGCTAGTTAAACAACGTCCTTCTCTATGCCCAGTAAACAAAGATTAAGAACATGCACAAAATCTAATTTGGATGTTTTAATTCAGAAGTAGTTAGGTGAACTATGAATAATTTTTAAAGCACAGAAAAACAAAGACCAACTTTGAAGAAAGTGCTTATGAAGCTAAAAATTCTACTGACTTCCAAGGCAGTGTCTGAACATTATGAAGAGTTGTTTTGAAGCTAGGATTATTTGAAAAAAAAAAGAAACACTAAGCCTGACAAACAAATTTTAATCGAACATCGCACCATACGTGCAAAAAGGCTTAAGTATTTACGAAATATTCGGAGATATCGAAATGAAGTTTATACAGTTTATATGGATGAAACTTACATAAGTATAGCACATACTGGACCATATGCCTGGAGTGAAATACGTTACAGGGACTCTGCAGCGATACTGAAAGTCCGACAGTTGTTTATCATGCCTGCTGGAGGAGAACAGGGTTTTGTTCCAAATGTCTATGTACTATTTAAGATCCAACAAAAGCATGGAGATTACTACCATAGTAAGAATTACAACTTAGTTTATAAGAGCTGCAAAACTGGCTTTGAGAATGAAATTTGTTTTTAGACACCTTATGCACCGCCCTCCCCTCTGGTAATCTTATACGTGTGACGCATTTTGGCGATAGGTGCACTATCCCAACCCAGTTGCTACACATCCCTACCGCGCAGGATTCCTGTCAAAATAAAATAATACATCTGTAGCCTGGCCGAAATTCAGGCTCTGAAGCACTTGAACGTGAGGCTCATCCACGCTACCGAGGTGGGCTCTAATACAGATGTGAAGATTCCGTACTTACTTTCTATTTTTTTGCCAATTTATAGTAATGGTTAAAACACAGAGAACAGCTGAGGTACTTTAGTGAAAGTTAACATTCTTGCTTGCAGCACAGAGAGTGAAAAGACATTGTTACGTGCAGCTGTTTGACCAATAGTTACTAGATTAACCATATAGGGTTTAGACTAACCGGCTCACTTGTATGCTACGTGGCAGGTTTTTAGACGAACTCAGTCGAGGTGTGTGATCTGCTTTTTAGCTTCTTCTTCGACTTCCTGTTCCTCTGCGTGCACCAAGTATTTTGACAAACTAATCCGACGTTATTTTCAGGGTTTAATGTGCTATTTGAAATGCTTTGAAAGCGTCTCTCCCCATAATCCAGCATGCGTTTGGTATATGAAGCCTGCTAATAAAATGAAGCAAACGTTTTTCATTTCTTCTTTTTTTATCTAATGAACTGCGTTAAAGGGTTAGTTTATTAACTTTGCACTGGATAGAAGTTAGTAATATGAAACAGGATTGCGAAAGTGTTTCGTGGTCCGATACAAAAGACCTTTGTAGCCTCATCCCTTCTCATTTCATTCTCTCTTGTATTTAATTAATTCTCCCAAGCGCTAAAGGCAAGTTCATAACTTTTGCTTGCACGAGTTGGCACTGCAAACGTTCCCGCTTTTATAAATACAAGTAAACAATATCTGGAAACACACCAGTCTAAGTCAAGCATGATGTAATTAAAACCTGAAAAGACTTCCTTATAATTTACATATTAATTACACTTCCGTAAGTTCCTTGTAGCAATATTTTTCGCACCTAAGAACGGTTCAGAATTCCATTAATTTTTATTCTGCAATTCTAATCGTTATATGTTTGCAAGAGATAAGTATGAATTGTGTATCTTTTAACCCTCGAGTAATTGCGTGGTGATTTGTGACATGAGTGGTCGCGTGGGCTACATATGTAGCCTGTACCTATGCATTGTTTATAATTGTTTTAATAACCTTCTGGGATATTCTCCTTGATACAGAATGTCTACCGCACATGTGCGGAACTGCGATCGCAGCGCTGCAGTTGAGGTAAATTGAAACAGAACTTACTTTCTGTTGTAGTAAAAACGTTTTAAAGGAAATGCAGTAGCTTGCCTTATGTAATCACATGAAAATAATTTCAGGACCTTTAAAACATATTTATAAGCAGATACTGGGAAGAACAGAACTGACCATTTGACGTTTTATTAGTTTATAAAATAATTAGGAAACACAAAATGTTACATCCAGCAATTAATGACAAATATATAATGGAATATGTTAGCAACACATGTTGGCAAAAACGTTCAGTACTACTTAGTTATAAGTAAACCAAATATTTATTCTGAAATTACTGATTGCTGATAGCAATGAGAATATTAAAAGGAAAGCAGAGTTTAAAAAGAACAGAAATCAAGGAACAAATGAAACTGAAAGTTCACATTTTTTTCAGACCATGAACACAGACTAATAGAAGTAAAAACAAATAAAACCTTCGGAATAGGTATAGAGGTTCATTTTCTAGATCAGAAACATCACAATGGAAAATAATTTCGTCAGGAAAAAAATAAAAGTTCATACACAGAGGTAGACTTGTTCAAGTAAATGTTATATATATGGGAGGGCTTGATAGGCCTATAGGAGAAATCAACAATTCAGATGAAGGCATAATTCGAGGAATGTATAATGGACGTCCGTAAAATACTATGACAGTGGGAGAGAAATAGTAGTGGGAGAAATTCAGCGACAGAAGGATATGGTAGGAAATACCCAAAATCAGAGGTGAACAAAACTCCTCTTTTTTTTTTTTTTTTTTTTTTTTTTTTTTTTGGTTGTTGTAATTTACGTTCTCCAACGTTAAGTCATATCGGACGATGAATGGAATGGGTGAAATGATGATCAAATGAGTCCGGCGTCCATAGAGCTTAGAGTTACCCGACATTCGTCTTTCAGGACAAGGGAGAACCCCGGAAAAAACCTTATGCAGGTAACTCACCCTGACCGAGATTCGAACTCAGGACCTCTTGAACGTGAGCAGACATGCTAGGACCACGCTACCGAGGCGGGCTAAACTACTTATCGATATAGCCCATTAGGAAAATATGCAATAAGTAGCACACAGTGAAGTACCAGGTGGGTTAGTTATTATCTTCTAATAGAGAAGATACTATAACTTTCACAAAAGGCTTTGCACCTTTAAAAGTCATGTAAGGAAAGGAAGCAGAACCAATATTTTAGAAGGTACTTAAGAATGAAGTTGTTCATAAATTTCAGTTAAGTGAGGAAGATGGGGATATAATTGCTTCTAAACGAATTAGACCAAGGTAGAAAAAAGAAAGGGAAGGTAAGTGGGAACCTGAAGAAGGTAATTTAGTTACAGTAAAAGTTAAAAAAAATGTCAAGCCTGCTGCATTGTCCTGTAGAACTGTCAAATGCTCATTAATATTGGTAATTTATGTTGTAGATGAAATTTATTGGAAATGGTTATTGTAAATATGCATGATGTGGAAGAAAAGGTTCCTAAAATTGTGAATGTACCATAAGTAAAGAAATTTCAAATATTGGTCTAAGTAGGTCACAGTGAAATTAAAGTGCAGTGAATTCAGCAAAATTGGATTCCGCATTTAAATCAAATATCGTAACAAAGACAAACTATACAAACAAGGAAAGACTAATGGAAATTGTCATAAATTCAGAAGAGAAAACACTGTAAAATTACCATAGTAAATCAAGCGTAAGAATACTTGTACTTATGAATCAGCGAATGAACTATTCACGGAACGTTTGTGTGCAGCCATGAGTTTTAAAAAAGCATTTATAAAAATAAAGTATGAAATTTCAAAAGGTTGCCGATACATGATCAAATAAATTTAGAGTGAAACTATGATAAACGTATTCATTGTTATATTATGGAATTTATGAAACGGAATTATAGGTTATTTTGATTCAGATATTATCATATTTTAAAAGTGTGGAACATAGAAAATATCTTGAGGGTTGCGATTTTTCACAGGAAACATACTTAAATAAGGATTAATTAGTACCATTACATAAATCACATACATAATAATTACAATTGTTATTTTGATGTTTTAAATTTTATCTTTATTGTGTCAGCTGTTAGATCATAGATAAGAGATCTAGATAGATCATAGAGTGCCATAAACCAATCAGGAAGAAAAACAACAACAGATGTGGACAGATTCGAAGGCTACTGTTCACACTTCCGTACCCGTCAAAATGACGGATGGCGGTCTTTTTTTTAATATATTTATTAGATCGGTCAGCAATAATAT
The DNA here is from genome assembly GCA_030765055.1 of Mantis religiosa. Classification (NCBI taxonomy): domain Eukaryota; kingdom Metazoa; phylum Arthropoda; class Insecta; order Mantodea; family Mantidae; genus Mantis; species Mantis religiosa. The sequence continues at coordinate 34,518,380 of CM060951.1, read as the reverse complement.
ATGCTTTACAGATCTGAGTGAACAGATACAAAATAAACACAGAGTAATAACAGTAGACGTAGGACAATGTGCCTCCTCTGAACTAAAACAAATGTGTTATTGCACTAATATAAATGTGGCACTGGAATAATAAAATGGTATACATACTTCCATAGTGAGAATTTACATAGTAGAACAGAATAATAGAAAAGATAAATTGAAACAGTAGATTATTCAGAAGTGGAAGTGTCATCACTGTAAAGCAGGTCCTGTGGTAGTCGTCGCTTCAGTCGCGTTGGCCGGCGACTTCGGACGCCGATGTTATACGTCACAGCTCCTGGGACGTGGTGTAGATTGTAGAAGAAGCGTCGAGCAGTCTGTCGGATGAAATGGTGGAGAGGAGGAAGTCCCAGCTCGTGATGCAGCTGCTGGTTGCGGACAAACCAAGGAGCATTGGTGGCGATTCGCAAAAATCGACTCTGGATGACCTGTAGACGCCTCAGGTGACAAGTACTGGCAGCCCCCCAGACCTGGCAGGCATAAGTAATAAGAGGTCGAACCAGAGATTTGTATAGGAGCAGTGAAGATTCTAAAACAAGTGAAGTATGTTTGTGAAATAATGGAGAAAGTTGTGAAAGACGAGCGGATGCCAGGGTAATGGTGTGGTCAATATGAGGCTTCCACGTAAGCCGAATGTTCAGTAACACTCCAAGGTACTTGACTGGTGTAGGTGAAGGGAGCCACGGCACAAGATCAGTCAGAAGGCGTATAGGCGGAGGGGGATTATAGCGGCGTAAAGTAAAAATCTTGGCTTCAGTTTTCTGGGTATTAAGGGAGATGCACCAATTTTGACACCATTGAACGAGGCGATCGAGAGAGAGCTGTAAGGTTCGTACAGCAGAATGTAGATCGGAATGAGAGTAAAATAAAACAGTGTCGTCAGCATACAGGGCAATTGAGGTTGGAGCCATGTTTGGAATATCAGAGGTGTAAATACTAAACAGCGTTGGTGCCAGTATGGAACCTTGTGGAACGCCTGCTGCAATACGACGCTCAGTTGAAAGAGTGCCTCCAATGCGCACCGCAAAAGTGCGATCAGTGAGAAAACTGGTAATAATGTGGATTAAGTAGTCCGGGAGACCAATGCGATAGAGTTTAAGTAGCAAGCCAGAAGGCGGTCCTTCTAGTAGGAGTTGTTTGTGCCAGGTTTTAGAAAGCTCCAAAATGCTTAATTCTTTGTGGACGGGTTTTTCATAACTATTTATTAAAAGACGTAGAACATAGGAAGTGTAGAAAAAAGCATAAGCAAGAAATAAGGCTTCTAAAGCAGTGCTCTAGCTATTGCCATGAATTAGTTTTTGTAAGGGCGCTGATGACCAAGCAGTTGAACGCTCTTATATCCAAATCATCATAAATCAGCGCATCCGTCAAAATGACGGCTGCGGTGCTTCTAGTGTTAAGCACATGACTGTAAATACCTCATGAAAAGTATCTTTTTTATTGTTAGCAATGTTTTGTTTTAATGTTTATTAGGTTAAACTGTGTCACACGTTAACAGTTGTTTATATGGAAGTAATCAATACGTACTACGTCGCACTTTCTGTGCTGTAGAGAAAACAATAAGACTAACATATCACTCAAATCAGAAATGAATACTTTGAAATGAAACCTTTACACAGTCGAATGAAGCTTGACTATAATGGTAATAAAACACTCATATCATAATTATTAACAGAGTAAGAGAACTGAAGCGAAGTTATAATAATGTAGTGCCACATAGTTTACTTATTTGTAAGCTAGCTAATACAGGAATTGACAAACGCGTAGTATTGTGGGTTAAACATTTTTTGAAAGAACGCAAAAAGTTAAAGTAGGTAAAGAGCTGTCCGATAGGGGAACCGTAAGTTCGGGTGTGCCGCAAGGCTCAGTACTAGGACCTTTACTGTTTCTCGTTTTGGTTCATTTATAATAAAATTCGGAATACAGTGCATGAAACCGCTCTTCAGGATGATTTAAATGAAATCTGTAATTGGGCTGCGGCTAACAAAATGTCAATTAATGCCAAGAAAAGTAAGTCCATTGGTTTTAGTAGAACTAAAGGCAAAATTATTGTTAACTATCACATGGGAGGGGTGCAAATTCCACAGGTGGACAGCTGCAAATACTTGGGAGTGTATCTGGCATGTAATGCTGGATGGGACGAACAAGTAAATTCCACATCTAGGAATGCGTGGAAGGCATTACATTTCGTAATGAGAATATTGAAAAAGGGGAGCGCTAGGTCCAGGGAAATTGCCTACAAGGTCTTAGTGCGGCCGGTTATGGAATATGGAGTAGCATGCTGGGACCCGTATAGAGCTAACCAAATCGATCCATTAGAGAAAAAGACAGAAGAGGGCAATAAAATTCATAAAAAGAGACAAGTATTTTGGACCTATAAAAGGAGATGAGACTAAATGGGAGGAATTAAGAATTAGACGTAAAAAACATAGGTTGGTAGCATTATTCAAAGCTGAAGCTGGTGTAAAGGCATGGGCGGACGTTAGTGTAAGGTTAGATAATCCGGATTATTATGGACGAAACGATCATAGGTATAAAATTAAGGGTAGAAGATACATAATCGACGTAGGAAAATTTTCTTTTGTTAATAGAACCATTGAAGAATGGAATGAATTGCCTGTAGCAGTCTTTCAGGGCTGTCCCCTGTCGCTGAAGTTTAGAAAAAATCTAGATGGTTTATAGTTTAACTTTTAAATTATAATGATATATAATATGTAAATAGAGAAGCAATTAGGTATGTTTTAAGTGACTAAAGTTAAAATATGTTTGTATTGTTTATTGTGTTATTGTTGTAAATCTAGTATTTGTAATTTGATCTGTATTCTTAACTCTGCCACCGGGTAGTACCCAATTGCAGCAAATAAATACATACATACATAATACTCAGGTTTTAATTACTACCATTATAGTCTCGTTGCATAATATACTATAGTAAAGTTGCATTTTGTAGGACGTGACTCATTATACTTGTGGCTAATTTTATAATTCAAGCATCTTGGATGAAAAGTCTTATGCTTGGTGACAATACTGTGAATGAAATAGACACCAGAGTTTCTTTAACGTCCTTTAACCGCTTAGGTCATATCAGATGATTAATGAAATAGGTGAAATGATGCCCAAATGCGCCCAGGGTCCTTAGACCTTAGAGTTACCCTACATATATCTTGTAGGATAAGAGAACACCCCTGTAAAAGCCTCGCCCAGATAAGTCACACTGACCTAGATTCGAACATGGGACCTCTTGAACGTGAGGCAGTCATACTACCACCTACGCCACAGAGGTGGGTGGTAATTATAAGTTCAACATCAAAGGAGATTTGAGACATCACTGCCTATGTGGAATACAATAGAAATGCTGTAAGAACCCACGTCGACTTGATATCTGCCAAATTCCTTTTTGTGGAAATAACTTATAAAACGACATCCGGTAGCCTGAGTACATGGACCAACTGCAGAGTTTTATGCAGCTCGAATTTTATGGACTGGAAAGAAAGTCAACTCAGCGACAGTTTTATGCGGGGGAAACTTCGAAACTGTCAAAACAAAGAATTGCCTAAGAAAGATCATAAAAGTCCTATGTAAAAATCTCAACTTCCGAGATTGAGCTCCTAATAAGTTTTCAACAATGTGAATTCTTAGAACCCACGTTTTATGGTTTCATGGTAACATATGTGTTGCAAATTGACAAACATAGTCAATTCTGAAGTTATCACAAATAACGCAAGAAGCATTTGTTTTTATCTACTTAGAGAAGTTCGGAGTCATATGTTACTCTAGTTATTGAGATTATTTCGAATAAAATAATGAAGGATTTGTTGCTGAAACTTTTATCGAGATAGAGATGTTTCCTTGTTTAAAATCAAACAACTATCTTCAGACAGAGACTGGTGTAACAGAGGTACATAAACTGCACGTAAATTCAAGTCAATGAAGTTATAACGTTATTTATCCGTTTTGTCCACAGAGTTATAAAAATAAGTTTATGCATTTCCTGTTTTATGTCGATTATGATATAAAGGACTAAAGAATGAATTTAGCATTAAGAAGGAGGGGGAAAAGCGAAGGAGAGAGCGAATGAAGGAAGGAAGTTGGTCTATACAATAGCATGGGTCTGACAACACCTCCAGTCATCTGTTTACTGCTATGACGGCCCTCTACCGACAGGAGCATTGAGGTGAGATAACAGTTGTCCTAATTTAGGTATCCCGGAATCCCCCTACCTATCAGGAAAAACTATGAAACTGCCGTGGTGAGAGTGGGAAGTCGACAGAAATCGAAGCTGGTCCCACCAGAAAATGAGCCTCGCACGTTTCCGTGAAGCCACCTTCTTCGATTGTTGTACATAACTTTACATTTTTCTTCTTTATCAGATTCTTATATATTGTGAAGATATCTGAGTAATTTGCAGTGTTGCCATAGGTACGGTGCGTAGTCGTTAAATTGTATACTAGAGTGTTCTGTTTCTAAGTGCACTATTTCAGTAGAAAAAGTCTACCAATGTTACAACAACAACAACAACAACAACGATGATGATGATGATGATGATGATGATGATGATGATGATGCTGATGATAATGATAATGATAATGATAATGATAATGATAATGATAATGATGATGATAATAATGATGATGATAATAATGATGATGATAATAATGATAATAATGATAATAATGATAATAATAATAATGATAATAATAATGATAATAATAATGATAATAATAATGATAATAATAATGATAATAATAATAATAATGATAATAATAATAATAATAATAATAATAATAATAATAATAATAATAATAATAATAATAATAATAATAATAATAATAATAATAATAATAATAATAATAATAATAATAATAATAATAATAATAATAATAATAATAATAATAATAATAATAATAATAATAATAATAATAATAATAATAATAATAATAATAATAATAATAATAATAATAATAATAATAATAATAATAATAATAATAATAATAATAATAATAATAATAATAATAATAATAATAATAATAATAATAATAATAATAATAATAATAATAATAATAATAATAATAATAATAATAATAATAATAATAATAATAATAATAATAATAATAATAATAATAATAATAATAATAATAATAATAATAATAATAATAATAATAATAATAATAATAATAATAATAATAATAATAATAATAATAATAATAATAATAATAATAATAATAATAATAATAATAATAATAATAATAATAATAATAATAATAATAATAATAATAATAATAAAAATAATAACCCATGGCGTAAGAGTCCATTGAGGGCCAAAGACTACCAACCCGACTGCCGGCCTCACGCCCACATACGCAAGATGGAAATGGGTGATCAACCAACCGATACGGGAAAGAGATGTGGTCAGCATCTCTCGACATCCCCAGCCGGAATGTTGGTTTTCGTGACCAGGACCGCTTACTTAGCGTAAACTCCTCACATTTCTTACGATGCCGAGTGGGCAGCGGTCTTATATCCGGGGCTTAAAATCCGCAACCCGAAGGGTGGGATCGAACATATGCCGCATTCGGTGGCAGGGAAACACAGCATGATGCCGTACTCCACTAGCCACGGTGCAGGACGTATACTATTTATTAGTTGTCTGAGTTTTCAAAAACGTACTCTTTTCTCAAATGAGAGATCGCTATTATATTTTTTTCTTGTGCTGAGAAAGATTTTAAAGCTATCACGTAGAAACGAGTATTTAAATTTTTTCCATCGGTTATCTAATGCATAGTTCTACGACAGTGTAAATTAGAATTATAAGTTTAGCTGTATTGCACAGAAATAGAATATTAAACCTTATAAGAATTGTTTGCAGAACAATTAATAGAGAAGGTATTGTGATTATAACTTAAGAATTGTTAACATCAACCTTATGCTTTATCATAGGCTAAATATTCATATTTATGAAAGTGATTCTAAACCAAAGCTTAGAGCATATATTAGTTTAAATGCGTACTTTCTCCCTCTTTTAAAAGAGCAAATGTGGATTATCGTTAAATACAATAACAGGAAGCTAATGCACTGGATTCCCTGTATGTCCTGGCAAATGATAGCACATTAATTATATCTATGGAGGTATGAAGAGGGGGTAAAGCTGTTATAAGACTTTTCTGAACGTATGTTGAATGAACAGGAAGCAGTAGTGCTCTGCTTCAACGATGTTGATCCGATTTTGAAGCCAAACGTGTTTGCTTCAGTCTCGAGCTGAGTCCTATCTCAGAGTATGAGTGGATGTGTAATGAAAGTTAGGATGACACCGGAATTGAAGTTTGTAGCTTTTAATGACCTAATCACCTCCCATTTAGCTAGAGGCTCTTCGACCCCCATTACTATCTTCTAGTACGATACTGCTATTTCATTTCTACAAGTTTCTGCTTTCCAACCTAAAGTCTGTGCATAAATCTCTAAGAAATACTCTCATATCTTCGAAGATTTCCAGGCTCTTCTGCCATACCTATTCTGGCAACTTTGGATACTAACTTTCCCCTCTGTAATGTAACCTAGCAAACGGCTTCTCTGATAGTAGGCTCACAAGCAACTGTCGCTAATTAACATACTTAAAATGATATCTTATCCCGAGCCAAACTGTATGCATCACTAACTGCCAAACCTAAAAGACTTTAACATTTAATACAAATACACAGAATGTTTCTATCTGATTTTATTGTAAGTTTTAATTTATTTAACAGATCCACTATTTCTGTATCAATAGAAAATATGATTATCCATGAAATACTCCATGATTTGCAAGCGAACACGTTCAGCTATTTCCAGTCATTCACAAAATTGAGGACATTACACTACAGCTTGAAGCTGCGACTTTTCCTGGATAAACACGCCAATTATAGGTAATCATATAGATTACACTATAAAGAGGAACACCTCTGCACTGGGGACTACACAAATCCGTTGTGGCAACAACCCTCCAAGATGAAGGGCTGAATGGCACCACAGTAAGCAGAACGTGGGAAATTTTCAGTTAATATTTTTCTAGGATTTTGGAGTTTCTAATTTATTTGAAAGGAAAGAGTGTTTACATTCCTCAAAATGCAGACATTCAATATGTTTTAGAAAATCTTTCTGGACGCTGAGAAAATATAGGTTAAATCCGGGCTTTTTCGGACATCTATTCGTGCTTGGCTCAGGCTGAACCAATCATAATAAAAGGAGATGGAGGGCATTCCCTTGTGGGCGCAGGAATCTGGCTCTAGGGAAACATCGTTGTCAAACAGTAGCAAAAAGCACACATATACGAACCTCTACCGCCCTAGTTCAGCACTTCATATTTGTCTTACAGACGTGTACATTTCCCAAATACTGTCGAAAGAGCTTCTGACCAAAATTTTATAATATGGAGTATAATAAAATTGGGTAATACCGCAATGGAATTAGTTTCTCACTTAGAAGGAATCTTATCGCCTCTGGCGTTTTGCCTCTGCCTACTATATGCATGCGGTTTAGAATGAAATACACTTTTACGTTATGAATTTGTAAAAGAGATATGAAAATTGACGTATGTGATAGAAGCATATGACTAAAACACACTCAATATAATGTATTTATCTACAGTCGTTAATTTAATGACATTATACACGCTCTAAAATTGCAAACAATGGTACAGGAGTTTCTTAATGGTCATAATTGATTATGCTATAAACATTTACAACGGTTATAATACCCCTTACAGAAGCCGACAGACGTATTCGAATAATATAACATGTAACATTGCACGTAATATAAACACTGTAATATTTATTTCGCAGCGTTGAATTGTTAAACATGTAAACATAAACATTTTTTGTCTCGGAAAAAATATTTAAAATATTACTTTGCATGTATTTATTACACAATCTGTATTTATTCTATTGTCCCTCTTATTGGAGGACGTAAGTATTCGAACGTACCCAATCAAACAGAGAGAAAGGTGGTTGGACGTACCCTACACGCCCCTACCACACAACAGTTGTGTTTACGCTATGCCTCGAGACAGATTGCTCAAAGTTATTCAGCCGATTGTGAACTTACAGATAATATGGGTCGTAATGGGTGGCAGAGAGGAATATCGTGATAAATATGTAAAATCAAAAAATCTCTCTCTGAAATTGCCAAAATCATTAACAGAAACAAACCTACAGTGTTCTGCATAATTTAAAGCTTCAGACAAATACTCCTAAACTCACCACTAAAGACAGGAGACAAATAATATAAAATGGTGAAGTAGAATCCGAGAATGACTATGTCTGAGATTAGAGGATGCCTTGAGCAATGTTCTGGCACTGTGGTTCACACCAGAACATTTGAACGGGTTTTAAATGACACTGGGTACAATGCCCGCGTTCCTAGAAAGAAATCATATGTGAATAATGCTAAACAGTATGTGGTGAAGTCAACAGAATTCTGGGTTAAGGTGATCTGGTCGGACGAGAGCAAATTTCTGCTTATACAAGAGTGATGGACGTCTTAAAGTGTGGAGACTGCCTAATACAGAATAGAAACCTAAGAAATTGGTAGCTACCATGAAACATGGTGGCAGTATTGTGATGGTATAGGGCTGTTTAGCTCCATCTGGTTTTGGGGAACTGCTGTTCATAGATTGGTTCATGGACAAATTTGAATACAAGAGGATTCTTAAAAATAATCTTAAAAATAGTGCAGAGAAGCTGGGATCAGGGCATGATTACACTAGAGAACAAGTTTTTTGTACCCGAAACAAAATAGGCTAATTCTTATGCAAAATGACTCGCTGATTCCAAAAATGCCTCTGGAAATGCAGTATCACGTAACGTTTTTGAGATATTCTTATTCCGTTATATAAAATCACAGAAATGAGGTATGATACCAATTCATATTGACTTAATTTAAAATAATAGCCATTGACTCTTCTAAATACAGCTTAAAGGCAGTGTTGCTTCATAATGGCAATTTACTACCTTCAATACCTTTATTTCATGCCATAGGAATGAAGGAGACATACGATTCCATGTCCATCATTTTAGATGCTATTGGTTATCAAAACCATGCCTGGGAAATTTGTAGTGACCTCAAGGTAGTTGCATCGCTAATGGGACTGAAGGGAGGTTTCACAAAATATTGCGGTTTTTTGTGCCTATGGGACAGTAGGGCAACTGACAAGCATTTTATAGTGAAAAAGTGGGGAAAAGGGAAGACTATACCCCCGGAGAAAGCAGTGTTAAGTATGTGCCTCTAGTAGACACAAACGAAGTTCTTCTCTCCCCCACTTCACATAAAGCTCGGGTTAATGAATTTTGTTAAAGGTTTGGACAAAAGTGGAAGTGCATTTGAGTATTTAAGAAGTATTTTTCCGAAAATAAGTGAATCTAAATTGAAGGAAGATATATTTGTCGGTTCTCAAATAAGACTACTTCTTAAAGACAGTGTTTTTGAATCAAAGCTTAAACGTGTTAAACTGGCAGCATAGAAATGATTTAAATCAGTGGTGGAAGGCTTTCTGGGCAATAACAAAGAAGAAAATTATGAAACTTTAATCTCAGAACTATTAAGGAGCTACAAAGAAATGGGTTGCCGTATATCACTTAAAATCCACTTTTTTCACTCTCACCTTGATAGCTTCCGTACAAACCTAGGAGCTGTAAGTGATGAGCAAGGTGAGTGTTTTCATCAGGACATTTCTGAGATGGAAAGACGTTACCAGGGTATCGCTGGGATTCAGCCGTGTTCGGAGACTATTGTTGGTTCCTTAAACGGGAGAGTACATGTCAATACAAAAAAAATCATCAGTGAAACACTTCTGAGATAATTCAGGTATTGGTTTTCATAATTATATTGTGTTTATTTGTTTTAAAATACTTAATAATAGTTATTATTATTTTCAATGTTATTTGGCAATATAATACCTATTATTTTCAATTAATCAAATATGAGTTATCACATCACATTAATGCAAGTTTTCATAAAAATTATGAATACGTAAAAAACGTTACGTGATACAGCATTTTGAGAGGCATTTTTGGAATCAGCAGATCAGTTTACACAAGAATTTGCCTATTTTGTTTCGGGTATATGAAAACAATTTTTTTTGTTCCCCAGTGATTATTCAAGCAGGACAGTGATCCAAAGTATACTGCTGAAATTTTAAGGCATTAGGTCGTGTACAACACTCCTCACACTTTTAAGACACCGCCGCAATCTCCAGATTTAATTCCTATAGCGAACATTTGGAAGGAACTGGAAGAGCGTGTGAGGAAGCATCACATCAGAAGCAAGGAACATCTGAAAGAACTTCTCCAGAGTGGAGAAATATGGATTAAACAACACACACAGACAATGCCCAAACGATTATCAGCAGCAATTGAAAGAAAAGTGATGACAACTAAGTACTAGCTGTTCTCTGTTCGAATACTTATGCACAGATGTAAGGTACTCGTTTTATTTCTCCTTATAGTGCAAATTAGTTTCACTTGCTATTTATGAGTTATATGTTTAATGGAAGATTCAAGTTTATTTTGTACCAGTTGTATGCTTATTCTGCGTAACTTTAATATAATATAAGTTATAAATACGTTTACGTTCGAGTACTTATGTCGATCTCTGTACATTACCATCCTTTGCCTCAGCTCTGGAAGTCAGTACAATTACTGTAATATCTGTTGTGCTGAATCCCTACAAATGCACGACTGTTTGAAAGCTCTGATTTCACAGACCAGCGATGATGCGGTGCACAAAGGGAGGAGGGCAGTGGAAGAGTGCTTTAAATATTTTATTGGGGATGCAGCTACTTTTCTTTCCGGTGGATGCATATCGAATGGCATGACGTCAGAACCGACTCTCCATCCGTCAAGGACGTGAGCCCGAAATGACAGGAAAGCCAACTTAGCCACGTGCTGTTGTAATCGATTGCACGTATTCCATAAACCGCGAATAGATACACACCACACCGTGACTCTTCTCTGTCCCCCTCAGTAAGACAATTGAACAAATACTCTTTCACATTAAAAGAGAGAGCAGTGTGATCTTAGGGCTTATTTTAGGGTTATAGATAAAAAATAAAATAAAATCTGAATATCATACCCCGGCTCCTTGAAACTATACCGGGGCACACATTCTTATTTTGCATTTATTGTTTCTTAATAAAATATTATATTATTAATAATACATAATTGTTTTAGACTTCTACAACTACAAAAACAAAATTGATAAAACACAAAACAAGAAACAAAAACAAAAACTACTAATACCTATAATACAACAAAATTTACTGGTAACCAGCAAATCTATACTGAACACAATACTAATATTCTTTTACTACTTAGCCAAACATTACAGATAAATTTAAATAACAAAAGCTATACAAAACTACAAAGAGCTACTAATAATTGCTGGAAGCCAGCAATTCTAATTTGAACTGGAAAAATCTCAGCTTAATATATTTTATTTATAACATATATTTAAAATTACTGGTAACCAGCACTTATTTTTAAATTAACCAAAAGAATAATAAATTTATTTGTTCTTTTCTTTAACTATTTTAATCTTCTTAATTAAACATATAATTCAAAAAGAAATTTATATATTACTTTTCTATTTAGATGATGATTAAATATAATTTTAAACAAACAATACATTCTTTTAATATTAACTATTGAGATACTTCTTATCAAATTCTGAGACTGCACACAATAATTCATATTTATTTTTACAAATATACACTAAATCCATATAAACAATATAAAATTTCACTAATTATTTCTTTGGTCTAATTCTTCTTCTTTCTGCCCATTCTTATCTGCCGGTCGAAACCACATCATATTTTCTATTTAACTACTCTCGTTCCTCATCTAATAGATTCTCTTCCTGTTCTATATCTTGTTCAATTTGTTCGATTTCCTCTTCTTCTATTATTATATTTAAGGATCCATTTGCATTAAAATTTTCTCTTATAATTCTTTCTTTTATTCTATCTGATCTTCTTAATTCTTGTCTTTCAATTGATAATCTTTCAGGGTTATAGATAGCAGGAAGTAATGCCAAAAATACGATCATTTATTGTTATTGCTATTTAGTACTATATATGCTTTACCTACTAAAGTTTGACCTGGCAATCATTCAGTAGACATCCAGTCCACCTAGAACATGTATTATACCATTATTAATAAAAATTTCCCCACCGTCCAGTTTTCGGTTTCCACATAATGAAAACTTCCCTTAGTTAAACCCTTCTCATTCTTTTTGTCGTGTTTTGTTGTCCTCTCCACACATTTGTTCTCACCAGACATCGGAGCCCGTACACCTTTAAAAGGGTATGAAGCTTACGAGTGTCGCTGACGTCAGTCCCGGGGACAATACGCAGGGATAGTCCGTTTCGCAACGCGTAGCTTTAGTTTCATTTCAACTACTGCTCTCCACACAAGTAGATCTGCCTTCCAGGGAGTGCAAGGTGTTGGACATATTCTGTTAATAGCATTACTTTCAACATAATTATTTGGAAATCTCCATTTTATAAATCAAAAGTTTTTGGGTATTATCAACAGCCATTAAAGAGCTTAAAATATGCTTTCGAGCTGTCTAAAAGCAGTCGAGGACCTGTCTGTAAAGATTAACACCTACCAAACGAACAAAAAATAAATTGTCCACTATTGTACCAAAAATACTGGATTTTCAGTACTGCGTAATATAAGAAATAAACTTAGTCTCGGAAATACTCATATGCACCATTAACGTATGTGACGTTGGACGAAATTTTTCCCAATAATTTTCTATTATTTCAGCGAGAGCCGCAGAAATTTCACATTCGACAATTTACAAATGTACATGGTGGTTCACTGTAATTCCCCCAACGAAAGCAATGAGGAGGATGGCATATTATAGCGTAGTTTACACTTTGTATCCGTACCGGACTGTACACACAGCGCTTCGGAATAATTGTTGACATCGGACGTTTGTTGATGTCTCGCCTCACATTGTTTAGTATCTGTGGGCGTGCATTGATTGCTAAGGTGTATGTTATCCGACGTCTGGTTCTCACTATTGTTAGACCCTCTATTTCCTCCTTATTATCATGTTCCTTTCCTGATGTCCATTTCATCTTAATTTCAGGGATGTTTTTTCTGATTTAAATTAGTAGACCAATTTTGTATCTCTTTATCTTCGAAATGGCTCCATCTCTCTTTCCAAAAATCCTCAAAACCCTCAAGATCAAAAACATTTCAATCTCTTTCACCTCCATATGTACCAAAATACACTTTAATCCAACATATTCCTGACATACCTAGCCATAATGTAGACATAACCTAATGTAGAAAACAGAACCAATATAAATGTTACACTTTTTGCAGATGATACAAATATTTTTATCAAAGGGGTGAATAAGGAAGGGGCAGATGTACATATTGAAAATAATCTAAAATATATTAAAAATGGTTTAGTGCCAATATGTTAATATTGAGTAAGGAGAAAACAGCAGCCCTAAGCTTCTATAATAAAATGAGTGGAAGTCAATTGTATCCAAAATTAATGCTGGGACAAGACCAAATACATTACGTACAAACTATAAAATTTCTGGGACTAATACTAGATGAAAATTTAAATTGGGAAACTCACATAGAGGCATTGAAGAAAAAGCTTAGTAAAATGTGTTTCTTAATGAGGGCGATTACAGGCATGTCAAGCTTGATAGTTCAGAGAATAGTGTACTTTTCATATATACACAGTTTGTTGGCATATGGTATAATTTTTTGGGGAAATTCTAAAGACAGTATAAAAGTATTCAGATACCAAAAGAATATAATTAGAATCATAGCAGATGTCTCAAGCACAACTAGTTGTAAGCCATACTTCAGTAAATTAGGTATCTTACCACTGCCAAATATATACATATATGAAACTCTTGTACATATATGTACTCCGTAAAACGTCTGAGTATATGGTGAGACGAGTGCAAACATGTGTAGGTGTTGGTGCAGGACACTTCTAACATTTTCTCTGACCTGTAAATAGTGTAATGTAATCTCCCAATTGTGTATTATATACTCCTAAAGTTGCTTGTGTGTCCTACTTTTGGTTCAAGTGTTATGGCTTATTGAAATGGTTCAGGTTTATATGAATCGCACTGTAGTAGAACTTAATGGCTTAATAGGACATCTCATATGCCAGATATCGTAAAGGTGAAAGCTAAATTACAGAATGTTCTAAACAATAACAGTGGTACGAAAGCTTGCACCTCTGACATTGTGTAACTTCGAAAGAAGTCCCTCACTGTGTAAAGCAGCTTCAGAGGTAGGCTTCAAAATTTCACATTTAAGGGAATGCAGCACCGAAAACCCCAAATCCAGCAATTTTCAACCAATCTTGCTGAAATTTTTACTACTTAGTACTGATTTATATATTGATTTTATATCTTCAATAGTTTTTCAGCAATTAATTTGTGAATTCAAAAGTTGGGCAAAATTCAAACCGCTCCATGTGATGAAAACTTAAAAAAATTTAATTTTTCTATTTCTAAAAATATTCAGATGGTTATGAATAAAAGATGTAGCATATGAATTTCTTATACCGCTTTTAGTTCCAGAGGGAAAAAATAGTTATGGCGCAAACAAAAACAGCTAAAAAATGATTAAACCTCTGACTTTTTGTATCAATAACTTTACTAAAATTTCATATGATAGAAACCTTTGTTTGCTTTCTAAGAACATGTGTTGAAAATTTTAGAGGAACTGAATCAAAACTGCATCGTGTAGAACATTTTGAATGACAAAAAATGTTGAAAAAACTATAACTTAATAAATCAAATTTTAAAATCCAAAACACTTTCCTTCTCATCTGCATGCCTTGAAGCAGACTAAAACCCTTCAGATAGGTAAGCTGGACCCTACTGCCTCTTCCTTCTCTCTTCTGCTGCAGGGTTCTTCACTTTCAGTTTCCTTCTGGATGTTTTAGAAGTTACTTTCGCAGAAATTGCTGAATGAAGTAAGCGCAATTGGTCCTTCCCTTGGCTAATTTTTAGACATGCTGGAGCAATCTGTGTCCATTATGTCTGACTGCAGCTTGAGTGAGACAGAACAACCAAAATTGAATTCAATAATGGTTGATGTCACAGCAAACTGAATTCTCTTCTTTGACACAAATATTTCTTTTTGGCAATTATGCCATATCATGTTATGTAAACCTTCATTTGCAGTGTCTTACCCAATGTACATCTCCTTAGGATTGCATCTGATGCCAGCCTTTGGTATACAGCCATTTATTTTCTTATCAAATCAGGTTTCAAGTATGTTCCCATTGTGTTATGTTTAGGTGTTTCTTCTCGTGTATTTTTTGGGCTATTCATGATCCTAACTATGTACACAGTCAACAAGAGGTTAGTTGTTTCAAATAATGTTTTACCTATAACCTATATAATAGTCATATGCACGTTTTGATGTATAAAACATCTTTATAAATGTTAAATAGCAGACTAACACTCATCAGATATATATAAATAGTATGTAATTTAACGAGAAACACAAGAAAATCGCGACCATGTTAGAAACTCACACAAAAGCAAAATATAAATATTGCCATTTGCTTTCAATGTGTACAGCCAATGTTTTGTTTCCATGGTGCCACATATTGTAAGAAATAACCATCATACCAACACACAAAATTCCACCAGAAACTTTGCCGCTAATTTCAAATGTATTAATTTAGTACATTCAATCGAACTCAAATGACAGAATTATATGAATCCAAAGGCCAGCATGCAGGTGCGCACGGGCATTTAAATTGTCATGTGAAGGTATTTAAATGTTTGAAACTCATAAATTTAGTTGGATTATCATACTTTAAGGTTCCAAGTATTTTATTAGCTTAAAACAAAAATATTACTTTCTCCCATATTTTTAACCAATTTCGGTACTGCATTCGCATTAATAATTTAAGAATATGCACTGTAACGCAGTATAATGTCCTCTGTGACGATATTATTGTTGATGAACAGCAGTATGTATAAGTGTTAAAGTGCAATTCAAGAAATCATAATTTATAATGCTTGTAAATTGTACTGCAGTGAGGCGTAAGGGTGTATCTATCTGCAGTTGTTTACATGCGGGAGCGATAACAGTAGAATACATGTGCAATATACCTATGGAAAAACGCACATGCCTCCGGTATTTGGTAATAATTAAACAGTCCCCTAAACGGCCTGTGGTCTTAAAAGTCGCATTAAAGGTGAAATAGTAAGAGAAGATTAAATGCTTAGTTTAAATTACAAAATTTGAGAATATAAAATTCAATAAAAAATCCTGCCTTTCATTTCAAGGGAAAGGCTGAAAAAGCAGGCATTCTAACGCAAATCAGTTTGCACTACAGAATAAGTTGTAAGTCGACGCAGATGCTGGGAAGATCACTTCACAGTGAAATGAGCCTAGCTTGCCTCGCCTCAGGGCCGATCATAATGATGATATTGATTTCTACGAAATATTTTCATCACTGATAATTGCTGTAGAAATTTCTTCTTAAAACAAACCAAGCTTTTGCTCTTATTAATTAAAGTCACCTCTTTACGACGCTCCTCTTTTATTTATTCCCTTTCTTTCGTTTTAGTGGGATCTTTTGCTCTTTTTAATTAAATTCACCTCCTTTCTTTCTACATTTTATTTTCTTTCCTTTCATTTTGGCGTAAGGTTTGGAGTCACACTAGAATAATTTGACAAAAGTCTTAATCAGAACACATTAATCAGATGATGACTTTTTCTAACCACATTGTCTGCTGAAATTCCACAACACATTAGTACAAATTGATTATGAAACAGGTGGAAGTAATTATTGACGCTATCACAATTCGCATAATTAATATTATTACAGATGTAGAATCATTTAAAATATTTTTGTATATATTCTCTGTATAATACCAAATATATTCTAATAATTGGTGTCTCTGTAAAATTAGTTGGATTGGGCCATGAATGTAAGGAAAGGGAATATTTGTTTTTGTTTTTAAAAATGTTAATTTACAGTAGTACTAAAGGTTTCTTATATTTACGATCCAAGTTAACATGAAATAAATTATTGTTAATTGATAATGAAACATACTTTTAATAAAAATATAATACTGTAATACTAATGAAACAAAATCAAGAATCAAATAACTCTTTATATATTACGTGAGTTTAGCTTGACCTATACTTTAACGAAAAATTGCACTCATTCTTACAAAAAATGTTCTTTAAAAATTGTGGTTCATTTACTAAGAGTGGCATCAATTCCCATGGACTTGTTCATGAAGATGATAAGTTATGGTCTTTGATTCTTGCAACTTCATGGTTACTCTCGTATGGAGAAATCCATTGCTTTGTAGCCCGGTTTTAGAATGATGCCGAAGGAAGCCTGTTTATGATTTTTGTTATCCAATGAATAAAGTAATTTTGCTCAGTGCTGATGATGTTGGTGTAATACTGACGAATTTAGCTAGAAACAAATTTCTTAGCTATTTATAACGTTAACTTTACTAGCTAGGCAACGAGAAGAAGGCTGCAGCAGCCCTAAAATGATCCTAGGACATTTAAATAACTATATATTTAATTCAGCACTGAATATTCCTCTGGCAAGCACTCGTCTGTGACTTAGAAATAAAGATGAACGGCCTAGTGGGTATGCACAACGGCAACCGCTGCCGTACCGCAGTTAGCGTATATTTCAGGCGTCGTTTAGGCATGTGCTATATATTGGAGTACACATGTAGCAAACTAGGAGAGATCTATTGCCATTACCACTCCCTGTAGGAGGAAACGAATGAAGTTAAAGAAGCACAGAAAGCTATATGCATAGGCTAAAATTCACAAAACTGTTAAATACGGAACCCCAATAAATACCTAAAAAAAAAGGATTGTCCTGAAATGAAACAGTGGTCTAAAAGCCTACCATCTTAAACGATACATCTTAACAAACTTGCGTGTACGAGATGCCGTAGAAATTCTTTGACAGTAATACAGGCTAAGGTTTAATAAAATACTAGTCGGAAAAGTCAAAGCCAGAACTTCCCCACAATTAAATAGTTGAAAACCTCCATATGTGACTGCTAAGGATAAGATAACAGAACACAATTTAGCCAGTAAGAACACTGATGGATACCTGGACAGACAGGTATCGCGCAAAATGATGAAAAACCAGATACCATAGCAATGAAAACAGCACTTTTCCCTTTTATGGAACAGGAGCCATCCCACAAAATTAGCACTCGAAAAATCACAGGTTGAAAATAAATATAAAATAAGTTAACTCAACAAACAGGCAATATGAAAAATTATTTAGTCCAGTTAATAGGTTGAATAAATCCTTTAGAAGTGTTATATGCTTTACACAGAAAATGTAAAGTTTAATAGACATCGCAAGAGTATATAAAAGACAATCCATTTGTCTTTGTCTACAAACCAATGAAAGATGAAACTTCTCTTATGAATTTTGATGCAAAACACAAGGAGGGACCTCGCACAGTTTGACCTACAAGAGATCTTTCCCAGGAGGAAAGGATGAGGTATAGAAACCACAGGAGGCTGTAGACCTCAAGCAAACAGTTCACAGAGACTGGAATGCCTAATATGTTTTGGTTTGTATACCGTCCCACTGAAACGGCATTCAAAATTAAGCAGCACCATAGACTCCTTAGGGAATTTTCTTTCCTTAGGGAGACCATGCACTGTTAACCGCCACGAAAAGAAGCACACCTGAGAGATGATTAGGGAAATGTTAGAGGGAAATCTTGGCGGCATTCCCGCAGACAACACAAAAATCTGGCGTAGAGAGGCTGCTTGAAGGTAACTGAATGTGGGACCATCCGAATGGAAACATCTCACGTTACCTCCGGGCCACCTTGTTCGCTATAAAGATGCTTTATAAGAATATGAACATACAGAATTATTGGAGCAAGAGTGAAATTAACTAATCTATTTGAATAAATAAAACTAATAAACATTGCTCTTTTTATTTAACAATGTCATGTATGAGCTATATAAGCTATTAATAAAAACGACATAAACTCAGTAGAAATACTTTGTTACGTATTTCCTTATAGATATAATGGGAATAAGGGAATACAGTGGACGTAAGTGATACTTAAAAGCTTCAAGAGCTGGTCGCTGTATGATGACATTGATATTTCTTTCTCTTTGCTTGTCCAGGACATCAGAATTGAATACTTACTTCATATTTGAGAAACATATAACTTAATGAAAATTTAAAAACTGTTATCCTCCAGCACAAATTAATTCATATAAAATATGTATTTAAAGGGATCTGATTTATTGTGCACAAGACATTTTTCCTCTCCTACGGATGTCTAAAACCAAAGTGATCTTATTACTTGAGTATAACCTTGTGCTTCGTTTGATAGCATTGGTCTATACTAAATGAAAGCGAAGCATGACTGGCCACTTACGTTTTACTGTACATAGATTGTCATCAAAATATGATCTCTTAATTAAAATTTATACAAAGTAAATATGAAGAATAATGTAAAAACCATAGTATACATTTATATATCTCCGACCTACGATCCTGAATACTCATTAACAAATATTTAACAAGTAATATTTAACTATTTATTAACAAATTCATAAGACTACAGTTGTTTCAGCTTAATGCAACCGTAAAATATTAATCCAAGTTTACTTTAAGTACGAAGGCTGTTCAATAAAAAATAATATAGTTTTTATGGTCAAAATTTTTCGCACTTAAGTTCAATCTTAAAATATTCTCTTAACTTAATGTGACACAAACACGCCGTAGTAGTTTCATTGTTGGTACTTCTGGTTCCCGCCTGTGAGAAATAGGCAAGTTCAGACATTTTCAGTATCGCCTACCGCTGCAATGGAGGTAACATGCAGTTAAAGTTGATGTTAGAGGAAGATCCAGAGTTTCTTTCAAACGTAATCACTGCTGATGAAACTTGGCTGTATCATTTTAATCCTGAGAGCAAACAGCGAAGCTCAGTGTGGAAATCTCCTTCATCACCAACCCCTAAAAAGCAAAAGTGTTTGCCCCTGCTGGGGAAGTTATGGTCATCTCATTCTTTGATATTCATGGAACGGTTTATCAGCATGTTGTACCTGCACACACATCAGTAACTGGACAATACTACAGGGATGTTCTGAAAACATTGCAAGTCCACATCAGGCGCAGAAGACCACATTTCCGTGAAGCAGGCTGGCTGCCGCACCACGATAATGCGTGGCCACATATTGAAAATGTTGTTGCTGAATGTCTTGCAAACATCAATGTGAAGTGCATCACTCACCCTCCCTATAGTCCGCATTTAGCCCCATGTGACTCCTTTCTATTCCCTAACTTGAAGAAACGCCTTCGTGGGAGGCATTATCCATCATCAAAAGCAGTGGTGAAGGCTGTGGAGGCGATTTTGAAGATTGTCTCAAAAATGGTTTCCAGCATGTCTTTGAAGACTGACAGAAACGCTGGGACAAGGGAATCGCACTCAGGGAAGGCTATTTTGAGGAGGACCGTCAAAATTACGAGGATGAGTAAAGGTACGTTGTCAAAAAAATTTATGATCTTTCTTTATTGAACAGTCCTACCTTTAATCCTGCTATACTGTATGTTTGTGTTCTGGAGCTTTTAATTATGCCTCCAAAAATCAATAGAAACTGCATTCTCATTTATCAGGAGAAACAAAACAAGTAATACAATGAGATGGTTTCTTTTATGAGCACTATCATCTATTTTGTTTACTAATTTGTGCTGTTTCCGCTTTTATATGTGAACAATGATACCATTATCTGTGTGAACTCAAATGAAACAGGGAAAAAAGTCAGAGAAATATACACAATTGCAGGAAACTGCATACATTATAAACATTTGATATGGGTAATTCATTCCAAATGGGAAAAAGGCAGAAACCCTCAAAATTTTAACCGTGATTTTTGCGAGAGCGATCGCGCTATGAGTCATTTACTCACACTGTTTCGAAATACTGATAATTGAAAAGCCATTAACGTTACGGATCTGGTTTTTTCGCTAGCTGTGTTTATTGAATGCCATTTATTTATGTTTCTGGATATCCTATGTCATATGTTTTGATCATAAAGAGAGCGCATAGTCAGTATTTTGTTAAGTAGTGAGTAGTAAACTCAATTAATTTGTTTTTACAAGCAGAAAGTTAACTGAGATTTCAGGTCAACTGAAATTACAGCATATTCGATCCTCTTTTTTATAAAAGCTTTCTAACATTCTGCCAAAGCAAGGAGAGCGAACTAGACGAAATGATGTTCAGTAGTCTCCGGGGTCCATGAACTAATTTTCCGAAATTCATCTTCACAAGATAAGAGAACATCCTTGAAGAAATAAAACGTATCCGGGTAAGTTGCCATAACGGAGAAGCGAACTCAAACGCTCTTCAATTTGAGGGGATTTTTGTTTAATTATGTCCTTCATCGAATGACTGAAATGATACTCAAATGTGTCTAGGATCCACAGAGCTTAGAGTTACCCGAAATTCGTATTGCAGGGGAAAACCTTATCCAGATATCTCACCCTGACCGAGATTCGAACTGGGAACCCGGGCGGAGGGAAGGTAGAGCAGCTCTCCCAAACATGTTCTGTCCCACCACAACAAACAAAATTACATTGTGACGATCCAAAGAAAGATTTCTATGAAATTAGTAATAAATATTTCGGACTTCAAACATTTCAATCCCTACGAGTGGAAAACTCTCACCATGTAAAACTTTTTAACGCTTCAGGCAGTGAAAATATAAAAAAGGTGGAGGACTATGTTATATTATGATGTCGACGACCAACTTGCTCGTTAAAAATGAATCGTCTGTTTTTGTAACTTAACTTTCCATTTCAACCGGAATAGCATTGTCTGTGTGAGAGAAAAAGTGAACGGCGTAGGAATCCTGCAAATTTTCACGTAGCGACTGCTGCCGTGTTAAGCCTGTGGGAGGAAAGTGTCACATTTAATCATATAAACAGTATTTACAAATATTTAAATTCTCTATAAATACTCTATATCGTGATCATAACTCGAGAATCCTTCGTGAGAGGCCTAGGGAATCTAAATCATCATTCTAAGATTCAAAGTAGCACTTCATAATTTATGTTAACATATAATCATTATGTCTGATAATTTTTTCTTCATAGTGGCTGCGGTTAAAATGTGTAATTAAATTTTAAAAGTTATTTTTTTCTTTTTTCCGCGACGATATTAGAATCACGGAATGATGTTCTAACACTAAGCTACCGTGATCGGCAAAGAAAATCCCATTAAGCTTTCCACCGGTCTCGTGTATCCATGTGTATGTTCAGGCAGACACGATTGCTTTAATATATTTTCTAGTTGGTTTGAAATAATACAAATAGTGATTAAATATAAGCATGTTGATGGACGTATCTAAAAAGAAACATTGTACAAACATTATAGCAAGAAAACTGAGTTTACCAGTATGAATGTTAAATATGTGCTGACACTTGCTTCTGTCACTTCTGTAAGGTAAATAATATGCATAAAAACAATTAAATTTGTGAAAATGTTTATGACTGATTATTTTGGTGCAAAACAATATAAGATATCTATTTATTTCCGACTCGGATGAAATGGCAAGAAGCGCTTTGCATAAGTTTCGTGAATACACCTGTCAATATTTTAATAATTAGAAGTAAAACTGCATTCCATAGATTATGCAATACCACACTTCATTAAATAAACCATTGTGACCCTCCGAATGAAACATGTATTGGATAAAGGTCCGTGTGCTCTGAGTGTAGAGCATAATTCGAAAAAATGAGTTTGTCAAAACCAAACTTCGTGTTTAACTTCAGCTATCTTCCGAGGATTTGATGAATTTTCAGGTAATTTTTACCTCAAATCACCATTTTTATGTAAAAAATATTCACTTGTTTCTCAAAATGTCTTTCAAGATCAGTGGAATATGTGACTGGCCAAAAAAATCGATTGTTTGTGTCTTCTAAAACTACACAAGATTTTACGGAGTTGGCCCCGTAGAGCACCTGTCTGCCGTGCTGGGGGTCCCGGGTTCGATTCCCGACGGTGGGGGTGGCGACTTTTCTCCAACCAAGATAATTTCTGATCTTCCCCAGAGTCTGGCAGTATGAATGTAGTGTGAATATGTGCGTGATCTCATGATTAAAACCTAACGAATACTAGTTAACACCTTCGATATGTTCCAAATGAGATCGGCTGCTGATATGACCATTGCGGTTAAAGGCAATGATAAAAGATATTCTGCGATTCCAATTATATACTGCTTTATAGGTATTCTTAAAATTGGAGTTTGTGTAAAAAATTGTGTACCTTGATACCGAAATTATGGTATGCCAGAAGCAAAGAATCATGATAGATGTCAAAGGAATGTTGGTTCTTTGTTACGACCAGCGCAAGGCCAGTTGAGTTGGGGGAAAGTGTATACAAAGCAATATAAGCAGCAGTGTCCTTAGAAGATTTCTAAAGGAATTGTCACTTGACGTGTATGAATAGGGAATTCTTTGGATCATTTACAATGGCGACCAAAACAGCCACAAAAGGGACTTTGTTTGAAAAGGAATTTTGAGAGTGAAAGTTAGATATACACACACGCACAGCTGTGGTGAAAAAAGCACTCTTCGGCGTGAAGCCGATGTGGCTAGTTCGCGGCTAGGAAGCCATTATAAACAGTCTTCGGCTTGAAGCCGATGAGAGGAGTCTTCGGTGTCAGGCCGATGAGAGGAGTCTGAGGCGTGAAGCCTATTAGAGCGGTCAACTTGTTCTGTCTTGAATATTTGTCGGGTCATCAAAATTTATCGAGTAATAAACAATTTGTATTCAGTAACTCTAAACCGAGATTGGTAACCCTCGGTCGGCAACTTTCATTTCGATGTTTGAAAAGAAGAAGCAGTAAATAAATAATTTGGAAACGGGCATTCCAGTGTTATTAAAATCTCCTTCTCACACACATCCACGCATACCCTGAGAGAAACCTCATTGCTCGCCGACTTACTTGCACGCCATTATATTATAGTTACAAATTGGCACCGCAATGTAGAACTCTTTGTTCGACATATACAATTTGCTTCAAACTGGCGTCCACAACGTGGAATTGTTCGACATAAACATATTTGCTTCAACCTAAATAACATGTGTTTTGAAAGTTTTAATGTTGACTCACTTTATAAACCTTCTGAGGAAAAACATGAATTGGTATGACATATTATGCATTATCAACATCTTAAGAAATAGTTGCTTGATAGCTAGTATGAATTTCATTGACCTGTAACAAACTAAATCCATGAATTTTGTGCTCTCCACATGTTCCACTGTTATTAATGATTTATATTAAAATATCACACATTTGGATATTTGCGTAATAAATGAAACGCATGTCATGAATTCTTTGGGGATCTCTTTGGTGTTCATTTGATTCTGAATCATGTTTGTATAATTGGTAAATCACAGAGAATAAACTAAATCTCACTATATAGAAATTTAGATCTCGTTATAGCTTACGGTTTATTCGAAATGCATTGTTGAGCTAATTATTTCTCAGGCATTCCTTGTTATTGTTTTGAATCAAATGGAAGATCCTTATAGTTGTTTCTTTTGTAGTTATACAAAATTTTACAATTTCAGTCATCACAAAACTATACTTTAAAAATGTAACTAGCACTTTATGTAATTTATCATACAAGAAATCAGGAAATATTTTAAGTATATCTGTGTTACAGTGAAATATCTAGAACAATAGATTTTGTAAAATAGTTTATAGATGAGTAAATAACAAAAGTCATGTGAATGCAACACATTGGGTTCTTATAATATCAGGACATCTATTTCAAAGCGCCATATTAGTGTAAATTATCCGGTTTAGTCCTGCAATCATTGTCACCTAATTATCGGAAGGCACGGCCAGATAGCAGCTGGATGGGCGACAGGAGGCATTCAGATTACGCCCACCCATTTATCTTGTAGCGCTAACTGAAGCGATGGTTGGGAGGGTATCGCAGGCCACTGTGCCGCCTCTTTCCCCTCCCCCTGTCGTCTGGAACAGTCGGGATATATCATCTAACCTGGTACCTTCTAGATAGGTCAGTTGGTCTTATATAAGTGACGCGCCGGGCTGGAGAAGAGTTCAGTTCTTGGCGAGCAGCCGTGAGGAGCGCCGTGCTAGCGAACGGACTGGAAGACTGTGTACGTGTGTCAGAGGAGTTGTGCGTAATTGTGAGTGTAGAGTGGACCTGTGACAGACAAGCTGGTGAATTGTAATTGTGTGCGCTACGTAATTCTATGTAATGGTTGGGAGGGTATCGCAGGCCACTTTGACATCTCTTTCCCCTCCCCCTGACGTCTGGAACAGTCGGAATATTTCATCTAACCCGGAAATTTCTACATAGGTCAGTTAGTCTTATATAAGTGACGCGCCGGGATGGAGAAGAGTTCAGTTCTTGGCGAGCAGCCGTGAGGAGCGCCGTGCTAGCGAACGGACTGGAAGACTGTGTACGTGTATCAAAGGAGTTGCACGTAATTGTGAGTGTGGAGTGGACTGTGACAGACAAACTGGTGAATTGTAACTGTGTGCGCTACGTAATTCTATGTAATCGGCAAGTGTTCCAACTGTAATTCGGTGGAAATAAAGAACATTTTGAGTTTGTGCAATTGGACTTTTAATTTCACGAACCTAAAAAGTCACATTATTATTATTAATCATTGAGATCCTCGGATTGAGCTTGTTCTCTCTTTGGAGAGTAAATAATCTCTATATAGCGCATATTTAAGTAAGGGTTATCATAAAATAGAGTAAAAATGAGACAGCATTTTATGTCAATCTGTTATGTTATTGGGTTATATTTTAAATAACAGCAAATAACGATGAATCTCTCACAAAATTAGTTTTTAAAATATTTACTAAAAATGTACTGCAAAGAACGTAGCTTTTCATAAGTTTTCCCTAGCAATTGGACGTCACTTTATCACTTCGAATCTCTCTCGACGTTTCTATATGCATAAAGGAGCACGCAAGCCAGCATTTAAGCCGAGCGAACAAAGCTTAGTCAACCTAGCTTCTGCAATAAAAAGATGAAAACTGTGCTAGGCTTAGTCACGTTATCAAGGCGACTAAGGCCATCAAAGTACTCTTAAGGCTGAATTTTCTTGGGGTAAACCAAAAGAAAAGCCAAGAGCAATGATGTAATCATACCAAGAATCAATTTTATGGCTTAGTGACTTTTCTTGTTCCCTTTAGATTTACTGTACTTTTGGTTTAACTGTAACTAACTTCTGCTTTCAGTCCATGAAAATGCATTTCTCCTTTTCGTAATTTTTCATGACTCGAATTTCGTGCTACTAATACTTGCTATATCAGAGTAAACACTAATGTATCTCCTCCTTTTGAACCGCAGCAACATACTCGCACCTACATCTCTACAAATCCGATTCCATTTCCGTATTAGCTTCAGAAGCTTATGGAGTGGAGCATGATAAATAAGGAGCTTAGAATATTATAACAATGCAACTTCAAACATCCACTAGTTTTTCTGATTCCTTTTACTTTCAAACACATGCTTAGAACATATGCATGTTGTGGACACACTACTTTTACTATATATCTGAAACTGGTTTAAATATATGAACTTTTATATTCACAATTAGCCACTGTTGAAGATCTTCTCGACAAGCAAGTCAGATGAAAAGGCGATTAGAAATCGTCACATGTTGCCACTTTTTGATATATTAATATGAAATACACTTTGGAACCTATGGTTTATTTGTATGGTGCCGAAGTTTACAATTTGAGCTTAGCAGACAAACATAAATAAATGGAAATTACTTGTTCTTTCAAGCTAGCCGTGTGTAGGACGCACTATGAAAGATAGAATCAAACTGAAAAATTAAATGCCATAGCGGTGATTTGAACCACGAATCTCCTGGTTTCCATACAGCCGCTCTAACCATTTGAGCTACTATGGACAACATGACATTAAATTCTCCAACCGACTCGTGTTTCTCCCGGTAAACCACTAGGAGTTCTCATAACACATGAGACAACTACCTTAATGGCGACTTACTATGCTGTAAGTACTTGAAGGCCCCGGCTTTATAGTTCGGAGCACTATTAGGCACAATTAATGGAAATTAATTGTTCTTTCACGCTAGCCGTGTGTAGGACGCACTATGAAAGATAGAGTCAAACTGAAAAATTCAATGCCCTAGCGGGGATTTGAACCACGGATCTCCTGGTTTCCGTCCAGTCGCTCTGACCATTTGAGCTACTAGTGCCAACGTGCCAACATGACATTAAATTCTCCAACTGACTCGTGTTTCTCCCGGTAAACCACTAGGAGATAGAGATCTCATAAACACATGAGACCATTACCTTATTGGAGACTTATTATGGTGTAAGTGCTTTAACGCCCGGGCTTTATAGTTCGGACCACTATTAGGTGCAATTAATGGAAATTAGTTGTTCTTTCACACTAGCCGTGTGTAGGACGCACTAACATGAATAAAATTTCATGTAGGAATTCCTTAGTTTGATTAGCTTTAGAGCAAAATTTTTATAAATTATTTTTAATTTTTCCAAAATATTCCAAATTATTTACGGAAAACAGTTAATTTCGGGATACATTCTTCATACCTCTAACTTGTGTACAAAATTGATTAAAAACCTAATTCACAAAGCTTTCCTGAAACTTCCAAATTAATAGGCTATAAATTGTAGTCAAATTAGTGTTTGGAACTGTAAAAAATACTTGGAAAAAAAGGAATTGGAAAAAATGGAGTTTAAAATTTGATGCGATGCTTAAACTAAATGCTAGAAGACAAATTAAGTGGCCGTTTATGACTTTTAAAGTGTTTATATTATAAGAGCAAATGACTAATCTAAAACTACAAAGTATACCTGTAACTGAAACGTACAACAAACATTCAAACCTTTTACCGCATTTTAAAGATGTATTACTTTAAAGGGAGACTAAATAGTTAATATGTTGCGACACGGTATTTTATATAGTTTATGAAACTTCGTTCTAATTTGACGCATTCTTTGTCATTTTAAACCTAATATTTGGTAAAATATTTGAGTTATTTGTATGTCTTATAGATGGAATTGGTTCTGTTGTTTCACACTATAAATTTTGCATCTCTTTAAAGGAACGAATACAAACGCCCACACACTTTGAAGTAAAGAGTTAGAGTTTAATGCATCTTCTAGGTGAATTTTAGCTCTACAAATTGGTACCATTAAACGTGACAGATTCTTGTGATCAGCTATACGGTTTCTTTCTTCGTAAAGTTTGTTTCATCCGTTATTGCTTCCAGAAGCGTTTTCTGCAAGTATAATTTCCTGATATAAATAACCCGTTTTCTCAGAAAATACTGAGGATAGCTAAATTTAAGTTTACGGTAACAAACAAAATTTAGTGACATTAGAGGACCTATTCCGAAGTTAGTAAAATGATTCTTTTTATATATTTAGCAATAAATTTTAATTATATGTTGCAATAAAAAGATACATCTTCAGAAATGAACAAACTTATGGGACAAGATTAAATCAGTGTACCTAGTAGACATGCCTCTACAGTCTGTAAACATTTCAGTCTGATTTATTAAAATGCTTCTGAGATCCTAGGTCACGAATTTAACAGAGTTAATTTAAGACATTAGTTCGCATTGAGTTCGAAAGAATAAATGTTGTTCGTATATGCCACAGACTTTAATAGTGAAGAATATTTTGATGGTTTCAAAGAGATGAAACAGCTTGCCAATGCATATCTTGGCAACATGTCTTCAGTAATTTAACGTTTGACAAAGAGCTTTAATTAATCCTGACCATATTTGAAATTTTGATGATGAACCAGATGATGTATTTATGAGATAACCCTTTTTATATCCAAGCACGGAAAACTGTATTACTTTAGTAACTAAATTTTGAAAAAGATGTTTCAGATTATGAATTCAGGTAATATTATTTATTTTCTGGAATATAATTTGAATTTCCTGAAATGCTTTTCATTTGTATGGAAAGGTAAAGGTAAAGGAGAGGTCCCGGCATCTAGGAACACAGTCTTTTCCTGCTTTTAATATGACTAAGGGAGGGAAGGATGAGAGGAAAGACTAAAGGGCGACCATATTCCGGGTGACGATATGCGCAAGGATAAATGGAGCCTATTTAAGTTTCCAGCGACAACTTAAGTCCACGTCACATCATTTTATTGTTAGACTGCGGTTCCCAGATCCCGATATCACATATTTTAGTAACATCGGCCGTTAAATTAAATCACTTGTGGAAACGTAGAGTCAGACTGAAAAATTCAATTCCAAAGCCGGGATTTGAACCACGGATCTTTTGGTCTCCGTCCAGCCGCTCTAAGCCTTTAGCTACCATGGCCAACGTGCCGACATGACATTAAATTCTACAACCCACTCGTGTTCCTCCCGGTAAACCACTTAGGAGTTCTCATAAACACATAAGCCAACTACCGTAATGGCGACTTACAACATGTAAGTACTTTAAGGCCCGGGCTTTATAGTTAACCACTATTAGGTCAATTAATAGAAATTAATTATTCCCTCACACTGGCCGTGTGTAGGCTAAAATGTGGAAACGTAGAGTCAGACTGAAAAATTCAATGCCATAGCCGGGATTTGAACCACGGATCTTCTGGTCTCCGTCCAGCCTCTCTAACCATTTAGCTACCGTGGCCAACGTGAAATGGTCAACGTCCCCACAGGGGCCTACTTCGGTAGGTATTGGTTTGGCGCACCCGGGGTCCCGAGCCAACAGTCTCCCTCGTGTGGGCTCCTCTTCTTGGTTGAGGGAGACGGACAACAGGCCCACCCACGTGTAGGCAGTGCGTGGAGACCCGTGGAGAAGGTTTTTAGATTCTTGTCTAGTTTGGGGTTTAGGATTTAGTGAACGAAATTTTTAGTAGGTTTTGATTGATGTTTTTATGTACGTGTATTTTTAATAGGTTTTGTTACCCTTGTATAGTTTTTAGAAAGTTTTATATCTGGCTTTTGCCATGACTAGTTTTTTAAAGGGCGCTGATGACCGCCGTAGTTGAGCGCCCTTATATATATCATCATATCTATGGCCAACGTGCCGACATGACATTAAAATTACGAGTCAGTTGGAGAATTTAATCTGATGATGACACGTTGGCCATAGTAGCTAAAAGGTTAGAGCGGCTGGACGGAGACCAAAGGAACCGTGGTTCAAATCCCGGCTATGGCATTGAATTTTTCAGTCTGACTCTACGTTTCCACACTTTAGCCTACACACGGCCAGTCTGAAAGAACAATTAATTTCCATTAAATCACATGTGTTTATCTGTATACCTCATTTATACAAGAAAGATCATTAACACATTATGTTTATATATTTGTGTAGAATATGAAGGAATTCAGATTTATGGAGCAATGAAACTGTTTTTATCCACTTGAACATATTAATTTTGAGTATGATAAATATAGTGTGCCAGTAGACGACGGTCGAAGGAAACTTCAAGGCAAATGCTTATGGAGCGTTTTAAGAGAAACAGACAATTTTTAATAATTAGAAAATATGTCTCAGATGGCATCCGCTAGGGCATTAGGGGAACATATGAGCAGCGACAAAAGTGTTCAAGAAGTAAATATAGCAATATTGCAATCTGCAAGAAAGGATTATTATTTAATATATCTTCAGATAGAAATATTAAGACCAGGAGAAACTATAGACACAGACTGCCAGACTTGAGGTCATCTAATTTAAGATGCACGACTGATAAATGGAAGACGCCAGTAATGGATATCGGAAGGAAGAACAGAAACCACCAAAAGAAGAAGCCCAGGAGTGCCGGAGGAGCTATATGGAGGAAATCAGAGCGGACAGCTAAAGATGAAAACTGGTCGTACATCTGGAACATCCATTTACTGATGTCAGCCTCTTTAGGAGTGTATACCAATAGGACGAAGCAGAAGAGGAAATCTAAAATTGTAGGAAACAGTCTTTCAGAACTTGAAGCTGTAGTAGAAATTTACATTTGAATTATACTGTTCGAGTAGAAGTAAATCAGAAGAAAGACTCTTTTTAGATAGATTAGATGAGTGGATTTGTAGGCTTACTTGATTAGTTAAGATAGCAAGTAAATTATATCTGCAAAATTTGTAAACTACTTTATATAATTTGATTTGAAAATTGAATAAAGGTAAAACTAAAGTTGTCATAATAAGGCGTGGTACAGATTCAAGAAATCGGGCAATTAATTATGCATATTATCGCCAGGTCATTGTTGATTGAAGGCGGCGCGGGCAACGAGATCAAAGAGATGGCAGTACAGTGCGGAGATAAAAGCTCGCCGAAATGTTAGGCGGGAGGAGTTGGATTTCTCGAGAGTTCGCCTTTGTTCTAGCCGGGTATCGATTGTTTGAGAAATTTCTGGTGTGTTAGAAATCTATAAAAAGGCAGCCCGCCCGCCAAGTGGGTCAGTCGGTAATTGAACGCGTGCGGGTAAACAGCTGTGTATGCTGACCTTGTATGTTGTATTGTGTATGTGTACAAGGCGTATTTATACTAAAATAAGGTGAAATATTTGTTGTTTGTAACCTAGCTTTTGATTTCACGAACCCACAAAGTCACAATATTTTATTTTATATATTATTTTGTGTGTTACTGTATTGAAGATTCTGCTGGTAAATAGAGCGGAAGAGAATCTAATTGGTCTCAGATTTTCTGAAGCAAACATAAACAAGCAATAAAAACTTCTCAGATAATTCATTTGTTTTACTCTCGTAAACACGTATACCATAAGCGCGTGTTGAGCATGAATGAAAACGTTCTTCCTTCTTCACGCGAGCTCTTGCTGTTCAGAATGCTTTGCCAATTCCCACACTAAAGCAGAACTACTGTCATTAACATCTAGTAGGGACGCTCATGAGTTGTGGTTGAAAAAATGATACTTCTGTAATATTATCACAAAGTTATTTTGGCGACAAACCAGTAGAAATTGAGACTGCGAAGTAGCATGATATCACAGATGTTTTGAAATGTTTTCTGCAGGAAGTTCCTTGCTTCCTACATGAAGGAATCACCTCTGCCAGAGAAATGTGCCAAGAGAGATGCCTTATGACTCAACTGTTGCAATAATACTGCTGTTTGTCTACGCTCCTACAGCATCACTGTCAAGTGCACAACAATAGATCCACTTCCCTTTAACATAAGAGGGGTAATATAGCAACACTAATGTACGCGCTGACAATGGAGGATACGTCACATTCGTAATTTCGTCTTCAAATTTTGGAATGTTATAATGGGAAGAAATTAAACGTATAACTATAAAGGCTGCATCAGAAGTATTGGGCAAGAGGACTAAAAGATATAAAAATAGAAGACTTAAAGTTTGGAATGAAGAAATTGCGAACATAGTAAATGAAAAAATAGCATATCTACAGTTCCTAAATAATCAAACACCAGAGAACGGAACAGAATATAAGAGGTTAAATGCTATAGCCAAACGTAAAATAAAGCGACAACGTTGGGATAAATATGTGAACAACTTACAGCATGATCTTCATGGACGACAAGAAAAATTATATAAAGTCCTAAAACATTTAAATGAGAATGAAAAATATAAACTGCAACATAACCCAATTAAAACTGAAGAATGGAACAAATATTATAAAAAATTATGGACTGATTCAGACGAAGATAAATTAGTAACAGCATATGTTAATCAATATGTAGATTTAATAAGTATGGATGAACTAAAGAAACTTTAAAAAATCCCAAAAACAAAAAAGTCAAGCAACTGATGGTTTAAATATGGAACTATTTAAATTTGCGTCGGTTAAATTCCAGACTAGACTTTTGAATTTCATCAATATATGTTGGGAAAATGGGCATTTACCAGAGGAATGGAATATTGCATTGATATGTCTGAGTTTTAAAAAGGGAGACCGAGCTGAATGTGACAATTATAGAGGAACTAATCTTTTGAACTCAGGTTACAAGATCTATGCAAAAATCATAACACAAAGAATTGCTCCAATCTCAGAAACTAAATTGCATGATTCACAAAATGGATTTAGAAAAGGGGGTTCCTGCAATGATTGTATTTTCACAATAACACAGATAATGGAGAAACGACTAGAATATAATCTACCAACTCTAATAGCTTTTATAGACTATGTAAAAGCTTTTGATAAAGTAAAAAGAAATCTGCTATTGAAAATAATGATTAAAAGGGATTTACTCAACGTTTAGTAGGAACAGTATAAAGTATGTATATAAATACAAAATTTAAATTGGAGAAATCCACAGAAAAAGATAACCTAGTAGAGATTAATTCAGGACTAAGACAGGGGTGTCCATTGTCACCTACCCTATATATATATATATATATATATATATATATATATATATATATATATATATATATATATATATATATATATATATATATATATATATTCATGAAGCAGTTGTACGATGGCAAACTATGCTTAGAAAACATTTTAAAATAAAGCGGAGAAATGTTGACACATTGCAGTTTGCTGATGACCAGATTTTAATTACGGAGACGGAAGATAAGTTACAAAGAGCTATACATGAATTAAAAAATATTACAAGAGAATACAATCTTCAAATTTAATATGAAAAAAAATAATGACTTTTATAGGAACGAACCATTTGAGAGCAAAAATTTGCATAAATTATAAACCCATCCAACAACAAAGTTATTTTAATTATCTTGGCTATATTGTGTTATATACCAGTAATAGAGTTATACAAAACAAAATAAACAAATCCAAACAATATGTGGCACAATAAAAAGAACTTTTAGAAATTGTAATCGTCAAACTTTGTTAAAACTGTATAAAATACTGGCGATCCCAACCCTGCTTTATGGGTGTGAAAACTGGGTCTTGACTATCTCAAAACAGAAGAAAGTGGAGGCTGCTGAGATGAAATTTCTGAGATAGGTGGCAGGCTATAGACTCATAGACAAGAAAAGAAACGGGGATATTAGAAGAGAATTGGAAATTCAGAATCTAAATGAAACAATAATTGCATACATGCAAAAATATCAAGATCATTTGCAGAGAATGACATTTGCAGAGAATCACTACAAACAGTATACAAGTATAAATCTGTAGGTAGAAGAAATGTTGGCAGGCCACGAAAGAGATGGTCCGATCAATTTCCTTGAAGTCGGAACGGGCCACAAGGCTTATACCGTGATAATGATGTTGATGATGATGATGATGATGATGATGATGATGATGATGATGATGATGATGATGATGATGATGAAATTTTGGAATGTTAGAGACAGACTGAAAACTTCAATTGTGGATTTAAACCGCGGATCTCTCTGCCTCCGATAGGTTACTCTAACCACTCAGCTAATGTGGGAACATGCCAACATGACAAATTCTCCAACTGACTCACATTTCTCCCGGTACACCACTAGGAGATCTGATACATGTGAGATCCATACTTTATTGATAACTTAGTATTATGTCCCGGGCTTCATAGTTAAGTCCATTAATGTCAACTAAATGTTCGTTTGTATTAACCGTGTGTATGCAAGGTTCAAATGCTCAAGGTGATTTACATTTTGAAAGATACCACTAAGCGTGATTGTTCGGACAAATATCACATATATTTGAGTTTTTATGTCCACCAAGAGGCACACATAGACACACATACACACAGAAAAGCAGGCCTTAACAATGGAATTTTGGTGAAACACAACCTTCCTATAATTAATTACTATAGATACAATTGTTAGCTTGAAAAGCACACTTTGCATGTATTTGCTTTTGGCAAGCACTTGGAATGCAAATATTTCTGAGTGTAGCGCGAGATTATTACCAGGGCTGATGTGTATCCATGGCCTTGTGTACTAACGGTGAACGCTATACGATGACCACGATGTCCTCTGTGAAAGAAGCCAAAGGACACAAATAGCTTTCTGCTGCTTTGCTAGAAGTCAAGTAGTTACTAACATACTGCCTATACAACGAGTGTCCTAATGCAACACTAAAACAGACACCACATTCAAAGTTTGTAATTATTGCATATTTGTTATTACATTCACATGGCGTTCGTACTTATTCCTCAACAAACCATTATTAAGACAGCTAATACTTCTACATGGTTCATTTCAATCAGTTAAACATTTGCTGAAGTTGTTTTATTACGTATTTCCCTTTATGTATATTATCTAAAATAGTCACACAGAGCGATGACTTAAATTTCGCTCATTTTAAGTTGTCAAGAAAGAGACAGAGAGATATAATAATAACCACAACGAATGTCTCGGATGGTCAACCTGTGCTTCAGCAAGATCGACATTATTTGTGCAGTAATCTCTTACGGTTTCATTCAGAAG
The DNA here is from genome assembly GCA_030765055.1 of Mantis religiosa. Lineage (NCBI taxonomy): Eukaryota > Metazoa > Arthropoda > Insecta > Mantodea > Mantidae > Mantis > Mantis religiosa. The sequence continues at coordinate 34,482,959 of CM060951.1, read as the reverse complement.
TCTTCGAAGGCTATGCCCATAAATTTCAAGCTACACATTTTATTTGTTAAAAAAAATTCTTGAGCTTGCTGTATTCGAATCAAAATTCTTAGGCACACGTAATTTTCTTATATGGACCGCAAATTATTACGTTTTTGGATTACATCCAACAGGACTTTCTGTTTTATATGTATTTGCCTTTGTATATATAGATATATTTGTTATATCTAAAGCAAAATATAAAGAAAGTTAAAACAGAGGGTCACCCACGTAACCAGGGACGAACACTGCACGTTGTTCATACAGCCATTTATGGTTGAACATGATCCCTATGAGGGAGAGATGAAAGAAAGCCCCGAAGTGCACAAACATAAGACGGGGTTGCTAATCTTTCCAGTTACAACGCATCTTGCTCCGCTCGAGACAACCCAGCGGCAGTTCCTGATGGGGCTCATATGGTCATGAATTCTGACTAGATACTTCCCACAAATATAAGGGAAAGTGCTTTCAAAAGGTGCATTATTTTATCTGAAACATGAGGTTAGAATGGGTAGCACCTGGGAATCAAACCCGAGACCACCTAAATCCAAGTGTAACACGTTACCGTCACCTCGCTCAGTTTATTTGTGTAGTATTGCTTTGAGATAAAGGTGATTTTAATATACATCTAAATAATACTTTGAGGAAACAAAACTGTTTTAGAGGAATTTGAAATTAAAAATATATAATAATATTCTGTATTATTATATACCTACAGGATTGTCCAGAAGTCCCTAAACATAGGGACATAATTTGTTTTTTTTTTCTTTTTGCAGGCAAAAAGAACTGGAACTTATTATCCAGAGAGTATTTTGCAAAACAAAATTTAAAATATCTTTTAATAAAACATAGAGGATTTAATCAAACATTGATAGTAAAATATTATTTATTAAAGCATTTGGTTCATAGCAATACAGTTTGTGGGAGATATTGCAGCTGAATTCTTGGCTGGACAACTTTCCGCAGTGGATTGATCGTGGAGGACGGGTGGAATGGGCTCCTCGATCCCCTGATTTCAATCCAATGCATTTTGCGATATTGAGGTACCTGAACTCAAAAGTGTGTGAAGTGAAGCTCAGGGATATAAACCATCTTCGACAGCGAATAGTAGCAGAGTACCGTGCTACCACGCTATTTTTTTTTTTTTTTTTTTTTTTTTTTTTTTTTTTTTTTGTAATTTACATCCTCCAACGTTAAGTCATATCGAGCAATGAATTAAATAGTTGAAATTATGCTGACATTCGTCTTTCAGGATAAGGGAAAACCCCGGAAAAGACCTTATCTAGGTAACTCTCCCTGATCAATATTAGAACTCGACACATGAAGGTGAGGCAGACACGCTACCGCCACGATACCTAGGCGAGCGCGGGCTCTTGGATCCCCTGATTTAAATGCAATGCATTTTGCGATATAGGGGTGGGTGAAGTAAAAAGTGTACGAAGTGAAGATCAGGGATACAAAGCATTTTCGAGAGTGAATAGTAGCAGTGCCGGCAAACTTGGTAAGCAAAGGGTTGAGTGTTTACAGATCTGTTTTGAGCTTAACAGCTCTCATATTGAACACATAAAATAGTATAACAGTATAATGCCTATGCTGCATGACTTTTGGGCCCCGTTGTATACTATAATTATGATGCTTATTTTAAAGGTCGAAGTTCATAGTGATTAATAAGACACATGGAAACAGAAAAAAGGGAAAAATCAGCTGTTTAGCCAGAATAAAATAATCTTATTTTACTCTGAAAATGCTTGGTATTTAGCGATTGAGTTCTGCTGACGTAAGTCTCTTCGTAGCAGTCAAAAATGAGTAAAGCAAGCAATATTCACGAATATTAACTTCCTATATTTAGGACAAAACGGACTGTTTTGATATCACCAACATGTGCCATGAATGTCAAGTGAGATTAAATTTGAGCTGCGAGTTAATTGCCTTTCCTACTCGACGTTTTAAGTCATTTTCTGTTGCCGAGTTCCAATTAGTGCTGCTTTATCCGCTTAATCGTCCGTCATTAAACAACTCTTCAAATGATTTACACTGGAATTTAAATCTCACGGAATATAAATTTGAAGACAAATTTTAGGCACACTTAAAATGTCAGTGTGTAAATTTATGAGCAGTTAATATATAAGAGGCACAAAAACTGGTTCTTTTGGGCGAATTTGTAAGATAATGATAATGATATCTTGTAACAAGAGAGATAATTTGCGTATGTATGAGGAGCGAAATCACTCAAGCGATTTTAACATACCTTTAACTAAACATCTCAATTTATTTCTGTAGGACGATATTTATAAAATACCTCTAATTTCTTTAATAACGTATTATGAAGCATTATTTATAAGTACCTCATTAAGATAAGTATAATCTTATAATTCTAAATAATAATTTAGAAAGACGAGAGGGATATCTATATATAAATGTAAAATGTAAATTGTAACATAGGAGCTGATAAAAGTTCCACCATACAAATGTTCTCACTATCTGCAAGAATGCTCTTTAGAGGTTCAAAAGACAATCCTAGCGGCGCATAACGGGACCGAAGGCTTAGGGTGGTACATTGACACTAAACCCTTTACAAAGAGATGTAAGCAGTTAAAAGGGAACTGGGAAACATTGTCATCCTCCGCTGCAGCGCCAGCTCCAAGCCATTGGCCGTTGGAGTGAGAAGTGGAGGATGGCCATTAGCCCCGAGAAGAGCTCCGAGTTAGGTGACCGGATTGGTCACTGAGGTTAAGGCAGAGGCAAATCCCTTGGGTTCCCACTGCCAAATACCTTGGTGTCCACCTCGATCGCGGTCTCACCTACACACCTCATGTCCGGGTCAAAGCCGGACAAGGGCATGCAGCGCTAACACAGTTATACCCTATTCTCAAATCCACCATGCCAACTCACCTCAAACTACGCCTGTATCGGGCGATTATACCACCCCTGATTCTGTACGGCTGCGAAGTCTGGGGATCAACGGCTCCCACCACTATTCGCAGACTCCAGCGCGTCCAGAACAGGGCATTGCGCATGATCTACGATACCGGTCGTAGATTCCCGTCCCATATCCTTCATACATACTCTGGGGTCCCGTATATCGTGGACGTGGTGCGGGAGAGATCCCGCACCATCTACGATAAGCTGGACTCCCATCCAAACATACTGGTGAACACCCTTGGCCGTTACGACCACAGGGTTCCTCGCCGACGACCGAGCTACCGTTTACCCAAAGATGCCTTGGGTAACTAGTACCGAACAAGGCCACCACCCCCTGACTCCAACCTCCTAAGCCCAGAAATGGGCTTGGTAAACTCAGTACCTTAACACTTCCTTTCCCTCTAGCCTGTTAAGCGGACTGTGGTCAGATGCCTCCCAGGCAGGCGGAAGAGCACCGCCAGCTTTGGCGCATCCCCCCTACACGGGGCGACTGCGCTCACAAAGGCTAGATATGTCCACTGCCAAAAACAGTCGCCTGAGAGAAATAATGACTCTTATATACTGCCCAGATAAAGACGCAATAAGCGGCTAGGTGCTGGGCAGCAAACACTCCGTCCAGGTAAACCTGGACGACTCGACTCTTCCGCTGGTCTGCTGTTCGCGGTGGTCAGTATCAGTGCGAAATGCAAGGTGTGCGAAGGTATGAGACGTGTCCATAAAATAAGGTCTCCAATTTTAATTAATATAGAAAACACATTTATTGTCAATGAATGTTACATGGATGGACAGGTGGAACTTACAGCTATTGCGATCGATGCACTTTGGCATGCCCTGTGGCAGTTTCTGTATAGCCTTGTCATAGCACTCTCCCGCCAAGTTGCGCAGGTAGCGCTCAACCTCGTTTTTCAAATCCTTGTCGGTCTGGAAATGTGTTCCACCCAGCTGTGACTTCAACTCAGGAAACATGATAATTACTAGCTGATAAGTCTGGACTGTAGGGGAAATGGGTGAGGATGTCACCTCCTAAATGGGGCAGGAGGTCAGCCATTGCATGTGCAGTATGTGTAAGAGCGTTGTCGTGATGAAAAATCACTCCCTTCGTCAGCATTCCGTTCCTTCGATTTTGAATGGCACGTCGCAATTTTTTTAAAACCTCACAGTAGCTAACGGCGTTTATTGCTGTGCCGGTAGGCATAAATTCGCACAACAATACAACTTTTCTGTCCCAGAACACACTGGCCATCACTTTGCCAGCAGAAAATGTCTGTTTGAAATTTCGCGGCTTCGGCGAATTCGAATGCCGCCACTGACGAGAACGTTCTTTAGTTTCTGGTGTTACGTAAGGCACGCAGGTTTCATCGCCAGTGACAATTGAATCCAACAATTACTCGCCCTGTTCTGCATAGCGCTCCAGGAATCGGTAGGCCGCTTCAACACGTTGCCCTTTATGGTCTTCGGTGAGCATTTTGGGAACCCACCTCGCACACATCTTGCGATAATGTAAATGATCGGTCAAAATCTTGTCAATCGTAGTGTTAGTGACTTCAGGGATAAGTTCGCACAGCTCGCGAACTATCACACGCCGATCTTTAACCATTTCTTGCTCCACTTTTGCAATTGTTTCGGCTGAAACTGAAGGCCAACCAGAACGCTGATCATCATGGACGCCTGTATGTCCGTCTTTGAACTCCCTGACCCACTTCCGCACGTTTTTGACGTCCATACACTGTGGCCCATAGACTTCGCATAACTGGCGATGAATTTCAGTGTGGGTAGTGCCCTTGACATTCAAATAACGGATCACTGCAAGCAATTCGCACTTGGCGGCGGAAGTGATAGGAAGTTCGATCACAAACGACTGCCCAGCCAAGACTAATGGTTGAAACGGATTCGTTGTGATAAGGATTTGAAGGGATAAAATCAGGCTACACGACAGTGATGCCGGTTCTCGCGTAATAGCGTTCCTCAAGGCTCCTGCGCCTTGGAGACCTTATTTTACGGACAATTCTCGTATAAGGAATTCATGGTGCATCAGTGGTGAAAATATTTCATCGGGGATACTATAAGAACTGGTGTAAATTCGAATAAACAGTGATTAGTCTACCATTTATTGTTATTTTCTCTCGTCACACTACCCAGAGATCTCCATACCCAAACATGCTCTACTTAAGCCATAAAATATAAACAGCCGTGGACACGACCTAAGAAGAATCCCAGCACTAATGAATCAACCATAAAAAAACAATCAACAAAATTTTTAAATTCCATAAGGTTGCCGCTGAATTAACAAGTGACCGGGGAACCGCTGCAAATGTTAAACCGGACTAACACAGTCTAAGAACTTGAAAATAAAAGGATTGGAGATCAAAAGAGTATCTTACGAGGTGACTCTAAAAATACTATGATGAGAAAATAGTATGTTGTTACTCCGTGGAATTTGGACGTAAAGTAACAATATACTTAATCCTGAATCCAAATGTGTGTACGATCAAGATTTAGCAAGCACACAGCGAAACAAAGTAGAATGAATTTGTTTATAATAATAGGATAGGTATGAAAACCGAAGCTGTTTGCATTTTTACAAGTCTTAAGCATATTGTTACCAGATAACAGGTCATATTGACCTTTATAAATACAGAGACACCAACCTACATTTGGGTACATATGTATGTGCATACTTGCTCGTGTGTGCGTGCATTAATATAATCATGTCCATTTAAGTATACTTAATAAAATATCTATTTAATATTGTGACTTTGTGGGTTCGTGAAATAAAAAGTCCAATTACACCACTCAACAATGTTCTTTATTTCCACCGACTTACAGTTTAACACTTGCCAATTACACAAAATTACTTGCTGCACACAATTACAATTTACCAGTTCGTCCGTTACAACTTCACTTGTACTCGCGATTACATAAACTCCGGTACACCTTCACAGTTACGTACAGTCTTCCGTTGCACAATCCTTTCGTTCATTAACACGTCACTGACTAACATTGCCTTCTTACACCAAGAACTGTCCTCACTCACACACACTAACCAACTGATTGACCAACAACTCCACTCCGTCTGTCTGTAACCTTCTTTATATAGGAATATCGCCGGTTTCTAGTGACCAGGAGAATGTTCCAGATTACGTAATTTCTGGAACCAGGTGGACAGAAACAGACGGCCCACTGATGTTTTTCCTCCCAACCACTGCCTGTCACCACTACAAGACAAACGAGGGTGAGGTGTGGCTAACGCGGTCCTCCCCCTGCCTTCCGTTCCCAGCTGGTTCATAGGGTGTTCCAGCGCTCCCGTTACAATATTTTAGAGGATTTAGAATACTGGTGTGTCAAATTTAAAGATCTCTATAATGCTTTATCGCTAAGAGAAGTTTAATTACAAGAATTACTACGCCATAAACGTAAAAGTAACAAATACGAGGGCTCTTCAATAAAGAATGATCATTATTTTTTACGGAAATAATTTTTCGCACTAAAATTCAATCGTATCATATTCTGTTAGCTTAATGTGAAACAAACGCCGTAGTAGTTTCATTGTTGGTGCTCCTGGTTGCTGCCTGTGAGAACCAGGCAAATTCAGACATGTTCAGTATCGCCTACCGCTGCAATGGAGTTAACATGCAGTTAAAGTTGATGTTAGAGGAAGATCCGGAGTTTTATTCAAACGTAATCACTGCTGATGAAACTTGGCTATATCATTTTGATCCTGAGAGCAAATAGCAAAGCTCAGTGTAGAAATCTGCTTCATCATCAATCCATAAAAAAGCAAAAGTGGTTGTTTCTGCTGGGAAAGTTATGGTCATTTCATTCTTTGATATTCATGGAATGATTTATCAGCATGTTGTACCTGCACACACATCAGTAAGTAGACAATACTACAGGGATGCCCTGAAAACATTGAAAGTCCATATCAGGCGCAAAAGACCACATTTCCGTGAAGCAGGCTGGATGCTGCACCACGATAATGCGCGGCTGCATTCTGCCAATGTTGTTGCTGAATATCTTGCAAAAATCAACGTGAAGTGCATCCCTCACCCTCCCTATATTCCGTATTTAGCCCCATGTGACCTTTTCTATTCCCTAACTTGAAGAAACGCATTTGTGGGAGGCATTATCTATCATCAGAAGTAGTGGTGAAGGCTGCGGCGGCAATTTTGAAGGATCTCTCAAAAATAGTTTACAGCATGTCTTTGAAGACTGGCAGAAACGCTGGGACAAGTGCATCGCATTCAGAGGAAACTATTTTGGGAAGGACCATCAAATTTATGAGGATGAGTAAATTTAGGTTGTCAAAAGATTGTGATCATTTTTTTATTGACCGCACCTCTTATATTAATGCCGTTTTTTCAAGAAATCTGTTTTATAAAATACAAGAAACAAAGTCAAGTTCTACTAGTAAAACAGTTAAGGTACGTTTTAAAGACATATTAATAATAACAACGATGAAAGTAAATTTATATCTAAAATGAGAGGATATTCGTCAGTAACCCGTGACCGGTATGGTGACGTTTTTGTAGCACAAACGGTATGGTGGGGTCAGGAGTACCCCATTTCATTTTTAACAATTATGGAGTATGAGAGATGATAAATCGCAATAAACTAAACATAAATGTAATATTTAGTTAGATTTAGAGATTAATAGGCACAAACTACATTGTAAGCCTGTGCATGCATGTCTATAGGATCGTTTTTACCATATATGTAATATTCATTAGTCGAATGATGACATTCATTAGATGAATGATTTGATGCTGTACTCCGGAAAAAAAAAGGTTTGAAGTGAGAAATTAAGGATGGATAGTAACTAATAAAAGTGTTTAAAATGAAATGGATATAGCAACGGAACAAAACCACAGTAGGTGTTTACAAGCAATCCTCACAAATACTTCTTGTACATTCGCTACATATTGGTGTACTGCAAGTTGGACAACACACTTTTGTTTTCCTATCTTTTGTTCTAGGACACTTTGGACACCCAGCCCGCTTTGTTATTACTCCTAATTGCTTGGGGATTTCGTATATGAGCATCACGTTATGTTTTAACCCTCGATGGAGGTGTGGAATACGCATCCTTCTCTGTAGAAGCGGTTCAATTAGCTGCCACGTCAGAGACTTGGTGAACTCGAAGCGTAACTTTTTATGGTTTACCATTAATCATGAATATATTACAAATGCATTTGGCATGGAAATGTTCTTCATTGCGTAGAAAATAGCAAGAGGCCACCTTCTGCAGCATCTATTGTTCGCATAAACAGTGCACTTTTCAAGTGCATCTATTCCTCCTTTGTGGCACCGTAGTACTCAATTATCTCAGGTTTCTTTGTTTCCTGGTTCACTGAAGCACTGTAGTGTATCGAAGATACCAAAAGCAGTGCCGTTTTTGGTTTTGGTACATAGGAGACCAATGTTGAATAATAATTGTTTCCAAATCCAAACAATGAAAGTTCAGATTTCCTGGCTTTGGATGGCAAAAATTATTTTTGGAATTTCTTTCTTGTTATTCTTTAAGATTCCCACATAGGTAAGACCCCTCTTCCTTAGTTCATTAACAAGTTCGATGTAATATAATGCATTTTGTTTGTGTAAGCTGTTGACATTTCCTACTGAAACATACCGCAATACGATTTGATGTAGTTACGTTATCAGTATGATGGGGTCATTCTGACCCCTCTAAGGATAAAACCAACTGCTAGTTATCTGTACGCTCTCTTTTCACCACAACCTCAATGCTCAACAACTCAAAGCATACTGCCTGAAAGGTACTAAGAGCTACACTGCGGAGAAAATAGGTTTAACATGGTATACAATTTTAGCTGGGGTGCTCCTGACCCCAACATACCGGTTACAGGTTAAGTATTTATCTATAAGCTATTCTAAAAGCACAAGAAGCCGCAAATAATGGCAATGTTTATAGTATCTGATTTTCTTTGGAAATGTATACCACAAACAGACATTACTTACAGTGAAATATGTATCATGCAAAAGATCGATAACCTATGTGGACTTTTAGAGCGCTTATTGAGGTCATGAGAAAATGGGTGTCATGCTAAACATGTAACAGGCCATAATTATTTTTTGTTTTGAACAGAAAGGCAAGATAAAGCATATTTCTTACTAAGAAAGATGGCTTTGAGGTAAAATGTGACACTGACATTCCGGTGGTCGTGTGTTTGATTCTTGTAGATAGCTACAATGTTCTGGAAGTTTCCGAAAGTATATGGACATTTGCTGCCGATACACTAACAAGCGCTGTCGCAAGGCGGTTGGTCAGTGAGTCTCGAGTGTGTTTGTAGTGCTACAAAATTTGCTCGCAGTGAGTTTGTAATGACTGATGAGTAACAATTGCGCACTATTAGAGACATCTTGTATTCGAGTCCCCAAAGAGTGAACTAGATCGAAGAAGAGATTACTTGTGCTGAGACGTCGCTGATAAAATTAAGTGACAAGTGAACATGGAAAATGAAATTAATTTACATTAGAAGCGACAATGACAGAGTCTCAGTAAAAGTTGAACTAGTTCTGAATAGTTGCAAGGAGAACTTGGGGAGGTGACAAGAACTAACTAAACTGACAATAGCTTAGTGGTAGAGTTAAATAACGGCAATGCATACTGCATAGGAAATTTTAGTTTCAACTAGGATCACAAGAACTCTGGAAATCAAATACAAAACCGTGTAATTGTTTATTACAAAGCAAGCACAAACCTGAGATTAAGATATTGCGCAACATAATCTTACAAATAATACACACCGTACATAAATATTATTCATGCTAGTTTAAAGATACTTACCACATAACAAGCCAGGAGTCTTATTATGGCCTGCGTCTTATAGGCTGAATACAAGTGAAGCTAGCACAATGATCTTTTTGCTTCATTTCTCTGATATGTTTAACGCCCTATCTTGCCAATGTAAATATTTGAACCATTATCTCAGCACCTAGTTAATATAATGAGCTAAATTTGTAAGGTATATACAGTTTATTGATGAAAAACTTCTGTTGAGAAGGAATGTTATGATTTTTTTTTAAATAGAACTCCTAAGGTATTTTTTGAAAAATTATGCTTTTAAAATTAAACAAAATAACTAATCCAGGCGCGTAAAAACGTTCTCATTAAAATAAAATCATTTCAGATGCAAATTTTTGGAACAATTTTCAGCCCTTAGTCTCAATTAGTCTCCGAGATAAAGGGGTGTTTGTAAAGAAAACGTTATTTTTTCAGAAATTTCTTTCAAACATAAGGAACTCGCTACTTATAGTGTACAGAATGTCTCAAAATCCTCCAGCTTCATAGTCCTTTCTGTCTATTGTTTCTTTTTTCATTTTAGTGATCGAGATTGCTGAGACATATGTTCTGCCACCTTTTCTACTTTACGTAGTCTTTTTGAATCAAGCTCTTTTAGACAATTTCTGGTATTGTACCCAATAGTCATTCCCGTTTTACTCACTACACTTATTCTACTATCATTCCCTTCATGGAACATGCTAAGTGCATCATTTGCAACAAGCTTTTAGAGCAACAAAAACATTTTAAAGATCAAATTACACTATTAAAAGACTCTTCACATTTTGAGTTTTCCCTGTCAAACACTTTTACAGTAATTTTGCATTAGCCAGATCTACATGAATACATTTCAATGCTAAAGTAACCGCTTTAGGTATGGGATTCTTGTGTTGAAATTAATGCAGTTTACTGCCAGCTTATAGTTTGTGAAATGCACAGCAATCCACAGAGCGGAATTAGTGTAACGGTTCGATACCAGCGGAAGCTTTGTGAAAGTAGAAAGCCCACAGTTCTCTAGTTATGCCCTCAAGGTTTTTAAATTTTATCTGATAGCCTTCACATAATATTATGTTAGCTGATTCATGAATTCATAGACGAGGCCTCTCATTGTTCACCAATTAGTTCATTTTCTTTTACCAAGTGTCTGTCTAAGTTTTCTAAATCTTGTACCTCTTATTTTTGTAGGTGGCAGAAACATTCCATTTTTATTTGCAGTAAATCTTCATAAGGTTCAGATACTATCACTGATTTGAAGTAGCTGAAATCACCATAGCGATAAAAATTCTCTATCACTATAATTATAACCACTTGATGTTTTACCAAGTGAGTGCACCAAAATGTTGTTCTAAAGGACTACTACGCGGAATTATTTTCAGCAATATTTTTAAACTATTTAAAATTAGAGTACGTCTATAAAAATTACACCAACATGAGTGGGAGCTTCTAAATATTCATATGCAATTACAATATAGAAATGGAAAAAGTCACAAAAATCCGACTTTGACTTTTCTTAATAAAAAGTAGTATATATTCTCACATATAGCAACTACTATCTAACTCGCTATTATGTGTTTCAAATGCGAAGGGTTCTGGAGTCCAGCTGATCAAATGTATCACACTGAGCGTTGCTAGCTTGTTACCCCACTTCTTTTATAGTTCCCTCTCTCTCGCACACTCATAAAACGTGCAGGTCTCCTTGGTACAGACGTAAGGGTAAGCAAATTATATTTTACAAACTTTTACAATTATGCATTTGCCAAAATAAAAACTGGAAATAGCAAATTATGTATATCTTTAAATACTATAACTATAATTATAGTTTATGAATTACCTGCTTTCTATTCCAATTGAACTGCCACTGGCTCATCTATATCGCTGTCAATGTCACTTCCGTTAAGAGACAATCATTGTTACTATCTTCATCGTCTGTGTCTTGCAAATTTATGACTACAGGTTCCAAAATCTCGTCACGTGCTATTTCTTTCTTAAAATCGTCTTCTTTAAGTTTTTCTGCATTCCTTACGCAGATTTACCAGTTCTGTTGTGTTACCTCGTCAATTTCTTCGACAACAAGTCGCTCAACGTCCGTCAGTTTAAAAGTAGTATTTCTGTTTGCAATCCCACGAGCCACACCAACTCAATTGGATTATATTGGCAGCGGTAAGGTGGGAGGCGTGTTACCTCGTGTCCCATTTCAATTGTAAGTTGTTCCAGCTGATACACTTTTTCCGTGTTTTTAAACGGAAGTACTCTTTGAAGTAACTCATTTTCAGTTTCTGTTTCCGAAAAGTTTTTTGAAGAACGTGTAAACCTTAAAACTAATATTTCCAGCCTGACTTTGCAATACCTGCCTTTTTGACTCGCCTCTAATTTCACCGCAGAAAGCCATTAATCCACGCCGTGGCTCAGTGGTTAGACCGCTTGGCTCTTACCAAGGCGGCCCGGGTTCGATTCCAGGCGACCGCAAAGCGAGATTTGTGGTGGACAACACGGCACTGGGGCGGGTTTTCTCCGGGACCTCCGGTTTCCCCCGCCATCGCATTCCACCGGTGCTCCATCTTCATCTCATGTATCATCAGTGTCATCGCCTGCGGTGCCGTATGTAGTATAAGTGGGCGTTAAACACTACACATTTCAGAAAGCCATTGCACTATTTAACTCCTACTCTACTGTTGTGTAAAGAACAACTGAAGGATATTGATCTGAATTCCCCAGAGTAAATAAACACTTCTTATCCAGCATTCATTCATAAACATTGGCATACAGCATTCCCCAGACTAACAGGAAATGAAGTTTTAGTTAATTGATGGAAATTAATCATTTCTCCACACTAGCCGTATATAGGCTAAGATATTTGATGGATAGAGTCAACATGAAAAATTCAATGCCATGGCCGGGATTTGAACCACGGATCTCCTGGTTTCCGTCCAGTCGCTCTTAACCTTTGAGCTACCATAGCCAACGTGCCGTCCTGACATTAAATTCTCCAGTTGACTCGTATATTTTCCCGGTAGACCACTAGGGGCTCTCACATCTGAGGTACACTGTTTGTGGCGACTTACTATTGTAAGTACTTAAGTCCCAGGCTTCATCATTTAACTCTTATAATTTTAGTTAATTGATGGAAATTAATCATTTCTCCACACTAGGCGTATATAGCCTAAGATATTTGATGGTTTACCGGGGAAATATACGAGTCAACTGGAGAATTTAATGTCAGGACGGCACGTTGACCATGGTAGCTCAAAGGTTAAGAGCGATTGATCGGAAACCAGGAGATCCATGGTTCAAATCCCGGCCATGTCATTGAATTTTTCATGTTGACTCTATCCATCAGGAAATGAAGTGTTTGCTCTTTCTCGAATTTAGCATCTTGACTTATTCACAGTAATTATTTTATCACCTCATGTCGATAGTTTAAATTTCAGTTCTGGATAATTAAAAGTATATGTACACATGCAAACACACCTACCACTTTGAACTCTCTAGAGTAAATAGAGATTACGAACCATTTGTAAACAAATATATAATGTGACCAGATACGTCTTCCAGGGCAGTGGGAAATTTACTGTTTCCTCTCTCAAATGGCTTATTCAAAGTAATTCTTCTATCACTTCATGTAAAACATTTACGTTTCAGTTCTGAGTAATTACAAATATACGTACACGCATACATGCCAACCAATAATGATATTCACACAGTGCATACATCGCAATTTATTGTTATAATACAGGTAATAGTGGTTTATTTATTTGTATTACAAAAACAATTTGAGCTAAAAATATGGGGTTTTCATGGTTATGTTAGATACATTACTCTCTACCTTCCACATGAATCAGTTTTGGCGAAATCTGAAATTTTGTCTTAGCGCGAATAGTATTTCATACAGATTGATTAGGTTGGCGCTCCTCGCACACCACTTAGAGGGAATGCAACACGACAACACCGCAGGACTCCGATTGGTTGCTCAAGGACAAAAACCTTCTCATTTAAAACAACTAATAGATATTACTCGCATAGTTTTCGGAAATAGTGTGACAATTTAAAGTATTCCACTTATGTCTCCTGCTTCATATGACTTTACTCTTTGATCTTCAAGTTTCTTATGTTGAATCCTTTACTTTGCCTCTGATAATATACAACTTTACTTTCATACCAGACCCGGCTATTCCTAAAATATTCTATGATATTCACACCCAATTTCATTCACACCCAATAAGAATGTAAAACTTCGACAGAACGTTTCGATTCCTTATCCTTCCCTCTTCTGCCTCCGCGGCCTTCCATGTTCTGGAATGCACTCATTGGCGATGTCGAATAAATGCTCTAGTTAATTACGGTAGGTAAAATTTTTAATTTGTGTATCCTTTAATGACACAGATATCTAAAACCACATTTTCCTCATAATACCGAATACTTTAACCTGCATGTACAAGGAAATAAAGGTGAACCTCGTGAGTATGAAGATTCTCCACTCCCAGACCAAATTAACTCGCTAATGGCCGCAGCATTTTGCAACCTAATGCTCTACTAGGTAAATCGCTTTAGAAGTGAAACATTGCCTGCGAAAACAATCTTCTGGACCCTTAATTGTAAAATATCAGCAGTTTCTAATATTAGCTGGGAACAATTATCTCCCTTTAGATAAATGGCATACGCGGCTGACTAACTTGATTGCAGAACACAAGGGTGTGCAAAACGGTTTGGCATTGTGATTCGTACCATTATAAGCATTTCGATTCTCTGTTGTTTTCTTAGTTTCTAACACTGTCTATACGTATATAGTGTGCGGAATAAAGTGTCAGCCATGTTAGATTTGTTTTATTGCATTTTGTGGAATACCTATTCTGTATCTTCACAATTATACTCATTCATAGATTGGGTGGAGTTTACAAAGAACGCATACACTTGGCTTCGTGAGACCTAATCATGTTTTTCAAATGGAAAGTGTTCTGGACCTTGGCGAATGAGACGCGTTTGCTCGCTAAGTGTTGCCACCTCGTTACTCCCACTCTTTTCATATTGTGACTTTGTGGGTTCGTGAAATGAAAAGTCCGATTGCACCACTCAAAAATGTTCCTTATTTCCAACGACTTACAGTTCAACACTTGCCAATTACACAGAATTACGTAATGCACACAATTACGATTCACCAGTTCGTCCGTTACAGTTCCACTTGCCCTCGTAATTACGTAAACTCCTCCGACGCACGTACGCTGTCCGTCCTCTCACTGGGCGCTCCTCACAGCTCGCCAAGAACTGACTGACTGACTCAATTCATTCACTGCAGTCCTTTTTATAGGAATATCGCCGTTTTCTCGAAGCTTCTAGTCACCGTGAAGATTCCAGATGGCAGTGGAAGGGGAGAAGGGGCGGCCAGCGACAAGTGACATTTCCCTAATCCTCCCCTCAGTTGGTGACAGAGACTGATGGGTGGGTGTGGTTTGGCTGCCTCTGGCCCCTTACTCAGCTGTCGTTGGTTGTGCTTTCCGCTAATTGGGTGATACGGCTCCCTCCTCAAAGCTGGTCGTCCCGAACAGCACCATCGTAACGGGCTAGAGGATCCAGGTGTACCACCAACATCTTCCCTCACGCCGGCCAACTGTTCCTAAAATTTGGCGGCGAGGACCTCGTTCGCCTCCTTCATTTCCGTGGCCAGACTGTCGTTCGCTGCCCTCATTTCTGTGGTTAATCCGGTCTTTATTTCTTCCATCTTCTCGGTGATGTTGTCGTTGGCCGTCTTCATTTGTTTCAACTCTGCGGCCAGGTTGTTTTTTGCCGCTTCTGTTTTTGTTGCTAACTCGTTCATCTTCGCGGCCAAGTTGTTATTTGCCGCTTCCGTCTTCTCTGTTAATTCAGCCTTCATTTCCATCATCTTCTCCAAAAAATTTTCCAATTCCGCGTCCATGGTTGTAATGTTCGGTGATGTTATCGCCCCGCTTCCTGACACCAGTGTGACTTTGTGGGTTCGTGAAATCAAAAGTCCGATTGCACCACTCAGAAATGTTCTTTATTTCCACCGACTTACAGTTCAATACTTGCCAATTACACAGAATTACGTAATGCACACAATTACGATTCACCAGTTCTTCCGTTACAGTTCCACTTGCCCTCGTAATTACGTAAACTCCTCCGACGCACGTACGCAGTCCGTCCGCTCACTGGGCGCTCCTCACAGCTCTCCAAGAACTGACTGACTGACTCAATTCACTCACTGCAGTCCTTTTTATAGGAATATCGCCGTTTTCTCGAAGCTTCTAGTCACCGCGAAGGTTCCAGATGGCAGTGGAAGGGGGAAAGCGGCGGCCAGCGACAAGTGACATTTCCCTAATCATCCCCTCAGTTGGTGACAGAGACTGATGGGTGGGTGTGGCTTGGCTGCCTCTGGCCCCTTACTCAGCTGTCGTTAGTTGTGCTTTCCGCTAATTCGGTGACAATATTTTCCTCATTCTTGCAAACAATCCTAGAGCCTGCAAAAGCAAATTGAATTTTGCAAACTTTTATAAGGATGTAGTTGTTAAAATCAAAGTTGGAAAACAGCATATTCAGATGCTTTAAATTGTATAATTATTGTTTATGAACTTTTATTCTGTTTTTCTAATACAACGGAACTGCCAATGGCTCATCCGTATAACTGTGAATGTCACGTCAAGGGACAATTCGACATTCTCGCTGTCTTCATCTCTGAGTCCTGGAATTTTGATGATACGCTCCAAAATGTCATTAAATGCCGTTTCTTTTCAAAAGTAGGCTTCTTGTATTTTTTCTGCAGTTCACACAGATTTCCCAGTCTAGTCAATTTCTTCGCGAAGAAATCGTTCAATATCAGTTTGAAAGTATTGTTTCTGTTTGAAACCCCCGCCTTTTTATTTCAGCCCACACTAACTCAATTGGATTGTGAATGATTTTGATTTGAAATCTGTAGGGTAAAAACAATGCATTTATACACATATAATCTGACAGCACACGTTCTGTAGATGCAACATTCTATAGACTAACAGGAAGTGTACTGTTTGCTCTCTCTCGAATCTAACAAACACATTGACTTGTTCAAAGTAATACTTTAAGCACATCATGTCAATAGTTTACATTTCAGTTCTGAGTAATTACAAGTATATGTACTCACATACATAACAACCTAAAATGATGGTCATTGCAGTGCTCACGTCGCAATGTGTTGTTATGATATATTGGTATTTTATTTATTTGTATTATGAAAATTATTTGAGGTAAAAGTACGGGTTTGTTTACAGTTGTGTCAGAAATATTACCCCTACTTTCTTGTGAATCACTTATTGCAAAACTGTTTTTCTGTCTTAGCTTGTCACACCTCAATTACGGGGAATGCAATACGACAACACCACAGGACTCCAATTGATTGCTAGCCTATTGGAATCAAGGACAAATATCCCATTTGAAAGACTCAGTAAACAGATATATTGTGACTGAAACTCCCAGGATGAAGTGAAAGAGGCACAAGAGGTCATAGGCCGCAAGCAGACATGCCACAGAGACGCGCGGAAGTCCCAGGCTCTAGAACTCATCCCGCTATTGGAGTGCCCAGAGGGAAGATCAAACAAACAGCCCTCTAATATTCAGGCTAATAAAGCTTTATTCGAACTAGGTGGCAGCTCTCGAAATATGCACAGAAGTTTGAAGGAGTTTATCTTCTGTTGTTAGGGGGAGGAAACGTCAGCTCTGTTTGCAAGAAGCACAAGGTAACATATTGAGAGGTTGATAATAACATAATAGTTAATTTTTTAGGCTCATCCTCATTATGAAATTAAAATTTATGAAAACATTTCATAATGTTAATTAGTACCATTAATTGCTAGTATGTGTTTGATCTGCTGTTGTAAACACATATAATTCTTTATTTATTTTTATATTTTATTCAGAAACATCTGAAATAGTCATTAATGGTGAGAAAACAAAGGAAAGGTGCTAAATTCATATATTCGTGAAGAGGTAAGCAATATGTATAATTCCATGGCAAAGTTTGCACGGATTGGTGCGGTCTATATAAATAACCTTGGGAAAGGTGTAGCTACATGTGTGTTGGAAAGAAGCAATAGAAAACAATTAAGGAGACCAAGGATGTGTATTCCAGTTTTGCCTTACAACAATAGGCCCAGAAGATTGCCTTAGAGAGTTCCAAACAGACAAACGTTTGCTAAACTGTCAATGAATTATACAAACTGAGAAAAAGATCTACTTTAAGGAACGTGAATGCTAAATTAAAATATCCATAAGAAATGTAATGATAGGCTAAGGCAAAACCTTCCAACAAAGTAGTTCCATGGCATTAACTACTCTACTGTTACCAAATCTGATATTTATAGCTTAATTATTGCTTTCAAATATACACGTAACATATACAAATTAGACAGTCGTTGCCACCTATACAATCATAATATTTTACGTCTACCCTCTTATCATTCTGAACTGAACTCTATTGAAGTTATTTGGGTCATCGCAAAAACCGAGGTGGCTGGCAGAAATGCTACGTACAGAATGGAGCTGATAACAAATTTAGCAGGATTTCAGAGTAGGATTGACAATAATGATGCAGAAACGTAAAGAAAACTGAAGCAGAGTATACGGAGAATGATGGATTATTGGATGTAGGTAGGAAATAGTAATTCATTTCGGAGAGGAGTGGCAATGATTCTTCTGCAGATTCTTCAAGTGAGGAGGATGAAGCGCAGTTTGAAATAGAGAAACCAATAAGAGATGAAGCGGCCACTTAAGATGTCTAAAACCCACAAAACCAGCTTCAAGTAAGGGTGCAAGTAGTGCACTGCAGCTTGCAGTAAGATAAGAAGTCTAACATCTCCCCCACACTACTCCTACTCCTGCACTGCGCTTTGGCTTGCCACCTCATGTGAATTAAACTGTACTATTTTCTTTGAACAAGCATCCACAGCACCTGCTGGAATGGCCTAACGCCACTAAGTGTAGCAGCACATCCGAAAGACGAAAGAAAGGACAATAATATAACAGAAATGTTGGTAAATGAGAAAGTACCCAAGTATTCGCCTTCCGACGAGGAATTACCACGAAGAACCAAAGGTGAGGTGGGTAGTGTAAGGAAATGAAGCCATGGATCTCTCGAAAACGAGCCTCAACGTCACTGTGGTGCTATCTTTCCCTCAGCATATTCTTTTATAATTCGAATATGTTCTTATTCGAATTACAAGGCTTTATACTTCGATTTCGTATTTTAGAAATATATGAATTGGAATTATGAAGTGTTTAGAAGCCTAATGTATTGTAAAAATGCTTTGGGTGGCTTCTGAAATTAGTTTACATATTTTCTATCATAACGTTTTTCTTTATATTATACTAATTTTTGATGGCATACAAAATCCGTAATGTAAGTTCTAATGCTGGGAAGTATGAAATGAATACTCCTAAAATCTTTATTGTCTGTCTATACATTATCCCAACTTTACAAACAAATTCCCATGTAAATATGAATCGTTCTATATCTAAGCTGCATTTAACTCTACTACTAATACGGATAATGTTAAACAACAGCACAACTGCAGGTCAATATTTCTGGATCAGTGCGAAGAGAACGCTTTCAGCACATTTACAAGCTCCACCCTTGCTTGTTTACCCACCCCCTATTCTCTTCCCCGTGTTTAGGTGTGTGATGTAACAGTAGAAGTCACCTCAGATAAGGCAGTGTCAATATTTGGAGAACCACCGTCGCAAGGATACAGCTATTAATCAACTAAGGTTTCTTAAGCTAACCTCTGCAAACCGGTTCACACATTGTCTCTATGGACATTTACTGTGTCTACAGCGTATTCCATCCTTGTTTGCTTGCCTTCAATACATTTTCCTTTGCGGTTAAATAGTTATTTCTTCTTGTTCTTGTTCTTCTTCATCTTAACTTCAAGGATTAGGCATTGCTGCCTGTTCCATCTTCGCATTCCATCAGCTATTCCCATCCTTTTCTATGGCATCCTACATTCCTTCTTCCACGAGGATTATATCTTCTTATTAACATTGGTATTCTTTCTTCGTCCATTCTGTTCATATATTCTTTCCAGTTCTGTATATTTTCTTCTATTTTCTCCTGTAATATATATGCCTAGTTCCTCTCGAATAGTTTCATTTCTTAATAAATCTCGTCTAGTACATTCTTTAACACTTCTTAAAAACCTCATTTCTGCTGCCTGTATCTTACTTTCATCTCTTTCTTTTAATATGCAGGACTCACTTATATACTTGAGTACTGGAACGTCATCGTTTTATAAAATTTTAACTTTGTTTCTTTCCTTGCCTTGTTTTTCAATGTTCTTACCCTAGTTCCACATAACCACTGAAATTTGTTTATTTTATGTCTTTGTGTAAATCAAAGCTTATATCACAGCCCAAATAGTTGAAATTCGAAAGCTGTTCCAGGCATTTATTTTCAATTCTTCTTTTTGATCTTACAGGATACCTTCCTCGATGTTCTATTATTTTCCTTTTCTTTGTGGACATATTTAGATTGTATTCTTCTCCCAGTAAATACATTTTATACATGGAACGTTGAAGACTCTCTTAATTTTCTTGTATTATTGCTACATGATCAGCATAGAGTACCAAATTTAAGTTTTTATTTCTTTAGTTGCATTCTTTCATCCACTTATTTTGTCCAAGCTTTTATCAAATCGTCCAAGTATATATTAAATAATGTGGGAGAAAGGCTACATCCCTGTCTTACTCCTTGATTTACTTTTATATCTACTGTTTTATCATGCCTGTATTTATGATAATTTTGTGTCTGTATATAAGCTTTTAATTATTTCTCCTATATGAGGGGAGATATCCCCTTTTGTCCATTATGTCTCATAATCTATTGCTGTTTATGGAGTCAAATGATTTTTCGAAGTCTACAAATGCTCTGTGAGCTTCTAAGCTGACTTCTCGTCTTCTTTCTAAAATTTTATTTATACTAAAAACATTATCAATATTAGATCATCCTAATTTCTTGTTATGTATCTAAATACTGTTTAACTTTTTAACGTTTAGCAGGCTTTCGGTAATCTCATTACTCATTGGTATATAATGAAAACTGCTATAATAGCTTACAGGAAAGGGTTGCGACGATTCAGTAACAGAAAACCTTAATCTGGTATCGTAGGTACATTTAGGATATTTATATACAGTCATTTGTCTGCCTCAAAGTATTTTAACAAGTAAATTCCCGTGCAATTTTTGCACTTGTATTTCCAAGTTGCGTAAGACTCCCGGTAATGTTGGTTCTGTGCTGCAGGATTTTAACCAGTTGCTAGGTATGGCGTTATTTATACATGCTAACAAAAATAATATAAAATGTAAAGCTGCAAATATAAAGGTCTACAGACGAGAAAGGGATTCGATTTAGGCACCTCTTGGTTGGAATTCTGCTGCCTTAATCACAAGTACACAAAAAACAGCCATGGTTATGTTGGTCCCACTTTACAGGGAACCTTCATGTCTGATTTATTACTATTTTTTTAATTTGTGTACTGATATTTATTACGGAATTATACATTTGTAAACCTTATAAATCCATATTACATATACAACTAATAATGTAGTCATATACCGATCTAACACTGAAATAGTTAATACACCAACTACAGTCCCTGGTACAGCGTTAGTAATACTAGCACGTTTTTCAAATAAAATAACTGAAATAGGTTCATATGGTTAAACGTAATATAATGACAAAGTAAAGGTATTCATTTAAGCTGGCTATGGAAAAGTGGACGTAATTCAGAAACGTCGTATATATTGGAGTAAATAAGATTCTTTAAGTATTCCGTACTAGAATTGAGATTAAACTCTGAAAGAAACTGACAGAGAAAGAAGAAAGAAAATTTAGGAAGATTAAGCTACAATACATTAGCTAAATATTCAGGTAATTAGAACTCACTACGTTCAAACAGCGGAGTTACATGAAATCATATTTACAACATGCTATCGACCTGATATGACTCACCTGCTTAGAGAACAACCTACCAAAACAACAGTTACAGGTTTTGGCTGCTTGATCATGAACTACCATAATGTTTTCTAGCAACAACACCGTCCATTGGCACAACATAGCGCCCATCTCCTCTACCTAGTGGTCAGTCTGTTTATCCACATTTCCCCTTCTCTTTCATTACTACCGTTTGCAGCTTTTATTTATTTATTTTATTTCAGTCCTCTAACGTTAAGTCATTGGGCGATGAATGGAATGTGTGAAATGATGCTCAAATGAGCTCGGGCCACATGGAGCTTAGAGTTTCCCGACATTCGTATTGTAGGTAAGGGAAAACCGCGGAGAAAAGCCTTACCCAGATAACTCACCCTGACAGAGATTCGAACTCAGAACCTCTTGAACGTGAAGCAGACAGGCTCCCATCTAAGCTACCGAGGCGGGCGTTTGCAGGTAATTCTGGTATTACTAGAACCACATCGAAACGAACACCTGAATCCCTTCCGGGAGGGAGATAATGAGATTGGATTGGACTCGGCTAACCAGTAGTTCTCAAATTCTTAGGCGGGCTTGTAGAACACCTTAGACTAATGCAGCTTAGGAAGCCTACCAGACAGCTTGCTAAACTTTTGTTGGTCTTATCGAGGCTATTCGTCGTCTTATCTTTATGGAATCACTTGTGTAATTGACGTACCGGCTTCCACTCTTGCGCAAGCGGGATGTGGGTGTCATATAATGTAATAAAACATTACCGTAATGGAAACGCCTCCGGGAGAACAGCCGTTGGGCACCTCCCTAGGCATTTTGAATATAGTGTTCCTATTCTGTTGTTTGTAACATGTGGTTCACTCTACAATTTCCTTCATATTTGGATAGACTTCTCAGCAAGTATCTAGATAGATATTCCTGCGAAATTCATTAAGGCAAATAAACAAAGTTTAACGGAGTAAGATGAATCTTATATTTCGTGATTAATTTTGTGATTTGTCAATATCCGTGTAAATTTTCATCTTTAACTTTTATTTGTGTATTTGTTTGTTTATAACAAAAAGTATATTCTTCCATTACTATCGCTCCCTGAACGTTCATGCATAAGCTATGTTTCGTAAGAATGTTGCTTGACGCTCTTAAGGATTTTCATTACGTAGTTTTGACTTATATTGAATTTATACTTCCGATATTTCTTGCACACAAAGAAGAACCTCTAAAGAATTAACTCATCAATTGTACTCTGTGGAATACTGTGGAATACTGACTGTCTTCTATTTTCAGTAAATTTTCCTTACTGCTGAATGTAAAACTTTACCACGTATCGGATGCATTAATTTAAATAAATTTGTAGACTTGCCACGAGATAGCTGCTGTGTGCGTAGGCAACTGTCATTGAAATTAGAATTATTTTCCTTTACTTAATAACAAATATAATATTATTTGAAACACAAATTGTCAGGTTAAGTCCCATAAATAAAAAAATAAGTCAATAAGAGGCAGCCAAATCACAGAAAAGTAAGAAATTTGACTCCTTTAAGCATAAACTATTTTTCATTTAACATGGAAATATCCATGTAAATGTATTTTGAAAGGCTATTGAAGAGTACTGTTCAAATAAATAAAAATCATTGCAGCTACCTGGGCTTAAATAGAGAGTAATTAAAGTCGTTAATGTAATTTTTGGGTTCTCTGTACATTACTTTCTTCATATACCTAGTTTTGTGATAATTATCCATTTGATTCAAAGGTTATTTAGGTGTCGTAGAACTTTCAACTTATCCTGTATGTCTGCCAAATTATATAATTAATTACACTAAAAGAAATAGGATGTAGCATTTTCATTAAATTTAAATTGTTATTTATTACAAAAGTGAAGTTGCAGGTTTTACCACAAAATAATACGAAAAAAGATAGAAATAGTTTTCAAATACAGGTGTGCTCAACTTTTGAAGAAGCATAGGAGCAAATGCTAGGCTCTTGTTCTTGATATTTTGCATGTGGGCAATCTAAATTTCATAAGAGACTTCATATCACATTCTTTCAATGGTTTTGGGCTATCATTCCGGGACCTGTTATGTGTGTTGGTTTATTGGGACTATTAGAGATGTACTTAAAACTTCTGTTTAAAATATATAGCCAAATGCTGTACACCAAGCAAGAACTCCCGAATGATTTCCCTTCGTATATTCATACAGTTTGGTAATGTTCTGCCTGTTGAATATTTCTGCGAATAGGGGAACTAAGTACTTTTTGCTATTCAAACGCCATCATTTGAGCGACAGCCCCAATACTCTATTAGACGACTGTATCCGCAGTTTTCGCCTGTCAAGCAGGCTGGCCCGCTGTACAGTAAATGCGGTAAAGTTGCCTGCTCCATAGGGGCAACCAGCATTCTAAAATTCGAGTCTCTAGTGATTCAGTATTGAATTATGCCGTGTTCGCATTAAACTCCACGCATCCCACTTAAAGCTGTGTTTAATGTTTATGTAAATGTTTAACAATAGCTGGAGCGTAAATTACGGTTATGTAATCTCAACTAATAAATAATACAAAAATCTGATGCGCTAGACTTGCATAACTAGATTTTTCACCATAGCTTATTTTTATAAACCTCTAAAAGCTATTAAAATATTCAATACTGAGATTTCATTGCACACGTCACTTGACCACGGAAAATGCATTTTTAAAAATAGGTCCGCTGTGTGTGTGTGTGTGTGTGTGTGTGTGTGTGTGTGTGTGTGTGTGTGTGTGTGTGTGTGTGTGTGTGTGTCCGAAAAGCGCAATTGCTTTCATAAAAAAGGTTCGGTATCATAATAAGGACTTGGTATTTAAGCATTCCATCCTGCAAATGTAAGAGAAGATAATCATCCGACAATTACTCATAAACCCTGGAGGAACCATACTTTCCAGATCAGTACAAATAGTGGCACATGTTGACGATGTGGCAATTCTCGCAAGGAATATAAGAGCTCTTGAGGAAAGTTATTTAGTTTTGGAAGAGAAAGCACAGGATCTAGAATTAGTAGTGAAGGTTATTATAACCAAATATATGAAGATGGGAGATGATGGAGATGCAAGAAGAAGAGAACTTACGGTTAAATTACATGAGAAGGAATATCAAAGAGTGGAAACATTTAAATACTTGGAATGTATAGTAACTGTAGATAATAAAACATCAGTAGAAATTCAAGAAAGAATAGCAAGTGGTAACATATAATTTTATGCCTTGCAGAATATGCTTAAATCAAGGAACGTTAGTAGGAACACTAAAATTAAAATATATACAACTGTACTGAGAGCAATAATAATGTATGGTTCAGAAAGCTGTGTGTTGACAATCAGAGAAGAACAGTGGTTATTACAGAGGAAGGGAAGATTTTGAGAAATATATTTGGAGCAATAAGGGGCCTGTAAGAATGGGAATGCGTACTCACTTGGAGGTACAGTGCGTACTTGGACAACCAAATTTAATAGTAAAAATTAAATAAGGAAGAATAAGGTGGATTGACCAAGTGCAAAGAGCGTCGGAAACCAGTGTAGTAAAGACGATATTTATAGAAAAGCAGAAGGAGATGGCAGAAGGAGAAGAGGAAGACCCAGGAAAAGATGGGTTGATGAGGAGAAGATGACTAGAGAAAGCTGCGGGTTAAAGGCTGGAGAAGAAAAGCAGAGGACCGAGTAGAATGGAATACGGTGGTTAGGGAGGCCAAGGGCTTACATGGCCTGTAGTGCCAACTGCCATCAACATCATTATCAAATTAAAAAAACAAGTAAATAAAATAGACAAAGAATGAATGTAATATCCCCAGCATATCTAACCTTTAATGGAAAATATTTAAACACAGTGATTTTCTCAAAAACGACTTAACCCTTCTTAGTAAGTTACTATACATTTGAACTACTGTCATGTCAAGTGAAATGTACAGATTTTAAGAAGATCAGTTAAAACTAAACACCTTTATAAATTTTACAATACTTCAGATAGGAAAACCACAACAGAACTGACGCACAGAGCAAGTAAGGGGATTTTATAAGACATTGGGACTGTGTCCTCCGTTATCTTGTTGAACGTTCACCACTCTTCTCGCAACTATATGCACGCGTTTTGCAGATGATATTTTGGAATGTAAACAATCCTTTGCAAGACATTTTCAGCTGCTGTTGGGTTGTTATTTGTATCAGGAAAATTCGGTCTTACAGGTAACCTACACAACCAAAAGTTGGTCAGATTGAGATCTGAAAATTGCGCTGGCCATTTTAATGGAAATCATCTGCCGATAAAACTATTGTATAAATTTTGGTAGCTAAAGTATTTGCAGAGCGCACCTTATAGAAGGATAATGTTTTTCCATATTCAAGTTGAAGTTTAGTTTTTACAGTTAACAGTCCGTTTTTTTTTTTTTTGTTTGCTTGTTCCATTTATACCCCGCCTTTAACTACTATGGTCATATCGGCGGCCGTTCTCCTTTGGAACATACTGAAGGTAACTCGTTAACTTTGGGTTTATTTATCATTTCATCACGCACACATTCACACTCTCATTCATACTTTGAGACTCTGAGAAGATGGGGAATTATCTTGGTCGGAGAAAAATCCCCACCCCCACCGCCGGGAATCGAACCCGGGACCCCTAGCACGGTAGGCAGGTGTTCTACCGACTGAGCTACGGGGCCAGCCCAGTCCGTCTTATTCCATTGCTTTCTTGGAATGATTGAGGGCTAATAAAGAATTCTAATTATAAACAGCACTATAAATTATAAAGGCTTTCTTGAATAAAAATTGAAGATAATGCATATAATTGGAGAATTAGGTCAGAAAATTATCTCACATTAAGGGGGAAATGTGCTGCATCTAAAAGCATTGTCTAATCAATCATTATTTGGGCTTCTTTCTAATATGCAACGCGGTGGGTTCTTTTCTAATTCCTTCACACTTTTTGATGTTTTTATTTACAACAATGAATTTTAATATCATTTCTTTAGTTTTTAGTGCAATTTCGTGTTGGTGGGCGTTCTTTTAACACTATTTATTGTATGTTTATTTACTGCGTAATGCAGCCATATTGAAGAATTCAGTGCAGCCAAACCATGCTTGTTTCTCCCTGAACTCAATGCTGCCAACAGTCTTAGTTGTCTCACAATTACAATATTTAGCAGACAAAATGAAAATAGTACCTCACAATAGTCCCCAATTTTTATCAACTAGCTAACTAATTACGCTAAACATCGTTACGCGACAAGGTAAACGTTACTAATGTCTACAATTAATTCTTGAAATGGGTCTGCTGACGTGTTTTTGCAGTCATTGTGCCACATATTTTGCAAATATGAGCATCTACACTGTCCTTTTGAATATCGCCCCTTGTTAGACGATGCCGTAGTCCTCGCTATGTTCCTTGTTTGCAAATTTGTCACTGGTTCGACAAAGTGCACTGAGTGATTTACTGTGAGGTGCACAGCAAACCCTCCAGCCATCAACACATAGTATCCCTTCAAAACCTAGTTAACCTTCCAGATACCTTCCAGATGTTTTACATCATTGATCGGAGATAAACACACACCCATAGACGCATAGACGTACACAAAAAAAGCACACACACACACTCACACACACACACACACACCTGCCACAGCCCTCAAGTCCTTGCGCCAATCATTGGCCAAGATGGCCCCGGGAAAAGAGGGTCCCCCTGACTGGCACAGGCTCGCACCTACAGTTGAATAGGTGGGCCTGCCACCGAGTGCGCACTCTAAAATATCGATCAAGCAGATACATGGACTATGAGAAGGTTTTCACAGACCTTAACGATGCTGACGGCAGATAATTACAACTGACCATTAAAGGCAAATGCTGATAATGCATACTAGACATATATTTAGGTTTAGCAGGATAGCAGTAAGGTATCACTGACATGCTTGCAAGTATTACTTGCAGTGACAATAAAACACCTAAATTTAAGACACAGCGCTACAGCGTCATAAATTACCCTATACTTCCCAACAATTAACACCTGGAATCCTATCAAATACCACCCACAATAGGCAGTGGATCAGGCTGGGCTTCATGTCAAGCCTGTATCCCTGCATCAGAAACCCACTCTGATGAACCACACTGCGAGACAGCTAAGATCACCTCCTGGAGTGCACGGGTGCTTTAGGCGGTACCGCAGCACATTTCTCCTTCCCAATCCGGTGAAGGCTTTTTAGTGGAGTAGTACCCATGAGGTGTAGTCCACGTACCCCACTTTGCCATCCAACACAGTGGAAATCCATAAATGGTTTTTCTCCTCCACTCGAAAAAAAAAATCCCTTCAAGGCATCGGTGTGAATAGTGCTGGTGAACTCTACGTGCTCTGCAATTAGACAGTAGGGTGTATTTGCATTCCTTCTATTGTTGGGGCATATCATCATCCGCACCCGATTCGTTTCCACGTCGATCATTCAGTTACCCGCTACGACGCGCCAACGATGAAACTTGCGTCGTCCTATTTTGCATTCGTCGATTTGAATGACGTGGCAGGGACCGCAAATGTCTGGGGCATTGTTGCAGATGTTGGCTACAGGTGTTACATATCTCTCTCATGTTGGCTGGAACGCCAAAACCAGCTGGTCGTCTGCCTGCGCATGCGCATACGCGCACCTTTGGAAAATATCCTCGCGTCGCACAAAAGAAAGTTTCTCCCATTATTTCTATTTGAGTAACTGCTAGCACAAAAGCCCGCCTCGGTAGCGTAGATAGTAGCATGTCTGCCTCACGTTCAAGAGGGTCCGAGTTCGAATCTCGGTCAGAGTGAGTTACCTGGATAAGAGTTTTCCAAGGTTTTCCCTTATCCTTCAAGACGAATGTCAGGTAACTCCAAGCTTTATGGACCCCGGACGCATCGAGCATCATTTCTCCCATTTCATTCATCGTCCGATATGAGTAAATGTTGGACAAAGTTTCTCTTTCTTACTGATTAAATTCCCGTAATTATGAATGGAACCTGGATCTGCTCTTACACTCTTAATTTTCTCAGAGCTTGTAAAAACTCTTCTTGCCTTCATAATAGCAATGAATGAGCTGTATTTTACACTTTAGTAATACAGGCATGATCTGTAATCTACAAATCTTTTAGTGGTACGAATTACGAATGTTTTACTCAACAAAACTGTAGCTTTGGTAATGGTGGCTGATAAAGAGAAAACAAAAGAATACTAAACCCTATTGCTTCCAAGTAGGTAACTTATTTTCCTTTTTATCCTTTCTCAAATATTATATTTATAGCTGTTTAAGGCGTGAAGTGATTTTTTTATGACCAGCATATATTCAATTTTATGAAAATAGCCTCTGAAGTGCTCATACTTTTCAATGACTTTTGTATAATGGTAAGCTGTAAAAGATGGATGAAACTTAACACATTTTTGTCAGTTTTTTGTCGAGTGAAACTTCTCCAAAATATTCTTCGTTATTTGTATAAATTTTGCCATACTGTGACTGCGAGGGTTATGTAGAATTAAACTTCGGGTTTGCAGAAATTTGGAACACAAATGCGATATAACGCGATTAAGTGAGAAATTGACTCAAAATAAGATATAAATGCGAAATCGAAGATCTTCCCAAGTAATTATTTTTTTCGCAGTGCTTTTTCTTCTGGAAACTTTAACTGAAGAGTCTGTAGAACGTTTGCATGTTTAGAAAGTTCTAAAGTAAGTGACCACTCTTCTAGAATGTAGAAAGCAACCCTTACTGCTAAATTAGCCCATTGTTGCATTATTGCCCTTATGGGGTGTGATTGTTACTTAAGCGAGTTCAGTTGTTTTACAAAAGAGACCGCTCTTACGACGTATAATGACTTCACAATCCAGTTAACGGAAAATTTCAATCCTTGTCTCGAAAACCAACAGCAATCTTAATTTTAAGGAAGTGATAAACACATGTTAATTCTAGTTGGAGTTCGCAGTTGCCGAAGTTTCGATTTTCAAAGTTCTGTTCGGTTTTACGAACTTTCATTCATTCTATGTGTAGGTCACGTCAGTAAGTGCAAAGCTAATTTTGTACAGTCTCTTTTTATTGTGCTAGTTTTACATCAGTATAGATTTATCTTTTTTGTGTTATGCAGTATGCTTTAATCTGTATCATCTTGTTCTATATTTCTATATATTGCTTTAACCTATATAAATGAAAAATAAACTGACACTCTATACAATTTTAAACCACTATCATTAATAACACTCCATAAATGTGTTTTAGATCTCATATAAATAATGTTAATATTCATCATTTAAAAATTAACACAACTTAAACGTTTTAAATGCTATAAAATACTAAATGTAAAAATCAAAATGCTGAATTTCTGATTTCAAAATGCTAAATATCACTACCACTAACAATCAGCGGTGTTCAAGGTTGACTTGGTTCTCCGCCGCACGCAAATAAATGAAAGAAATCACTGCGTTACACTTCAAACGTGTACTGTCGCAATAACCATCTTACAACTCTATGCTGCCCGCCTCGGTAGCGCAGATGGTAGCATGTCTGCCTCACGTTCAAGAGGTCCCGAGTTCGAATCTCGGTCAGGTTGAGTTACCTGGATAAGGTTCATCTGGGGTTTTTCCTTATCCTTAAAGACGAATGTCGGGTAGCTCTAAGCTCCATGGACCCTGGACACATTGAAGCATCATTTCATCCATTTCATTCGCCGTCCGATATGAGTTAACGTTGGAGCACGTAAAATTAAAAAAAAACAAAAAAGAATAACAACTCTATGCTATCCAAGAGTCATTTCCGGGCTGTTATGCCATGGTCAGACCATGGCATGACAGCCCGGATATAATCCTTAGTTATATTGACTTTGGCCGTGAAAGCCTACGCTCTGTATGCTGACCATTACATAACTGGCACTTCTAACACTTTGCCGCTATTTACGCCTCCAGTCATTGTTTCTATAATGCCGTAGACCTTCCAAGAACTTACGCGGCGGCAAGAGAAAGACAGAAATCTCCGGATTATCTTTCTGTGTCTTTCTTTCTCTTGGCAATCGTCCATTCTCCTTCCCACTTGCCTCGCTTCATTTTGTTGTGGCAGCGCAACAATGCCATCGGTGACAATACTTATTCTTTTGTCAAATGGAAAGATATTCGTTTTCTACGTCCTGGCCACACAAAGAGGTTGCAATATCAAAGTCATCAGACAGCGACCAGCTCGTACGACTCTCACTTGGGCCAGCTCTATTCTTCTGTCCCTATTGTACCAAAAGCTCAATAAAATAATTTCTACAAAATTCTATATTAACATGATACTGACATAACAATAAACGTTTGTAAAAATAATTTTTATTAGAGTGAATGGAGTTGGCCATGACTTATAATTCATCCCGTTCGTTATTCAGAAGGGCTTAGATAGTATTGCTGGTTCTGTGAAGGCATGTACTAGATCTCTGAATGGCACGCTCCTGGTCGAAGCAGTTTCTTCGACACAGGCTGCTAAACTATTGAAAGCAAATATGCTTGCGAGCTATCCGGTGCGCGTTGAATTGCACAGGACTCTGAACTCCTCGCGTGGTGTTGTAAACACCAGCGCATTGGATGGTATGTCCAATGAGGAGATTTAGGAAAACTTTGTGGAACAAGGTGTGGCAAGTGTATATCGAGTTCACCGCAAAGAACGAGGTGAACTAGTGCCCACTCGTACCGTGTTTCTTACCTCCCGAAAAGGATTAAGGCAGGGTATGAAGCTATTGAAGTGAGGCAGTACCTACCCAATCCATTGAGGTGTTATAAATGCCAGCGCTTTGGCCACACAAGTGATTCTTGCAATGGAATTGCCACTTGCATTGACTGCGGGGAAATCAAGCATGACAATGCATGCACTTCACCCGCAAAGTGTGTTAACTGCAGTGGTAATCACTGAGCAAACTCCAGAGAATGTCCCCGAGTTATGGAGGAGAAGGCAATCCAAGAGATCCGGGTAAGAGAGAGTGTGTCTTCGTGGAAGCCCGGAAACTCTTGCGAATTCTTCAGCCTTCTACACATAGGATCGTTACTTATAGTGCAGTTGCAGCTAAGCTAGTACCTAGACGTGAAATCGTAACACAAACCAGCGAAATAAACGGGGAAGTAATATCTGAAAGATCAATTACACCAAGATCACAGCCAAAGCCACAAACACCAGCACGAACAATAGTGAGTGCCCTGATCAAGTCCAGTCCTAAAAAGAAGGATTCAGCCAAGTCACCGTCAAAAGCATCTACTTCAAGAACATGTGAACCGGTAATATACAATGTATCGCCAAGGAAATTTAAGACCTCTTATGACAGAACGGACTTCCTCAAGAAAAATAGTAAGACCAGTCAAAGGAGAGCTAGCCAGCGAAAAAGTCCGAGAACATCTCCGTCCACAACATCTGAGGACTCATCTGGAGAGCACGCCGATCGGTGACTTTCATCTTCGCCGGTCGCAGTTTCAGATCCTGTCGAGAGACTGGATTCGAATTCACCAGTGCGTAAGAAGTCCTCTTCCATTGACGATGTGGAGCGGGTGGATCCTGTCCTCACTGCCCAAACGACAGTGATGAAAAGAGAGGAAAAACCTGCTGAAAGCTCTAGCCCTGCCACAAAGAAACGCAACAAATTCGTAGCTCTTGTCATGGCAAGTTTTTATTGAAAATAGTATTTTATGGCTTTTAGATTTTATGGGAAATTATAGCTTTTGTATTGTTTATTGTTATTATTTATATTTTAGTCATTTTGTTTTGATATGTTTTTTTTTTTTAAATTTTGACTAATTTATATCTGGCTATTGCCATGAATCAGTTTCTGTAAGGGCACTGATGACCAAGCGGTTGAGCGCCCTTATATCCATATTCATATTTTAATTCATGGGAGCTTCAAAACACGTATTTTCGGAGAGAGCTTGTCATAGAATTTTTTAGAAATACATTACTTTCTGCTAATATGTACTTGGTAGAGAAAGTAAAAGTTAAATATCAGAATACTTTGTATTCTTTGTATACTTTGGCACAAAATAAGAAACAATGGCGATGATAAGCGGTTTACGACGTAAGTTTTCTTAGAGATTCAGACGTCAAAACTGTTGTTTCTCTTTGATGTTAACTTTGGAAGTCACCTGTTCTTAACGTGTGCGGCGAAGCAGATATAGCAAGCTCCTTACATAGCTTCTTTACCACCATTATGATGAAGCACTGCAGCAGAAAGCAACTGCCGTATGAATTCAATCCCTGTAATAGTTAAGTACCCTTTTGTTCGATGAAAAAGACTCTGCAACAAGTGCAGAGAAGAACTGGGTTGAGATCCTTTTGTCTTTCATGTCGCAAGTCAATTCTTTAGTGAAAGTTACAGTCTATAGTGGCTGCATTCCAAAGGTAGATAGGTATTAATGTGAGTCGGTAGTAATGCTTCTGAAAACTTACTGTGCCAATGTGATACTTAATTTAGTGCATTTGATAGATAGATAGAAATACTTCTTAAACTTATGACATGATATCTAATTTAAACCGAACACAAATTGTATTTGTTTATAAAAGATATACCTACTTTCTAAGTCATATAAATACCTCAGGATATTTATTTTACATATTAAAATAATTAGAGAAGAGGTTCTATCTACCCTTATATATAAATATTTTAAAACAGTTTCCCTTCTGAGCTAAATATTGGGCTCCCCAATGTCACCAACTCTTTTTAATATTTATATTGACGCAGCAGTTGCCAAATGGCAAGCTCAGTTGAAAGTAGATTTTAGGTTAGGTCGTACAATCTTAAATACAGTCCTGTTTGCAGATGACAAGGTCATTCTGGCAGAAACTGAAGACAGATTACAAATAGCTTTGTATCAACTCGACAAAACAATGTCAAAGTATAATTTTATCATTTGTATTGTATTGCATTCTTTATTCACCATTTGAAAACGTTTTTACATTTTCATGGCTTCGTAAAGCTGATATACAATTTACTAAACTGATAAATATACAATTTACTAAAATACATTTAAAATTAAGATTCCTGATTTGGTCAGAAATTCAAACTAATAACTGTACATTACATGTCTAGGAATTCAGTCACTGAATAAAACGAGTTATGTAATAGGAATGACCCAAGCTGTTTTTAAATACTTTATTATCTCTGATAATTTTTATATTTGTTGGTAATTTGTTGTATAGTTTTATACCATTGTGCAGTGCACTATTCTTTGCTAAATTAGTTCTATATTGTTGAATGTATAAGTTTTCACTATGTCTTGTTTGATGATCATGTAACTGACTGCTTTTGATTAATGTATGTTTGTGTTGTTGAACATAGTAAATTACTTCTAGCATGTATATACAGGCTACAGGCATAATCTTTAATTTTTTGAATAACTCTCTGCAAGATGTTCTTCTTGTCTTGACCATCATTATTCTTATTGCTCACTTCTGCATTTTGGAAACGTCTTCCCATTTGGTTGCAACACCCCAGAATATTATTCCATATCGAAAATGGCTATGGACTTGTGCAAAATATACAGTTCTTAGAACCTGTGGGCTTGTGCTGTTTTTAGTGCATTTATGATGTAACATCCCATGCTATGTTTTTTGGTTAGTTTGTTTATATGTGCTTGCCATTTTAGATCTTCACTTATCAGTATTCCCAGAAACTGCGACTTCCCTTGATAATTTATCATCTCTCCCTCTAGTTTTATTGGTGGGATTGTTGTGTCACTTCTATTTTGGTTCATATGAAAACTCATACCCACTGTTTTATCTGTATTTACTAAAAGTCTGTTGGATTTAAACCAGGATTCTAGTTTTTTGTGTTATTGTCTATTTATTCTTGAGGTTCCGTGTCACATTTCAGCAGAGAAAACGAAAGTGATGGCTCTTATTGTTAAATACCCAACATGGTCCAAAATTCTCCTCAAAAACAAAATACTAGAACAAGTTAAATATTTTAATAACTTAGGATGTGACATTTCCTATGAGTGTGACAGAGATTTGAAACAAAATATCTATACATTTCAAAACATAAAACGAATATTGAAAAAAAAAACAATAAGAGATACCATATTAAACTTTTATAAAACTATGGCAGTGCATGTTATATCTTATGGAGCCGAGATCTAGACCTTGAACAGAACTGATAAAAGAATAATTGAAACGGCTGAAATGAAATTTTTGAGGTACGAAGCTGGCTGTAGTATTAAAGATCACATTAAAGGTGAAACAATAAGAGAAAATCTAAAATTATTTACTTTAAATGACAAACTCATGGGGTAAAAGCTGAAATGGCAAGATCATCTCTCTCGAATGCCAGAAGAAAGACTCAACAAACAGGCCTTGCATTATAAACCAGTTGGTATTAGAGATGTTGGAAGACCACGGAGACGCTGGGAAGATTCCTTCTGAGCCGAAACAGGTCTATCTGATCTATCTTGAAGGATGTTGTTGATGACGATGATGATAAAACATTTTTATTAACACAATGTTCTGTTTTGGACTTCAAACTGACTAGTAAATTGGCAACAAACTTTAAACGTTAAAGATAGCCCAAAATTAGATTACAGTATACTATAAACTGTCTTTCAAGAAACCTTATGTATTCCAAAGTACCCTTCGAATGGCAAGAAACATTAAGTATCTTCACGATGAGCTGGGGACCTGGAAATATAACAATTTCAAAACTCTGTGACCATGCAATATGGACTTGCTTTATAGAACATACCTCCACCCAAACTACTCTTTACGTGTAAACATTTTTAAAACTGTCATTTTCGGACAAATTGGTTTTAACTTTTGTTTAAACAACCACATATATAAGATATTTTCAGGACCAAAATGAAAAGTATATTGAGTTTTTTAAAAAACTTTGAATTCCTTTTAAACTTTAAACATATTTAAGAACTGGGTAAAACATACAGTAAGAGAGACATATTTAGTTTTAATTTAAGCATTTTTATTATTCCAGTATTCACTGATTTCTTTTAAACCGATCATACAGTCTAGACAATGCCTAGTTGTGAATTTTTAATAGGTATTAGAATATTTGTAAGATTTAAACCAAATATATAATTTGTAAGATATATTTGCATTTAAAAGTACCACTGAAATTCGTCGAGATAGGTAACGTATGAGAAAAGCATCTGAACGATACCGATTTCGATTCTTGACAACGTCCTTCTTTAACATTGGGATTATCCATGTTTTTCCCTGGATGGTGGATGAAATCTGTAACATATATTTGTTATTTTGTAATATTTTGTAATAAACCACAACTTCCAATCCTTCATTTACATTTCATTTTATTTCCTTTTAAAGGGTACCTCCAGGATTTGTGGAATATGACGGACAGCATTTATACTTCTGTAGCTTCTTCTCTTCATCCCTTTCTCATAGGCCTCAGTAGACGTGATGAATTTAGTAAGTTCTAAGTGTACGAGGTGTTCTCCTTAACTGTACAGCCTTCAGTTACAGGAATCAGAATCAGAACTTTGTAATCTACTGCTACATCGTATATAATTACTGCAAAGTAATTTGATATTACTTATTATTCATAGCAATTCAGATAATTTAAACCAATACGGCTGACCGAAGTCACTAAAGCACAGAAAAATAAGTAACAGTCCGAGACTGAAATCCCAACAGAACTGTCTATGCCGAGATTGTCTTCAAGTTTCCTTAGTCTGAAAAGCATTTGGTAGCTGCGTTAAACAGATATTTAATGTTTCTTTCCCACGTTATAATATAAGTCCATGTATTATCAGTGTCTGCTGTATCTAGCTCGATATAAGTCATCTAACGGCTTTAGAACTATTAATATTATACCGATACAAGTGTTGTAAGTACATTGTTGTAGAAATTGGAAGCGTTTGAAGACTTTCTACTTAAGAGATTCTCTAAGGCATTTTCCTTAGATGCTACATTCCCGACGAAAATAATTCATAGTGTAGTCCTTACGTTTACATTAACAACGTTAACATGTTAATTACAAGGTTCATCTAGGAGGAAAGAATGAAGTAAAGCATCCAGCCTTGAAATTCCAGACATGTATGAACCGTCAACCGAGCAGTCATCAGGTGTAGAAAATATATAATACAAAATTTAGTAAATGCATCACTTTTATGACTTCATGGTAAATGCTAAAGTACAGTTACTTATTTGACTATTTGTAATTGGCTTTATAAATGGATTTCATTCCAGATCATAGAGAGACGCAAATTAACATGTAACATTAACGTATCGAATGTCACAATCTAGGATTTATCCTGCTCAAAATGTTACCCCGGCTTTATCGTTAATAGAAATCTCTCAAATAACGCACTGATTCCTACACTTGGACATAAGATCTATCTGTCATTTGTGATTCCTGCTCATTCTATTGGCTGAAGTAATGCATTCATTGGCGTTTAGCAAACTTCCAAGTGGCGCGCTAGTCCCCTCTCACTCAGAATAATCAGTACGTTATCTGAGAGGTTTCTATTTACAAAGGTAAAGTCAGGGTAACGTTTAGGTCAAGCAGCACGATAATACTTGCTATCTACATAAAAATCGCGTACGGTTTTAGAAGATACGTGAGCTGAGCCAATGCGTAAACATGGTGACTGCATTGTTGCCAAATGATGCTCCAGTGTGCGGAAGATAGGGGGAGGGAACATTTGTCATCTCACAAATTGTCTGAACGCAAAGGGTAATTATTACATTATAAATTGCAACATTCAATACTGACATGCTTATTTACTGAAAGTAACATACATGGATTTGTGAAAGCGATATTTGTAGAGAAGTTGTTAGCTTAAATAAAATAAATAGAGGTTCACCAATTTTTGTGGTAGAAGTTCTTTCCTGTTTCACAACAAGCAACATAGTATGCACACTCACATTGTACGCTCCGGCAGCGAGTTTCTGGCTTTGTGAAAAATTGATCTGATCACGTTCTTTCTCAGATGACAATTCCTTTAAGAAAATGTACAATTTAGAAATAATATTTCTTGTCTAGGACCGGAGAAGCTGGATAGCAGAACTGAGTTAAGGAAGCTCTTTAGTTAGGGGGAAAGGAGCTTAGGTCAACTTTAGTACTTAAGAAAACATGGAAGTGCTCAGCTCAAAGGGAGCCAGAATTTATAATATATTGAAATTAGTAATACTAATGCATATGCATTGGTTGGATATGAGTGCATAAAGACAGACATTGACAATGGGCACCTACTAATTTATTTCCCCTATGTAATACAGTACAAGGATACAAAGTAACATCTATATAGGCCTAAGAAAGTTGATTAGAACATTTAAGGGTTGAATGTAAGGGTAGCTTATCATTTGTGATAGTTTTTAAGATCTAAATGTACTGGTGCTGTCTACTTTGATTTGTAAGTATAAAAAATATAGATATCGACATTTGCTGGATAAGTCGCTAGGGTCAAACCCAACAAATGCCATTTTGTAAAGCTTGATACTCCTTCTTCCTCCTCTTCTTCTCTACCGTATCTCTAATAGTAGCGCTTATTGCAGTGTTAGGGGTTTCTTATTCCTCTATCCTTTATGGTGAACCAGATAAACAGAAGCTCTGCATCGTGATAGAGAACCAGAATGGGTGATCAGCCCAATGCCTGGTGTGAGGGTGAAGGAAGTGGATGACTGTGTGAGGGTGAGATGAGTGATAGGAAAGATGATGATGGAGCAATTGCTGGAAACCGGAGAACCCAGAGAAAACCCGAACCAGCGCCATGTTGTCCACCACATATCTTACATTTGCAGTCACCTGAGATCGAACCCGGGATGCCTTGGTGAGGGCCAAGCGGTCTAACCACTCAGTCACGGCACGGCCAAAGCTTGATACAAATAAAAACAAATATTCTAGTATCTGCGCCATTGGTACCGAGCTTAGAAGGCAAAACTGTTAGCAGTCCACAAAGCACAATGTAAACAAGTGAAAATTCTGCTTCTTATCACAGTTACACAACACTCATTACACTCAATTTTCGTTACGCACTGGTTTTGAACGAAACTTCAAAGACTAGGCTCACGCGCTTCTGAACTGCAGTGATCCGTGATCAGTTAATTAATGAACTCCTTAAGTACATATATGCAGTTCCTAACGACATTTCATAGTATCTTACTCAGTACAGCGTAATGAAAAGGAATGACATACGGGAAAGATTGGAAGTTGTACCATAACATAAGCGTGAACTCGGGAGTCAGGAGTTTACTCTCGAAGCGATAACTGGAGAACCGTATGTGTAGAAAAATGGCCCTTGTACAGGCTGCCTCTGCATATACCAAGGCATATTACAATGTCGAATTTCTAGTAGCAATTTTGGGTGCATGTAAAAGAGAAATCTCTGTTACTCACGTTTGTGCAGTGCGTTCCGAACTAGACAACGCTGCAGGCCTATGATTGGAGAGAAACTCTAGGTGAGCCTTCCCCAGCTCCGCCACAAATGCCTTCTAATACCGTACACCTTTATTTATCATGTTCTCTAAGCATTG
Source organism: Mantis religiosa (assembly GCA_030765055.1). NCBI lineage: Eukaryota > Metazoa > Arthropoda > Insecta > Mantodea > Mantidae > Mantis > Mantis religiosa. The sequence continues at coordinate 34,443,813 of CM060951.1, read as the reverse complement.
TAATTTAAATAAAACAAATATCGGTAATTATTTGAAACAAATAACCTACATAGGTATCTATTATCAAGGTTTAATAAGACAAATTGCGGTTTTCTGTTTTCCTTAGATTGACGACTAAAACCATCTAAAATCTAAATATTTAGCTTTATTTTTGTATTGAATTTTTAATTTCTGTATTACCGACATTTAGTAGATAAAATTGCTGTATTTCACCAAAAAATTGTACCTGAAATTCACTGTAAATACTTGTTCTAAAAACTATGACAGAAAAGGCTTGTGTGTGCATCCAACAGTACAGAAATATATCAAATATTTCGTAAGTACCAAACGTGGTATTTAACTTCGGTATACTTCAAACTTATAAGAAGACTAAAAGGATTCCCTCTGACCAAGCTACTATCCATTCAAGACACTGTCAAGCATTTTAGTTGTTCATTCGAAGCTGTTCATTCCAAAGCTTGTAATTTTTTAAATGATGAACTGTGCAGTTCAGTCTAAATTAATTCCAATTAATTAATTTCCATAAAATAAAACTTATGATTTTCTACAATTTTCACAAGTTGATTTCCTAACGGCTACTATAATATCTATGTTTCCAATTAATGGAGACGTAATTAGAGGTAGACCCACTACAGCTACTACCATCCAGGAATGAGAAAAGAAACTACCTGAGGCTACAGGCCGCAGCAGGGAATCCACAGAGATGCGTCGAGCATCTGGATACGTTACAAAGCCTAGAAGTACATCTGAAACTTGAAGAGAGGGAATGAAAACGCAATTATGTTGCGTGAGAAGCCAACCCAGTATTTGCCTCGTAACCTGAGAAAATCATACAAAAGATCCATGTTCAGCATGGGTGACGGAGGAGAGTTCGTCTCAGGACCACCCGAATTAAATGTTTGCACGTTAGTATGGAGCCATTTTTCTCAGTTCCTTCTGGTGCTTGCCTACAAGAAAATGTCTAACGAAAGTGTTTCTTTAAACGTTTACCTCTACAGAATTAATATTTGTAAAAGTAGCCAGTTGAAGCTATGTAAAAGTAATGATGATTAGTAGGGAATGTGATGTGAATGTCGTATGTCATACAGATTATTCTACACATTGTTTTAAATTAAAAATTAGAATGTTGATATGTATATTTCTGTTATTTTAACAATATGCATTTATACTATTCTTGGTCCTGCATCAATTTAGTTGATGTGGGTATAGAATTCTGCAACTTTATATTTGTTGGTGGCTTGTTTGCTTCAACTATATGTTCATTCCCCTTCAGATGTTCTCTGAACCGCCGATGTTTCTTTGGCGAAAGTTTCTCTTTCCAGAGATACGATTTAAACCAATTTTCATTCACAGTAACTTAATTACCTGCCGCCTAGCAGTGTTTCACTTGTTGAGTTACGGTGCTACTTTATAAACCCCAAGATGGAGGGTTTTCGCACCTATAAATACACTTTTAGGAAAGATGGGTACAAGTTATGTGGAAATTCGTTAGGGATTTATGTTCGACAATGAAGTCGTAACTTGTGAGTCAGCCAAATCTGTTAGTATGTGACTGTATTTTAGCCATGTAGGCAAAAGGATATCAAAATATTCTTTTCATATCTTTATATACATCTTTCTTTGTTTTAAAAAGTTTACATAAAGTTGAATCACAAAAAATCTCAGGTGTGTTCTCATATGACTAGATCAAATACCCGTGTACAAAATTTTCTTAATCACGTTTATTCTTCTATCTCTTTTTTCAGTTAGTCTTTTGTAGAAAGAACAGTATAAATGTTCTTGTTATGCATACAGTTCATTATAAGCTCAAATAAAAGATATAAGGGAGACTTCAAAATAATTCCCAACGAAGTCCGAGTGTCAAATTATTTGGATGAAATGTAGTGCCCTCTCTACGATGTATGTCCGTTGTAATGAACGCTAAAGGTTTCATTTCATTGTTTTCAATTACCTCTGTAAATTTACCTTATTTTGAAAGGTAGGTGCAGCATATTTTTAAAACTTGAAAACAGAATTTCATTCATTTTCTTACGAAAACGTATATTTCATTCACTGCATTTCACTCTAGATAAACTTTTGCAAATTAATTTAATTTTGTTATAGATATGAAGAGAATATAGGAAACAAATCGATGGTAACATACATAAAATCAGATCACTATATGGAGGCTTTAATTTCCACGTGGCATATAGTAAAAAAATAACTGCACAGTACATCATTTAAAAAATTACAAACTTTGGAATGAACAGCTTGGAATGAACATCTGAAATGCTTGACAGTGTCTTGACTGATAGTAGCTTGGCCGGAGGGAATCCTTTTAGTCTTCTTATAAGTTTGAAGTATACCGAAGTTAAATACCACGTTTGGTACTTACGAAATATTTCATATTTTTCTGTTCTGTTGGATGCACACACAAGCCTTTTCAATCATAGTTCTTAGAACAAGTATTTACAGTGAATTTCAGGTATCATTTTTTGATGAAATATAGCACTTTTATCTACTAAATGTCGGTAATACAGATATTAAAATTTCAATATTAAAATAAAGCGAAGTATTTAGATTTTAGGTGGTTTTAGTCGTCAATCTAAGGAAAAATGAAACCCGCAATTTGGCTTATTAAACCTTGATAATAGATACCTATGTAGGTTATTTGTTTCAAATAATTATCGCTGTTAGTTTTATTTATAGTATAATGCTTAGAACACATGATAAATAAAGGTGTACGGTATTAGAAGGCATATGAGGCTCATCTAGAGTTTCTCTCCAATCCTAGGCGTGCAGCGTTGTCTAGTTCGGAGCGCACTGCACAAGCGTGAGTAACAGAGATTTCTCTTTTACATGCGCCCAAACTTTCTACTAGAAATTCGACATTGTAATATGCCTTGGTATATGCAGAGGCAGCCTGTACAAGGGCCATTTTTCTACACATACGGTTTTCCAGTTATCGCTTCGAGAGTAAACTCCTGACTCCCGAGTTTATGCTCATGTTATGGTACAACTTCCAATCTTTCCCGTATGTCATTCCTTTTCATTACGCAGTACTGAGTAAGATAATATGAAATGTCGTTAGGAACTGCATATATGTACTTATGGAGTTCATTAATTAACTGATCACGGATCACTGCAGTCCAGGAGTGCGTGAGTCTAGTCTTTGAAGTTTCGTTTAAAACCAGTGCATAACGCAAATTGACTATAATGAGCTTTGTGTAACTGTGATAAGAAGCAGACTTTTCACTTGTTTAAATTGTGTTTTGGGGACTGCTAAAAGTTTTGCCTTCATAGCTCGGTACCAATGGCGCAGATACTAGAATATTTGTTTTTATTTGTATCAAGCTTTGGCCGCGCCGTGACTGAATGGCTAGACCACTTGCTCCTCACTAAGGTGTCCCGGATTCGAGCGCAGGTGACCGCAAAGTGAGATTTGTGGTGGACAACATGGCGCTGGGGCGGGTTTTCTTGAGCCAATAACCTACGAGCAAACTGTAAATGCAGAGAAGAATCAAAATGACATTTTGTCCCCAATTTATCATGAACTAACAGAATAGAAATCATATGGGTGGTTTGAACAAGATTCTTCTACTGTCCATACAGCAAGGAGTCCCTAAATAAAATTATGGAAGTGTTTGAACATGGAGTGATTAGTGCCGGTGTATGGCCCTCTCACTTCCCCGATATAATAATGTATGATTTTTTCTTGTGGGGTAACTTTAAAGTCAAAGTTTACGAGACAAATCTTCATAATTGGGAAACATTTTATTGGTCCAATTAATCGTGTGAATCAGAAAGCGTTATCACGATATAATGCTTGTTTAGCTGAAGGTGAGTCACATTTCTAGCATCTGCTATAAGGTAAGTGTGGTACACCAGGGCTGTTTAATAAGGAATGATCACAATATTTTTAACAATGTACCTGTACTCATCCTCATAATTTTGATGGCCCTTCTCAACATACTCTCCCCTCAATGCGATGCACTTGTCCCAGAATTTCTGTCGGTCTTCAAAGACACGATGGTAACCATTTTTGAGAGATCCTTCAAAATCGCCTCCGCAGCCTTCACCACTGCTTCTGATGATGGATAATGCCCACCATAATGGCGTTTCTTCAAGTTAGGGTATAGAAAAAAGTCACATGGGGTTAAATCCGGACTATAGGCAGGGTGAGAGGTGTACTTCATGTTGAATTTTGCAAGATATTCAGCAACAACATTGACAATATGCAGCCGCGCATTATCGTGGTGCGGCATCCAGCCTGCTCCACGGAAATGGGGTCTTTTGCGCCTGATATGGACTTTCAATATTTTCAGGACATCCCTGTAGTATTTTCCAGTTACTGATGTGTGTGCAGCTACAACATGCTGCTAAACCATTCCATAAATATCAAAGAATGAGATGACCATAACTTTCCCAGCAGAAGCAAACACTATTGCTTTTCTGGGGGGTTGGTGATGAAGGATATTTCCACACTGAGCTTTGCTATTTGCTCTCAGGATCAAAATGATGTAGCCAAGTTTCATCAGCAGTGATTACGTTTGAAAGAAACTTCGGATCTTCCTCTAACATCAACTATAACTACATGTTACCTCCATTGCAGCGGTAGGCGATACTGAATATGTCTGAACTTGCCTGGTTCTCACAGGCGGGAACCAGGAGTACCAACAATGGAACTACTACGGCGTGTTTGTTTCACATTAAGCTAACAGAATATAAGATTGAATTTTAGTGCGAAAAATTACGACCGTAAAAAAAAATAATTATTGAACAGCCCTCGTACATGTCTTTCGCGAGGAATTTATAGAGGAAAGCAAGCCGGCTGTAGCACACCCAATCGCGCACAGGCAAAATGCCTGGGCACGTTAAGTTTTAAACTACGAACCATGCTGTATTTGTTGCTTCTGAAAGCATTTTACTTGCCATTTACTTGTCTAATCCCGTTGATTATGGCTTTCAGTATTTAAGGAAGTTTGTCATTCAGATTTACTCAATGTAAAAACAAATTATATGTCCACTTTCTTCTCAGGCAACAAGCCCGGTGAAAAGGCGATTAGATATCGACTTTTCGGGAGTGTGCATCTTTCCCATCATCAGGACATTTATAAAATGTTATAACCACAGATGAAACACTGGATATAACACAACTATAAACAAAGACAAAACACTATCAAATTCGTATTACTGAACAAAAGTCTATTTTCAGTAAATTAAATGCCAGGTCAGGAGATGGCGTGAGTATAGACAATTGTGTCAAAGAAACGTAACTACTTAACTTGATTATTAAGCTGTATTGATCTTTGCTTATTAAATAGACGGATTTCCATTTTTAAAGCCGGTTTCCAAGAGGAGCTGAACTGAAATCCAGCATCACGATTAAGCATGCTCCTATCAGAGGACATTATCAAAGTCTCCTTAATTCTCCGCTCCCAGTAACTGTTGCATATTGCCAAGATGGTCGTCTCCCGAAAGTTGGCTCTATGTTCCTTATCAAAACAATACTCTGCCAGCTCAGACTACTCAGGTTGCATTAAACGAATGCTCCGTTCATGTTCGATAATTCAAGTAGCGATGGTCCTTTCGGTTTGTCCTATATAAGGTGTCCCACATTTACAGGGAAAGCGGTACACTCCCGGAAATTGGAATTCCAGTTTGTAACATAAAATATAATTATGTACCAAGTAAAAGTGTAAGGAATATGGTTCATTAATTTTTTTTTTTTTTTTTTTTTTTTTTGCTTTATGCATATGTGTTTATTAAACACCGAATATTTTAGGACGCTGTCCGTATAAATCACCCTTAATTTTATATTTATTTCAAAGGAAGACGTCCATAAACAAACCCCATTAAAGTCTTACATGCTCCTATTTATATACCATGTCAAGGCAGGAATTGAGCATAACTGCATGACATAGCTTTGGAAATAAAGTGTATGAATATTATTACATCGTCTAATATTCACATAGGTGGTTTGAATATTATTTATTTAGTATGCTTTTTCTGCTTGCTTCACAACTTCCAAAATAAATATAGCGTTGTTTTATTACGCACTCGCAGCTATGCTAACGTTTTTCTGTTTTTCTTTTACTTCATTTTTATATTGTAATATAACATCCTTATTCCGGGAATTTTATATCGAAATACCAGAGAGTAAAATAGGTGACGTAATGATCAAAGAAATCCAAGGTTCAAAGAATTAATTGCTCAGTTACTGACTTCCAAAGGTACTCGCAAGGGCTGAGGAGATTCTTGTTTTGTTTCTTTTGTAGTTTACGTCCTCCAACGTTAAGTCATATCGTACGATGAATGGAATGGGCGAAATGATGCTCAAATGAGCATGGGATCCATAGAGCTTAGAGTTACCCGACATTCGTCTTTCAGAATAAGGGAAATCCCGGGATAAAATCTTATCCAAGTAACACATCCTGATCAAGATTTGAACTCGGGACCTCTTTAACGTGAGGCAGACATTTTACCACCACGCTACCGAGGTGGGCTGAGCCGAGGTCATGCCCAGTTAGATTAGTTTATTCATAATTTAAACCAATTTCATAGAAAAATGCATGAGCGGATTCATTACTAAGTTCAACCCAAAATATAAATAACCAACAATTAGTCGATAATAACGGTAAATCCAAAAATTAACCGCCTTTTAAATACATATATGACAAATGTTTAACTCGACGAGAACGTTTTTGAAATAAATTGAGATAATGTGAAAACTTGTCTATATTTTGTTAAATATATAGGCATTTAGATATAAATTAGAAGACCGGTGTGAGATTCATATTATCGGTGTGGGTATTTTCTCTCAGAAACTTGTCAGAGGTGGAATTGGAAAGATAGAGTCCAACTGAAAAATTCAATGCCATAGCCGGGATTTGAGCCACGAATTTTCTGGTTGCCGTCCAGCCGCTCTAACCCTTAAGCTACTATGGCCAACGTGCCGACATGACATTAAATTCTCCAACTGACTCGTGTTTTTCCCGGTAAACCACATAGGAGTTCTCATAAACATATGAGACAGCTACCTTAATGGCGACTTACAACGTGTAAGTACCTCAACACGAGTCAGTTGGAGAATTTACTGTCATGTCGGCACGCTGGCCATAGTAACTCAAGAGCTAGAGCGGCAGGACGGTAACCAGAAGATCCATGGTTCAAATCCCGGCTATGGCATTGCATTTTTCAGTCTGGCTCTATCTTTGCATAATTTAGCCTACACATGGCCAGTGTGAAAAAACAATTAATTTCCATTAATTAACCTAGTAGTGTTTAACTCTAAAGCCCGGGCCTTAAGGTAGTTACACGTTGTAAGTCGCCATTAAGGTAGTAGTCTCATGCTTATGAGAACTCCTAAGTGGTTTACCGGAAAAAACACGAGTCAGTTGGAGAATTTAATGTCATGTAGGCACGTTGGACGTAGTAGCTCAAGGGTTAGAGGGGCTAGACGGCAACCAGGAGATCCGTGGTTCAAATCCCGTCTATGACATTTAATTTTTCAGTCTGACTCTATCTTTCCATACTTTAGTCTACATACGGCCAGTGTGAAGAAAAAATGACAATCAATTTCCACGAGGTGCAATTGAATCTGAGATTACTGGAGGTGGATAATAGAGGAACTACTTGAAGGGACATTGCAATTAGCGGTCGAGATACTTGGGGCACCAGCCATTTCCCAACCCTCTATTACTTCGGGCTAATCTGGTGGGCCTTTCCGGTCCACGGCGGGTGGCATGCCAGTTGTGCTGCCCTGCCGGAAGAATTTCCAACTGGCAAATAGTAGGAATTCTGCCCCCAGCATTGTCGTGTCTCTTTGGGACGGCGGTCGGGGTATCGGGAAGACGGACGGTGCCGCATGGGTAGGAAGAACGCCGGCAAGAAGAAGGCCTTACAGGCCGCAGCGCAGCATTCACCGCCGCCTACGCCTGCTGCCTCTGGGGCAGCATCTCCCGCTCCGCTGTTGAACTCTGCAGACGAGGGGGAACTGCATGATGGGCCTGCCGGGAGATTCTGGGCTTACGCCGCGCCGCCGCCACGCCGAAGCCATCGCCCCTCCTAGGCCCCCTCAGGCCTGAGCAAGTAGCTGCAGCAAGCATGAAGTCAGGGACGCCTTCATCCGCATCACCTCCACGAGCTGCGCACCCGACCTACGCCGAAGTTGCAGACCGCCACCAACTCTCGCCCCCTGCTGTCGCCCAACCTCCAGTACCCGCACCCAGGGGCCCCCACTCGCCTCCGGGCCATCCAGCTTCTTTCAGCGCTGTCATCCGTGGGGCACCCAGGACCGTACCTACATGGTTCAGCCTGAACGCCGTCCTGCTTAAGTGGCCCTCTGCACAGAGAGCCTCCCGCATTCGCACCAGCTACGGAACCTCACAGCTTGTCCGACTGTACTTCACCAACATCGCCTTCTACGAAGCGGCCTTGGCCACGGGCCTGCCCTTATTAGGGTGGCAGCTGAAAGTCGAGGTTGGAAGGGCGGCACGCCAACTATCGTGTCGGCGATGTTGCAGATACGGACACGTCACCGAGAACTGCACTGCCCGACCCAGTTGCCACTATTGCGGCGCCTCAGCGCTGACCGGGCAGTGCCGACAACACGACCTTCGCCACCGACGGCGGTACTGAGCCACCTGCAACGGCCACAACCACTACACTGGCCAGACGCAGTGCCCACTCTACCCGCACAACGAGCTTCGCCAGAACTCGTGTACTATGTCCGCAGCAGCAATCATCAACCAGTCCGCACCTGCGGCCGCTACTGTCCCCCCTGAAGAGGACCTGCGAGACATCCTGAGCGCCCTCCAGCGGGTAACCCACGACATCATCAGACGTCTGGCTACCGTCGAGGTGGCACTCTTCGCAGACAACAACGACACCAGGAATGATCTCCGCACCATTCACACCGAAGTCGCCAACATCGGACCGAGGCTTCAAATTCTCGAGGATGCATCCAAAGCAGCCGCCACCCTCCATCGCAGCACCACACACCAGCTTAGCAACGACCCTCTATGCCGCCAACTCGGTCACCAAAAGCGAACTTCACTCTCTGCACACCGAGGTCCTCAACATTGCTCCCAGACTGTCAGCAATGTAAGACGCATCCAAATCAGTCGCCACTCACCACAAAGGACACGCCGAGCTCCACTCCAGCAACGCCACAACCCTCACGGAGCGACTGGACAGACTGGAGCAACTCATTCAAAGTACACATAAGACCGACAGCACAGCTTCCATCTCCAGGAAGCTGGCCCGGATAGAGGCAAAACACACCCAGCTCGCGAAAACAATCGTAGAGATTCACGCCCGCCTCCAACACATCTCCACAACAACCCGCCACGTCGCCACTTCGACGTCCTACACCGACACCCAGGAGGAAGACATCCTGTCTGGCTCACTCCTGCGAAAGAAATTTGCAGCACTACCCCTATGATCGACAATAAAGATGCCCATTTCATCCCGGTTCTCTCCTCCCACAAATCCCCGCAACTTCCCGGGCTGCTGTCAGGGCCTTGGTCATGGCAGCAGGCCGAATAGTACCCCGTAAGCTTTCCTACCAGTCGTCTGGAGGAAAGTTCAATAACGTACTAACGCGAATGCTTAGCGGAATCCCAATAACCCTCCTAACTTCTCCCTTTAACAGCCGCTCACTCCACATCCAATTCCCGTAACACAAAAAAGGGGGGTCGGCAACCCTCTGTCTCCTCTCACCTCATCCCTTCTCTCGGTTACGCCCCACTTCGGGCTTAGGTACAATAAGCCACGGTTTCGGTGCCAAATCACCTTCGTAGTAATCTTACTGTAAGTACCTGGCGCATAAACGTTACAATGAAATGCATTAGAATTGTAGGCTCTAAGATGTGAAGAACGATGAACTGCCTTTCAGGAAAGTAAATGTAGAGGAGCATCATTCAGAGGTCCTTCTATGTAAGGTGTGCAATTTAAGTCAAACGCGCTAAAACCAATGAAATCAGGTTCATAATTCCGAAAACATTGATGCTCCTTGTTTTCAATGTTATGCTATACGTTTGTGGCAGAAAGAGTTATAATTTTAAAATGTATAAATAAAAAAGTGCTATAAAATTTATCTTAATACCGGGTCTGAAAGGAAAAATTAAAAGCTTTTATTTCTACCATGAAATATTAGACGTACGATAAAAAATCGTGCACAATAAAATACTATAGCTGTCTACATTAGAGGAATTATGAAACGCAACAAGAATTAAACTTTATTCAGAATGAGAATGCCTAAATATGAAGCTGCTGAAAGCAGGAACTGTTGGAAAAATTACGCGTTCTTCACGTGGTAAATTCATGACGTATGAACATAAATATCCCAAATACTTGGCTAGCAGCTGAGGTAAGATTAGTTTTAGAAATGAATAAGAAATAAAGCATCAAAATGACTAGGAATTAGTACTGTTTACTGGATATAAGATACACGCAGGAATAGTGAATAATAGATCAAAACCAATGACACAAGGTATTCTCACCTTAAAGAGTAAAGTGGATTTAGATCGGACTGCTCCTATTTGCATCTGCTTTTGAATTAAAAGAGCCAACGGTTAAAAGGAGTGAGTATAATCTACCTATCTATAAAATATTCAACGATTTTGAGAGAGGCTATGACGTGTATTACACGAGAAACTATGGTGCATCATGATTAAAAGGGAATATCCAAAAATTCGTGTGGAATCTATTGACAATTTACTCCATGGCGCAAAAATAATTCTAAAGGATACAAAAAATTAGTTAATTTGAAACTATCAAGGATTAGACAAAGGTGTTACATGCAACAAACGCCTTTTGATACTTATATTTCCTCATAAAATAAAAGATTAAGCATTTAGAAGTTATTATATTTAAGAGAAATAAATAAATAATAAATTATGAATAAATTATAATATCAGTTATAATTTCAAAATTTCCACAAACAAAAAAAACAATGGCGTTTCGAGGTAAGGACACTATTAGAACCAAAATAGTAATCGATGATATTATCTTAGAATAAGTTATGGGTTTTAAATATTGGGGAACATATGTCAGGTATAAATATGAAAATTATTTTAAAAATAAATTACCAATGTTTCAACAAATATGCGGCATAATAAATATAGGCCTAAAAACTAAAACCAGAAAAGAAATAGGGATGAAAGTTTATAAAGTAATGGCTGTGCCTGCTGTTCTTTTTGGTTCTGAAACATGAACATTAACAAAAGCAGACAAAAACAAGAAACAGGCTGCCGAATTGAAATTTTTAAGAGCAGTAAAGGGATGTACTCTTTTAGATAAAATTCCAAATGTAAAAATAAGAGAAGATTTAGAAATAAGTTCTTAAGAAGAAAAAATAATAAATTATAGAAATGAATGGAGCGAGCATATTGAGAGAATGCCGAGAGATAGGATCACAAGAAGAGTTATAAACAATAAACCTAGAGGAAAGAGACATCCGGGAAGACCACGAAAACGATGGTCAGACATGTTTTAAGCCGGAACAGGTAGCATTGCCTAGCCATTCGAGAGAAGAATAAGAAGAAGAAACAAATACTTTGTTGTTAACTATGCTTTCAATTTTCAGGATCATTTCAGCGCAACCAGCTTGCTGGAATTTCGACCAGGAACCCACGACCCCATGCATTCAGCAGGCCAGTACCTAACCAACAGAGCCATATACACTGACATTACAATTAACTGAAGCTATAAAAAGGTTATCCTTTAGTGTTTCAGTGAACTTAACTGCAAGGTTATTAAAAAAAAGTTTAAAGCAACACAATTTATACGGCAGACTTAATTTTTTGTGTTTTGAGGACCAAGATGACACATTTAAGATGAATTGAATAAAAACTGTATCGCGTGGAAATAGTGAATATGCTGAAATGAATAAATTTCAGAAATCTCAAATTTCAAAATGAAATCTTTCTATTAGGAACTATAAGCAATATAACATGTAGGTGTTAGTATATAAAAGTCAAAATATTATTAATTGTTTTTATTTTTAGAGCCACTGAAAACAAAAGTAAATTCTCGTGACATATTTATTAAATGTCATCCCTTTAATAAAATGTATTACTATTTTATGTTTCATTTGCAGATGATTTCATCATTTTAGCAGATACAGGAAACCAACCGGGAAGATTAGTTTATAGACTCGACCAAACATATCAGCAATATAAATTAATGGTTTCCATAAACAAACGAAGAGTATGACCTTTAGGAAATAACGATAAATATTCTCTCCCTGTCAAGGGAACCTGCTAGGTCTTTTCTCCCACTGGGCGATTGGTTTACCCTTTCCGTACAACACTTAGCATTTTCCGGTATTTGGTGATTTCTGTTTTATTTCACTCAAAGGTGTTCCAGCTATTTTCTCTGACTGTGTGCAAAATGAAACGGTAGTGTAAAATGATAATTGAAGGTACTGGAACTATTTAATGCAACTATGCATTGTGCAGAACCGAATTGTGTTCCTTACTTATCACATATAATCCTTCATTGCATTATACAAACAATATATTCACCTAATATTAGTGTAGTACTTTTATTATAAAACCAGAGTATTGTTTTGTTTATAGAATTTATTGTTTGAAGAGAACAGTGCTGTTCCTTTGTTGTTCTAGCAACTAAAGCTCTGTATTTAAATTAGTATTCAACAAAAGTACTTTTAAGTAGTAGTCTTTGGTTACTTAAGTACAAAATACTGAAACAGTATAATAATTAAATCCCTAATAATCTATTCATAATAAGGCTGCTGAAATACAGTGTATTCTTTATATTCTTTGTCCAATATTCAGGCGCAATATTACACTTTTGTTTTCTAAACCTTTCACGTTACTACTCATAGGTAATAAAAATGCACTATAATAAATACTAACCTTGATATATGTTTGTTGAAATTAAGACTTAAGACATTCATGGTATCATTTGGTAAAATTTTCATTCACACGTCTATGTTGTTCTTCAGTAATTATAGCAATTTCTATTCTTAGCTTGAACTAAGCTGTGAAGATGAAATTGTTATATATATATTAATATATTTATATAAGTTTTATTATTTTTTTCAAATTCCTGCAATAGAGTCAGTACCGTATCATTTTACAAGTTTAAATAAAATGTATAAAATGTTTATATATAGACAAAGAAAAAACTATATGCTGAAATGATTACAGAGATATACACCTAATTACTTCTGTAAGTTTATTCTGTAAGGTGCCCTAGCTATAGCAGTCACCCACAATAGGTTTCGCAGAAAGGGAATACCATAATCCTAATCCCCCAGAAATTATCTTGTAATCTAGAAACCTTTATAACTTCCAAGAAGTAGCTTCGCATACTATGGGCGGAAGCAGAATTTGTTGGAAATGTCTCTCTCTCCCTCCCCCCCCCCTCTCTCTCTCTTTCCTTGCCTCTTCAGACAGCATTTAAATGGTGCAAGAGTACCTATATTCCTGCGGTTCCTAATAAAGTTTACGGTTTTACGGTATCGCTGAAAACTATTTAGTTAGACATAACAGGAAGAAAGAGAAAAAGAAGGGAAGAAAGACGAAAGAAAGAAGATGAAGGAAGAACGAAAGAAAGAAGAAAAGAAAGAAAGAAAGAAAGCAAGAAAGAGAGAAGGAAAGAAAGGAAAGGAATAAAAAGAAAGAAGAAAAGAAACAAAGAAATAAAGAAAAAAAGAAACAAAGAAATAAACAAGGAAAGAAACTAAGAAAGAAATAAGGAAACAAAGAAAGCAAGAAAGAAAGAGAAAGGAAGCAAATGAGAAATGAAGAAAATGAAATAAAAAGGAGAGAAAGAAGGAAGGAAAGGTAAGAAAGGAGAGAAGGAAGGAAAGGAGGAAAGAATGAAAGAAAGAAGGAAAGAAAGAAGCAAGGAAATAAGGAAAGAGAGAGAAAGAATGAAAGAAAGAAAGAGAGAGAAAGAATGAAAGAAAGAAAGAGAGAGAGAGAAAGAGAGAAAGAAACAAAGAAAGAAACAAAGAAAGATAGAAACAAACAAACAAACAAACAAAGAAACAAAGAAGGAAAGAAAGAAGAAAAGAAAGAAAGAAAGAAAGAAAGAAGGAAAGAAAGAAGGATAGAAGGAAATAAAAAAGAGGGGAAGAAAGAAAGAAGGAAAGAAGGAAAGAAAGAAACACAGAAAGAAAGAAAGAAAGAAAGAAAGAAAGAAAGAAAGAAAGAAAGAAAGAAAGAAAGAAAGAAAGAAAGAAAGAAAGAAAGAAAGGAGAGAAAGAAAGAAAGAAAGAAAGAATGAATGAATGTAAGGAAAGAGAGAGAAAGAATGAAAGAAAGAAATAAAGAAAGAAAGAAAGAGAAAGAGAGAAAGAAAGAGAGAAAGAAAGAAACAGTGAAAGATAGAAAGAGAGAAAGAAAGTAAGAGAGAAAGAAAGTAAGAGAGAAAGAAAGAAGGAAGGAAAGGAAGAAAGAAAATACAAAGTAACAAACAAAGAAAGAGTAAAGAAGGAAAGAAAGAAACTAACAAACAAACAAAGGAAAGAAACAAAGAAAGAAAGAAAGAAAGGAAGGAAGGAAGAAACGAACAAACAAACAAATAATGAATGAATGAATGAATAAATAAATAAATGAATGAAAGAAACAAAGAAAGAAAGATATGATATTGTTAGAAATGATAACATTTGTCGCGAATTATGAATCAAATAATAAAAACCCCGCAATATTTTGCAAATACGTACAATTAGCAGCAGATAATATTTATGTTTCCATAGGTAAGTTTAAGTATCTCAACTATTATCTTAACAATATAATACCGTAGAAATATCAGCCTGTAGTTCTAAATGTCATGTCAGGAATGAGTATACGTAGCATGGCTTGTTTTGAAAGGGAAGTAAGCACGCGTTTCCCATGTAGATTGAAACAAAACATTAAGGTATGATAAAGAGGCCTTTGCAGAAAATTTAGTGCTCTTTCTTATCCAAAATGAATGGGAAGTTAAGAATAATTAATGATAGTATAGCATGAAAAGTAATTTGAATATTTATCACACCATCACAACGGTTAGTAAATAATTTAGTTTAATATTTAGTTTGCGGTTTATGTCGTATTTTCAAGCTTTGAGCTCTTCATATTACTCCCATGAAGTGGCCCATGTTAGCTGAATGTAGAGGGGTGACAAATGAAAATCAACTACTGCAACATAAGTCATTTACTTGTGACAGTGGGGTGCAAAGGAAGCTCGGCTTAGCGAAGTGACAGGGTCATTTGTTCTCAACTATATATAGCTACGAATGCCAATTTAATGCCTTTATTGCCTTCTGAGGATTAATTGAAGTTACCTGAACGCCGAACTAGCCTCCAAATTCGTTATTGATTCGCATTCCGGCAATTCATTCTGTGTCTATGAAGCTGTCTTATTATAATTTGGAAGCTTCTTTCAATAGTGAAAGTTCACATCATGATGCTCTCTACCAAGCCAACATATTTAACTTACTATTCATATTATTTAAGTAGTTACCCTTGAAGACCTTGGATATATTTCTGCATTTGTTACAAAT
The DNA here is from genome assembly GCA_030765055.1 of Mantis religiosa. Taxonomy (NCBI): domain Eukaryota; kingdom Metazoa; phylum Arthropoda; class Insecta; order Mantodea; family Mantidae; genus Mantis; species Mantis religiosa. Next base: position 34,428,314 of record CM060951.1, on the reverse strand, counting down.
AATAATTTGTGTAAAAGGTGAACAGTCTTGATAGTTATGAAATAGTTGCATTGCTATTTTAATGTCACAAATTGTAGGCAACCACCACTAATACACCCGATAGCCTCTTCATACGTACCGATATGTCGGTTCTCTCCCTGTATTTCATTTGTTAACATGTTGAACGATAACCAAAGCAGTGTGCATATCCTTCCCAGGAGAGAAGTGAGCACGTGACAGATTGTGACACAGCTTACTATAATGTAATTATAAATATCAACACAATGCGGTAAGCAATTACAAATTCGAATATTGGCTATTCTATATTTAGCAGGATAAAATGATGTTGCTATGTTAGTTACAAGGACAAAATAATATTTTATATACATAAATATATGAAAATATAAGAAATATATATTTCAAACACTTTCCTGAGTATTGAAAACTCATAATCTCAAATTTTCAGGACAGATGTATTAGATTAAGAAACTATATTTTTGAGGAATATTATATAGATTTCATTCCGACTAAGAACGAGTTACAGCATGAATCTGTAAACTTTCTTGTTTAACCCTCAAGTAGTTGCGTGGGCTGCATATCTAGACCAGCCACTTTGTTTTGCAAGGCCGCATCTCCTGCATTTATGGTGCTGGGCTTTTGGTAGCTTCTTGAAGAAATCTGTTCTAAATGGTTAGTTGGCTATAATACATTTTAGCGAGACGGTAGTTTTGTTATTTGCGATTAAACTCAGTTGCGCACAGCTGGGCTACATATGTAGCCCGCGAGAACACTAATGTAACAGTTTTTGAAATGGCTACAAAGAGAAAGGTCATATCAGTACGATCAATGCCATGTGTATTTTTTCTGCGAGTCAGAAGTATAGGAAAATCAAACGCTCTTGTTTCTTGAGACAATATCCTGGGAGATCATAAGGCTTCAAATAGCAAGAAGAGTAAAACTGAACACAATATCAATCTCACTAAGAAAGTGTGCTAAGATTCTTCTCAGAATTGAAGACGTTCGCAGAACATAAATCACGAGCCTGGCAACAAGGTAGGGAGGTGCCACTTATGCGAAAAGAACAAGGGTAAATTTACCAGGAAGATAGAGTCAACATGAAAAATTCAATGCCATGGCCGGAATTTGAACCAAAAATCTCCTGGTTTCCGTCCAGTCGCTCTTAACTTTTGAGCTACCATGACCAACGTACCGTCCAGACATTAAATTTTCCATTTGACTCGCATATTTTCCCGGTAGACCACTAGGGGCTCTCGCATCCGAGATACACCGTTTGTGGCGACTTACTATTGTAAGTACTTGAGTCACAGGCTTCATCATTTAACTCTTATTATTTTAGTTAATTGATGGAAATTAATGATTTTTTCCACGCTAGCCGTATATAGGCTAAGGTTTTTGATAGAGTCAACATGAAAAATTCAATGCCATGTTCGGAACTGGAACCACGGATCTCCTGGTTTCCCTCCAGTCGTCATTAAACTTTGAGCTATCATGGCTAACGTACCGTCCAGACATTAAATTCTCCATTTGACTCGTATATTTGCCCGGTAGATCACTAAGGACTCTAGTATACGAAATACACCTTTTTGCCGACTTAATATTGTAAGTACTTAAGTCCCAGGCTTCCTCATTTAACTTTTATTATTTAATTTATGGAAATTAATCATTTCATCACGTTAGCCGTATATAGGCTAAGGTAGAGTCAACATGAAAAATTGAATGCCATGGCCGGAATTTGAACCACGGATCTCCTGGTTTCCGTCCAGAGTTAAATGCAATATATGAGTCAAATGCAGGATTTAATGTCTAGACGGCACGTTGGCAATGGTAGCTCAAAGGTTAAGAGCGAATCGACGGAAATCAGGAGATCCGTGTTTCAAATCCCGGCCATGGAATTGCATTTGTCATGTTGACTTTATCAAAAACTTTAACCTATATACGGCTAGTGTAAGAAATGATTAATTTCCATCAATTAAATGAATCTACCAGGAAGAGTTGTCGTATATGTCAAAGAAAGATTTGCAATAATCATTCCACGGCGGTGTGTAAAGTGTGTCCACAAGAAGAATTGTAAACTAAATAGTAATTTCGTTCTTGTGTCATATTTTGAGACCATTACTATACATTCACATGGTGCTTATTGGAGCATTGTAAACATGTAATACATTCTGTATCAGATTTTGTTGTTTTCACTAATATCAACTTGATTAATATGATTCAGATATATAAATAAGCAGTATAAACGAGTTCGCCATGTATTCTACACGACACATAGTATACTTTAATTTAATATCAAATTATCTTGAAACGGTTCATAAAACTAAATTAAATGTAAGTAAACACTATGAAGAAACAAAGGAATATCCCAGAAGCTCATTAAAACAATTATAAACAACGCATAAAGTAAATTTTATAAGGACTACATATGTAGCCCACGCGACCACTCACGTCATAAGGCACCACGCAACTACTCGAGGGTTAAAACTCAAAACAAGAAGGTCTTGTCTACTTTACCTGTCGAGTTGTGCTTCATTTATCCATTTCTCAGTTATGCGTACAGTTTTAAATATTTTAGAGGCTATTTCTAGAATATTCCAGACATTTATTTGTCACTAAAATACGATAAACAAATGTTATTGCAATAAAAATAGTTGAGCCCTTTTCTGTGATACCATGTGGGCAATATGTTCGGTAAAGGCTAGTTTGGGTGGAGGGTTATTCCTGAAAGCATGTGATATTTTACTGTCGAGCAGTACTGACCTATGTTTAAAGTTTTAAGTCTCTAGCTCAACGGGAAGCTAGTTGAAAAGTTTTTCCATATCAAGGGTAGTTAGGGATGGAGGGATTTTCCTAAGCGTAAGTTAATGTTGCATTGGCGTCCAGTTCCGAGCTGTGTTTAAAATTTTAAGTCTCTTGTTCATACGTAGGCCAATTTAAAATATATTGCAAACCGAACGGAGAACACATCGAAAAGAAAGTTAACGAAAACCTTTTAAAATGACTCATCTCCTCGCCATAAGCCTCGAGAACTTGGATACCTATATTACGCGTTTTATGTCAATATCAGTATACGTATGATACCATAAAAAGTCAATTTATACGACATTGAATACAACTTGTTTATTATGGTTGGCTTTAACAAAATACTTTTAGCGCCACCTGTACGTTGTTATCAAAAATTAATATTTCGAGATATCCATTGTCCTTTTATGATAAGTTTCTTGCATTTCTCAAATCAGTTAAGATTGAGCCCAGTCTGAAGGTATTAAAATGATAATAATCTCAAGTTACTAACTGCAATTTTTCACTTTTTAGATCGCACTCCAGGGCCTAGATTCTTACAATTTATATACAGAATTCAGCTAAGTTTTCCGCTCACATTTTTTTCTCCTTAACTTCTAGTAAATTGTTCATATCAGTGTTATCAACTGGCTTCTGAAGCGGAAGTTGGAAATGCGCCCGACGCTGGCGTTCCGAGTTTCACAGGATTGAATGCCGCACTGGAATTACTGGCTTCTTTCGAACTTATCCCACTTATAAGGTAAATTCTGGGTTAGCTCGTATATCTGCCTCGTTTTCTCTTTATTCGTTTCCGTTCGTCATGCAGAATTTAAATCTTAAATGGGCTGGAGGGTGAACTGCGGACTATGCTGTGGATGTAGTTTGAGGAAAGAGTTACTACTTTTCTAGCTTCTGTACGATCGTGTCTGTGCAGCGGTATTTGGAATAGTTACCCGCGGATGAGTCTGCAAACGTTATGGACCCCGCTTCATTATCGCTATACGATTATACTGATTCACCTTGTTTCTTTCTCCTGGCGGTTTAATAGACATGATAGGCCGCGGAGCTGAAATTCATCTGTATGGTATTCCTAAACCAAAACTAAAGGATATTAAGTATGATTTCTTAAGCAAGTGTAAAACATCTTTAATTAAATGTAATAGCTGATCTACATAATAAATTCTATTAGGTAGGCACATAAAAATTATCAAGCGATAAAGCTGTATTTTATTATTTTGAATATATGGATGTTCCAGCTTAAATGTCAAATAAATCAAATAAGTGTAAAACAAAAATATACCAGTTCCTCTCATCAGCCCTGGTTAGCAAAGATAAGAAAGCTACTGTACTTTTCAAAATCATTAAGCTGGTATGTAGCAAATATTAACATTGTATCTATCCCTTACGGTTTAACAGTTATGCAAAAGTAATTCAGAAAAAATAAATATTCTTAGGTTATTCAAAGAAAATTCAACTAATACATTTAAAATGTGATGAAGATATACAAAAAATATGATCCTTTAATTAAAATCACTATGGTAATTTTTGAAAAAAGTTATTATTTTCGAAAATATTCAAAAGAAGGCATAGGAGAGCGAGAGAGAGAGAGAGAGAGAGAGAGAGAGAGAGAGTGTGTGTGTGTGTGTGTGTGTGTGTGTGTGTGTGTGTGTGTGTGTGTGTGTGTGTTTGTGTAAGTTGTCGTGTCGCATCTTGAAATATGCTGAATGAAAACATCAAATATCAAGTTTTATCCACATTTAAACCAAACTTTCAGCTTCTGAATTAAGAGGGATGCAAATCACACACTTAATAGGAAACTATTAAGCTATACAATAACAGAAAGATATAATTACAGAACAATAGGAACTCTTTAAGGTATAACTTAACGTGAAACACAGATGATATAATAGTAAAGGGAGACTACAGTGCCCTGTCTATAGACTACATTATCTGGAAAATGATTATAATTTAAATATTTCTTGGGGGGAAAACGAAAATAATGGCACACCAAGGAAAATACCTAGTTAGAACAAAAATATGTATCGGGAATAATAGCCTAGAGCAACTCAAAAATTTTAATTATTTGGACTGTGTCTTAATTTTGACGTAGACAAAAACTTTGAAAATATGGTAAATAGAGATAGAGCCCACATGGAAAGTTTAATGCCAGGGCCGGGATTTGAACCACCGATCTCCTGGTTTCCGTCCAGTCGCTCTAACCCATTGAGCTACCATGGCCAACGTGCCGTCCTGACATAAATTTGACTCGTATATTTCCCGGTAGACCACTAGGGGCTCTTGCATTCGAGATACACCGTTTGTAGTGACTATCTTAAGTACTTGAGTCCCAGGCTTTATCATTTAACTTTTATTAGTTTAGTTAATGATGGAAGTTAATCATTTCTCCACACTAGCCATATATAGGCTAAGGTTTTTGATAGAGCCAGTATGAAAAATGCAATGCCACAGCCGGGATTTGAACCACGGATCTCTTGGTTTCCGACCAGTCGCTCTAACCCATTGAGCTATCATGACCAACATGCCGTCATGACATTAAATTCTCCGTTTGACTCGTATATTTCCCCGGAAGACCACTAGGGTCCGTCGCATTCGAGATATACCATTTGTGGTGACTAAATATCGTAAGGCAGAAAACAAGGATCCATGGTTCAAATCCCGGCCGTGGCATTGCATTTTTAATTTTGGCTCTATCCATCAAAAAACTTGGCGTATATACGGCTAGTGTGAAGTAATGATTAATTACTATCAGTTAAATAAGGGATTATAACAAGAACTTAAAATAGAAAAAGAAACTAAAGGTTTATAAAACCATGGTGGTTCCTGTACTCATGTATGGTAGCGAATCGTCGATAATGAAAGAAAGGGACATAGAAAAAATCAGATAGCTGAAATTATATTTTAAAGAAGAATTCAAGATCTGCTACACTGGAATTGATAACATGAAAAGTTAGGGAACAGCTGAATATTTATAAATTAAACGTATAACCAGGAGATAAAAGACAAATGTATTGAGCATATGAACCACATGAGTGAAGAAAGGAGGATACCTGTTTTAATTAGTAGATACAATCCAGTAGGGAAGAGACATAGAACGTCCTAGAGAAAGATGGTAATAGGAAGAATCCGAAGACGGACAGGTGTAATGCCTAATGCCTGAAGAGCAGATGAAAAAGTAGAAGAAGAAATAAACCACACACTCGCACACCTACACTGTTATTCATAATTCTAGAATCATGGGCGACTACAGTACACATTTAAGAAACATACCAGTACTCCATCGTTGAATTGAACTCGGGATGCCCAGATCCAGAGTTAGCATGCTAATAAATATCAGGCCACAGAAATAGTCAAAGAATTATTCTTGTACTGGTGATCTTTTCTTCTGCGTAAAGCTATTTGCTACTTTGAATAGAAGGACTGCTTGAACAAATATTTCTAGGACGGATTTGTTATTAAATCTTACAAACATTATACCTCAATGTTTGCTTTAAAGTGATTAGGAGACTGTATTACACTTGTGATTGCTAGCAAGTAGGTTCTGTACTGCTTACACAAAGGAGAAACCACAGCGAGATTGCTCGACGTGTCCTGCTTAAATAAACACGTCACAGATGTGCGAAATACAAGGTAGTCGCAGAGCTTTGCAGTTCTTACCTCAGCTATCTTTTTGATTGTTCCTTCTCTGACTTACACCGCCAGTAACACAAAATAACTAATTAAACATTTTACCGTAATGCATCTTGGTACTGCAAGGAAACGTTGACGTAAGTCGTGTTCTACTGGCTTTTTCAAAAGTCATTTCACATTTATCACTGTGTAGGACAACTATTAATACATGTCACAAAATTAATAGAATTTGTTATTTAATTGCTTTGATATGGCATCGTGTACCTATTTATATAAGAACTTAAACAAGAGGTCGTGTTATTCTGAAGAAAAAAATGGCGAACGACTGAAAGTCACGCATTAGCTTTGGTTCGACTGTTTTAGCTAATAGTAATATAGAATAAGCTAAACTAAATTTAAAAACTAACTACTTACAGAATGTTTAGTATCAGTAGTAATTGTATTTATTATGGACTTAATAATACATAAATTCCATGAAACAGGTGCATGGATCTGCTGAAAGTACATGATTATTAGAAAAAGTAATTTGTTTCACAATTAACACAGTGACAAAACAAAAACACGAGACTAAGTCCACCTCAAACTCTTTTAATGTCACTAAAGTAGTTAGCGCAATACTAACTACAATCACTTTCTCTTTTACGCATACTACTCGACACTTTTCTTTAATATTTGTCTCTGCTGCACGTACCAACTTGTGCTGCTAGTAGTCTCTCTGACATACACAACGGTTCACCACTCACACGGAGCTGCACATTGACTCTGAACAAGCAAACTCCAATATTCGCTGTTGAACTGCTTCACTGCATCGTTCCACAGCCTGGCGACTCCTCATCACGGAGTTTGGAACGCACCGCGCTTCGATGCACTGCTCTGTCGACTCATAAAGCTCAAGTGGCCGACTGATATATGAAATGCTTCACTGCGCCGTGATACCGAAATTAAAGGATTGAAATAAGTAAAGAATCATGATGGATTTCTAAGGAATGTTGGTTTCTTGTTACAACACGTGCAGGGGCAGTTGAGTCGAATAGCAGTTGGGGTGAATAGTTGTTTTAACAAAATAAACGTAAGAAACAGTGTCCTTAGCAGATTTCTAAAGGGTAGCACTTGACTCCGTTTGAATATGTATACTTCAGACCCCTAATAATCACAATGGACAAAGATAGTCACAAAGGGAATCCTTGTGTGAAAAGAGGGCTTCCAGAAAGTGAAAGTTACACACCCACGCGCAGCTGTGAGGACAGTCAGTCCGAGGCGTGAGGCCGATTAGGGCAGTCTTCTTCTTCTGTCTTGGTCAAGGGCAGACCAGAAATAATGAGAGAAGATATTTGTTGGTTCATATATACGTGAAGAACGAATTAAGGTTTATCGAGCAATAAGCATTTCACATATAGTAAATTTAAACAGTGATATTGGTAACCCTTGGTCGGCAACTTCGAGTTTAATGTAATGATAAAAAGAAGCAGTCATTTAACTAGTTTGAAATGGACATTCCAGTGTCATTAAAACCATCCTTCTCATACATACTCACGCATACCCTGAGAGAAACCTCATTGCTCAACCTTGACCTACCAATATTATTGCATCAAAGTGTAGCGAAAGTGGAACTGTGCGCCACCCACCATCATCTTCCTGCTACAGCCGGCACCTCACTTCAGAGCTGGACTCGTCGATTGAACTTTAAGCACATTAAAATCTCTAAACATGAACTACTACCCCAACAAGCCTAGCATCGCCCTTGTATAGTCCTCCGGGCGCGTGAGATCATTCCAGTAGTCAAATGTTCTTCAATTACATTTCAGAACGGTCGAACGGTACCTGCGTAATAAAACGACTCGCTATGTCGATTCGCCTAGATATTATTGTTGAAGGCATGTTAGTCTTTCATGGCAGACTTGCTCCCGCCTTCGTAACGTGGCTGTTTTTTAAAGCCGTAATAATTATTACGGCCAGCTCGCGCGATCTTTGTGACAATACGTAAAACTGGTGTAAGAGCTTGGTCAGTTTAGGATCAAGTCCCAGCGTGCGGTCTTTCATCTATTGGTACAAAAATACCTCAAGTAATAAATTGTTTCCTATTTTTATTCCGTCTGTAGACATGAACATATTCCCCGTATAATATAGGCAGATCCTCATAACAGGATGGTATAATTGACTTTCCACTCTCCTAACTTAAGTCATACTATTCGCATCCTGTGATGGATGTTTCAATATCCAGTTCGAAAACATGTTTCCTTGCCCCACTCAATTATTACTTCATTCTGTAGCTGCAATGAGAGTATTAGCCTATTTACGGGACATTTAAATAATCTAGCAGCAGAGTTATGCATCTATGCATACCTGAAACTGAACACAGATATATAAAATCATAAAAATTAGATGTACACAGAAAAATAAATGTTTAAATTTACTTCAGTGCTCGAAATTCTGCCTAGAAGAAAAAAAGCAAAACGCAACGGTGAACACTTGTTGCATCAGTTAGGAAGCCCTGAACATCGAAACATGGTGGGCGCTGGAGACACGTCAGCTGTTACAATACCCTACGTATAACATGGAATGACAGGGGCCACATCCTCAAGATGACAGCTGATAAAGGCTACTCAGTATTTTAAAGGTTCAATATTAACACACTTAGAGTGTTGATGTGTTAAATTATTGCTTAATATGTTAAATTGTTGTGTTTGTCTATCTCTGTACGACAGTTTAGGTTAGCTTTGATATGCACTCATGTGTAGTTGCTTTGTTAACTGTACTGTCGTTGAGAGCTCCCTGAAGTTTGCTGAATTACTTTATACAGTATATTTTTACTGTTTAATGTGTATGAACTATAAAGAATGAAATCCCGTGTTTAACAGCTGCGTAACAATAAATAAGATTAGAAAGGTAATAACTCCATAAGTAGTTAATATTTAGATTTATTTTTAGCTTTTGCTCTTCTAGTATTTGTTAAATTAATTAGAATGTGCCTTCAATGAAAAATGTTCAACAGAGAATTTCAGAGTTATATTTCGAAGCACCTACTCATCTAACTCTTCATGCGAAGACTCGCCAAGGAAATGAAGAGAAGTCTAGATAATAAGAAATCATTACAATTTTACAAGCAAATAAAAAGAAACTGGGGACGAGAAGCATATATATAGTGTCACGGAAACGGACATAAAATTTCGGCGCAAATAGATAACAAACAGAGAATAACGTTTCATGGTAATAAAGAGCTTGCATAAGCAGTTTACGATCGCACGGCTAGTGTACACAAAGGAACTGATAGGCGGCTAGCGTTCACAAAGCGCCGACAATTAACGATAGCACCGATATAAAAGAGACGGGTAGTTTATCACAGAGGGTGAAAGACTTGCCGGCCCAGATAGGGTTTCACGTTTCTGGAAGGTGATGGAATATTCGGATAACGTCATTAGAATCCTTGTTTATTCCAGAAGAATCTAGTGATTGACAGAACAATCTGTAATTCATGAATGGGTGTATAAAAAGAAGCCATGGCTAGTGATGAGTCAGTTCTGTGTAACAAGTGTGTAGTTGTAACACTAGAGTCAACTGTGGGATGTTGTAAACTGAACGCTGTTTGTAATATATTTGCGCTGAAATTTTTATATCCGTGGCAGTGACAATATTATATATATATATATATATATATATATATATATATATATATATATATATACAAGAGATAAGAGAGGGAAGGGTTAGCTTGGATGGGAACAGAAACAAATTTCTAAGAGGGATAAGAGGTAGGGAAAAGGGAATTTGTGAATTGTGTAGGGCAAAAGAGAGCATATAACACTATGTAACAGAATGCGAGGAGGCTGCAATGTGGAGAAAAAACAGGTTTGGGAGGAAAAATGGGAGAAAGTAGAGAAGAGGATAGTAGCTATAAAATGCTAACAGGCAGGGAGGAAAAGAAGGTAGGAAGTATTGGTCAGTTGTTGCAGAAAGTAAAAGAAAAATGGGCCAGAATTGTAAAGAATGGGGACGAAAGGGACTAATTAAGTAACAAGGAGGCATGGAGGTTAAGAGCTACCTGTCAGAGCAGAAGACCAGGGTGTCATGTAAGCCAAGTTAGCAACAAGGTAAAGACAAATAAATGTAGCCTAAAGTTGTAAATTGTAACATTTTGGAATATGCAAAATAAATAAGAAACAACGTACAATAGAGAACTTCAGAATTATAATTCGAAGCACCTATTCATCTATCTCTTCACGTGAAGACTTGTGAATGTTTCATATTGTATCGATAGTCTGGCCAATATCCGTGCTCCCTGTTCTATACATCTGGTTTCGAGGCCTTGGTTTGAAGACCCGCGGAGAGAAATGGATTTTCTGGGAATAAAAGTCCTTATTATGACTTTCTTCGGAAGCAACGTAAAGCCTGTGGTCCCGTACCCTAGATTTAGAGCGCACCTCAAGGCATATAAGGAGCCCTCTAAGAAAACTAAGCTGACTTTCACGCCCAACATAGAATAGGACCACAGCAGTTAAAGAGCACTCATAAACAAAAATTCAATTTTCAGTTTGATCAGTTAAGTTACAGTGGCTATGTTTCATGTTTCAGTTCATATCGAGAACTGAATATGTGTTGGTAACGCAGGCAAAAGCCTTAGTTTAACAGCTCGAAGCGTAAATTAATAGGAAGCGGACCATGAACTACCTAAGTTTTGGAAAACAAGCTGTAAGTCCAGCACGCAATCTTGGGATTCATCGATATCAAAATCCTTATAAAATGTACACATGTTAAAATGTTAACATTAAGTTGCATTTATTGCCTTAAAACCTTAAAAATTTGAAAATAAAATTTCTTAAAATATCAAAATAACAGGATCTTAATAACTGACGGAATATCAGCAGACAATCTCGAACCTGCTGTATCTTGAAAGGCTACAGCTTTTAACCAACAGTTTCTACATTTCGTTTTAACCACATAAGGATAAATAAGAGAAATACAGTAACATGCTAGCTAACTCCCATACTTCTATTCTTGTTAGTGGTAAAACTTTTATATTTAGGTATAGAAAATACCAAACATCCGTATATGTTACGGGGAAAGCTGCCGGCACTGCATTTATAAGTCGCATTAGTGTAAGGAACATTACAGGAATATTCACTTCCCTAACTACCAATTGCAGATAACACTATACTACACAAAAATGTTACAGAAATGAGAATATTTGGGGCCACAAAATTAAAAATAAGACCTTCAAATTTCCAGTTTAGCTCAGGTTTTCAAGTTATGGCTACAGCCTGATATTACATATTTTTCTACTAAATATTAGATCTCCACGTATAAACTCTTGGCAGCATGCCATAAATCTTACAACACTGTGTAATCATATGCCATCCATTCTCGCTGCACAAAAGGTCTTATTCCTCTTATATTCCAAAGTGTTTTCGTGATAATTTTGTTGTTTTACATTATCATTTCACATTCTTTCTTATAGACAAGTAGAAAAATGCGGAAGTGCGATAAACACTGATGAACATAACAGTGTTTCCTCAAACAGAGAAGAATCGGAGCATCAGCTTCAAGAGATGCAGACTACATGTCAAGCACCGACGTGGTCAATCATAATATCACACAAGAAGGGCTCAATGATTTAATCAGGGATCTTCCTAAACATAAGGCAGAACTTCGGGCATCGAGGTTGCAACAATGGAATTATCTACATCCCTCGGAAAGTGACAACATTTCGAACTAGAAATAAAGATTTGGAGTAATTCTATATAACTGAAGGAGATTTCACTTACTGCAAAAATGATTGCCCGATGGATGCCCTAAATATGAGGCAAATTCCTGATAAGTGACAACTATTCAATGATTCTTCAAAGACAAATCTTAAAGCAGTACTTTTACATAACGGAAATAAGTTTCCTTCCATTCCTGTGGCATATGCTACCAACACAAAAGAAACGTATATAAATATGAAAATACTTTGATGGGAGTAGATTATAAAAATTACCAGTGGGAAGGATGCGATGATTTCAAGTTAATTGCCATTGTATTAGGACTGCAAGCCGGCTATACCAAGTATTGCGGTTTCCTGTGCGAATGAGATAGCCTTGCCCGAGAAAGCCACTATGTTAGGACAAGTTAGCCCAAAAGACAGTCATTAACAGCAGGATTCAAAACTGTTACACATAAACCATTGATAGAGTCAAGCAAAATTTTACCGCCACTACTACATATAACATTGGGTCTTATGAAGAATTTTGTAAAAGCCTTAGATGTGAATGGTTCTGCATTCACTTACGTAAAACTTCCCAAGGCTTAGTTATGAAAAGGTGAAAGCAGGTGTATTTTTTGGGTCTCAAATCAGAGAACCTTTCAAAAATCACAGTTTGAAACAGTGTTAAGTAAAAAGAGAAAACAGCATAGAAATCATTTAAAAATGTTTCGAATAATTTTCTGGGAAATTTTAAAGCTGAAAATTTTGAAGGACTTGTAGAAAATTTGATGGACTCGTATAAACAGCTGGGAAGAAATATGTCACTTCTTGAATTCCCACCTGGACTTCTTCCCTTCAAATTGTGGCGACGTCAGCAATTTTGTGGCAAGCAATTTCATCAGGACATTTCACTGATGGAACAAAGGTACAAAGGGAAATAGAATGCTGTTACGTTAGCTGATTATTGCTGGATGGTGAAAAGGGATGCTCCTGAAACAGAATATCATAGACAGCCCAAAAGTAGTCGCCGTTAAGGTACCAATTTTTTTCCGATGCTTTCATTTTTTCATATTTTATTGTAACTGACATATAAGTGATATCCTGAAAACAAGAGCTAACCAATTAATTTAAGTATCATTTTCGTGTTCAGTGACTTAATAATACAAGAAAACCGTAACATTCAACTACCTATTCAAAATTTTAGAACAGTGTAATAAGAGTAATATGTTTTCATGTTGCTTTGTAACTCCAAGTAGAAGTGGTACACAAGCCGTAAGTATTTATTCATCACGAGAGCGCGAAGTGAGTTGTAATACTATAGCAGAACTGGAAAGTCGAGGTCACTCTCACGAAACAATAAAAATGAAGAAATGTTACCATTCTTAGAACACAAAAATTACATTCGCCTTGAGAGGTAAATTATTAAGGAGATCGAACTTAAATTCTGGCGGTAATGACTATAATTGCGTTTTCAACACTTTCGTTGCTAATTTTACATATGTTTGAGTTCCCATGCTTCCCTCAAGGCTAACGACCCCAATATACTTGGGAACAGGTGAAGTATGGATGTAAAGTGGATGATGAATACTGACAGAATACATCAGGTGGCCAACCATGTGCTGTGTTTGTGGGAACATTTTTGAATGAAGAGGGAAACAGCTAAGGATTGAAGTATACACACATCAAGGTACAAACTATCAAATTATCTGCATTTATATCTCTAACAGCCTTTATCTTGGACTCAGCAAATGTTACTTTGCTGGGCTGTCTACTACATTTCCCATAACTGGTCCGAATATAGATGTAATCAGTAATATAAGCTAAGCGCACTCTTGCGTATTTCTAGAAACTTAAATTGCTAACAGCTGAAGACACAGCCCCTCTTATGGATATAACAATAATCATACCTAGAACAAAAGCAACATGAGGGAAACAAGTCACGCTGCTAATGGAGAAATGGGCACTAACATCTTATAGCTTGCGTAAACGCAGGCAGTGTGTCTGACGTCAATACATTGGTAGTCGGAACAGTTATTGTAACAATGACATAAACAAAATCAATTATCACTTTTTTCAATGCAGTCAAGTGAAATGCTTTTATAAAAATTACTAACCTTAGAGTATGTATGGGAGTATTCATTAACATAGCATTTTAATGACTTAAAATTCTAATGACTGTTTCAAACATCACATATAGGGTTGAAATAATCATTTCTTTCGCACTACCCGTGTGTAGCCTAAGGTTTGAACGCGCAGAGCCAGACTGAAAAATTCAATGCCATAGCCGGGATTTGAACCACGAATCTCCTGGTTTCCATCCAGTCACTCTAACCCATTGAGCTACCACGGCCAACTTGCCGTCACGAAATTAAATTTTTCATTTGACTCATGTATTTATCCGTTAAACTACTAGGGAGTCCCAGTCTTCATCATTTAAGTCTTATTATTTTAGATAATTAACTAAAACATTATGCTTTTATTTGAGGTAAATTTATGGAAATAATCATTTCTTTCAGGTGTAGGCTAAGCTTTGAACGAGTAGAACCAGACTGAAAAATTCAATGCCATAGCCGGGATTTGAACCTCGGATGTCCTGGTTTCGGTCCAGTCGCTCTAAGCCATTGAGCTACCATGGCCAACTAGCCGTCACGACATTAAATTGTCAATTTTAGTCATATTGAAATATAATGTCGTGACGGCAAGTTGGCCATGGTAGCTCTATGGGTTAGAGCTACTGGACGGAAACCAGGAGATCCGTGTTTCAAATCCCGGCCGTGGCATTGAATTTTTTATGCTGACTCTATCTATGAAAATCCTTAGCCTACACACGGCAAATGTGCAGAAATAATTAATTTCAGCCAATTAACTGAAACACTATGCTTTTATTTTAGGTAAATTGATGGGAATAATCATTTCTTTCACACTAGCCATGTGTTGGCTAAGGTTTGGATGAGTAGAGCCAGACTGCAAAATTCAATGCCATGGCCGGGATTTGAACCAGGGATCTCCCGCTCTCCGTGCGGTTGCTCTAAACCACTGAGCTACTATGGCCAACATGCCGACATGACATTAAATTCTCCAACTGACTCGTGTGTTTCCCGGTAGACCACTAGGTGTTCTCATATGTTATGAGACACGCATCTTTTGTGGCGACTAACTATGCTGTAAGTTGTCCTAGAGCAACCGCGCGGAGAGCGGGAGATCCGCGCTTCAAAGCCCGGCTATGGTATTGAATTTCTCAGTCTGGCTTTACTCGTTCATCACATATGAGGTTACTACTTACTGAGATTATATAGAGAAATAAAAACAACCTTGGGAGGGAAGGATATACAGATATATGTAGTAAGTTGGGGCGAGAAGGTTTTGCTTGGGCAAGAACAGGAGTGAGAAACTTGAAAGGTATAGTTCAAGAGAGGGAGCTAGATAAATGTCCATTGTGTGGAGAAGAGAATGCAGATTTCCACTGTATATTAAATTGTAGTCAAACAAAGATATGGAGAGAGCAGGCTTGGCTACGTAAATGGGACAATTTGGGGGGTGAAGTAGTAATTAGAAAAATGTTGTCAGTAAAAGGAGAAAAGAACAGAAGAAATATAGGGAATAAGAGAGATGGCTAAAAACGATTAAAAGAAAAATGTAGAGTGGGATAGGTGAAATGGCAGAAAATGTGAAAAGGAGCAGAGGGCCTCCAATACACAAAAACCTAGGGTTAGGTGTATGGGGAGTGAATTATTAGTCAATGGTGGGCAACATAACATGATAGTATTTTCAGGATTAAGGAATATATGGCATATTTCAATATGGATTTTATAATTGTAATCTTGATTTTGTATTTCCATTTGTTGATGTAAATAAATTACGATTACTATAAGATTACTATTTTATAAAAGCTCTAAATAGGAAGATAACATTTAAATTTTCTTAATTTATTAAAATTAGTAGGAACCAGGAAGTTTTAAATTAATTTATGCATGTCACATCTGCACATAAAAGTGATTAACGTTGAGCTAACAATTAAATTATACATGAGCATTCCTCACTCGGAGCTGCTGCCTAGCAATTGTTTTCAAAATTTGCAAGACTGCACCGTCCGATGTTTTTAAAAACTGTTTGGCTAATAGTCCCCTGACCATTGTTACGAGAAGAACTCTTGGGGTTATTGTCCATTTTAGCCAGGCAGCTGTTTGCTGCTTTTCCTCTCCTGATACATGTCTACTAGTATATAAAACTTTACCGACAACCAAGCCACTGCGCTTAAACGTAAGCACACGTCTTTCACTTCATAACTTTGCTGTGGAAAGTCTTCCAGTAAACCGCCGGAAGAGATTATTCTTGTTACTTTATGGAAGGCTTTGTGAACCCAAAATATAGGCCTGGATAGCCGAAGTTACCCTTCCAGCAATCTACAAAGTGACAGGTTTTAAACCTTTGAAGCGCCGGACAGGGCATTAAAAACGGACATCCAGCATATGAACACGCACGTTATTGAAGGAGAATATGAAAATGAAAGTTAGAAACATGTTTATTAAGCAGATTTAAAAGCGCAAAACAACTATCATAAATCTTTTTGGAGTTATTAAGTGTATCAAACTGTTTGGGAATGATGAGGGCTTCACAGCCTGACACGATAGTCTGACAAGAACAGCAATCTCTCTGTATCCACCCAGAAAAATATTATACCGACCTATCTTATTCTTAATTTTGTATATGAATTTATATTTGTAAAGTGCACCCGTTGCTCTGATATAAGAAACCATTCCTCCGGCTAGAGGCAACCCTCTCCATACTGGGTTCCCATAATGGGATTCTGTTTCTTAAGAATGTGAGTAAAAGATTAAAAGATTCACTTTATTTTTCAATAGGGAATGTCTGATGCATAATATCCTTACATACAATGTGGCGATGAAAGATCTCTTTAAATATTCAATGTAAAAATAATGTTAAGCACAACGTAAAAATAATGTATAAATAATGTTTTAAACTGTGAAAAAGGCACGTTGAAGAAGAATATTTCTGGAGAAAAATGATATAATAAATACATAGGTATTTTCGAGATTTGGGAGCCACGGTTTACGAAGTACGTTAGTACTGCAATTAAATATATCATATGTTTTTAAAATGTCGGTACTAGTTATTAAATATGCAACACATGTATATACACATGTATTTCACATATCTAAGTGGAACATTTAGAGTGAAGAGGCAGTCCTTGCCCGTTAAGTACCTCGTTGAGCTCTCCCGGCACTCAACACCTCATATGATAAGATATGTGATGGGTGAGGACTACGGATGGGAGGTTTCCAACAGGTCGGGGTTTTCTCAGGGTAGATCTGCATGCATTCTCTCTTTTGAGTTTCAGGGAGTGGGTGCGTCCTGACAGTGTGTGGGAATTATCACATAGAAGACACCAGGACCGTTGAATGTCAGTTTATTGTTATAAGTAGTCCTCTCCACTCGTCGCTGTTGTCTTGATGTTATTCGCACATTGGGCGCGAGATTTGAGATTTACCCGATGATGTGCGCATGACACGACGGCTAGTCTGAATCACAGTCGCGAGTGAACTTGTAAATCACTAGGACGTGCCGAGTGTTGTATGTAGCTGTGTACGCGTTGTTCCTGAACGTCGAGAGCATTACTTCGCACAACATAGTATTTCCGGAGGATTATTCAACAACGGAGTTTGGTGAAATCTTAATGATGTTGTAATGTGTGCAGTTTCTCTCACTCGCTAAAACAGGGTGTTCGATAACCACCTTGTGTGTGTTACTCCATCCATTCGCGAACACGGACTTTGATGAGCTTTCAGTACTTATTGCCTCCTTCACTCGCCGAAACAGAGTGTTTTTCCTAGCAAACATCAAACGTCGCCATAGCACAGATTTCCCCTTCCTTTCGCCGAATTTTGGACACTTTAGGGGTCATGTGACCTGTTACTTGTTCCTTATAGGTTGTGTTTCATCCCTACTCTTAAATTTAATACAATTTCTGGTGTATGAGGCATGTATTTCACGCAACTTTCACATTCCCAAAGTCCAGCTAATTAATGCATAAGCATGTTTGAAAATGTGTGTCTTAAACCCCGGTGTCTATTCTCTCATCACGTATCATGTGCAGACCAAAACCTGGGCTGGCGGCGAGGGTCTAGCCTTGAACAACGCCACCTTTGTCGGCTAGAAACACAAAGAAATTACCTGTGAGGGAAAGTGTTCATTTTCTTCGCTTTCTTGACACGTTGGGTTCTCGTGCTTTCAATAATATATATATATATATATATATATATATATATATATATATATATATATATATATATATATATATATATATCGGGATTGCCTGTTTAGTTTCTGCATTTGTATATTTAATCATTATCCTCTATATTTGTTATAACTTTGTTTAATTCATATTGTGGTATCTATCCGCCCTTAATTATGCATTTAATAAGACTTTCGCGGTTATTATGACAATGCTATGGCTAACAGGGATGGTATCAAATTGTAAAAATGTGTGTGCCTATTTTAGTTATGCCACTAAGCTGCAAGACCATTGTACATCCTCTTGGTTCCGAAATAACATCCAAATCTAGGTCACATGTGTAGATAAATTTATTCCTTCAACCTTGATATTAGGCAAATTCTAGACACACAACATCGCAGCTGAGTGCATTTACCAGTGTTATCCGAACTAATGCATGTAGAATCTCTTAATGGGGCCTCTTACAACGGCAGAATTTGCTTACAAGCTCTAGAGCATACTGTTCATCCATTTAGACGTTGCATTAGACGTAATAGATTATCGCTGAATGGGTATAAGGTAAAAAGTATGTATGTTTGACCTGTCAATATTTTGATGCGCATAATTTTATAGATATTAGAAGGACAACACTTAAATTTATGCGGTTATTATCTCACTTAACAAAAATTATTTATACATGTCCAGTTCAAATGAAAAACAGATTCTGGTGCATTAAATTCAGAATATTATCCCTTAGTCTTAGGATACTATTCTTACTAAACCTTATTTTTTCATTTTATTTCATGCTGATTAAGATAAGTCCTTATAGAAAAAGGTTAATTACATACTTCGTGATAAATACAAGGTCAATGAAGAAAACTGAGCCGATAGTCAGATATTTAAATTATCGTATTAACATCAAATGTCATGCTCTTTCCATGACAATGGGAGAAACAACAAAATAAAATAACAGAAGTACTAAAACATTGAAACGAATAACAAAGAATGCTTCCAAAATTGTTGATGTTGCAAAGTAAATTATTTACTAAAGAAGTTTAAATGCTACTACACTTATTGTGTGGTAATTTATATCACTATTTAAGTTTACCGGTTGTAAAAATCATACAAAATTTATTTCGAATGAGAAACATACCTTTCTCCCCAAAATGCAATAAACGCAGTTTTCTTTTCATTTAACATGCAAATATATTGTATTTTAATTACAATTATTAAAGCCATTTTGGAGAAAGTAAACTCCTTTTTTCTTTGAAGGCTACTGAACTTAAAACCAAGTTTCTTTTTATAAAACATTTCTTCTTTGAGTTATGCTGTTCACAGGGTAACACAAAGTAATGGGAACTTTTTATAAAAATGCTAGTTTTAGTTTTAGTGGTCACCAAAACATTTCTTCCTCTAACGTGCACTCAAATAAACAGAATACCTCTTAGCAGTAACTTTGTAGTATACTACCATTAGTCATTTATCAATGAAATACATGACCAACCAACATACAGGGCAAATCGGTCCCAGGTGATATTACATATAAAGTATCCCTGTCGAGGGATTTGTCTGTATATATTGTTGCAGGAATAGCCCTGATATTCCCGAATACTTCTCCCACGAAATATTTTGTCAGGACTGCATAAGAAATCTATTATAAATCAGCACCTAAGAGAAATCACATTCACGGAGAAAGTGCAACTGGTAAATTTTATCCGGGATGCAAAGAGAGGTAATGGGCATAATGGCCTTTGCTCTGGCCAGCCCGCATCTTATTTAAGAACATTTCATTCAAGTTTTCTGGACATCGCTGTGCAGCAACCGAAGAGTACGCCACCCAACATACTGCTAAGTATGTATCCGAAACACCCAGTGTAGTACATACGCTGTAAGAGTCTAGCTTACCTCAGAGTTTGGACTACAGTTATGGTAATATATTATTGCCTTATAATGAAGACTAATTAATGTGTTTGAGACCATGATTCTCATCTGTATTCTGACGGCATAGTGCTTGCCAAAGGTGAAATTTCAGACTCTTGAAAATATTTTTAGTCTGGGTTTGCTGATGCTACAACAATTCCGCATCATCTCTTAAATTAATTGTATTGAGGGGATTTAATGTTATAGAATGTTTCTGTTTATTTCTTGCATCCTATTTTGGAGGTTATCACAGAAGCTGAAATGTTCGGCCCGTCTTCCTTACATAAGGGACGATAGTCCTGTGCCGGTGAGCTGCAGATGTATTTTTTTATCTTGAAAAGTGCAGAGCGATGCGCAGTGGTATCTGGACAAGTCCACCTCAGAACGGTTGCAACTGGAGGAGAGGGCAGGTCAGTTGCGTACCAGTTGCGAGCAACTAAACACGTGCAGAGCTACTCGGTAACACTACAGCTTGTTTCAAAATGTGCTTGTCTCCTGGTTCCAAGAGAGAATTTATAAATGACGCCTCATAGCAGCACATTAGCAAATAAAGTGCTACATTTAAAAACACGAGAAGTAATAAAAATATCCATAGATTTATAAAAAAAGGAACAATGGTCTGGGTCAGATATAAAAATCTGGGGAAGGGTATCTGAGGCAACAGTTGTGTCTGAAAGCAGTTTAGGAGAGTTATTAAGGAAAGAAAAGCCAATGGTGCTAGTGCAACAACGTCCTTCTCTATGCACAGTAAACAAAGATTAAGAACATGCACAAAATCTAATTTGGATGTTTTAATTCAGAAGTAGTTAGGCGAATTATGAATAATTTTTAAAGCACAGAAAAACAAAGACCAACTTTGAAGAAAGTGCTTACGAAGCTAAAAATTCTACTAAGTTCCAAGGCAGTGTCCGAACATTAAGAAGAGTTCTTTTGAAGCTAGGATTATTTGAAAAAAAAAAAAAAACACTAAGCGTGACAGACAAATTTTAATCGAACATCGCACCATACGTGCAAAAAGGCTTAAGTATTTACGAAATGTTCGGAGATATCGAAGTGAAGTTTATATGGATGAAACTTATATAAATACAGCACATACTGGATGGACCATATGCATGGAGTGAAATACGTTACAGGGACTCTGCAGTGATATTGAAAAGCCGACAGTTGTTTATCATGCCTGTTGTAGGAGAACAGGGTTTTGTTCCAAATGCCTATGTATTATTTAATATCCAACAAAAGCGTGGAGATTGCTACCATAGTAAGAATTACAACTTAGTTTATAAGAGCTGCAATACTGATTTCGAGGGTGAGATAAGTTTTTAGACACCTTATCCACAGCCCTCCCCTCTCGTAATCTTACGCGTGTGACACATTGTGGCGATAGGTGCACTATCCCCACCATTGTTGCTACTCATCCCTACCGCACAGGATTCCTGTCAAGATAAAATAATACATCTGTATGTATCCGAAACACCCAGTGCAGTACATACGCTGTAAGAGTCTCGCTTGCCTCAGGGTTTGGACTATAGTTATTGTCATACTTTATTGCCTTATAAAGAAGACTAATTAATATGTGTTTGGGACCATGATTATTTTATGTATTCTGACGGCATGGTGCTTGCCGAAGGTGAAATTACAGACTCTTGAAAATAACTTTAGTCTGGGTTTCCTGATCCTACAACAATTCCACCTCATCTCTTAAATAATTGTATTGAAGGGATTTAATTTTATAGAGTGTTTCTGTTTATTTCTTGCGTCCCTATCTTGAAGGTTATCGCAGAGGCTGAAATGGTCGGCCCGTCTTCCTTACAGTAGCGACGATAGTTCTGTGCCGGTAACCTACTTTCTTCACGCACTGGGGAGAGTCTATGATCAAGCGTCACTTGCACCTTCTGCTGGCGCTAGAAGATGGAAGACAATGCACGGCCATATGTCACAGACTCGCCTTTACTAAAACCATACCTTAAGATATATGAGCACATCCTAATTTTAGCCACAGAGAAACAACAGATATTTACTTCTTTTTCTTCACAGTTATTTTAATTTACAGGAAAATAAAAATCTGGAGTGATCCCATTGTGGCTTGTAGCGCATGGAAGTGAGTTAGGCGATTCTCGTATGAAGATATGTTTCATCTTCATAGATAACCGACCTTCCTTCGTCTCTAAGCCTTTTTATGGCATGTAAATATGACACGCGCCAATTTCTCATATACCTTTCCTATAACAAGACCTTGTGGTTCCTTGTTTTCTTCCACTTGAAACATATGCCACATAAGATAGTCTTTAAACTAGTGCTGCCCCCTTTAAAGTTAATGGAATGTTGATGTTTCAGGAGCCGTAAATTTTAACATTGGGTACAGTTTTCTCCTAAATATACAAATTATAAACTTTTTGGCGAATTACACAACTGTCAGTCATCAATGATAGTGATTGTTTCTGGTACACGATTTACTTTCCAGATGTTTCAAAGGAGGTCCCGTTTGCCTCACATTTCTCCCCTTCTTTAATTATTTTACGACATTTTCCCTCAGATACTTTTGTTGCTGCACTCACTCTCCCTTGCATATCGCCAGAAACTGCTTCCCGTTTCAGAATAGATTGACATTATTAATAACTTCGCGGTTTGGCTGCGAAGTTTTTTTCGATCGAGTTTGCTTTGAATTGCAGGCATTTTACTCTAAATAAGGAAATATGTAAACCCGCAAACACATACAAGTAGACAGTTAAGTGTAGAGGTTCTACTCCCATTAGTCCTGGACGCGTAGGACCAAGGACCCGGGCCTCCTTCTACCCGGGAGCGACGGATACTCCGGGGCTCTTTCCATAGGGCAATATCTGATTTCTTAAAAAGCCCCCCCCCCCCCCCGCTGAGCCCAACGCCAAAACGGGATGGCAGTGGATACGCCACTTACACGCGTCAAAACTGCAGGGAAGACTACCGAGTAACCTCGGTGGGGCCGCCTAGTGGTCTAGCACACCTACTAGCTCTGTAGGCTAGTACCTGGGACTTATGAGGCAACCCTCTACCCCATCCGGGCGGCAGTAGCCTGGTCGGAGGTACCCAATTCCCCGTGGGTGTCGGGAACACACATCCCCCTCGAGTGCAACCCAAGTCGAACAACTCCACGACGGGGAGGCTCGGCAGTTCGGCCCGAGGTTCCTCTAGTAACGTTAAAGGTACCACGAGTGCTAAGGGTCCGCAGCGTCTACACCACGGCAGCTAAATGGGACGGATCCCCTGCCCTACGGAGTGGGCAAAATGCTAATCACCAGTGCGTTTAATAACCACAATTTCTAAAGCCTTAAAATCTTAACGTGACAGCACCGAAGCGCCAGAAGTTACCCAGTCGAACCTCTCCACAGTAATGGCCATTTCAGTGTACTGCGCATGACCGAGAGTGTAGGCTCAGCAACTGGATTCTAAACGAATGCGCATCCGGTCTCCACCGGCACAGAACCATCGTCCGTACTGTACTTGGTAATTATATCGAGTATTGTACTGTATCGCGAAGACTAAAATGTGTTTCCATCTTGTTAGTGTAAATAAACAGGTAACTTCCTTCTGTGACATTGTTATAACCGGCTATCTGATTGGATTAAAAGTACATCTGCCCAAAAATACGTTTGTAATTCCACTAATCATTGGTTACTAATGACTTTCACCTACACTGAAAATAGTATTTTAATATGCAGCTTCTTTCCCTCGCCTAAAAGTAATATATTAAATTAAAAAGTTGCCATTATTCACACAAATGCTTAGTAAAGCACATTAATATGAAGTATTACATACCTATATATGAATTTTAGAACTATTTCACTATGCATTTATGTCAACGACATGAAAAAGGTCAAAATAGTAAGAAATTTGTCCATGGATCTCTAATTATAGAATATAATTTTCTGTCGGTCTGTTTTTCCTAAATAGTATGTATTTCTTGATTCTAAAAATGTACTTTCGTTATGTGTCTATATCATACACTGGTTTCTAATTTTGCGATGGAGAAGAAGAGTGGGTACATAGTTTAATGAAATACGTACATGATAAGACAGTAATATCTGTAAGGTTCTTTAATATCACAGAAAAATTCTTGTCCATCTAGAAGGAGACTGGAATCCATTTGCAGACCAGGAGGACAGGAAAAATATGGGAAATATTTGAGCTAAAGAACTCGAAGTCAGATAATACTTGTCCAGATTTTGAAATTTTCAGGGACAATTTGTCGGTAACATTTATTTTATCTTACATTTTGCAATATGCAATTACAGCAAGCAGAGGAGGTAGAGTATCACAGCTAAAGAATCCATAGCGAGATTTTATCGTATAAGACACTCTCTGAATAATAACTAATATAAATATAAATAAATATATAAGTATTTAAAGAAAAATGTATGTGCCAACGTGTGCGTGCGTCTCTGGATGTATGTCTGCATGTCTGTCTGTCTGTATGTGACAAGCGTAAATCATAACTGAAAAGTCGTTAATATCAAACTTGGTGTACGTTTTCAGCAAATGTTTAACTCCACAAAAAGTTAATTTCACATTAATGGGTACTTTAATGACATTAACATTTTTGTGCAGTAAGATTATGTCTGTTTTCTAAAGTATGTCAGATATACAAAAGTCATCCAAAGTAAAATGGCCTTCAGAAGTTAATCCGAGAAAATTCAAGAAATATACTTCATGTATGACCTGAAGTTTTCTTGCCGACGAATATGTCCGAAATCTTATCGGGAAACAAGCCAGCTGAAAAGACGATTAGAAATCGACGTTTCGGGAGCCCACATCGCTCCCATCATCAGGATATTTTTAAGCAATGTTATACTGTAGTACTTGAAGGTTTCACGGCGGGCATTACTGGTCAAGGTTTCGCGGGTGATCAGCCGTGTCAAGTTAATAAAGGTCGAGCTTTCGGCCATTGCAACTCCATGGCCTTCTTCAGAATCTGATGAAGTGCCATGCCATGTCATGTGGTGCTGGCTGACTCTATTTAGCCAGAAGGTTTGTGCTGCGTGCCCACCCGTTAAGGATTTTATCACAGGTAAGGTATTGAATTTGGGATGTTGTAGAGTGAGATATAGGTTTTTAGATTTGTGTTATATTATAAGGTTACAATTTTGTACCTAGGGGTTGAACGACAGGATGCAATAACTTGCACCCTGGTGTCTTAATTTTGATTTAATTTGGGGAAAATTTTGCTGCCAAACAGCTTGGAAAAATTATGTGGAGCTCAGCTTTAGCTGCTGTTCGGATTGGCTCCTGGGTTATCTTGGATGCCCGCAAGCCATGCGGGATAACCGATGCTGTCTAGAACGGCGTCTAGTAGGGTCGTAATCTCCCAAGGATCTGACAAAGGCGCTTCAATGATTTGGCAAACTGGCATATAATTTTGATGCCCAGCGCCTAATTTCATCCTACACGTATGGAAGACTCAAGACTTCGTGAAGCAACCTGGTAGGAAAATGACGTCCCACAGAATGTAGAGACCTGTGTCCTCTATTCTGTGCACGTTGAAGCCATGCTAGCCAGCTGTCTGCGGCCATGCCCCAGATCTCGCAGGCACATAGCATTACCGGGATTACCAGCGCTCGAAAGAGGTATAGCATCAGGCCAACTGGCATCGAGGTTGACCCCAGCATTGGATACCGGGAAGCAATTGCTCCCTGTACCTTCGCCGTAAGGTCCCTGATGTGCTGGAGAAAAGTTAGACTTCTGTCCAAGTTGACACCTAGGTACTGGACGCAGTTGTTCCACTCTATCCTTCGACCTCGGTAGCTGAAGTTGGGGCAGTCTGCAGGGATGTGGCGCTTTGTGAAGAGTATGGCGTGGCTTTTGTCCGGATTAACGGACATCCGCCAACGCCTACACTACTCTTGTGTTAGACGGAGATGTCTTTGTAAGGGGTTGAAGGCTCTGAGGATGTTTTTATCTTTGCAGAACAGAAGCACGTCGTCAGCGTATTGTGCCATTTCGACTCGTGGCTCTGTTGGGAAATCTGCCATGAAGACGTTGAATAAGGTGGGAGATAGTACAGAGCCTTCGGGAACTCCGCTTCTCACTGGTCTGAGTGTTGATGTTTTCCCCGCGACTGTGACTTGAATGTGCGGTGTCGCAAGAAGCTGTGTAAGGTGTTGATAATTTGTGTTGGGAGCCCCAGGTGGATCAGTTTGTAAAGTAGTCCGGCGTGCCGTGACGTAGAGAAGGCCTTCTCGACATCCAACGAAAGTGCAGCCGTGAAGGCGCCTTCCTGGAAACCCAGGACAGCAGTCTCCACCACACGCAGCAACTGTTGGACTGTGGAGTACCCAGGACGAAAACCAAACTAATGGGCGGGCATGGCCTGAATGTCTCCCAATATTGGGGACAAGCGGGTGAGAATCTACCTCTCGAGAACTTTCGGGAGGGTGGAAAGGAGGTTAATGGATCGGTAGCTGGAAGGGTGTACCGGATCTTTCCCAGGTTACAATATGCAAATCACATCTGATGAAATAATTGAAATATTCTCACTATATACGATTTAATGGTGGGTGGAGATTGTGTTGTGTTGCCCTGGCCAATGACCAATGATGATCTGTGATTGGGCCGGTTGGTTTGGGCTATGTTTTCTGTCCTCTATTATAATCACTAAATGTATAGGCAGATATAACACAAATATCAACAAAGACAAAACACTAGGAATACGCGCATCACTGAACAAAAGAAAATTGTTTTCAGTAAATTAAATGTCAGGTCAGCAGATGGCGCGAGTATAGAAAATCAATTAATTAATATCGTAATGGCGGGAACGATGTACGCACCCGAAATGTCGATTTCTAATCGTCTTTTCACCTGACTTGTTTCCCGAGAAGCACTCCAACATATATTTTCATTTGTAATGAAAATATCGTAGGTATAATAGAGCAATTATGACAGTATAAAAGTTACCGAATAAGTCTCTCTCTGAAGGCTATTTTGAGGTGGTGCAATTTTCTTGCAAATCTCCGTGTCATATCTGTGGATGACGCTGAACTTAGATGTCAAGGTTGCTTTAAGCAACTTTTCGTTTCCCAGTTTTCAAACTCGCACAAGCGCAGGTGAAGCCTCTGTTACTAGTTTTTAATTAACAGTACCAAACCTCTTTTTTACCAATGAATACGTCAATACTATCTTTACTTCCTATGGATAAATAGCATAGAAATTAAAAGTAATTTAAATATCTTATTTAAGTTATATTATTTATTGTTCTCTATGCTGAATATTGTATTTCATTATAATAGCTTCGCTAATATCGGTGAGTATAACTATTAACGTGTATCCGAAAAATATTAAAGAATATATAATTGTATGGATATCCAAATCAAATGAACGTGGACAGTACAAGCTGCACCATGATATTAACCCTTACGCTTATATTACATATTGAAAATGAGTAATACTCACTTGGTTGGACTACATCATAAAATCTCCAGGAATTATAAATGCTTTTGTTGTGTTTGTAGAACATTCGATACTGCGCAGTAACGGAATCAAAATCAGGACTGTTGTGTTTAAAAATAAACGTATTTTTGAAAGAGTTTTGTTTCACTAAACCTTAACAGAATGTTTTCAGCTGTTTTAGCAACTCTAGATGTTCATTTTGTTTCCGGAGGTATGGCAAGATGAAATTATTCATTTAGGAAAGGAAATTAGCTCTGCGGGCCCAATTAAATTGCATATATTGGCTTATAATGAAAATTGAGGTAAATCCTTAATACGTCACTTTGGAGTCAATATTCAACATCGGTCCTTAATGCTTACGAAATCAGTTTCCAAGTGGTTCTTATAAGTATCAGTATTTCTGGTATTCTAGGTAGTTATATGTTTTCACTACTTCCTCGGGAACTAAGAAAAACACACGAAGTTCCACTGATTATGCCTTTATAACTGTTTCCTCTCAAAAATTCATGTCTCTTAGATAGCTATTTTCTATATTTATACTAGCAATAAATTGTAAATTTTGAAAGACTTTAACGTAGTATATTCAGTGATTGACATATGTTTAAATTTTGCCGTGTGAAATATACCATTCTAATTGTTTTCATTTGATTTATTATTTAAGAACTTAATTTACATTAAAAAATATAACTTCACGTCTTCACGTTTTGGACATATTCCCCAAAGATAAACCTTAAATGGTATGTCACTCACATTTCATCACTGGAACTTCCAAACAGGCAATTTTGGCATAACATGGTAGGCCTAAGACAAGGTTGCAAAATGAGTCTAATTTTATTTAACTTATTTATAGACGAGATAATATATAAAGCTAAAGACGGATATTAGCACTGCCCGGTAATAGCAAACAAAGGAATTACTGAATTGCTATATGCGGATGACTTAATGGTAGGATCTATAACAATAGTAGAATTGCAGAAGGCAATAAATGAAGTCCAGAAATTCTGTGAAGAGTGGGGAATAAAAATAAACATAGAGAAGTTGAAAGTTATGGTCTTCACTAAAAATGTTGAAAATTGGGTATCTACAAAGTGGCAAAAGCGTAGAAATGGTCACATAGGAGTGAGGCTGAATAACAATGGAATGTGGGGAGCACACAGAAAGGAAAATTGAAGCAAAAGGTAGGGTGGCAATGAATAGGATAAGAATATAAGCTAGAAATGCCAACTAACTGGTCAGAAAGAATGTATGAAGCTTAAGTGGAATCCAAAATGCTGTATGCAGTGGAGATCTGGGGGGGGGGGCAGAGATAAGCAAAACGGGGTGGACCGAAACTGCAAAAGGTTTTGTAAAGCGCTGCCAGGCTTACCAAGATCGGCACCCAGGGCAGTAGCTTTAGTAGAATTAGGAAAGACGGAATAAATGGAATAATAATGGAACGAATAATAAAATGTTGGTATAGGTGTTTGGCCAAAGAATAAGGAGAAATTATGAAATTTTGCATGCCACATCAAACATGAATAGAGGAATTATGGAAAAAATAGGAATGGGCGATATATGGGGATTAGAGGAAAGGAATACAAGCGATATGCTTAAATTGGTAAAATGCGGAATAGAAGATGTAGAAAGGCAGGAAATATGGGAAAGTCTAGAAAATATGAAATCACATTCAATTTTACAAGCAAATTGGGAACGATAAGCATATTGTGACCTTGTGGGTTCATGAAATTAAAAGTCCAATTGCACAAACTATGAATTACAGTTGGAACACTTGCCGATTACATAGAATTACGTAGCGCACACAATTACAAGTCACCAGTTCGTCCGTTACAGTTCCTCTTTGCACTCTCAATTACGTACACGCCTCCGATGCACGTACGCAGTCCGTTCCCTTACTGGGCGCTCCTCACGGCTGCTCGCCAAGAACTGATCTGACTCGCCAACTACAGCTCCTATTTATAGGGATATTGCTGTTTCTGGAAGTTTCGCGGTTCAGTGAATCATCACGATGGTTACAGAGGGCAGGGGGAGGGGAATGAGACGGACAGTGATGTTTTTCCAACCATCCCTTCGTTAGCGCTATAAGACAAATGGGTAGGCGTGGGCGAATGCCTCTCGGCCCTCACCCTGCCGCCAGTTGGTCGTGCCTTCGGATAATTGGGTGACAATATGTAGATTACTGCAATAGGCAAGAGAGGTAAGACCTAGCTTGGATGGGTACAGGTACAATATTTTTAAGAGGGATAAGAGGTAGGGAAAATGAATTTGTGAATTTTGTGAGGGAAAATAAAGCATAGAATACTATGTAATAGAATGCGAGGAGGTTGCAATGTGAAAAAGAATGGTATGTGTGGCGGTAATCGGTGGATATAAAGGATTCTACACTGAAAGACCGATTTTGCTCCGGACTAGTGATCAGTATGATAGAGCGACTCCGTTTCAGGGTCCAGCGGTCAAATAAAAATACACTTCGCTTCCTTGATTTTCCCACCAGTTTATTTATATAACATTTAGATTACAAACTTTGCTCCCAAACAACTTGCTCGTTACAACGTTACCTTCCCCGAAAACGATCTACGATGAAGTGTCCCGCTTCTTTCTCCATTCTCAGCGTCCTTTCCTAATGCAGACTATCTAGCACGCCCCTTTCCTATTTCCGTGACTATTCCGCCCGTATCACGTGATGCATAACCATTTTTATTGGAGGTTCGTTTTCCTATTTCTTTACTCTTACTAGGCTCTCACCCCTCTGTCCCTCCTTTTTGACCTTCGGGGTCATGTGAAGAAATATTCAGACTTCTTCTCACATTCCTTAGGGGAGTGTTTTCTTGCTCGCCCCTTGACACATTCCTTAAGTTAATGGATTTTTTCCCCCAACTGCGGTTTCTGACCCGAACTGCGGTTTCTGTCTCAAAATGCCCTTCGGAGGAATATTGCAATTTTCTTTTATTTACTTATTTATTTCTTTTTTAATTGGGAAAATTGTAAATTCCTTCGAAAGTCCCACTAAACAGTAATCAACAAAAATGATGTGAACTGGATTACTCCTAAGTTACTTCCTATCGGCCTTCGCTCCATCAACGCGCGAACGAGCAAGGAGTTTTTTTTTTTTTTTTTTTTTTTGAGCTGTTACATATACACTGAACAAGAGACAAAATATATACATACATAGATATACACATATCCTTAAATACATTGTTACCTAGCAATACCCTGAAATACATTGTTACATATATGAGCCCTTAAATATTTCTGTTTATTTGTATTTTACATTTCTTGTGCAAGTCTACACTTTCTTTTGGCATACAGAACAATTGATTTGCCTTCACTTTTTTATTGACATATTTGGTTGGTGCTTTTTTGTCTTTTGAGCTCTGTACTTTCATTACAATATTGTGGGTAATTAACACTCCGTACACTATCACACGCATCTCACTTGTGCATATCTTGCACAGATTTCTTTCTTCGTGCACTATCACACTCTTGTTATTTTGAATCACAAACATATAACTCGGATATCAGGAAATATAATTGTTTTTTTTTGTTACACTTGTGTCTTTATTCTTTTTGTGTAGACAAGGGTAGCATTTGGTTTAAGCTCGGGTTCTTACTTCCCAAAAATTTCGCTCTATCTCTATACTTCAATCCTATTTGCGTCAAACAGTTAGCTTTACAATAATTTTTTTTTTCCTTACAGTTAATGAGGTCAGTGACTTCGGGATGCGTCAAATTATGGCTTGTCGTTGGCAATGGCCAATTCTCTAAAGGGTCTCAATAAAGATAAATTATACCTGCCTAATTTTTTATTTGTCTTAACATCTTCTAACTCAAAAGAACGGTCACCGAATTGAGCAATGATCACAGCTGGTCCTTCCAAGAGTACATGCAGTCTATGTGACGTCTTTGTCAGTAGGGAGGACTTGTTATGCGTTCTTATCAGCACCTTTTCTCCTAACTGCGGTGTCCATTTCTTCCTATATCGTTTCTTCTTTTTATTTCTGTTTTCTGCGCGTTTTCTCAAGCGCTCAAAGGCTTCTAAGATCTGTTGACTTTCGCTTTGCTCCTCGGTGCGAATGGCGCTCGGTAGCCCTGGGATTATGTCTTCAGACGGTTCCTTCAAAAGTAGTGTTACTGGAGCTATTCCCGTGTTTGGATTAATGGTGTTATTCATGACACATTCTATCAGGGGTAGTTGGGGAACCCACGAGGTATGTTTCTTTTTGTAGGTGAGGATGCGTAGAAAGATGGACAAGTCCCGTATGGTCCTTTCACATGGATTACTTTGTGGATGGTACGCGGTTGAATTGTAAATTTTTATGCCTGCAGTTCTAATTTTATCCATAAATAATTTGCCCTTATGTATGGACGCATTATCTGCCAAAATAGCGTCCATTTTGCCGTATTTGGGTATAAAGTCTTCTATGATCTTTGCTGCACAGGCTACGCTTGTTAATTTCTTCATTGGGTATAATTTCACAAATTTTGTAAATATGTCCACCATTACGAAAATATATTTCATCCCTGCTGTTCCCATAGCTAATGGTCCATGCGAGTCGATTGTTACCAATGCTAGTGGCTTGTCGCGGAGTATGGAAATTGGTGGTGTGTCGTATTTCACGTTAAGTGGTTTTGCTTTCTGGCAGATGATACATGCAGATTTGCGTTGACGAACTTTATGTTGTAATCGGGGAATGTAAAAATATTGTTCTATTGTCAGGCATGTCTTTTCGGTTCCTCCATGAATGATGGCTGTATGAAACGAGTCAATAATTAAGTTTTCTATGACGCGTGGTGCGTACGTCCGCCATGTTAAGTGGTGTCTACCTTGCAATTTGTACAGGATTCCGTCGCGTTTTCCAAATGATCCTTTCGTGTCCTTCTGAATATCTGGAGCTGTTGTGAAAATTTCTGCTAATTTGGGGTCCTCCTGTTGAAGTTGTCGTATGTTTTTTACTTGTTTGATTAACATTTTGTTTAGATGGGTGTCTATTTTTAGGATGTGTACTTCACGTGTGTTGCCTTGGCATTCTGGTATGTCTCCTTTTGTGGTCAGTCTAGACAGCGTGTCTGCGAAGATGTTTTGGTTTCCAGGTATATGTGAGATGGTGACATCATATGACATTATTTCGTGTATGTATCTAGAGATTTTTGAGCTTGTTAATTTGCACTTTTTAATGAATAATAGGCTCACGTGGTCCGAAAATATTATGATTTTGCAATTAAAGATGTAGTCTCTGAATTTTTGAATAGCGAAAAAAATTGCTGCTATTTCCTGTTCCGTTACACATGCTATTTTCTCTGTGTGTGTCAAGTTTCTAGATGCCGTACTTATAACGTACTGTTGTCCTTTGTCATCTCTTTGACATAGTACTGCTCCGAAACCAGAAATTGATGCGTCCGTGTAAATGAAGTAGGGTTTGTCGGTGCGGGGTCGTTCCAATAAAATAGCTTGTCCGAATAATTCTTTTACTCTGTCGAATGCATTTTGGTGTGTGCTCGTCCAGCGCCATCTTACGCTTTTCTTTAACAACTCTCTAAGGGGTGCCACTTCTTTAGCGTAATTAATTAGAAATCGTGCCTCATACTGGAATATATCCAATACTCGGCGTAGCTGCCTTATGTTTCTTGGCGCAGGGATTTCTGCAATTGTTCGGATTCTTTCTTTATCTGGAGAAATACCTTTCTCCGAAATGATGTATCCTAGGAATTTGGTTCCTTGTTGGAAGAATTTGGTTTTTTCTAAGTTCAACGTCAGCCCGTTTGATCTTAATTTTGTAATGACGTAATCCAAATGTTGTATGTGTTCGTCTATCGTATTGTCGTGTAGTAAAAAATCATCGATATATTCGGTCAGGAATTCTTGAGCACTATCTCCAAATATGGCATACATGGCTCTTAAAAATCCGCTTGCACTTACTGACATGCCAAACGGTAGTCTGGTAAACTCTAACACTCGACCCTGATATAGGAATCCTGTAAATTTTCTTAAGTGTGGTGGTATAGGGATTTGTAGGTATGAGTTTGTCAAGTCGATGGAGGAAAACCATTTTTTTCTTCCGATGCTGCTGAGTATTTGTTCTATGCCAATTGTCCGAAAATTATCTGGTAGAATAAACTGGTTAAGGTGACGGGCATCTATTGTTATGCGTGCTTTCCCATTGCTTTTGCGCACTATGCAGAGGGGATTTATGTAGGGGGTATTTGATTCTTGAATTATCTTTTGTTCTAGCATTTCTTTAATGGCGTCTTCCACTGCTGGTTTTAAATTTAGTGGAATGTTCCTGCATTTATAGTGCCATGGTTTTACTTCTTTAATTTGAAAGTCGTAGCAGAAGGATGTACAAAGGCCTGTTTTATCCGTAAAAGCAGCTCAGTTCTTCCACAGAACAGAAAAAAGAGATTCTTTTTGTCTTTCGTCCAAGTGTGTGAGTCCATTCACTTTCTCCCCTAATTTGGAATGCATTTCTAAATTTGGGTCAAGGAACGGACATGCGGTTTCTAAGGGTGGCTTTCCCTCCAGCTGTTTGGGTCTGTCACTCACACCCACTCTCATGGAGCCATTTATTACTATCGTGACAGGGGAAAAACTTGCTTTTTCGTCCCTGCCGAATAGGTCAGTTGCCTCGCCATTAATCAAGTCAAAACTTTTACAACTCTCATGTGTGCTAACAATTTCCTCAGTCTTTAAAATCGCAAGGTAAATATCTTTGCTTATATTAATGCATTGAACAAAAAATTGTTCCTCCTCCAATTGGTTTTCGGCTTCTG
Organism: Mantis religiosa; assembly: GCA_030765055.1. Classification (NCBI taxonomy): domain Eukaryota; kingdom Metazoa; phylum Arthropoda; class Insecta; order Mantodea; family Mantidae; genus Mantis; species Mantis religiosa. The sequence continues at coordinate 34,393,878 of CM060951.1, read as the reverse complement.
TTAATTGCATGTTGGGAACTGCCTGCTGGGAAAAAGGAATTGGAAACTTCTCGTTGTTGCCTCGTATGGTTAAAATTCTGGCTGCGTAATTAATCTTTGCGTGAAATGCTTGGAAGAAATCGCTTCCTAGAATAACTTGTACAGCCAAATGCGGTATTATCAAAAAAAATGATTTCCACATGATTTTGGCCTAAAGTGAATGGAATCATAACTTGTTTTTGTATACGTTGTTTCTGTCTTCCTATGGCCATTAGTACGTACACATTTTTGGTGGGTAACGTTTGTAGGTGTATGCCTTTCGCTTCCAAGTGGTTAAAGAATTTTAGACTACAGACAGATGCTGTCGCTCCAGTGTCTAGCGTTGCCAGGAAAGTTTCATCTGCTATGGTGATCTCTATTTGTGGCGTTTCTGCTATGTCTTGCTGTATTGTATCTGAGTTCATGTTTCAAGCATCGTTTCCGACTGTCAAGTCTTTATCCTCATCGTGTATCTGTAGTTGCGCCATCGTATTTTTAGTGTTTCCATTCTTCTTAACATACCTCGAGGCAGAAAAAGGAAACGGTCTCCTACCCGAATTTAGTTTTCCGTATTGTGTATCGCACTTGCACCGTTTAGGTATGTGTGGGTGGTTGGGAGAAATGTCTGGTTCGCAAACCATTTTTGTTTGGGCCTTGCACCATTGTAATTTGTCGTTGGGGACCTACTCCTAATTGTTTCTTTGCTTGTTGACTCATGGTTCTCATGAGGTGCTTGTTCTGCTCGCTGGTCCGTCGTGTGTGGTCGATTATCATGGTCATGACCATTATTGGTCCATCGGCGTCCTGCAGGATTTTCCCTGGGTAAGTCATTTTTGTATGGTCTTTGAAAAACATCATACCGTCTCTCTCCGATAATATGGCTGTCATTGGCGTGTCGTCTTGGATATTTTCGTTGTGTGCGCATGAAATTTATGTAATGTGTTCGCTGGGGATGTTGAGGATTTTCTCGGGGTTATCTTTGTTGATATCGGGAATTGTGTCTTCTGTGGTCATACGCGGGAACCTGGTCTCTGTACCGGTCTCTGGAGTGTGTCTGGTCGTTATGTCTGGCATTTCCAGTGTTGTATGCCCTCGTCCCACTAAAGTTTTGGGCATGTTGCGACGTCCTGTCATCTCGTAGTCCTGGGTTCAGTTCAGTCCTGGGTGGTTCTAGTGCCGTCAAAAGTTCGATTGTCTCGCTAATTGTACTGGGTCGTGCGACAATTAAATGATTTTTTATCTGTTCTGGGTAGTGTCGCGTAACTAAACTAATAAATTCCTGAGGTTCCATGGGAGGGTCCAACATTTTACTTTGTTGCGCTAAGTCTAGAAAGTAATCCACCATGGATCGTCCTCTGTGTGGATATTTTCCTGTATTTCTGTTCGTTCGGACCGCATATTGTGTTGCGCCATTCCAATATTTTGTTAAAAAGTGTTGTTTGAAGTCTGTGTAACTAGTGTGGTCACCTACTGCTAGCCTAAACCAAGTCAGTGACCGTCCCTGCAAGCCTCGTTTAACTATTATCATCTTAAAATCATCTGGAATGTTCTTGAGCTGAAAGTAATATTCTAGGTCCATTATGTAACGCTTCGCGTTGTCTCTCAGGTCATCAAATGTTGGCACGGCTATTTCATTTAACAAGTGAAAATGGTTAGGGTACCCGGTGTTTATACAGTTATTGTATATGCTCCCTTGGCTAACACTATGACATGTTTCCATAGGTACTGTTGAAGACGTGTTTTGGCACGTGTTCATCGGTCCCTGTCTTGTTGGTACACTTGAAATGTCATTACTCTGAGGTTGGTCATTACATATTTTTAAATCATTAACAGCCTCTTTGAGTGATGCCATTTCTCGTGCATGGTGTTCAATTCTTTTATCAGTTGAGCGTTGAGTTGCGTCTGCCTGTGTCAGGGTTGCTTTAATTGCTATCAATTCATTATGAGTGGAATTTTCTGCTTCTTTCTGCCTATTTTGTATTACGACACAGGTGTTTCGCATCTCCTCCCTCAACTGGGCATGCACATTATCATAATGCTGTGAAATCTGTGTAAGTTGCTCTCTGGTGGTTTCCATGTCCTTTTGTGTATCGTGCACCTCTGTGCGCATATTCAAAAATTCTGCCTCTATAGTGGCCTGCCCTAACCTAATTTCTGCTAATTGCTTATTCTGTTCTTCTGTTTTACTTTCTAATTGTCTTTTCAACGTGTTTGTGTGTTCTGCAATCTTTTCTTCTAAATTATTTTCTAACATGCTGTTTCTTGCTGCTATTTGCTGACTATGTTCTGACATTCTATTTTCTATTTGTTGACTTTGTTCGGAAATCTTAGTCTCTAGGTTGCTTTGGAGCTGCTGGAGCATCTGTTGCATCATAGCCGTGAGGCTGAGTGTTGCCTCAGGACTAATTTCTTGCACAGCGATATCTCCGGGCTGCCCTTGGATTTGTTCCTCCATGTCTGCGCTAATTATCCTGCCACTTCTCAGGATCATATAAATTTTACACAGTCTGTAGTGTCACTGCCAGACTTGTCCTACACAGTGAGTGCCCCTTGTGGAAAGACTTTGGAAAGGGTACTTACTCGTGATGTTGTTGGTGTTTACCTCCGTCGTAAGTGGTGGTTGTTGCTGTCCTGTTGTCGTCGTGCTCAGCGACCTTGTCCGCGGTGTCCGTCTACGATGTCGTGGTGTGATCTGCTCTTGCTCCGGGTGGTGTCTCCAGGCGGTCGTCACGTTCTCGGCGTCTGTTGCTCTGGGTGTTGTCTCCGGGCGGTAATCTCGTTCTCGGCGTCTGTTGTTCTGGGTGTTGTTTCCGGACGGTAATCTCGTTCTCAGAGTGATGGTCTCGAAGGAGATGTTGCTGGTTGTGGAAGCTCGCTGGGTGGTTAAAACACGTTGGGTGCCATTTGAGGCGGTAATCGGTGGATATAAAGGATTCTACACCGAAAGACCGATTTTGCTCCGGACTAGTGATCAGTATGATAGAGCGACTCCGTTTCAGGGTCCAGCGGTCAAATAAAAATACACTTCGCTTCCTTGATTTTCCCACCAGTTTATTTATATAACATTTAGATTACAAACTTTGCTCCCAAACAACTTGCTCGTTACAACGTTACCTTCCCCGAAAACGATCTACGATGAAGTGTCCCGCTTCTTTCTCCATTCTCAGCGTCCTTTCCTAATGCAGACTATCTAGCACGCCCCTTTCCTATTTCCGTGACTATTCCGCCCGTATCACGTGATGCATAACCATTTTTATTGGAGGTTCGTTTTCCTATTTCTTTACTCTTACTAGGCTCTCACCCCTCTGTCCCTCCTTTTTGACCTTCGGGGTCATGTGAAGAAATATTCAGACTTCTTCTCACATTCCTTAGGGGAGTGTTTTCTTGCTCGCCCCTTGACACATTCCTTAAGTTAATGGATTTTTTCCCCCAACTGCGGTTTCTGACCCGAACTGCGGTTTCTGTCTCATATGGGAGGCAAAATGGGAGAAATTAGAGAAGAGGATAGTAGCTATAAAATATTAAAGGGAAAGGAGGAAAAGAATTTAAGAAGTATCGATGAGTTCTAGCAGTAAAATAAAACTGGGAAAGAAGTGCAAAGAATATAAGAAAGGAAGTTGGGGGAGGGGAGAATAGAGCTAATTAAGTAACAAGGAAGCATGGAGGTTAAGAGCTACCTGGCAGAGCAGAAGACCAGGATGTTGTGTAAGCCAAGGTAGTAAAAAGGTAAAGAGAAATAAATGTAGCCTAAAGTTGTAAATTGTAAAACTTTGAAATATGCGCAGTGAATAGTTCATTCGTAAGAAACTTGAGAATTATGGTAAGGAACATACCACTTTATACTTTAAAACCACATTCTGCAAACATTAAAACATGCGATTTAATATTTATATACATGCACACAAGGTTATATGTGATTTAATTTTGAAGCATTTGGGTCAACTGAGTGACCTATCAACAATTATTGAAATCTGATTTTAATCTTGTTTTTACCTCTCTGCTAGAGTATTTAAAGAAAATTGGTGTAGAGATGAGAGAAGAAGGTCCTTTTAAGCGTTGTGTGATGTGAGGCTGTAAGCAGCACAAGTCTAAAATAGAAATACATTCAAATTAAATTAATTCAAAGCTACAGTAAGTTAAGTAACTGGATATTACGGTGAAAAACATAATACACAAAACAATGGTGAGGAGAAAGATTTAATAGTTATATTGGATCAAATAAAAGAACATAAAACACTGAAAAATAGTTGTGAATTAATAAAAGAGTATTTTAAGTAAAATGTAATGAGGGTAGTAAGATTAATACCGAACAAAATTAGAAAAAAAGAGTTAGGGAAGAATGATGGTAGATATTCTAATTAGTGTACCATATAAACAGATAGAGAAATAAATGTAAATAAAAGAAAAACGATATGGTTCCTTGACAAAGAATGTTGGCAAATCAACAAACAGATATTAGGAGACTAAAATTGTAATATTTTTGAAGTAGACTCGAGATCATCGCAAAAGAAGATTTATCTAAAGGAATAAAATGAAGGAAGTTGTGAGTAAACATTTGAAGAGAGATAGAGCTCTTAATTAGTATTATTTCCAAATAATGAAGGTGGGAAAGCTCCATGACGAAGTAATTAGATAATGAGTGAGATGTGTTTAGAAAAATCTTTATCTCTAAATAAATGTCCATAAAATTACTTTTCTCATTTTCATTATGTAGTTATTCTGAATCCATAGATTTTAGAAGTATCTTAACTAAGCTGTTCCATGACGCATATTTCATTCAAATCTGCACAAATTGTGAACAAATTACTAAAGAAAGTAAATAACTTATTAATTTCACGCTCTATAAAGTAACAGCACCATATTATTTTATTACAAAACAAAATATTTAACGTAGCATAGAAACAAGAAATTTTCTTGATTTCTGCGAGGAAGACATTATGTGCAAAAGAAAGTAAAACTGAAATGGTGTTAATGTGTGTCATTAAAAGCTAAGAAATGTTGTAAAATATATTGTAATTTAACAACTGAATCCAAGAAGAGTCGTAAGCTACTATAAATCATCTTGAAAAGAAACCTCTCAATTTAAATAGTAAATTAAGCTACAACACTGAATTCCCTACGTGAGCCAACACAGGAAGCTCTGATGTGAGATTATAAATTAGCATGAAATAAAATTTATGGAGAACTGTTCTCTTATTGGCCAGATTTTTACGCCTAGGGATATAAACTTCAGTGTTCAGTAATACCTTTGTGTGTCGTTAGCCAAAAAGAACTCGCGAAAAGGTAATATGAAACAAGTTTAGTTAGGTCATGCGAATGACCCTTTCTATTAAGATTGGTAAAAAAGCGAGCTATGATTAAGCTAGATGGATTAATGTGCTACTAAATTTTAAATGGTTCTCCTGTTTCATAATAAATATTTTTTTTCTTTTTTGTAGACTATTAAATCGATAGAAACAAGAGATACATGGGGCACGATGCCTGAGCTTATAATTAGATTACTAATTAAACATAGATTTGTGCCCTGGCAGTATTCTGCTGGTCTCTTTTGCAAGAAATACGTCGTCTCATTATATTGTGTTAATTAACAATTAAGTTGTTTACCATTGTGAAAGGTAAGGAATCAGATTGCTCTCTACCACTCTACTGCACAACAGAAAGGGCAAAACGTGATGACTTGGAACTCTCTGCACTAGATATCCTAAAGAGTGTTTATATAGATGTTCAGGATTTCTAATTATTTGTGTGTTTTAAAACTATGTAATACGCTATGGCTATCTCTTAAGATTGAAGACTTATACAGAGTTACGCATATTTACTGCCGAATAAGGAGGTCTTCACGGCCTATTTCAAAAACTGCAAGGTATACATGATAATTGTAATGGATATATCATAATTATGAGTTATTTTTATTGCAATTTTAATTAAAAGCTACAATTGTTTGAGATAATTAAAAGCTTTGAAACCTTTTCCTGTAAACCTGTAAATGCCAGTTTGGGGAAGGGTTTTCTATTTAAAGCATATATGAAAGCCAAACGAAGTTATATACCAAAAATGAACATTAATCTACGGGGTCCGGGACCAGATACGAGGGCTGATTTTTTTTCTCAACCTCCGATCGCTTCATGCCAACGCTACGCGGGCAGCAGAAAGCGGGTATGCGCTGTCGGCGACTGCGCAGCTCTCGCACTACACACTCCGCCATTGTTGACATTCAGTCGTCAGTCGGCGTTGTGCTACAGCCACGTAAACATGGCCGCCATTATTGATGCTCCCGCCAAGTGCGGATTGCGAAGTGTAATTCGTTTTCTACAGGCTGAAGGCCATGGTGCTGCAGAAATCCATCGGAGGATGAGTCGTGTGTGTGGCGAAAACTTCATGAGTGATGGTGTTGTTCGTGAATGGTGTCGAAAGTTTAAAGATAGTCGTAATGATGTGCATGATGAAGGGGGTCAAGGACGCAAATCTGTCGTTTCAGATGACCTTGTTCAACGAGTTGTTCAACAGCTGACTTAGCACCCAGTGACTTTCACCTTTTTTCTCAACTGAAGACGTGGCTTGGTGGGAAACGATTTCAAACCAATGAGGACCTTCAAACGAACGTCAAGGACTACTTGAATTCACTGGCGGCAACTTTCTTTGAAGAGGGAATTGAAAAGCTTGTCCACAGATATGACAAATGTCTCAATCTCTTCGGTGATTATGTCGAAAAGTAACCATAAGTGTACTATTCTTTTGGTAATAAAATTATTGTTTTATGTGAACTTGTGTTTTATTTATAGCCTATCTGAGGTTGAAAAAAACGGCCCTCGTACGAACTTCTGCTTTTTTTAGAATACACGTGGACTCTTCGTGAATGCGCTAGAGAGATGGCAGAACTCTAAAGTACATAGAACTCTAGTGGCAACGTTCTTTTGGTACTTAAAATGGCCACGTTTTCATTGAAATAACAGCGTGCAATCATTCATTCTGTCCATTTTCGTGGTGTAAAACCTATTGAAGTTCATCGCCAGTTGAGTGTGGCGTATGGTGATTGTACCATGGATGTGTCTAAGGTGTGTTCCTAGGTGCGACAGTTCAATGAAAGCAAAACATTTTGTGACAACAAACCAAGACAGTCACGGCCTCGCAGTAGCCGGTCTGACGATATGATCCAGCGAGGGGAGGACGTTGTTTTGGAGGATCGCCGATTGAGCATTTTCATATCTTCATGCAGGATTGTGTGCACAGATCCCACGGAAATGCCAATTTTGGAGACAATGTCTGCAACTGTCTTGGTTTGTTGACAGACGATATTCTCATGATCCAGCGAGGGGAGGACGTTGTTTTGGAGGACCGCCGATTGAGCATTTTCAGATCTTTAAACAGGATTGTGTGCACAGATCCCACGGAAATGCCAATTTTGGAGACGATGTCTGCAACTGTCTTTGTTTGTTTCCACACGATGTTCACATGATCCAGCGAGTGGAGAACGTTATTCTGGAGGATTGCCGATTGAGCATTTTCAGAGCTTCATGCAGGATTGTGTGCACAGATCCTATGGAAATGCCAATTTTCTAGGTGATATCTGCAAATGTCTTGGTTTGTTGTCACAGGATGTTCTGCCTTAATTGTACTATCGCACTCAGGAACGCACATTTAACATATCCATGGTATCATCACCACATGCCTCACTCAACTGACAATAAATTTCAATAGATGTCACACCAATAAAATGGAGAAAACGAATGATAAACACTGTTCTTACAATGAAAACGTTGCCATTTTAAGTATCAAAAACAGTCCTAACTCATGTCGCTGCCAACAGAGTTCTTTGCATTATACAGTGTTGCCATCTCTGTGACTTATTCACAAAGATTCCACGTGTATTTAAAAGAAACAGAAGTTCGTATCTGGTCCCTGTCATGAAAAAATAGATGTTTTAATGTGTAACAATTTATTTGGAGTTTATATTTTTACAATGCACACATCTCTCAAGAATGAGACACGAAAATTTACAAGAAAATCCCTCCATTGCAAAATATTGCTTGGAAGAAATACTTTATTTTCAATTTGCTCAAAATTAAGTCAAACGATAACCAACCTTTAAACAAGCTACATGCAGACATTATTAGGAAGTTAATCTTTTGTTCTAATCATTTTGATACAGTAATATAACTTATCCCTGGAACCATACGTTTAACTTGATTTTAGCATAGTCTTAAAAGAACAGCTGAAATAGTAGTTAAAACAAAGCTCCTAATTGATTTGTAAGAAACACTGTACAAAAACATTGACATTTTGAGGTTTTAGACTTCGAGATATAGAAATAATTGTATTGTAACTGTCTAATACTGTTATGGATGTAGTCCCACCGAAGCACAACTGTTTGAAGACATTGCCGGGAATACCTTCGAATTGCGATCAGAAAATGATGGTTCCTCTCTTCACCTGCCTCGCTTGGACACTCTGGAATTCATCAACTCTTATATATTGACGCGTGGCTCATGAGGCAGCCATTTTTTGAACAACTTACTCAGCGAATTCATGTTGATGGTGTAAAATAAAGTGCTGCCATCCAAGTTTTGACGTGTACAGGGTGCAGCTCGGCATGCGGTTAGTGAAGTCCAGTAGTCATACAGCAAGAGTGAAGTAGGAGCAAGATGCTCCTCGCGTGTGATTCTTTCAACCATTAAACCCAAAACAAAGTGAAGTGATTTTGACGGAAATTGATCTGTCTCACTAATGAAATGAACTAACTGGTGTCACAATCTTTTTAGACAGTGCATAAAACCTTTTAAATCCAGAACAACTGATGTTCTGGTGAAAATTTATGCTAATAAGCTGTAGGTAAATTGAAGGCCAGGGAATACCTCGAATATTTAAAAAGTGTCAGAAAAATAAAGTTTAAGATTTAAAGAGAAATTTACCTAAATACTACAAGACTAATTTAAATATATATGGCTTTAAATTCTTTATATTAAAAATTCAATTTTGTATAATGAAAGTATAAGTTATAATACAAAGCAAAGTAGAAGAGAGATAATTTTCTCATTTCCGACCAAGTCTCACAAATATATTACCTTAACCGAATGTTCATATCGATAATGGAGTTAGCGAATTTGGAAATCAGGTCGCGATTGCATTATATATAGGGACTTTAGTTGTTTAAACCAACTGTAAATTAAACGGTGATGTAAGATGAAGTAAGGTTACTAATATAGCATCTTATGCTCGTAAAACTCGTGAACGAAGATTCTACAGGTTTGCTAATAGTGTCCTCTCTGATTGCAATTTGTCTAGGTTTCTTCAGTCCATTTAACTGCCAATGCCTATGAGGACATTGCAATGAAATGTGCCAATACCTTCATTTTACACAAAATTTTCTCTATATTTAATGTATGAACTCTATATCATACCATCCATAGTTACGGCGATCTGCTATGCTATTGGATTGAGTTCAACTAAAATATACACCTGGGGTGCTCAATTAAAGCAGGAAAGGGGAGATTGAAATCATCTCTTTCTCATGTTTAAAAAGGTCTGTTCGCAGATATATGTAGAGCCAAGGATTGCATTAAATTAGATGCAAAGAAACAATCTCTGATAAGCACTGCAGGGCAAAAATTTAAATAATTCCCATTCTTCCTTCTCAGAACATTTTACTGGCGTGGAATTTTGCAGTAGTAGTAGTTCCATTTGTAGCTCGTGTGGGGCCTCAATGCATGGAAAGTTCAAAGCAGTACAAAATAATTAGATATTTGTCTCAATATTTTATATATCTTCAAATTGTGAAGGGAATGTGTCCCGTAGTTGCTTTAGAAGTTCTGCACACTTTTCCATAAGTCCTTCCCACAGTCCCTATTGTGCAATAAGTAATATATTTAATTCATTATCAGCTCCCCTCAGAAATACAATTAACCGCGCCTCGTCAAATCTGTCCACCGATTCGTCCAGGGTTAGAGAAAAACATGTTAATGACCTTATTTTGTCCTTTAATTGCTTTTCCAAATCACAACCCAATTCTTTTATGCGTCTTGTTATGTACCTCGAGAGAGACTGACTGATGCAAATAAATCCACTAAATTGGGACAAAATTCCTTTGCAACAACTAGCAAACTTTGCTTGATCAATCCGCCTTCACTAAATGGTTTCATATTTTCCCCAATAAGTTCCGCCAGTTTATAAGAAAGCTGTACCACATTTACAAAGTTAGAGTCATATTACGGGTGCTTTCATTTCTTCCATATTTTGTGATCTGGCTTCACCTAGAACAAAGATATGGTAAACGTCAGTAGTAACGCCTTTGACTGCTACCTCTGTCTCTCGTTGCCTTGGTGACTGGTGTGGGGAAAAAATATGTGTAGGGGAAGGACGAGTGTGCTGTACAATTGAACACGCCTGATATACACGGATTAGCCTATGGAGAAAGGTAAGGTTTAGGTAGCAGTGGAAGTGGAGAGTATGCAAATATTTGACCTGAGTGGCCGGAAGGTTCCTAATGATTCCAAGGACGGTCCACATCAGCTTTTGAATAAGTCCTCCTCGTATTGGTTTGACATTAGATCGGGCCTTTAAGCATTGACCCATGAAAAGAGGTTGGTTTGGGGCCCAGAGAGATTAAAAGACGAACATCAAGCAGAATATTAGAACCAGGAAAGGTGATGGGAATGGGCTTGATGGAAATAATACGTATTGTTTATCAACATAAATCACTTTGTATTATAAAGGCACGGATACATATATCATATCGTAAGTTTACGCCTGTTGTTTGTCATAATCGCTTTTCTTGTTATGTTTCATTAAATATGTACCATTCGTTATGCCCTCTTTGAATTTCTAGAGTTTCTAGGTTTCTTTATTGATATTCGAGGGTCTGCGTTTGATCCCTGGTGACCTCTCACTCTGTGAATGGATTTTTAGTGGTTTGCCTTACACAACAATGTTGGATTAATATATCTTCTAACACATCTCTCTTCTCTTTCCCACTTCCTAACATATCGCCTCCGTTTTTCGTGTTACAGACTGACCCCGTGTCTGGATGTCAATCGACGGCTGTCACCACTTATCCGTTAACGTTATGCAAATTTTAAGCAATGCACGGTCTAGCCTCTGTTTCCAGCAAGAGTTTTCTCTCAGGAACTGTGTCAGTATATATAGGAGTAACAATGACACTTTTGACAATGGAATCCAAATTTAAGACTTTTTATATACTGCTTCTCCTTATAATCACATAAATTGCAAAGTTATCGGACAATGTACACCAATCTATATTAATGTCATATATTAGTGCGATAACACGTGATTCCTGAAAATATGCTTCTTCCAGCCACGTCTTTCTCCGTGGACGACCCATCCAGCTGTGTCCCCAGGGAGCCCTCACGAAAGCTGTCTTATTCACACCCAAATTCATTTTGTTCCTTTGTGTCTTTTACTTCGGTGACCAGCTAAAGATGTATTTTTCTTTATCTTGAAAAGTGCAGAGCGATGCGCAGTGGTATCTGGACGAATCTACTTCAGAACGGTTACAACTGGAGGGGAGGGCAGGTCAGTTGCGTACCAGTTGCGAGCAAGTGAACACGTGCAGGGCTACTCGGTAATACTACAGCTTGTTTCAAAATGTGCTTGTCTCCTGGTTCAAAGAGAACATTTATAAATGACGCCTCCTAGCAGCACATTAAGAAATAAAGTGCTACATACAAAAACACGACAAGTAATAACCTATATCCATAGACTTATGGAAAAGAAACAATGGTCTGGGTCAGCTATAAAAATCTGGGGAAGGGTATCTGAGACAACAGTTGTGTCTGAAAGCAGTTTAGGAGAGTTATTAAGGAAAGAAAAGCCATTGGTGCTAGTGTAGCTACGTTCTTCTCTATACCCAGTAAACAAAGATTAAGAACATGCACAAAATCTAATTTGGATGTTTTAATTCAGAAGTAGTTAGGCGAACTATGAATAATTTTTAAAGCACAGATAAACAAAGACCAACTTTGAAGAAAGTGCTTATGAAGCTTAAAAATTCTACTGACTTCCAAGGCAGTGTCTGAACATTAAGAAGAGTTCTTTTGAAGCTAGGATTATTTGAAAAAAAAAACAAACAAACAAAAAGCACTAAGCGTGACAGACAAATTTTAATCGAACATCGCACCATACGTGCAGAAAGGCTTAAATATTTAGGAAATATTCGGAGATATCGAAGTGAAGTTTATATAGTTTATATGGATGAAACTTATATAAATACAGCACATACTAGACCATATGCCTGGAGTGAAATTCGTTAGGGACTCTGCAGCGATATTGAAAGGCCGACAGTTGAATATCATGCATGCTGGAGGAGAATAGGGTTTTGTTCCAAATGCCTGTGTACTATAGAAGAACCAACAAAAGCGTGGAGATTACTACCATAGTAAGAATTACAACTTAGCTTATAAGAGCTGCAAAAACTGGCTTCGAGAATGAAATTTGTTTTTAGACACCTTATGCAGCGCCCTCCCCTCTCGTAATCTTAAGCGTGTGACGCATTGTGGCAATAGGTGCACTATCCCCACCACAGTTGCTACTCATTCCTACCGCGCAGGATTCCTGCCAAGATAAAATAATACATCTGTACTAAGGAAGGGGCCACACTTTTTGATAAGTGTTTGCCAGATGGACCGCCCGCGGAGATGGCTTCCTTACCAGTAAACTGCTAACCCCCCCCCCCAAAAAAAGGATCCTGTTTTACTCGGCTTCATCAGAGGGTGACCGTTCGAGTCTTCTTTAGCTAGAGCACTTCTGAGGCAGCCTCCAACAGTATGAATGCGTCGCCACCAAGCACTTTCAAGCTGAGTAGTCGAACTAGTAACCTTAAGGAACTGTGTACGTTTCTGCTTACACTGTCCGCTCTTGAAGCTCTAATTGCCGGTCTAGGTACCAAGTATGCTTCTGTTAATTACTTTCTCCTCTAACACTGTTGAATTTAATTCTTTAGGAATTTACAAATCACAAAAATCTTGGTGGCATTTAGATATAAGGTCTAAATGATAAAGCATTCATCGAAGTGTACAGAGATATTACTGTGTCTCACAATTACGCAGAGCTTTAAAAGTGTTCTTTGAGTACAAAAGCACTAATGAATGCCCTCAGTAGCTCTTTATTCTCCAATTTAGGTAATGACAGGAAGGAGCGATATGGGAGAGTCCCTGTTGCATTAAAATGATGGAGGACGTGACCTGAGGACAAGTAAAATAGAAGCAATTTATTTACATAGGCAACTGGGTCAAAGTTACGATAGGAACACCTAGTGTGTGAACAACGATATTGTTTCACCACGAAATAGAGGACGCTGGGAAATGAGGCGTGTCTCTGATTGTTCATGCATAATGGTTGTAATATCGTTTTTGTTGGCATCAGGTATAGATTAAACTCCCTCGTCACTTCTCTGTTTACATTAAACTGAGCTACAATTTTCATTCTAAATGCTTTTAATGTACATCAAAAGAACATCACTTGTGTTGACAGGCAACTGCTGTTGCAAATATTTCAGTATGCCATGAATATGTAAATTTTGCGTTTGAGCTTTGACACATTGTACTCGGCAAGCATTTAATTAACAGTAAAACATATTAAATAATAGGTAACCGTTATTTGCGGATTCTTTGACTGATAAGATCCGTTTTTATAAAGACTTAATAGAAATGTTGTTTAATAAATGCAATTTATTGGGTACACGGAGTCCTAAAACAAAAGCTAAAATGTGAATGTTCAAAACTCAAAAAGGTAATTTGTAACAATGTTCTATATTTCAAGGTCGAGGTAAATATCATTACAACTGAAATATTGAAAATTAATTGTTCTTTCACACTAGCCGTGTGTAGGATGCACTATGAAAGGGTAGAGCCAGACTGAAAAATTGAATGCCATAGACGGAATTTGAACCACGGATCTTCTAGTCTCCATCCGGCCGATGACGACGACGATGATGACGATGACGATGACAATGACGACGACGACGATGATGATGATGATGATGATGATGATTGAGTTCTAAGGGCACTCAACGTCCAGGTCATCAGCGCCCTTAACAAACCAGTGGAGTTTGAAAAAAAAGCTAAAAGGCTAAAAAATCTAAAAGGTTAAAAGACTAAAAGACATGGCTAAAATCTAAATTCTAAAAGTTGTGTTTAGAAAGAAAGCTAAAATTTTGCCAACCGCCATCTCGTCATCCGCGGGTATCTCTGACAGAGTGACCGGCAGCTGGAAAGACCTCCGTAGACGAGTTAAGCTAAAACAGCCTAAAAGTACGTAACTGACCGTCAGCTCAGCACCGCACACCGGGCAAACTGGTCCTGGGGTCCGGTTTAATAAATAGCTGTGGCTAAAATAACAGTGCCCAATTCGCAACCGAGCCGAAATCACTTCCTCCCGCCGGGATACTCGACAGGAGGTTGCCCACGGAATCGGAAGCGCCTTAACCGTTCTAAGCCTGTTGCAACGCAGAGCATATCACCAATCGAGCCAGCACGAGAGCGCCGCTCTACGGACAAGCCCAAAGTCTTCCGCAGTGACGAAGGGGATGTTAATGCTGGGTTCTACGGTGGCCACCTCAGTTGCCGCATCCGCCCCTTCATTCCCCCGCAAACCCACGTGACCAGGAACCCAATCACACACCACGCTAACGCCGCAGGCGTGTAACACGTGGACGGCGTACTGGATACGCTGTAGAAGCGGATGCTGGTTTTACAGCTCACGAAAGCTCTGGAGAGTGCTGAGAGAATCACTTAGGATCAGGCAGTTACCCAAAATTCTACGGCGAACATATAAGATGACGCGGTATATCGCATAAAGCTCTGCATTAAAATAAGAAATGCAGCCATGGAGACCGAATGTAAAGGGTTTCATCCAGCCGCTCTAATCCATTGAGCTACTATGGCCAACGTGCCAACATGACTTTAAATTCCCCAACTTTAATATAGTGACTTTGTGAGTTAGTGAAATTAAAAGTCCAATTGCAGAAACTCAAAATGTTCTTTATTTCCACCAAATTACAGTTGGAACACTTGCCGATTACATAGAATTACGTTGCGCACACAATTACAATTCGCCAGTTCGTCTGTTACAGATCCACTCTCACTCTTAATTATGTACAACTCCTCTGATACACGTACACAGTCTTCCAGTCTGTTCACTATCACGGCGCTCCTCACGGCTGCTCGCCAAGAACTGGACTGACCCGTCCACTGCAGCCCTTATCTAAGAAGATCGCTGCTTCTGGAAGATTCGCGACTCGGAACGTCTCCCGATGGTTCCAGACGTCAGGGGGATGGGAAAGAGACGGTAAAATGCTTCGTGATACTTCCCTAACCATCCCCTTCATTGAACGCCACAAGATAAATGGGTAGGCGTGAACTAAACGCCTTCTGTCGCCCACCCAGCTCCTAGCTGGTCGTGCCTTCCAATAATTAGGTGACAATATTACTAACTGGATTATGATAGCTTCGTAATTCCTCCGAACTATTCCTACAAATTTTCTGAAAGCCAGTCGTCGTTAATTGTCTCATTCAGTCCTAACTTACTTCGAGCCAAAATATACTTATAATTTATTGCCAAACCTAGAACCCATTAACATTTAACACACTTTCACAAAGTATTCATATTTAATTTTGTTATAAATTTTAATTTATTCAATTAATCCACAATTTCCGTAGCAGCTCCGTGAAATTTCCGTTTCAAATGCACCTTCTTATCCGAATACCACTAATTAACTAATGACCCACCGGTTACATCTACATCTTGTTCGCAAATGTCACTGAACAGCAATTAAAGTTTTATTAACATGTCCATCCTTTACAATAACAATTACTTAACTTGTAACACGCAATGTTATCAAATGTGATACTATAGCCAAAAACTTTCCAATTCTTCTCTCCTTTGATGTCTCTAAGTTTTATGGTACATAAGCTAAAAGCTGAATGTTTTAAACTCGTAAGGTAATTGTTGTTAATATTGAATATTTTTAAGTTTGGTACCTCACACGTTATCAACTTATATAATGCACTGCCACTGGAACCGAAAGGCTGCAGGGACATAAAAGGTTTTAAAAGGAAAGTTGCTGAAAATTTACTGAAGGCATATATTGATAGCTGATAAAGTGTTACACATTTATAGCTGGTTTGAAAGCTGAACTATTTAAAAATTAATATGGATTAATGTCCCATAGAATATGTAGCTTCTATTTTTCTGTTAAGTTCTTTGTTACTATTATTTCTTGAGTTATAGTGAATGTCTGTATCTTTGTATGTTTCATATATGTTATTCTTGTACGGTAATTCATTCCTACTCTAAAAATGTAATATAAGTATTGTTAAGGGCTGTTTGCCATCATTTTATATATTTTTGTACTGTTCCCTAGCATGAGCTATGGCTCTGGGAACCTTTTCAGATAACAATAAATAAATAAATAAATAAATTATGATGGTATTAATAATACTAGCTGATCTACCATAGTTTTGTAAACTCAAATGACGATTTAATTCCTGCCGTCTATCTTCCCTCATTCCCAACAACATGTACAATCTTCCCCTTCCCCTTTACCCTCTATAATATTGTACAGTTCGGCCGCTCTATCTCCAGCTCTGACATTTCTCGACAGGGAGAAGCAGGCTGTTGCCAGTTCTTTAGCAGGAATTTCGAGCACTGGAACAATGCGTATTTTAAATATTTCACTGCTTTGCATATTTCACGAACCAGTAACCATATTATTATAATAGCGATAATAATAGAGCGTAGGAACGCTAAAAATCGGAATTCACGCAAGCAAAATATACCAGAGTAAGTTCACCAGTGCAAGCAGCTAAAGCCACGTGACTCAAACAAATTTAACCTAGCAACACGGTGTTGGGTTCGGAGCCACGCCTAGCAGCAACAATGTTGATTGATGCTAGCAGAAAGTTTTAACTTCCTCACCACAACACCGGATGTAGAGACTCCCAGTAGTACCAACAGATGCAGTTAGTGTGTGTGAAACGTGGGAACAAAATATTTGAAAATAGTGGTGTTGTAATAAATATCATGTATGATAATGAAATTGTAAGTTGCATTTCAGTGTTTTAAAGCTAATATATAGTTCTATATCTTCATTCTAAAAATAATTTTGAGGTTATGTTTTCAATTGCTCATTAGTGTATGTTGGTAGTATTATCTTTCCTCCCCAGAGCTGGAGATACAACGGCATTCTGGCATTCATGCAAAAGTATGTCACACTGACAGATTTCTCACCATCTTTATTGTCGCCGATCGCATTGTTGGATTGGAGCCGCCACAAAGCCAGAGCTGTATGCGTGGGCAGGAAAGAAAGACAGTTAAGCGCAGAGGTTCTACTCCCATAGTCCTGGACCCGTATGCCCTAGGATCCTGGCCTCCTTCTACCCGGGAGTGATGGATACTCCGAGGCTCTTTCCATAGGGCAATACCTGATTTCTTAAAAAGCCCCCCGCTGAGTACATCGTCAAGATGGGATGGAAGTGGATACGCCACTTACGCACGTCAACCCCGTAGGGAAGACTACCAAAAACCTCGGTGGGGCCGCCTTGTGATCTAGCACACCTTCTACTAGCTCTGCAGGCTAGTACCCGGGTCTTATGAGGCAACCCTCTACCCCCTCCGGGCGGCCGTAGCCTGGCCAGAGGTACCCAATTCCCCGTGGGTGTCGGGAACACACTGCCCTCTCGAGTCCAACCCAATCCGAACAACTCCCCTTGGGAGGGGCTCGGCAGTTCGGCCCGAGGTTCCTCTGATAACGTCAGAGGTACCACGAGTGCTAAGTGTCCGCAGCGCCCGCACCACGTCAGCTGTAGGGGATAGATCATCTCACCTACGGGAGAGAAAGGGACAGATAGTGGCGCGCAGTGCTGAACGCTTGCCATGAGAGCGAAACAGAGAGGCACTGGAATGTTCGGGCTCTCTCTTGCCGCCACGGTTGTTCTGGGAAATCTACCGTATTATAGAACAATGACTGGGAAGTATAAATAACTGCAGAGTGTGAGAAGCAGTCAGTTCAGTTGTGCAGTTGTGCAGCTCTGTTGTAATTGTGCGTTTGAACTGTACCGCAGCTAATTATTTTATTTGTTTGTGTGGCGGACGAACGAGACGACCTTGAAGACTGCTGTATGTGTATGTCACGTCTTTCTACTGCTGCAAAGCTTCTACAAAGTTATTGTTTACTGCAATAAAGAGTTTTTTAAATTTCTACAAACAAGACTTTTAATTCGATGAACCCACGATGTCACAATATTTTATGCTTCGCGGAAATTTTTTTTTTTAGAAATTATGGACTTGCAGATAACATAGACTGAACTGAAATTTTAAATAATTCCTAATATACCCCTGTGATATACGCGTCCTTGGGGGTTTGATAACAATATTTATAAACATAGTTTTTATTTCCTGGTATATACAATGTGGAAAACAAAGGATCTAGGATTAGTAATTCTAATTTATGCTCCGCGCTGAGATCGCATATATCTACTACCGAACCTGATGTGGACATAATAATACCTAGCTAGTACATTTATTAGCTAGCTACTTATTAATTTTACATAGTTGCTGTAGGTTTGAAAACATCCGAACATCAAAGAATAACGACATTTTGTCTAATGCTTTCCATAACCGGCATCTCACCGATGACCTATTGCTTCCGAGTTGGTAGACAACGCCCCCTTCACTACCATTTACGTGAACAAACTAGCATTATGGGCATGCTGAGGGTATACATAACGTACACTTGCCCTTGTTAGAGCACAAACACTTTAATGATGGAATGTGCGAGTAATATTATAGTTGTGAAATGGAAGGAGGTAGCAAAATTGCTCCTCCAGGACTTTTGGTCAGGATGCAACGGACCTTGTACATCGCCGTCGTAAACCGTATCCAATTTTTTTTATTAATTTGGGAGATAACTTTAAATTTTAAAGTCCTAGCATCTCTATAAAAGCTAAGTAATTTTGCTGTTGGGATTTCTCCGATGTTACCACATATCATGTGGGGAAGTTCATGTGATCTGTGGTTTCCATCTCCAAAACATAGAACTAAAGCCCTCCGATGGAATGGAAAAGAGGTATGAAACTTTGCAGTCCGGTGCCTGATTTCATTCGCCAGTAAGGAAGGGATGAAACTACGTTAAGTATCTTGTGGGGATTGAGCGGCACACAGACCCAGAGGACCCAAGTCTGCCGTAGTGGCAGACTTGAGCATG
This sequence comes from Mantis religiosa, assembly GCA_030765055.1. Taxonomy (NCBI): domain Eukaryota; kingdom Metazoa; phylum Arthropoda; class Insecta; order Mantodea; family Mantidae; genus Mantis; species Mantis religiosa. The sequence continues at coordinate 34,374,647 of CM060951.1, read as the reverse complement.
AGGCCATGCCCCAGATCACGCAGGGATTACGAGAGTCCGAAAAACATGAAACCTTGGACATTCGGGATCTTAATATGTGACCAGGTTTAAACCAGGCTATATGATAGGGGAAGCCTCTTCCATTCCCGCAAGAGAATTTCGCAAATGTAGCTTCGTTAAACCCAGCCGTCTAATCCACGATTCCTTTATTTCATTCTTTTTAAGGTAGATTTCACTTCAGCGGCATCAACAGCAATCCCTACTAGCTTATATCTGGGGTATTTATTACATACTTTTGTAGACAATTTGAATGAACCGACTAAAGAAAGCAGGAGGAAAACAGAAGAGGAAACACCAAAGGTAATATCAGTGAGGTTTTTTCTGTTGTGAAGGTGGTATTGCGCTACATGGTACAACAGCCACAAGCGTTGCCATCGGCACCATGTTACTGAACCGTTGGCGTGACACTGCCATGCAAAAACAGTGTAGTAGCCTGAAGCAGAAGTTGCTAAAAAGCTTACCAAAAACTACCTAATAAAATAACCGTATTGTTATTGATTTCTATATAGAACAGACAACTTAAAAACTTTCAATAATTCTGCCTGAATTTTTATTGATTACAGTTCCTTTTCTTTTTTAGGATTTTTCCCAGATTACTGCTCCATATAGTCTGAGTTATGCTAAATACGAGGTGCCCTCACCACATACCTTGAATTAAACAAACAATACCTGTAAAAGCAATCAAAATGTTAAGCTTTACGTGCTTACTTTTCAAGAATTTTGGAAACATTCGATTGCTTTTAATACGCAAGTAGAGCACTATGGATAAATTATGACTTTAAATTAGCATTTAACACCTACTTAATTTTAACACGCCCACCTCGGTAGCGTAGATGGTAGCATGTCTGCCTCACGTTCAAGAGGTCGCTGGTTCGAATATCGGTCAGGGTGAGTTACCTGGATAAGGTGTTTCCCTCATCCTAAAAGACGAATTTCGGGTAACTCTAAGCTCCATTGCCCCTGGGCCCATTTGAGCATCATTTCACCCATTCCATTCATCGTCCGATATGACTTAAAAAGTTGAAGGGCCTAAATTGCAATATCTATGAAACACATGCTGGTATATTAGAATTACAATTTCGTTGTAACTTTCATAAAGGAATACTTAATAGCTTTAGAGAAGAAATAAAATAATAATTCTTCTCTGTAATTAATTGGGGTTTTCACACAAAAATCGTAAATTTCAAAAATAGGAAAACTGCTATAATATTTAAGTACTTATACAAAATATAGATATAAATATTTCTCGTCAATCTTAAGATTTTTTCATAAATCAGCTTTTGAATATAGATATATAACTTTGTTACACTTTATTTCAAGTGTTTTAATTGGTTAAAATTTAAAGTAACAGCAGGGCTCATTATCGCCATATTTCTGCTAAAAATCTGAGTAAGACTGGTTACAACTACAAAGTATGCAACCCTTTTAATATAAAAAGTGTAAGTGAAGTCCAAGTCCAGAAAAAACGCATTGGAACTAATTATAGATCATTGAACAATAGGATGCTCTTGGAAGGACACATGGTGAATTTTTCAGAGACTTGAGAAGGAAAACATGGAACTGAAGCCGAAAGGTACAAATAGAATATAACAATTATTTTTGCCTTTTTAACATTTTTATAAAAAATTTCACAATTTATTGCAATTTTATGTTTCCTACTTTATACTGACGTAGGCAGAAGCAGTGTTGCGTCTCACTCAAGAAATAGATGCCGAGAATTTTACCGAAATTTCACATTTTGAGGCGCCCTGTATCCGACAAAAATATTCTCTTTACAAAACGATATGTGTGTGGGTATGGGTACATGTGTGTGCGCGTGCGCACGCGCGTGCTTCTGTCTGTGAATGACATAAGTTAAAACTATTTGTTAATAGTGCTACAATATACAATTCATTATTGACGGCCATCTCAACTGGTCAGTGTGAGAGCTGCGATTGAAAATGGAAAGAAAAAGGTCATTTTCATTTGATGGGCCGGACTGCCGCACAAGTTAAAACTGAATTATATGAAGTTCACGCGGACTCTGCATCAACATTAACGACCATTTACTTTTGGTTCAATGAATTTAAACGTGGTCGTAGAAGCACCGAAGTTGATTCGCTCTCTGGTTGCCCAATTGAAATGAAATGTGTAGTGTTTAACACCCACTTTTACTACATACGGCACCGCATGCGGTGACACTGATGATACATGAGATGAAGATGGAGCACCGGTGGAATGAGATGGCGGAGGAAACCGGAGGTCCTGGAGAAAACCCGCCCCAGCGCCGTGTTGTCCACCACCAGTCTCACTTTGCGGTCGCCTGTGGATGGTAACTTCACTTAGACTTCAAAAACATATCCATGGCTGGATGCATTATTGCAACTATATATATATATATATATATATATATATATATATATATATATATATATATATATACAAAACAAGAAGAACACTTGAAGAAAATTAAGTTCAAGTAGTTCAAGAAATTGACAACATAATAGGAATGTACCAAATGTGAGCTGTATCACAAAAAGCATATCTAACATTCAACCTAAATCCATGCTGATGGTACAGAAAATGAAGGGACAAAGGACAAAGGCTGGGAAGGTACACCAAAAAAAGTAAGGACCATTTTGTTAGCTGGTAAGATGATGACCACTATTTTTTGGGGGGAGGGGGAATTCTCAATGAATAACCCACATAGACTACTTTGAAAAAAATACAGAATCATAACTGGAGTTCATTATGTTTCATTGTTCCATCGTTTGAAACATGGGTTGATTGAAAATAGATCTACATTGAGACGCATAAAGGTGCTCTTTCACCAATATAACCTCATCCATCTTATTCACAGGACTTTAGTCCCAAGTGACATTTCCTGTTTCCGAACTTGAGCATTTGGCTTGGTGGTAAGAATTTTTTAAAATGAAGACTATCACAGTCACCGAAAATTTTGCAAACCTTGGTGGAACCTATTTTTAAGTCGGAATGAAAAGGCTGTTTTTACCAGACTTATGAAACGACCCTCGTAGGTATAGGGATTAACAGTGTTAAACATAAGACGAGGTGAGCTGATCTGACGAAATACAACGTTGTTGCATATTTGCATTATATTGAAATAGCTAAAGCACACAATACCGTGCAGGAAAGCAAACAAGCTAGTGGATATATTTTGCCGACTTCTGTTCTGGCAATAAAGAGATGTATTGTGGAATGACATTCTGCAACTTTCAGATATACAACTGTTTACACCAACATGGCATATTTCCAGAAACTTTTCACACGGATACTGTGTGTAGATAGCGTGGTGAAATTAACAAAGGAATGGAATTTCTGAACAAAACGGCTACAGGAACAAAGCAATACCTAGCCGGACGAGATTGTTTATGCGGGTGTAAACAGCAGAATTACACACCACAGCAAACAAGGTACAGAGAAAGAAAAAACACAAAAGCGATATTCGCATTGCAGACAAAATGCTGCGTCAGCCACTAACGCTAACCAGCACATCAGGATTAACCTTTGTGTTAGCACACCGCTTCTACTTTTGTTTACGGTCATCCTAACAAACATCAGCCACTCAAGGATGTAATAGCGACTGACATGTTACACTCACACGAATTTCTCTACTCACTCTCGTACCAATTAACATTTGTAGAAAGTTCTTACAAGAGTGATAGGAAAACACTCATGGCTTAAAATTGTAAGCTGCTCTCTTTGTGATTTCTTTGAAATTACGTTCTCTATGTAATGACCAGAGAGAAAAAAAAATAATAAGACTTCCTATTTCATAAATCTATAGGTATTAGAGTCCTGCGGCGTGGCGTAATGGACTAAGGCATCATGCCTTGATTCCCTGCACGGAATTCGGCCCGGGATCGATCCCACCTCTCGGGGTGTGGATTTTTAGTCCTGGATATGGGACCGGTGCCCACTTAGCATCGTGAGGAAATTGAAGAGCTTGCGTTAGGTAAGTGACCCTGGTCATGAAATCCAACTTTCCGGCTTGGGGTGTCATCTCCCCCACCTCTACTTGCGTATGTGTGCGTGAGGCCGGCAGTTGGGCTGATAGACCCTGGTCCGATATGGACTGTAGTGCCATGGATTTAGGTTTTAATAAGTATTAGAACATTCAAACCAATAACAAGGAATATCCCAGAAAATGTTAACTTAAACAAAAAAGAGACAAATTGTGTAACACGAGAGCTAAATCACTTTTTAAGTAGTAAGATTTTCCTCTTTTCTAATAATTTAACAGCTAGCAAAAGACATTTAAAATGAAGACACATTCAGGATCTATTCCCTGAAAACTCAAAATATATGTTTATTTGGTCGTGAAGACAATGTAAACATATTGTAAATTAATTATAATGGACATTTGCTTAGCACTCTTTCACGGAAATCACAGTTTGAGAGAGGCAGAATTTTTAAAATTCCTTCAATTCGATCTTCGGAAGACGCTAAACTTAAATGAAAATTTGGTATTTATCTGGCTTTGTGTTTCGAGTTCATGACAAACAGAAACATATACAGACCTTTTTTTGACAAGACGGTCTCAAAACAAGCTTGGTATTTATCCACATCTATTTACTACAGGTACTTAGTAAAGATAAAAATTACTCATGTGTTACATTTATATCACATTCCTTTTGCAATGAAACTCTTTTTACACATAGCTTTCTATAAAATTTTCCTCCAAAATATTATTTTAGTTGTGATGGAATCAATCGGAATATAACAACTTTTCTTATAACTACTGTTAAAATAAGATTAAAAGGTTTTCAACATGAAATCAACTTCACAGTGCACAGTTTCGTTTTGTAATCGCTTTGCCAATTTCGTTTTAGATGCAAGGAACAGAATAAACTAATATTGTAATAAAATGTGCTTGAATTTCTAAGTTTATTATGAAATAGGAATTACAGTTCTCAAGAAAGTTTATTTTACGCGAAAAAACGAGCATCACAGTTCGATCACATAGTGTCTTTTACAGTGTTCTAAATTATACACTTGATAGAGTTATTATTATGATTATCGTTAATGTTTATTAATTTTTGTCTTGATATGATCACTTTAGTTAATAAATACTAGCTCTCTTCTTTACTCTAATATTCAAATTCGCCTCGTTCATTATCATAAAAAGGAATTGTTAAGCAGTTGGCTACCGGTTATGTAGGTGAAACTACTATCCCAGTTCATTTTATGCAAATGAATGGAAAACAAAGGAAACCAAGATTCATTAATAGGCAGATTCGCAAACACCAATGAATGGAGTACGGTAAAATCTGTCCAGGCTTATAGTGGGGACTCACAAAAATAGTGAGACTGTATCACTTCGCCAACAAACATGTGTTTAAGATATCTGTTGTCAGATGTTTACGTCTGTATCTTATCACAACCGCCTTACTTTTCACTGCATCTAATGTCAAAATCTTTGAACATTAATCAATTGGAGTATTTATTGACCCCGTTCATAACTTGAATGTACACATTAAATTACGTCCAATATACAAAATGAGGTAATGAACAATTTTCACTCGTGCTTCACTATTTAACTCACTCATAGATGGTCGAGCTGCGATTTTTTAATAATGAAAACACGTCCAGCAGAAACAAAGCTATCCGTGTCTGTGCCTTGCAAAAAATAAATTATAAGTTTTAACGATCACTTTTCTGGGAAGGGATAATAAAAACCGCCCTGCACCAAGACTATAACATATTCATCTGCGCGCAAAATCGCAATTAGAAAAAACTTACAACTAGATTCAATGTAGCGAAGAAAAAGTCGACAACTCAAGTTTCAATTTTTGCTCTGTTCTCTGTTTGTAAAACATTTTTGCTTGTCCAACTTCAGCCTAAGGTAAAACACGACCATCTCTATCAGCAACATTCTGTGACAAAGGCTCCTTGTTACTATAATCATGAGTCGTATTATGAGCAGCTCCAAATTTCTGGAGCTGGGAATACAGTGTCTCTGTTTCTAAGATACTTCATGATAAAATTTGTGTTGAATTAATTTGAAACCAACTCACCTTCTGGATCTTCTGCTCTACAGTTGTGACGTTAGCAGGTTGTGCTGACAGAAAACTGGAAAAAAGAAAGAATAATGTATGAGAAAATATGGAAATTGAAAGAGATTTCTTAGTTTTCTCTAATTGTTAATTTACGCGATGACATTTTGTTACGAGACCGAATTCTCAGGGGAACATATTGGGCGAAAGACAGTCTTTTGAATTGGTGAATTCATTTTATTATAAAATATCCCTCAACTTAGATGTAGTCTAGATAACAGAGGGGGCAACTAGCACCCCGACCCGTAATTGAATTTGTTGTATATACACCCTCGGGAGGAACGGATGAGATGAAAGGACCGCGGGAGACATATACTGAAGGAACGAGCAACATGTTGCGGAAGAGATGTGCTAAGTTCCCTAACAGCTATTGGCCTGAACACCCGCCAGAGAGGCACTCGGTAGTAGCCCTCCCAAACTACCGGAGGGTGGCTCAGGGATTCCTCTCCATCGTGAACCTGCCAAAGCTCGACTCAATAGTGGAGGCTTGGCCATTCTTTGGCAAGTCTCTGCTCCATCTGTCCGCAGTCAAAAGACACACAGCTCCAGAATCGTCCTGCGACTTGAAACAAGGTAGGAGTCGATGATCTCCAGGACTGGAAGCCGGGACATCCTGAATGCAAAACCACCTGGCTCATTAAATTGGCTCTGTAAAGTGGCAGAAAGAAGGGGTCAAGGGATGGAAAGGTATTTTAATGCCCATATAGTTCACATTATCAAATTATTTGTCTAGTGTTATTTTGCTTTATTTGGAATGAGACATGGATATGTTATTTTGAGCAAAATGGAGTTCCTTCAAGAGTTGGGTAGGAGTGCGTTAGTTAGCTATATGCCTTCAATTAGGGTATAGGTTGTTGCGACTACTCAACTGATACCACTCTTAAGATCGAGCAACAACAGTCACAGGAAAGCTCAAAGTTAGCATTTGTGTTCAGTATTTTACAAAATTACACTATAAAGCGTTTAGAACACTTCCACAAACCAAACTACCCGTTAAAAGAAAGGTTCCTTAAAATTTTTAATTTCTCAAAAAACGACTATAACGATTTGATTAAACCACCATAACAAATTTGAATGACGAATTAAATGTATGTCACATGGAATATTCATGGAATAATCCATAAAGTCCTGTTTATTCGGAAGTAATTTTGTATTATTTTGCATAACTTAAAAATGCTCAGTGGTGGATTAAAGCTAGGTGCTCAAAAAATAAATATCCTTTTAAAACACAGTTTTAATTTGAAAAATTTTCTTGTTCTTTAAAATATTTTGAAAATTTCCATTAATTATAGTTGAAATTGTACAGTATTCTCGACTTTTTAGAAGTTCTTTTGTTATTCACTTTTTCTCACGCATATATGCAAAGGTCACAGATTTTTAAGCGGGGTACATAAGTCCAGTTCAGAGGACGTTTAAAAATGGGCGTTCAAAACTGATTAGCATTACAATTCTCTTGCTTTTGTTTACAGAAACCATTTGTTGAACTAACCCATTCAGGTAATATTACAGGTATTCCCCACCAATGTCTATGTACGTGGCAGCTTCCGTATTTGCGTAACAAACCATTCTTTGGAGATATTGATGGACAACTACATGAATTTCGTCATTAGTGGTAAACTTCTTACCCCGCATGACCTCTTTCATCGAGTCGAATAGAGCATAATCACTAGGAGCCAAATCGGGCGCATATAGAGGATGTGGCCAGGAGATGGACAGTAAACCCTAGTTTAAGAATGGTGGCCATGGTCTGGCGACTGACATATGGTCGAGCATTGTCTTGTTGGAGAAACAAACACCACGGCCAAATTTTTATGGTGACGTTGTTGAATTCGGCGGAGTTGTTTCAGTGAATTGCAGTACCTCTTGGAAGGGAGTCAAACCATCAGCAGTATGCCTTCCTGATCCCAGAACACAGTTGACATGTGTTTCCGAACGAGTAGTACTGACTGTGACTTCTTGGAACGAGGGCTCGCATCGTTCTTCCTTTCTATTAACCGGCGTTTCTTCTCCGCAGTCTCGTGTAAAAACCAGGACTCGTCGATGGTAACCAGTTCCACAAAGAATTCCTCTCGATCTGTACTATACTGTTGCAGCAACTATTGGCATACCTCCGCACGCTTCTGCCATTGTGCACACACCTTTTTCATCATCAAGTCTTCATGGATTATGGTGTGGAGAGTTACCGTGATAGACCTGTTGCCTGCACTAATTCAATCAATTGCGATTCGCCTGTTCTCCAATATCAGGTCATTAACAATCTGGGCGTTGTTTGGTTTGCTTGCAGTTGCTGGACGCCCAGTGCCTTTGTATTTTCAGTACAGTCCTTGCCGTCTTTGAATTCGGACACCCAATGAAACATGGACCTGCGACTTGGTGCAGACTCTCCACATATGGCCAGTAACCTCTTGTGGATGTCTGAAGCAGTCACTGTTTCCCTCGTGAGAAACCACACAGTCCACCTTTGCCCGTGCTTGTCTTTGTCCACGTTGTTTCACTGATGTCCACAAGCGTACTCACAAGATGGTACAATTGCTGCTCCAGTGTACCATCTATGGAAAGGAGAAACAACATCTGGTGGCAGTAGACAGTACTATTGCCTACTATCTTCAAACATAAATCGACACATTTTAAACTGCTACTTTGCAGGAGTTATTGGGGAAATGCCAATCTTTATTGAACGAACTAAATATTTAGCTACAGATGTATTTTTTATCTTGAAAAGTGCAGAGCGATGCGCAGTGGTATCTGGACGAGTCCACCTCAGAACAGTTGCAACTGGAGGGGAGGGCAGTTCAGTTACGTACCAGTTGCGAGCAACTAAACACGTGCAGAGCTACTCGGTAACACTACAGCTTGTTTCAAAATGTCTCGTGGTTCCAAGAGAGCATTTATAAATGACGCCTCCTAGCAGCACATTAGGAAATAAAGTGCTACATTTAAAAACACGAGAAGTAATAACCAATATTCATAGATTTATAAAAAAAGAACAATGGTCTGGGTCAGTTATAAAAATCTGGGGAAGGGTATCTGAGGCAACAGTTGTGTCTGAAATCAGTTTAGGAGAGTTATTAAGGAAAGAAAAGCCATTGGTGCTAGTGCAACAACGTCCTTCTCTATGCCCAGTAAACAAAGATTAAGAACATACACAAAATCTAATTTGAATATTTTAATTCAGAAGTAGTTAGGCGAACTGTGAATAATTTTTAAGGAACAGAAAAACAAAGACCAACTTTGAAGAAAGTGCTTATGAAGCTAAATATTCTACTGACTTCCAAGGCAGTGTCTGAACATTAAGAAGAGTTCTTTTGAAGCTAGGATTATTTGGAAAAAAATCAAAAAACAAAAACACTATGCGTGACAGACAAATTTTAATCGAACATCGCACCATACGTGCAAAAAGGCTTAAGTATTTATGAAATATTCGGATATATCGAATTGAAACTTATATAAGTATAGCACATACCGGACCATATGCCTGGAGTGAAATACGTTACAGGGACACTGCAGCAATATTGAAAGGCCAACAGTTGTTTATCCTGCCTGCTGGAGGAGAACAGGGTTTTGTTCCAAATGCCTATGTACCATTTAAGATCCAACAAAAGCGTGGAGATTGCTACCATAGTAAGGATTACAATTTGGTTTATAAGAGCTGCAAAACTGGCTTTGAGAATGAAATTTGTTTTTAGACACCTTATCACCGCCCTCCCCTCTCGTAATCCTACGCGTGTAACGCATTGTGGCAATATGTGCACTATCCGCACCACAGTTGCTACTCATCCCTACCGCGCAGGATTCCTGTCAAGATAAAATAATACATCTGTACTGTTACTCCCTAGTATCTCTAATAAAGAGAATGTATTATGTAAAATATATAATGTAGTTATTTTAATTTTTATCTCAATTAAACGAAGTAGAGAGAAATACAAATTTGTTAAGAATATTTACTGTATTTATCAATAAATAAAAACTTGCAGAAGACGTATGTGAAGTCATGTATCAGAAGTTTGGAATATTTTCGCTTGCCAGCAATACAACCATCACGTAATATCACAGACTTTTTCTCACTCAAGCCACGGCCAAGCCTTTGTAGAGGAGGATGAAGATATACGCTTGTAGTTGACGCTTGCAAACACAAATCAATATTTGCTATACACGCGATGGTAAGTTGTTTGCTTTCTGTTGTATGTATGCAGCACATTTGTTGTTTTTCTGCTTTCAATTTTATTGACAAGTGCAAAAATATCAAACACAGTAAGAAACAGTTGTACTACAAAAACCTAGGTAGTTTGTATCAATATGTAACAGGTAACGCTTTTAATATGGAAGGTCCGAGTTCGAGTCTCAGATGGAATAAGTTACTTGGACAAGATGTTTCCTCCGTTATCAGCTAACTTATTTAATGTTTATACAGCTTTAATTCTTTACTTTCGTCTTCTTGATGCGAGGACCGGGTTCACTTCTTTATGTCAGGGTAGGGATTTGCTCCCGCTGTGGGACCTACTCCGGAGTACGCTTAGGCTCGTTAGATCCTTGCAGAAGAAGTTAGGAGCTACTTAATGGAAAATTAGTCGTTAAAGGTTTCAAAGACAGCAATCACTTTGAGCTAACCACGTCCCAACCTCACGTGCTACACCCCTCAGATGACACTCATTGTTAGCAGAGGTGGGAATACACAGCGATCGGTCGGTAGATCTTGTTCCAGTATCGGGCTGTTACACCACGAAGTTTGTTTATTGCTTTTACACGGAGCGGTTTTAAAGGCTCCTTCATGAAAGCCAAGTATAAAACTTATAAAACTCTTCGTTTCGCCCAGGTTCTTTAAATATTAATATTAATATGGTAATCAACGCTTTGGGCGCGTATTTTAAAATTAGTTGTGTAGATATTACACGTTTTTTACTGTTGCGAAATATTGCTGCACACAATGCAAACATTCTTTTAAAAACGCTCTAATTAAACTTTCTAGTAGTAAATTAATGAACATAGAGATGAAGTTCTAATTTTCCCTTTAGTATGAGAGAAAATAAATGTGAAAATCAACACATTTGCTTAACAATTTAAATAATATGAATAGTTTCATTTACTCCTATGAGACTATGGACGTTAAAAAAGTAACTCATTTTTATACTATATTTATAATGAGTTATATATACAAATATTAATTAATTTTATAACCGTTTATTATGCTATGCATAACAGTCTAAAAAAATTACAAATTGTAATCCTGAAACACGCTTTTTCTAATGTATGCCATTTGTAAAGTTTTTATCATACAGGAGTGACCGTTATTTTAAGTCAAAACCTCTAAATATTGCTAATATTTCAATTTTCTTATTCTAAATTTATTAGGAAAAGAATTAATCAGAAATTGCTTTAGTAGAAAGTGAACACGATTAAGAAACAACTGAAGATAAACATGTGATTGGGTAGCAAAAGAAGGAACATTAATAATGTCGGGACTGCGGTGACTTACCTAAGCAGATAAAGATAACGCGGAGATACAGACGTGTGCAAATTATTACACTCAATGGTGAAATTTTTAACGTATACCGTTTATTTTTTATTTACTTAACAGGAATAATATTGCAAAATATTGTTTTCAACTCTTAGTATTTTGTATGCATTCCTTTAGCCTTTATTACCATTTTGATGCGTTTAGACATGCTCTCTACAAGGGTGGAGCACTTTATTTCTTCATCTCTGTGCCAAATGCTTATCAGGCCCTCAATAAGCCGAACTTTTGTTGTTATTTTCAATTTTTTCAGTCTCTGTTAACAATACGCCACAGATTCTCTATTGGATTTAAATCAGGGCTGTCCCCCGGCCATGGCAGTACTTTTACATTGTTTTCTTTGAGGAACTGGGTTACATATTTTGCTCTATGGCAGGGAGCACTGCCATGCAAGAACACAAAATCACCATTTGGAAATCATTCTTTACTTTGCGGAAATATTCTTGTTTCTAATACACTTTTATACTGTTTCTGCTCCATATATCCCACAACTATGAATAATCCTCCAGATTCATGGACAGAAATTCAGCTCCAGACCATTTTTGATGTTGGGTGCTTTAGTCTTTGATCGACACACCGAGGGGAAAATACTTCTTTATTTGTCCTTCTCATATATTGGCTGCTCTCTTCACGTACTTCAAACATGGATTCATCTGAGAAAATTACCTTAAACGATAAAATCCTCTATTAATATTAAACAGTTTTAAAATTGCTCAAAAAAGTATAACAAAACCAGCAATGAGAGAAAGAAGGTTTAAGCGGTTTATTTAATTTCCATAAAATTAACATGTACATATTTTAATTTTATGCTGTATACAATTTTCATACTATTTACATTTCTCCAAAATTCCACTGGATGTTTCTAAATCTCTTTGGCCTATTCTAAACGTTGTTTTGACATTGCAGGTGTCAGTTTAACCTTTTTACGAGGCCTGCGTGCTGGTAAACCTGCTTCACATAATCTTCTGCGAACTACTGAGGCTGATATTTCTGTACCATACTGCTTTAGTTGATTACTGAGGCCAATGCTGGTTGCTCTTCAATTTGTTTTGCCACCTGCACAAGTTTTCTTTGCATCCTTGGTGATAGCTTTCTTTTCCTCCCGCAACTTCCATCCCTTTGTGAGGTCAACGTCTCCCGAATGTTAAGCTTGATTAATGCGACTAATAGATTTTTGTGAAATACACAATTTCTTAGGTATTTCACGTTGTGAATAAATAGTTTTCTTCAAAAGACTCTCAGTTACAGCTACTTTCCTTGGGGATAAGTCAGCAGATTTACCCATAACCTCACTTTTGAATCAATGTGAATACTAAGGATAAGATACACGATGTTACCTGGCTTGAGATCAATTAATAATAAATACTGAGGATATATTAGCCATAAAACACAATAAAGGCAAATATTAACAATCTTCAGTTACTACATTCACCAAATGAAAGCAATGTCACCAAACAGTTGAATAAACAGACATGAAGAAAATGGCTGCCCTTAATTCAGAGCTACCACCATATTACTATAAGTAAAATAAAAATACCCCAGCTATTATTAAGAGAGAAATTTCATTGAATATGCTTCATAGTATAGCAAGGAAAAGAATCACGACAAATTGAAATAGGTTACGACGGTAAATAACTATTGTTTAGAATGTTAAACTGAAGCAAATTAAAAAAAAAAAAATACGAATGAGACTAATAATTTGCACACGTCCGTATAAGGCATGCCAAAACAGACAAAGTGTGTTGAGTGTTAAGTTCTTTAAATGTAAATTTTAATGAAAAGATAATGTAAGGTCACTGCAGGTGTTGTGAACAAATGACAAGTTTTTGACTCGCCATAGCAACACCAAATCAATGAACTTCGGTTAGCTAGAAGTAGCGTCGCTTTGTGTCGGAACGTCGTGGAAGACGGAGGTAAAAGACTTAGTGTCGGACTGCTTTAGGAGTAAGACATAAACTCCTTATAACGAAACGTTGTGGAGGAAGGACGTAAAGTCGAAAAGTTTTGATTAGCAGAAATTGTAAAACTCTTAAGAGATTTCGAGTATTGAACTAAATTAATCTAATGATTGCAATTATACGTTTAGGCGTGTAATGTAATACGCCACAGTCGAATAAAAGTATGAAGAATTTATATACTAAACAACACTAAATAGATTTCACCTTCAAACGCAATTTAGTTCCTACAGGTTCCCGGCCGAGACCATCCTGGAGATAAGTTAAGATTCTCATGAATCGACTAGAGCTTCGGAGATCTTCAAGAGGTATCGCCACATCCGAGTGCCAGATCAGAGCTATAGTTCAGAAAGAGACAGCTTCATGACCTGCAAATCCAGCTACATTCTAAAGGACAAGACGCAGCAACATCATTTGCAAACGGACAGCAGCATCCCACCCTAAGAAAGTGTTCTATACTGGCTTCCCAACCTAGGCCTTCGGGATAATCCATGCGAAATCATCGCATCGTCATTCCATTTGTAATTCTGTTCTACAGGCCGTTTTTCTTTTGCTGTTCCTATGCAGCATCTGAAAATTTAGTATTTGAAAATTCTTGCAACTTCTTGTAGGATATATTTACTTCAATGCTGGCGAAACTTCTGGTTTTAATACAATTTCGTAAGATAGCAGACATTTAAATAGATTTATGGCATAATGCACTAAGTTAAATAGCTGTAAAAGCTACATATAGTTGAAGTAAAAGATCTTTTAGTGTTTAAAATCATTAATTATGAATTCCAGCAATTTTTGACTTTTTCACAAATGGGAGCCTATTGAATAGTTATTATTTATGATATAATTTTTAATGGAAGTGCGGTTTTTCTGTTTGCATTAAATCAAAACTTGCTAACTAAACTTCGTTTAGCCATATCACCATATCATCATGGTGGTGCGTGGTCAAGTGGTTAAACTATTCACCTCGAAACCAGCGGATCGTTTGTTGGTTTTGATGGACAAAGTGGCGTCCGAAGGTTTTCCTCCAATTTTTCCAGTTTCCTGCGCCATTCATACCACAAAATTTCCATTCATCTATTTTGATTTCAGTTTGCACTCTGATATCCAACTTCGGGTTGATTTCCCATCTCGGATACTGTCTCTGATCCGGGTTTTGAGCTCTTCGCCTGGCCGCAGTGACCCAGAAATCGTCCGTTAGATGAAAGAAAAAAGAGAAAGAAAAAAACTTATACAATTATTACGGAATATTGCATAGTTATTCATGTTATGAACATGACACCACTATCCGCATTGTATAAATTAATAACACACAAACAGAATGTGCAACTAACAAAATTAAACCTAAATTTAATACATCAAATACCGAGCGGGATGGCTTAGGCGGTATCGTCTGTGGCCCATATTTGGGGAGCCCCAGTTTCGATTCCCGTGGCCGACCTACCTAACCCAAGGGTTTTTTCGGAGTTTTACCGGGTTGCTGGGCGAATGCTGGGTAGGTTAACTACATCCCCCGAATTTGCTGTCCCTCCATTTCATCTCCATTATCATTTCGTATTGTCACCTAATTATCGGAGGGCATGGCCAGCTAGCAGCTGGGTGGGCGACAGGAGGCATGTAGTCCACGCCTACTCATTTATCTTGTGCAGTTCACTGAAGAGGATGGTGAGGGAAGTGTCACTGGTCGCTGGCCACATATTTCTCCTCCCCCTGACGTCTGGAACAGTCGGGATATTTCATCAAACCCAGAATCTTCTAGATAGGTCAGTTGGTCTTATATAAGCAACGCGCCGGGCTGGACGAGTCAGTTCAGTTCTTGGCGAGCAGCCGCCAAGAGCGCCGTACTAGTGAACGGACTGGAAGACTGTGTACGTGTATCAGAGGAGTTGTACGTAATTGTGAGTGTAGAGTGGACCTGTGACAGACGAACTGGTGGATTGTAATTGTGTGCGCTACGTAATTCTATGTAATCGGCAAGTGTTCCAACTGTAATTCTGTGTAAATAAAGACATTTTGAGTTTGAGCAATTTGACTTTTAATTTCACGAACCTACAAAGGCACAGTATCATCTCTCATCTGGTGGTCTCTTTCGGGGTAGAAGTGTAGGCGGGTGCCTCGGCGGTGCATATCAGGATGATATGCTCTGAAGTAAGCTACTTCCTCCTCCAGTAGGTCGGTTGCCACTCTCAGCTCCTCTGCTGGGACCATTTCGGGACCGCCGGCCAGGGAACTTTGGGGCTCGGATCGCCTGCCTGGGACCATTAGGGCTCGGCTGCTGCGCTGTAGGGGAGCGAGTTCGCTGTCCTGGCCTGTCGAGGGAAGTCTCGATCTAAGTAAACTGTAGGGACCCTGCCCTCTGTACTGTCGTGGCTCCTTGGGTAGGACGCCCTCTGTGTCCTTCGCCTCATCCTCTCTCCCGGGGGTGCCCCCACTTGCGGGCGTAGGAAAAATGAACCCAGCATGGTGGCCCTCGTACCGAATCCCCTCCGTAATGAAATCCCAATCCCAGTACATCAACTACAGTTGCCTCGAACACGTTGAGAATGTTAGTCAAAATATAACACTTTTAAATAAAGCAACTGAAAACAATACCAATTAAGGTAAGACTGAAGCATTACAGATATTTTATCGCCGCGATGGTAATTTTGTGTTGCCTATGAAAATAAAGTGAATGACGATTCGGCTAGGTATTATAGTATATAATGGTGACACAAGCTCAAACATTATAATAATTGGGAGAAAATTCAAACATTCATTTGGCAGCATATAAAAGTTGAAGTATTTTAGACAAACACTTTTACAAAAAAAAAAAAAAAAAAAAAAAAATTAATTTAAGTTGGCTAACGTTCAGCTTCAATGCTTAAGCAAGAGTAATAGTTATAAAAGGAACATAAAATTAGTAGGCACAATAATAGGTAAAGGCAGGCCGTTTTATACAGGAGAATGCAAGTCTTCAGAAATATAACCAAAGCTGTAAAAAAGTTGACTGTCATATTATATAAATATTTCCTCTTTAATTAACCTATGGAACAGGCAACTCATTCAAACTGACATTTAAAATCAAACCCATTGAGATTCTGTGGCTGACGTATTAGCCATAAATCATGGCTGATTTTAACGAGCATGAAATTAAGTTGGAAAGTTTTAACGACTGAATTTATAACTGAATTATTAAATCAAACCATTGTATAAGGAAAGAAAGAAATCACTCCAAACATCAAGGATACCAAGAGAAAAACGTATATATTTTATTTTCTATTTTTCTTTCTTTTTTCTCCAATTCGCAAATGTTTGGTATCTGTGTTTGAAACTCCTGCAATTTATTAGACATATATTTTGTGCTTCATACTTATCTGCGAAAGTTGGCTCCACTTGGTGGGACGATTGCATGGCTAAGTGCTTAACTTGAAATAAGTTTTCCCATTCCCGGAAACGACAACTACCTCACTTTTCCGAGAACAGACAACGGGTTTCTCCCGAAATATCTACACTAGGAATGAAGTCAATTTAAGTCGGTTACGCAACTTCTAAGTGTAGATGAGATTCATTTCTCAGATATGTGTGTGAATGTAATCCAAAAAAAATATGTTACATTTATATGACTTTCTCTGAACCTAAGGTTTGTTTTTATATACCATCTCAAAGCTCCTCTTGCAAAACTTCGTCCTTCTATCCAGTTCAAGGTTTGTATAAGGAGTTACAAAGAGGCAAAGGTTAAGGGAAAAAAGACATAGACGTAGTCAAATGTTTAAAATCTGAATTACTTCAAGTCCATGTTCCTTCCACGGCATTGCGAGAAACAAGTAAATAGCGACAGAGCTCTAAGGAAACGGGAAAACAGTTTAAAAATTCAAATGGTGGTATTAATGACAGTAATGGAGGATATATGGAAATAGCTGATGCTACAAGGAGTACTTTAAAGAAATTATGTTTTTAAATAAATCTATATTTTCTTGTGTGCAAACGTAGAGTCAGACTGAAAAATTCATAGCCGGGATTTGAACCACAGATCTTCTGGTCTCCGTCCAGCTGCTCTAACCATTGAGCTACTATGGCCAACTGCCCATATGATATATTCTCCTACTGACTCGTATTTTCCCCAGTAAACCACTTAGGAGTTCTCATAAACACATGAGACAACTACCTTAATGACGACATAAAACATGAAATAGCTAAGAAATTGTTTTATCTCTATTACTGGTATATGACACAATATAGCCAAGATAATTAAAATAACTTCGTTTTTGGATGGGTCAACGACTCACCGAATGTTGAAGCTTGATTAATGGGACTAACAGACTTTGTGAAATATACAATTTATGGGTTTAACCAACAGCTGCCAAAGTGCGGGCGCTGTGGACCCTTAGCACTCGTGGTACCTCTGACGTTACTAGAGGAACCTCGGACCGAACAGCCGAGCCCCTCCTTCGGGAGTTGTTCGGATTGGGATGGCTTCGAGGGGGCAGTGTGTTCCCGATACCCGTGGGAGATTGGATACGTCTTCGGACGGGGTTGAGGGAAGCCATTAAGTTTCCGGGTACTAGCCTGCTTAGCTAGTAGAAGGTGTGCAAGATCACCAGGCGGCCCCACCGAGGTCATATCGGTAGTCTTCACCTTGAGTGTTGACGCGCGTAAGTGGCGTATCCACTTCCGTCCCGTCTTGTGTCCTAGGACCAGATGGGGGGGGGGGCTTGTTAGGAAACTAGGTCTTGCCCTAATGGAAAGCCCCACGGAGGACGCCGAGCGGCCTTTGGGACAGCTCGGATACTCCCTGGTTTAAAGAGGCCCGGGTCTTGTTCCTACGGGGACAGGGCTAATGGGAGTAGACCCTCTGCACTCAGATGAAAGTTCTTTAAGGCCCGGGCTTTATAGTTAACCACTATTAGGTCAATTAATGGAAATTAATTGTTCTTTCACACTGGCCGTGTTTAGACTCAAGTGTGGAAAGGTAGTCAGAAGTTGAAAAATTCAATGCCATAGCCGGGATTTGAACCACGATCTTCTGGTCTCCGTCCAGTCGCTCTAACCATTGAGTTACTATGGCCAACGTGCCGATATGACATTAAATTATCCAAATGACTCTCCAACTGACTCTGGACGGAGACCAGAGGATCCGTGGTTCAAATCCCGGCTATGTCATTGAAATTTTCAGTCTGACTCCACGTTTCCACAATTTAGCCTACACACGGTCAGTGTGAAAGAACAGTTAATTTCTATTAATTTACCTAATAGTGGTTAACTATAAAGCCCGGGCCTTAAAGTACCTACAGCATAGAAGGTCTCATTTGTTTATGAGAACCCCTGAATGGCCTAGAGACAGACAGATAGATAGACAGTTAGACAGGTAGATAGTTAGACAGGTAGGTTGGTTAGTTGGTAGGTAGGTAGGTAGGTAGGTAGGTAGGTAGGTAGGTAGGTAGGTAGGTAGGTAGGTAGCCTTTATTGCCATAAACTTTACAGTATAGCAACGTCATAAATTAAAGCTTATCAAGCCACATAATAAAAGTCATTTATTGAATATAATGGGTTTGCCACCAATGTATGGCTTATAGCTGTTTTGAAACTTAAAATAGGCAGCTCTCTTATTCTCTGTGGCAAAAATTGTATAATTTAATTGAAACGACTATAAAATTATCCTGAATTTTATATATTGGTTTATTTATATATTTATTTGTTTATTTATTATCCAATTTTTATTCCTATTTTACCCAAAGGTATATATTCCGAATTTTAGTGTGATTAAATTTATTTATATATGAATTCAAACAGCTTCGTGTTGAGTAATTATGTATATTAGAGCAAAGTATAAAGCTTTTAGGATTTTCTTTAACACATAAAAGACAATTCAGCACATACATCGATGGCAACGTCAAAATACCCAAATGAATAAAAAGTGGTTTACAATGCTCCGAAACGTTTGAAGATGTGAATAAATGCCTTCCCTGTGCGCTGATCTATGCTTGTTTGTTAAGATAATCTTCTTCTGAGTTATACCAATCCTTGGTTAAACAGTTATCAGAGAATACCATATATACTATATATATGGTATATATAGCATATATACCCAGCCAACTAATTAAACAAAGGGTAGACCCTGAAGAGAAGATTTTTTTCCAGTCGAGAAGTAATCTTCAATATTTTATTGTAAAGCAGAATTTAAAGCAGGCAACTGTAGCCATAGAAAAAGCTTTTCTACATATATTTGTAAATAAAGAATTTTCTTTAGCATGAGTTACAGTTCATCCCTTTCTCACGAATTTGCTAGAAGTTACGATAGTAGGAAGAATTATAGTTTATACAACTGCATAATAAACTGTATGTGTTATGTGTAACCTTTGGTGTCTTTTTAATTACTATTTTACCTAAAGGGGTGAATGTCATATTGATGTCATAGCCCAGTTTTATCTTGTCTACCACGTACGATGAATAGGAAGGTATTGTATTCCACCAGAAATTCCATTAGAAGTCCGCGTTTAAGGAGCTTACAAATTTAAGTAGCATTTTAGAGAAACAGGTTTGTGCTTTGGTAGAAGTTACCATAGTAGGAAAAATTCTAGTTTATACAACTGCATAATAAACTACATGTGTTATATTTTGGTAATGGGAAACCTTTGGTGTCCTTTTGATTACTATTTTACCTAAAAGGGTGAATGTCATACTGATGTCATAGCCCAGTTTTATCTTGTATACCACGTACAATGAATAGGAAGGTATTGTATTCCATCAGAAATTCCATTAGAAATGTACGTTTAAGGAGCTTACAAATTAAAGTAGCATTTTAGAGAAACAGGTTTGTGCTTTGGGTCACAGTGCGTGTTTCAGTGTGTTCCTGTGAGAGTATTTCTGTGAACGGCAGAGCTCAAAAGTGAAAGGGCGCTACAAAATTTGATCAAAATTCAGCATATTCTAAATATGCGACAGTAAAATTCTCCCATATTACTGCTCAGATTACTGATGAGTTTTCTATGTTAAAAAGGTTAATCATACCACCATATTTAATACCTTTTGATTAAATAAAACGTATATTTTAAATTTACTGGGGATAGCCCTGAAGCACTCTTAATTCTGAATGACTTTTGCATAACTCTAGTCCGTAAGAGATAATGAAAGCCTTATTTCCAAAATATGCAGATTTTTTAAATCACAAAGTGACAGTAAGAATTTTTGTGGTGATAATCATTTTCTAGATTTTCCTTTCCATTGTTTGAATTGTAAATACATATAAATTTCAAATATAGGAAGTTTTTATTTCCCTTTTAGGCCCAGAATATATATATATATATATATATATATATATATATATATAAATTGCCAAAATTACCAAATTACGGCTAGCTCTTATAAGATTTTACTGTTACTAAAGCGCGCTTTATTCTGCTAACCATTTTTAATTATAAAGAAACTAATAAAACGCATTTCCACGAGTGTTTCAAATGTTTATCTCGATTAATATGAACTTGACAGAAGAATAAGCGTTTGTAAGAATAATTTGTAGAAGAGGGAGTGGAGAAAGCCATGTAACTGCACCAAGATTTTCATCATAAACATACATCACTCCCATAGGGCCCTTTCGCTGGAAAAAACAATTACAATGTTAACTGCTTTTTCACACTAGCCGTATGTAGAAGGTTAGAAAGGGTAGAGCTAGACTAAAAAAATTTAACCGCATAGCAGGGATTTGAACCAGTATCTCCTGATATCTGTACAGTTGCACAGTCATATCAGGCTGGTTCGCTGCAATGGTAGCTCAGTGGTTAGAGCAACAGTACGGAGACCGGGAGTTCATGGTTCAAATCCCAAATATGGGATTGAATTTTTCAGTCTCACTCTATGTTTTCAAACTATAAGGTTTTAAGGGGGGACGTACGAGAAAATGTTAAAATATCTAATTTTTTTTATTGTTTTGTAAAATAGTATATGGTATTAGCTATCAAACACCAAAATATTATGACTGTATGTGGTCTATATGAACCTTTAAAAAATTAAATGCCCTAGTGTTGCATAGTAACAACACATAGCCTTCCATCAGCTGTCTTGGAATCTCAAAAGCCCACCTACGAATTCTTAGCACACCCAGATTAGCAGCACAACCAGACACCCAGATCTAAAAAATATGTCTCTATGGAGAGGCACAAAACCCAAATGAAAGCCTCAACAGTTTGATATGGGAAAAGGTGTCCTGCATAGTGTTGAAAATTGCTACATTTGATGCTGCAATAGTGTTTAATGATGGGAATGTTGGCAGAAAGAAAGTTATGCATCAGTTAGAGTATCAACCTGGTATGTTTATGGAAACAATTTTGCAGAGTAACAACAACATTCGCATCGCTGGTGCAGAAAGAGCTATGAAATTAATGCAGAAAGAAGCAAGATAGAAGAGGGATTTAAAAAGAAAGGCTGAAGAATACCTGAATGAGGATACAGTCTACGGATATGGGAAGTTCTGACTTAAAATTAAAAGGCAAACTGAATAATACTTATTGTATTTTTAATTGCCTTTCCCCGTAACTTGCATTTTCTGTAACTGCAATCCATTTTTCTCTCAAACTACTCCATCTACAGTGATGCAATTTATCATACAGCTTTCTTATGCCACAATGAATATTTTGTTGGTTCTAGAATTTAAGATTATGCCCCATATGGAATGTGATGATACAAACTATGTGAAATTATTTTAATTTTTAAAGGATGCATATGAATAACTTTTTTTAAAATTCTATACAGCTTTATTAAGAAATTTAATCCAAAAAATTCATTTTTAGTGTGTTTTGAAATAACATACCAAATTTCAGAAAGATAGCAAATGTGAATTTTGAAGAAAATGGGCTTAAGTTTGTAAATATCTCTGCATAGAGAAAAAAATGTGTAGCATTAGTTATAAACAATGGAAAATTATGAAAACTATTGTGCATATTAACTGTATTATCTTAAATGAGCACACTAAGTTTCACTTCTCTAACTTGAAAACTTTGGATGTTCTGGCTATTTATGTAAGACCCTGAATATTTGCATACGTCCCCCCTTAAGTTGTAAGGGGGACTCAACGATAATTTTCCTAAGACAGGATAATAAACTTTGCTCCGCACTGAGATTATAAGTATCTGGACGAAACACCGTATTACGTAACTTAAAACTGAGATTGCAACTAACGAAGAGAAAAGCGGCTGGAGCTTCGTCTCCTGTTTGTGATGGAACAAAATTAAGAACCTGAAAATTTATACATTGGACATTTTTGCATATTCTCTGGTTTAATATTTTTAAATTTCCGACATATTTGAAGTATTCGATAGTAGTGAATCTTTCTGATATATAAATAATTTTGTATTGTACTTTTAAGTCTATGGAAAGAGGTGAAAGATGAGTACTTTATTTAGATCTGATTTCACTGAATGCGACCTTTCACAAATATTAAATTTTTCTGATTCCTTTGCCTTCTTTTAAGTACATACATACGGCCATGCACTTTTTAATAAAAGGATCAAAGAAATTAAATAGAGTTATTTATTAACTAAGCAGAAGGTATAAATTTTCCAGAGAAAATCAGTTTTCGACTGTCTCTTTGCTCTTCCATTCAAAAGTAAAGACTGCTCATTTATCTCATCAGTTCTCCATTTGATCTCTTTTACATTTATAATATTATAGGGCTATATCTCGTATATACTAATCCCCTACAAAGTTCTCTTCTTATTACTCAACCCCTGCTCCTTTCTTTTCAACATCTACTCCCACCTGAAAAGTTAAACATCCACATAAAAGAGCTATTTAAACAGGTGCTTTGACTTCGTTCAGCCATTCTTCTCAGTCAGCTTTTTTCTTCTTTGTCAATAGAAGACCTTCTACATTGTCTCACTGCTCGAGGACAAATTAGCCATTTTTTGTATCCGATAAAGAGAAGCTAAAAATAAAACAATCGCATTGCGGGACGGAAGTATGTTGACATTATGTGCACGCAGGTCCAATGGTATGGGTGATGTTGCGTGACTCACGATATATCGGAATAGCGGAGAAAAGGTGTTCTGATGTCCCTACTTAAGCTTTATACATAAAATCAGCATATATCTTTTCCTTACTTACTTTATAACAAATACGAAATAAAGTGCAACGAGTTTAGAGAACAGTGCGGAGATGAGACTGTCTCTGAAAGCCGAGGTGAACTCCCATCTGTAGACCTTTCTTTATCTAAATATTAGAAAATCAATTAGCCCCGTCCCACGCAGTACACGACGAAAGAAGTAGATGCACTTCAGTGCAAAAAGAAGACTAATGAGCATCATTTTTTAAATATACTACATGTTCTCTACCAGTATATAAAACTTTATAATACTTATAACTGCATGTTGCCAATTTTTATTCATTTCTTCATAACTTATCCATGTTTTGAGCAGAACATAATATGTTGTACTTTTAATTTCTTAATCATAACATTAACATAATTAAATAAAAAAGCAGAGATCTCGCCCATTGCCGAGACCTCAGCCTCCTTACTCTTTTAGTCCGGTGGCTATTTCATATTCCGGACTGTGTTCCTTTATTTGTTATCTTTATACAATCTGTTTGCACATCTTTTATGATGTACTTAATCTAGAAGATATTGCTTACAATCCAGACCTATCAATTACTACATGTACACAAGTACTAGAACAATCGAAAATCATCATCATCATAATCATCATCATGGTATAAGCCTTGTGGCCCGTTCCTACTTCAAGGAAATTGATCGGACTATCTCATTCGTGGCCTGCCAACATTTCTTCTACCTACAGGTTTACACTTGTATACTATATGTGGTGTACGGTCTTCGGTCATTCTCTGCACACGATCTTGCCATTTTTGCCTGTATGTAATGATTGTTTCATTTAGGCTCTCACTTTCCAATTCTCTTCTAATATCCTCGTTTCTTTTCTTTTCTATGAGTCTATAACCTGCCACCTGTCTCAGAAAATTCATCTCAGCAGCCTCCACTTTCTTCTGTTGTGAGATAGTCAAGACCCAGTATTCACACCCATAAAGCAGGGTTGGGATCGCCATTATGTTATACAGTTTTAACAAAGTTTGACGATTACAATTTTTAAAAGCTCTTTTTATTGTGCCACATATTGTTTGGAATTTGTTTATTTTGTTTTGTATATCTCTATTACTGGTATATGACACAATATAGCCAAGATAATTAAAATAACTTTGTTGTTGGATGGGCTTATCATTTATGCAAATTTTTGCCCTCAAATGGTTCGTTCCTATAAAAGCCATTATCGAAAGTATTAATGCATTTTATTTAGGTTATTCTATATACTAGGTTAAGGTGATAACTACTTGTGCGAATATATATAGACATTTGGGAATATTCTTATACTTCGATATTCCAGTCCAAACCCTGGCAGAAAATACATCACACAACTTTGCCATTTTGGTTAGAAGATTCCTATTTTGGAGTATTTCGTAGATCGGTCTATGTTCGGCAGTACAGTCGCCGCAATGGAAATCTTTACATGGTAATGAAAACAACAAACACTGACTTTACATGGTTTTATTTTGAACTTCTTCGTACAATTAG
Organism: Mantis religiosa; assembly: GCA_030765055.1. Classification (NCBI taxonomy): domain Eukaryota; kingdom Metazoa; phylum Arthropoda; class Insecta; order Mantodea; family Mantidae; genus Mantis; species Mantis religiosa. The sequence continues at coordinate 34,349,540 of CM060951.1, read as the reverse complement.
TACTTGGTCATATTTCCTTTAATTTGTATCACCTTCATGAGTCTCCTGGGCATCGAATCTGCTAGATTTTCAAAATAATTTTTGTCCGTTTCTACCCAAAACTCCTTCAACGCCTCCTGCAGCTCCTAAAGATTTGATGGTTGCAGCTCTTCAATTTTATTTTTCATTTGATCCCAAGCATTTTCTATTGGATTTAGGTCAGGAGAATTACCAGGACAGTCAAGTACAGGTATATTATTGTCTTTTAGGAACTTCTGAACCATCTTTGTTCTGTGAGCAGGGGCACCGTCATGCATAAAGGACTGGCACTGATGAGTTGGCCAAAATGTGACCAGATGCTGTTGAAATAGTTCCCTTCATTGTTACATGTTTAGGAATAAAATACAAGCCACCTCTACTACAATTACCACTAAAGCCACCCCATAACATCACAGTTTCTGGATGTTTAACAGTTTTGACCGTAAATTTTGGATCATACCGTGACACATTTATTGGTTTTCTCACCGTTATGGACTTTCCTCTGACCAATTTTAAAGTATTTTCATCAGGAAACATTACTTTGCGCCAGTCCTCTGATGTCCAGTGCTGATATGTTTTGCAGAAATGTACGCTTTTCTTCATCATAGCTTCAGTTAGAAGAGACTTCTTGGAAGCACACCAAATTGATAAACCTCAGTCTTTTTGAAGCCGATGCTGAATAGTCCGCATTGCAGTTCTTTTGAGCAGTTCTGGATGATTCTTTTTTAAAATCTGCTGCTGTAATCCATGTATTAGCTAACAGTTCACGTTTAAGAAGGTCGACAGCCCTTGTAGAAGTGTTTCTTTTACCACCTGAGCCCGTCTTTCGAGTTGGTGTGGTGCCACATGGCAAAAGTGATGCTGCATGTTTAAGTTCATAAATGGCTTGTCTTTAAACCTTTAGATCAGCAGCTATACGAATTACAGAGGTACCTATCTCTAACAGAGTTAAAGCAGTAGTCTTCTCTTCACAAGTAAGCTTCTTGCATCCCATTTTGTGTATTGGATGCAGAAATACACACCTTAAAAAACAGCACTGAGATCAAGAATCGGACAACAACGCACAGTAAACAACTTGCTGTATGCAAATACCAGAGGCAGTCTAATGAAAGGAAGTTGCTCCTGTGCACCCGAGAATCACGTGATTTGCAGCTCCGCCCGCCTTTTTGTATAGTGTTGGGAGAAGAACAAACTGAGCGTATTGTGTATGTAAAGATTTCCCTTGCGGTGACTGTATGCTCAGCAGTTTCAGGCAGTCTTCCGTATAGTGTGAGGGGACACTCCCATTTGGCATGTTCTGCGGTTTCTTGTGCCTTGCACCTGCAGTTTGGATCTGCCCGTAAGCTAAACCTATGCAAGTACACACCAAACGGGTCATGACCTGTAATATAGTGGATGAGTCCCTTCGTGCAATCTTTCTTCGACACTAGGGAACATCTCATAGGTCCTCCTTCTGGTGGTGCTGGCGTCCCATTCCGTTTGCCATTCCGATATTATGTTGTCTCGAATTTCCAGTCATTTCTGGAATAGTAGAGTCAGAATGAAAAATTAAATGCCCTAGCCAGAATTTGAAACATGGATCTCATGGTCAGCGTATGCTGACATGCCAGCCCGACACTAAATTCTCCAACTGAGTTGCACTTTTTCCGGTAAACCACTAGCTTTTCTCTAATAAATATAAGTTGATATAGATAATGGCGCCTTACACTGCTTTAAGTACTTCAAGTTCGGACTTCTTAGATTAGATCACTGCTAGGCCGGTTTATTACGGATACTTATACTATATAGTAGCCCCTATTGGTTTGTCGAAAAATTTGGAACTTTAGGTAATCTTTCCAATTGTCGTTTGTTATTTTTTTAAAACGAAGTTTATCTTAGTTTTTATTTTCCTTATGTTTTTCTTTTTTACTGTTTCGTTGGTTAATCAACCTGAGTCAATTATCGCACGAGAGAACCTTGCAGTGGTAGAGTAACCGCATTCCCATAAAAACCCTGGGTGACCAGCGGGCGAGCCTGTTTTCAATATCCGCTTGGCGTCTCATGTATGCCAGTTCCTCCCTCTCTCCCTCCCACCCAGCCGTATACGTCAACCTGTATGCGCAAAGGTCAGTGTGTATTCTCATCTAGACGAGTGAACTTGGCTATCACGTGCTTTGTTGGGAACACTAAATCTGTGAAACTTATCAGCTAGAATGTAGTTAAAGAAAAACTAAAGCCCAATCTTCCAGAGAAGTCTGTTCTTGTGATAGACAATGGTTCATATCACAATGTGACCAGAGAAAAATGCCCCACAGCGAACACAAAAAAGCAGGATATGTGCAGACGACATGCTGGACGGCATCGAGGAACTTCCCCAATCACCTCACGCCTAAGCCACACTCATCGGTGGTGAGAGTCGCTCCTAAGGTAAGCAATGCATTATGCCAGGGTTTTTACGGAAGTAATCTAACTCTACAGCCACTCAGTTGAATGCCCGAAGACAGATGGACCAGAACAGCTCTGATTGTTCACCAGAGTGCCGGAGATAGAAAGGACATGCCCGATTAACATGGAGAGAAGGTGTCATGAAAGCCATGATTAGAAGAAAACTATATGACAGATTGTGGGTCATAGGCAAGCCCTGATAAGTACTGATGTCCATAAAAGTTAAGTTTTCACTATACACATAACCACACATGCTGAAGGCAAGACTCGAACCTACGTCCCGCGGCGGAGACTAGAGATATACACACTAGTGACCATGGATTCGAGAGCTCGCTGTTATTAGACAACCACACCATTCCTCAAAGAGGAATGTGCTCCAAAACGTACGCAAGAATTTAGCCATGATTTCTGCAATGTTTCTTGAGAGGTCCCGAGTTCGAATCTCGGCCAGGGTGAGTTACCTGGATAAGGTTTTCTCCGGGGTTTTCCCTTATCCTTCAAGACGAATGTCGGGTAACTCTAAGCTCCTTGGACCTCGGACTCATTTGAGCATCATATCACCCAATTCATTCACCGTCCGATATGACTTAACGTTGGAGGACGAAAAATAAAAAAAAAATAAAAAAAAATGTTTCTTGAGAGAAATCCCAGTAATAAGTCACATACTCCGTGGATATTCTGGTATTGAATTCTCGTATATTCAAGGCCAAACGAACGAGAGTGATTCCTGAAAAATTAGTGAGTACTTTTAAGTATTGTCCAATAATATCTGTAAACGTGGAAAAGCACTTCTCATATACCAACATAACAGCAAATAGCATAAAGTTGCATATCATAGATTTGGAAAACATCATCATTTTGTAAAGCAGATCAAATTATATCTACCAGAATGATGTCCAAGGAACTACGCACACCGTGAGTACTTCAATTTCTTGATACGTCCAGACAGCACAATGGGAGTAGTCAGATAGGGAACTCTCAGTAACCGGAGCACACACCTTATGCAGTTCAGAGTGCTTCCAACATCATCCCTGAGAGGCAAAATGAAGGTGAAATGGAAGGACTATCCGATCCAGGTGGCGAGGTATCTGAAAGGAACGGGGTACTTGCCGGCTAACTGAGAATAGACGAGACACTGCAAGGAAAGAAGGGGTCCCAGTAATCGCTTAAAGCACGGAGAGAAAGAGTTTCCCATGGCGTGAATTCCACTGTTCCACCATGCTACCATCGCCTGGTGAAAAAAACTTGAAACGGATGAATAGGTGATGGAAATGACGGGATAGAATTGTGGTGGAAGGGGAGCCATCTCGACATTTGCTTATCGTTCTGAAGTAACCGCGAAAGTACTCATAGTAAGAATGGGCTGCTGACTGGATTTGAAGTTAGGATATTCCTAATTATGTGATACCCAAAAACCTACAATCCGGCTGTGCACTGTTTTGCGTGTCCTCGTACTCTGCGCTCGTCGCCCTCTACCGAAGACCCTATAGAGTTTAATAAGTTTAGTAATTAATTGAGTTAATAATTAATTTTTGGTTTTTATGAAATTTATTTAATTGGGGTGATTAGAAGATAAGATAAATGAAATATTTTTTATTCAAATAAAATCCTTTTTACTATATTTCTTTTACCCTAAATTTTATCGCTATCATAGAAAGGTGCAAATGAAAACATGCAATATTTTTAAAACTACTTTTCAAGGCTTGAATCATCAAGCTTTTTTGAAATGAGTTACTGCAACTAGCTACTGTCGTTGTCTAAATATTTTTGGTGCGTCTTTAGGAAACCATCCATTACTCACCATAGTTCATTGCTATTAATTTCTCGGCGGTTATTATGCCTTAATTGGGATATTTTGTTTCAATATTTTGTTTTAAGATAGCGAATTGATCTTTCAGGATAAGGGAAAATCACAGAAAATACCTTATCCAGGTAACTCATCCTGACCGAAACTCGAACTTGAGACCTGTTGAATGTGAGACAGACACGCTAGGATAACGCTACAAATGCCGAAATATACAGTACAGATTAGAAAATCAACTGTTCTTGTCAGGGTGCACATTTGCTAAGTATTCCGTGGCATTTTGACAGTGTTATTAGTTTATGTAACTCTCCAAAACACATATTTTCAGAAACAGATCAGATATTTCAGAAGCTAATATATTCTATAGGGTATCTACATACTTTATGCTTTAAAGTATTTCTTTATTTAACTAATGATTTAGTTTGCTATGCCGTTAATAAGCGTGTTCCTAGTGTAGGATTTAGAGCCAAAATTTGCTTGGGCATTTATATTCTTACCTCTAAAATGTCATTTCTAGGGTTTAGAGCTGAATGTGTAAAATGATATATTAAATATTCGCACTGTTATTGTGTTGCAGAGCTCTTTTTTCCTTTGTTACTAAGCAAACAAGACGATGGTAGTTCATCATATTTCATTTCAATTGTTTGGTGTGGCAGCAAGATTACTTGTTTCTTTGCAGAGAGATGGCGCTGGATTCTGAAGTGAGGGATGAAAATGTTCTAACTGGTTTTATCCAGAGCTATAAATTAAGATCAGTTACCGAGCCAGATGCCTCCATGGAAACCTATCTCGAAGGCTAGAGAAAATATCCAGAGAGTTCTAACTCAAGATTTATTAATAACTCATTCGCATACTGCTATGGTCTGTTCCAAGCAAACTTTCTCTATAATAAATTAACAGATATAAAACAATCATTCAGTATACAAAGTACCAGAGCAAAGCAATGGCGTGACCACTGCTTACAACGGTATAAACAAATAAAGGTAGATAGGCAGCATGTGATCATATTTTCTTAACAAACGCATGTATAGAAAGGCTTTGTATATGTGCCACGATCTCTGAAATATGGGGGAAGACGTAGGCAATATGAATAATAAGAAAGCAATAGTAGAGGTTAGCACGCTAACCAACACAATTTATTTCTTGGTTATACTTCGTAAGCGCTTACGGTGTCACAACGAAGAATGGTAAAGAATGTTACTTTTCCGAGACTTTCTCTACCCAGTCTCTAAAAATACCCTTACAATAGCTTATTCATCTACCTACTTAGTGTTAATCGATATTTATATATGTAGAAAGGGTTTCCTTATATGTGCAATGAGAATAGGGGATTGCAATAAACTTAAGTGACAGTGAAACCTCTTAAAAGGTGGGTACTATATATAATAGTTTGTAAACTTCTCTCTCTTTGCATGACAGAGAGAAAAACTGCAATAAATTATGTGAATATCGGAAAAATAAAATGACAAGGAATATCTGGCAATTGATTAATTCCAAAAACACTTATTTATGTACATTTTAGCTTTAATGACATTTAATTCTTTAAGTAATATAAATTTTAAACTTCTTTTGTCATGAAAATATGCGAAACAGATGACAATTTAATCTAAATCGTTTGAGAAAAACAAAAACTTCAAAATATTCCTAATTTATAGCGTAGTTGAGATTGGGGAGATTTTCTTCAAAATCTTCGTGTCAATAGAATTGTTTGCTATTTTTTTTGGCAATTTATATCCTCCAACGTTAAGTCATATCGGACGACGAATGAAATGGGTGATATGCCGCTCAAATGAGTCCGGGGTCCATGGAGCCTAGAGCCACCGCACATTCGTCGTTTAGGATAAGGGAAAACCCCGGAAAAAGCCTTATCCAGGTAACTCACCCTAACCGAGATTCGAACTCGGGACCTCTTGAACGTGAGGCAGACACGCTATCATCTACGCTACCGAGACGGGCACACGCAAGTTATTGAGAGACAAAGCATAGCACTTTTTGTCTAAAGTTACCTTCTATAAATTCCATTAATTTCTAAGCATATATATCATGTGACATTTTGGTATCGAATAGTTGGTTCAGAAAATATGCTGACAGCAATCAGGGACTAATGGGCAATAATAAATTTATGTTGCGAGTGTGAGATTAGTTTAAAAGGTTTTGAAAATGACAACGTTTAGTAATGTTTCTGCAGCCTCATATGCCAGCCTATGGATGAAAGTGGTTTGGAACGATAAAAAGGACCAACTTCCACAGGAAGCTATTGTCCACAGCATTGGAGAAGGGCAGGACATGATTGAAAAATTGAAACACCTCAATATCTTACAAAGGTTGTTGCTTATTGGGTTTCAAGAGCCTGGGCTGACCTAAGAGCCCCAACAATCACCAAATAATGGGAAACGCTGTCAGGCGATGATGGAAGTGAAAACACACATGAAACCGAAGAAGCCATTCTACTTCCAGTTCAACTTTCCCAGAGTGTAAGGACGTGTCTTTGCAGGAATCGAAGATTGGATAAAAGATGACGATCATTACCAAATAATTGATTCAGAAATTGTTGCTCTTGTCAATTGCTAGGACAACCAAATTGAAGATCAAGATCAGGCACCAACTCCATAGAGTTCAAGTCCTAGAAACTGCAGTTAAACGTATAGAGCAACGAGAAGTAGCTGCAGAAATAAAGATAAATGTTCTATAAATATGATGTAAATAAATGTTTTCTTTGCTAACGACGCTGTATCACATCAGCATTGCCGGGATGTCGGAATGCAGCTCTTTCACATGCCAGCAAACCCTTTAAAATTACTAAAAATGATCTGTTTTGGCCTTATTTGAACCCGCGAACTTGAGGACAAGATCTTAACCAATTCAGCCAACCAGCCCGACACGAATGTCGTGAGATTTGGCAATAAGGAAACGTCACTCGCCAGGAAAGAAAACTGGAGTCAACGTTTTCTTTTTAAGTATTCAGAGGACTAAGTTTTTAAATGTTGCAACTATAATTTCATTTTTTGTTCCAATTGACTTTTGTGTTGTGTATTATAAAATGTGAATTTTAGGTTTGCAGTCTTTATAGTTATAATACAGCTGGAAATTATGGAATAGGCATATATAACGGGTTCGGTAATTTGGAAGAGTATCACATTCCACCTAATTAAATTCCATCCAAAATGTCGTGGAAATGCACGTTGTGGCAGCCACTGAAGCTCTCCCTCTTTCTTTCTCTTTCCCTCTCAATGTGCTTGTGTCTGTGTGTGTGTGTGTGTCTATGTGTGTGTGTCTGTGTGTGTGTCTGTGTGTGTGTCTGTGTGTGCGTCTGTGTGCGTCTGTGTGCGTGTCTGTGTGTGTGTCTGTGTGTGCGTCTGTGTGCGTCTGTGTGCGTGTCTGTGTGTGTGTCTGTGTGTGTCTGTGTGTGTGTCTGTGTGTGTGTCTGTGTGTGTGTCTGTGTGTGTGTCTGTGTGTGTGTCTGTGTGTGTGTCTGTGTGTGTGTCTGTGTGTGTGTCTGTGTGTGCGTTTGTGTGTGCGTCTGTGTGTGCGTTTGTGTGTGCGTCTGTGTGTGCGTCTGTGTGCGTCTGTGTGCGTGTCTGTGTGTGTCTGTGTGTGTGTGTCTGTGTGTGTCTGTGTGTGTGTCTGTGCGTGTCTATGTGTGTGTCTATGTGTGTGTGTCTGTGTGTGTGTCTGTGTGTGTGTCTGTGTGTGTGTCTGTGTGTGTGTCTGTGTGTGTGTCTGTGTGTGTCTGTGTGTGTGTATGTGTGTGTGTGTGTGTGTGTGTGTGTGTGTGTGTGCTCCTTCTGTCTCTGAAAGCATAACTAAAGATTAAAAAATCGGTTAAATACAAAATTTGGTTTACGTTTTCCTTTTTAATTCTAAAGGTATGGCACGAAGATTTACAATAAAATTTCCCCAACAGAGGTTAGGCTTTACAGGTAACATTTTTAAAAAATTATGATTTCATTAAAATCACTACATTTTTAATTAAAATACCATATATCTTAAGCACTACTTATGAGTATATCAGGGAATTGATGAACGTTAAATGTTGGAAACGGGGTGAATATAACAGCCAATGTAATCCACCATTCTTTTGTTTCCAGTTTGCATCCTTTTGATATATGGGAATAAATAGGCCATAATTTTGACTACAGGAGAAAATATTTGCAAGGAAATAATTTCTATTTGAAAGATCACATACATATCTGTCTGGACTAATTACGCATTTTCACTCCAACTTGTATACACTGTATATACCTGAAATATGTCGGTATTGCTTTCATCATATTTGTTTGGCAGAAAGAAGAAAAGCTGGTCCTGGATTGCATAGACTTAATTAAGATATTTTACGACCGCCTTTGAATATCTCTTGAGTAATCATAGAGCGAAACGTGTCCTTATTACACACTAATTAAGCCTGAGATACTTGTTCCTTTCAAAAAAAATGTTTTCTTCTTGTCATATGATGGGTACACATAGATATTAAAAGTTGGCCCAAAAGTGTATTTTTTTATAAAGAAGCTATTCTGCCTGCAATCTATTGCAAGAAGCCTTGAGCTAATTTAATGAAGTTTAGCTTCTTAACTAATTAAGTGAGACGAAATATCTGCAAAAGAAAGTTACGATAAACTCTAATGAACAAGTCCGGACTGTATTTGCATTTGCATACTCGTCCTAATATTATCTCCAATTATTTATATATATATATATGTATATATATATTTCAGTAAAATAACCTTAATGAATGAAGAGAACAAATAAACGTTTTAAAGATTCATTAATGTTTAAAATGGTATACGTATGGTTTTATGAGTAATATGACATGGTCTATTCATAAAATCTAGACTCCAAAGTGACAAATGACGCTGTTGATATTGCACAGCTGAGACAGTAACATCTATAAAGGCCCAGTATAGGAAATTATATTCTAAAAGGTGGCATACTTGTAAAATTAAAAGCTTAGGTCTCGAATTAAGATATTTTTCTTGTCTAAATAATGTCTTTCCACAGTAAAATACTTATCAAATAATATTGCTGCGAACCCGTTATCGCGATAGCGTCGCTTGTGCACACAAAGGAACTGATAAAGATAGCACGGACATAAAGGTCTGCCGAAACAGATAAAGTTAGACGTCGGGAACGTTCATGTTTCGTCTAATCTCTGTTTCATATAACTTTGCCCCGCTGACATGTATCACTCCGCGTGCAATTACCTTCCCCCTCACTCTAATTGGCTAATGCTTTCGCACCATAGGCCATAGGCGGTGCCTTCCCATCACATTTAAACCTGCAGTAAACGTCATAATAATTGCAGGTAAGATAGATAAAATCATACAAATAAGAATATGAAGGCGTGCAAAAATATAAGTTTATAATGAAACTGAGCAAGTTGAAACTGAATGAATAAGCAATAAAACTGAAACAACACTGGGATTTTTTAAAACCATCACACATACCTTGCAAAAATGCTTGTCTTTCAATCTTAAAATTCGTGTCACACTAGCCGTTACACCAATGTAGAAATTGAGAAATTGGGATGGCAAGTCTTACCTCACCCCCCGTACAACCCTGACCTGGCACCATCAGACTTCCATCTGTTCGGGCCACTAAAGGAAGCTCATCGTGGGATTCATTTTGAAGATGAGGAGGCTGTGAAAACGTCCGTGCGTCAATGCCTTAGGAAGCAAGACAGTGTGTTTTACCACACTGAAATACATATCCTAGTTCAAAGGTGGACCAAAACTGTGGAAGAGGACGGAGATTATAATGAATAATGACAAATTATTCGTCAATGTTGTAGTTTTCGAGCTATGTAAATTGGATTCAGTTTTCTTGGTAATTAAAAGAGAGAAAAAGAGAGGCATTACTTTTTGAGCCACTCTTGTATACCAACAATGTAAAAACTACTATAGTTTTCGATGAATTGCTTTTATGTTGTCCTGACGGAAATTTAAAATCCTTGAATTTAAATATTGCTAACCTAATGTAACTGCGTGTGTCTTGTCTCGTTTACTGCAGGTAAACCATATTAAATTCTCTAATATTTGATTCATTTATAATTGAAAACATGGTATATGATTATATTTGATAACTAAAATTTCCGTTTAAATCCTACCTGTTTCTTCACTTCATTTTTGTTTGCTTAAGTTTACCAGTGTTTTAATTGTATATTACTATTAGTAAAGTAGCTGCTGTAACAAGTATTCAACTACTAGAAACTTACTAGTTCTATGTTTGGTTAAATATCATTTATCTGGCTCATTAATTGCCGAAATTGCACTGGAAAGTCTGGGAAGTGGAAAATGCTCCACTTTGATTCGTATTTTCAAACATTTCTTCACTCTACAGTAATTTACTCATTTCACTGTAACATAGTGTACTATTTCTTACTTTCGTCTATGCGAGTACGAAGGTACCCCATAAAAGCAGACGTTTTTGTATGATGACGTTGCTGCATACGTAAACAAAGAGAATTTGCAAGCATTACACATGTACATTTTAAACATGTTTTTACACTTTTCATACTCGCACCTTCTTCTGTGCCTTTTTTTCGCGTAATAATTATGTCGGACTTCAACTTTTGCCCTTTTCATTGTGCGAGGTAGGTGCCCTCAGGAGCTTGCCTGCGACAGTGTTTTGTTCTCAGCAGCGAGTAAAGAGGCAGCGGTGATATATTTTGCAGCAACTTGGTAATACTCATTACAAAAGCTGAAGACTGTCTCAGTGGTGGGTCTTAAAGAGGAGCCGGTCATTCATCCGAAACAAGATCGCAACTTCAAAAAGAACACTGAGACAGAGGACTCAATGTACATGTGGCATTAATACTATTTCAATGTTCCAGTTTTTGTTTTTGTTACCTTCAGGTGTTTTCTGCTTCTTATTGATTCATCCATTAGGCTCAATGGGATGCGTCCGCTCTAAGAATATAATAAATTTTCTCCGAAAAAAGGAGTGAAAAACAAAGGGACTACGAAGTATGTTCCAGAAGTGTCCAGACTGACACACATATTCCAAAACAATATCAAAGTTTAGAAAGATATACTGAAAAATTCAATGCCATAGCCGGGATTTGAACCACGGATCTTCTGATTGCCGTTCAGTCGCTCTAACCCTTGAGTTAATATGGCCAACGTGCCGAAATAACATAAATTATCCAACTGAATCGTGTATTTCCCGGTGAACCACTAGGAGTTCTCATAAACACATGAGACAACTACCTTAATGGCGACTTACAACATGTAAGTCCTTTAAGGCCCGGGCTTTATAGTTAACCCCTATTAGGTAAATTAAGGGAAATTAATTGTTCTTTCACACTGGCCGTGTGTAGGCTAAAGTATGGAAAAATACAGTCAGACTGAAAAATTCAATGTCATAGCCGGAATTTGAACCATGGATCTTCTGGTTACCGTCCAGCCGCTCGCTCTAACCCTTGAACTACCATGGTCAACGCGCCAACGTGTCATTAAATTCTCCAACTGACTGGTGTTTTTCCCGGTAAAGCACTTAGGAGTTCTCATAAACACATGAGACCACTACTTTAATGGCGACTACCCAGAAACTCTACATCGACTTATTCATTATACCCCTCTTGAGGTACGCTGATTCCAAGAAATACTTCTTTAGAACAAGATCACTTGTGTTTTTAACGTCCTCCAACACTAAGTTTTATCGGACAATGAATGAAATGGGAGAAATGTTGCTCAAATGAGCCCAGGGTCCAAAGAGCTTAGAGTCACCCACATTCATTCAACACTGAAGCCTGCGGTTTCTTGTACCTAAGCTCCAAGTGGGGCATCCTTGGGAGGAAGAATGAGGTGACAGGAGACAAGAGGGCGACCGACCAAGGAGTCACGACACCGCCTAGACACCCGCCGACACTTCTACCCTGAAAGAGACCACCAGATGAGAGATGATGTGAAATGATAATGGAGATTAAATGTAGGGTCAGGAAATTTGGGAGATGTAATTAACCTACCGAGCATTCGCCTAGCGACCCGGGAAAATCCCCGAATAACCCATAGGTCAGGTAGATCGGAAACGGGAATCGAACCCCGACCTCATGAATGCGTAGCACAAACGAAACCACCTGAGCCACCCCAATAGGTTAATATGAGTTAGATACAAGAACAAATGTTTAGGTTTACAACGGTAAAGTAGAGACGCTTTTGAGTGCACTTATCAGATATTTTAGTTTTAACTTTGCGATCTGGTACTATTCATTTGCACTGAATTAATACGCAAGTATCTATATACTTAATTACTGGATTTATCTCTTAGTAATTATGTTTCTCTTTCCAGAAATTTGCTGGATGGTGGAAGATTTACATAAAATGAAGACTCTTAATCTGAATAGCTACGTATTTTCCAGGTTGGAAAAATACTTTTTGCAGAGCCCATTAAAAATCTTGAAAGCCATAGGATGAAAGTTAATTATGTACAACAATTAAACAATTAATCAGTGACATCCATAAATTTACTTGGAGCGCAAGAGAATGTAGATCATTAATCGATTATGTTATTACGAACAGAAAATTACCATCACAAGTGAAAGATGTAAGAGTATATCGGGGAAGTGATATATCAACTGATCACTGTCTATTAGTATCCAAAATACACCTTTTAACGAGATGGGGGAAAATGAAGCGTCATGAAAGAATGAATGAAGAAGTATTCAAAGTGTACCTATTACAAGAAGAGAGCATAAAAATTTATATTAAAGACGGTTATCTGCATACTTACAAAAACAAAAAAATAAGACAGGATGTCAATGAGGAATGGGTGAATATTATACAAGCTGTAAAAACGATAGAAAACGAAGTGTTGGGCAAAAAAAAAAAAAAAAATATCGTAAGAATAAATGATTAAGAATATGGAATGAAGACATTTCAAACTCAATAAGAGACCAGAAATTAGCCCATTTACAAGCGATACAACAAGAAACTGATGAAGCAAGGGAGATATATAGGGAAAAACGAAATGAAGCGAAAAATATTTTAAGGAAAGCTCACCAAGGGTCCTGGGACAAATTTATTAGCACTGTTGAAGAAGATATACAAGGAAGGCAAATGATGGCCTATAAAGTGCTTAAGCATCTAAATAGTGAAGAAAGAGATGTACCAAATATAAATGTAATTGGAGAAGGACAATGCATTATACATTACAGAGATTTGTGATATAATAACTATTTGGAAGAAGAAGAAAATGAAGACCTTATATGCGGAAATGTAGATCCAATTACTTTAGAAGAATTATAAACGGCATTAAAAGAAATGAAGAATAGGAAGGCCACAGCAGAAGATGCAATACATGCAGAATTATTGAAATATGGTGGACCGATACTAAATCAAGAATTTTGAACTTAATTAATAGTTCTTGGAATGGATGCCAAATCCCAAGATCTTGGACATATGTTCAAATTGTATCTATTTTTAAGAAAGGTGCTCGAAACAGATGTGAGAATTACAGGGGAATAAGTATTTTAAACACAGGATATAAATTATATGCAATAATCTTAAGTAAAAGGTTACAAACCATTGCAGATGTTCTACTTTTAGAAGAACAAAATGGTTTTAGAAAAGGACGACCCTGTAAAGATGCTACTTTTACAGTTAAGCAGATAATAGAAAAAAAGAAGAGAATTTAATCTGGAAACAGCTTTTGTTGATTACGAAAAAGGGTTTCATCATGTAAATAGGAAAAAATTGTGGGAAATCATGACTCGAAGGGGCTACCCAAATCATCTCATTAAAGTTCTAAAATCTATATATAATTATACAACAATCAGCATACATATTGGAAATGGAATATATAGTAAATGGATACATACAAATCAAGGTGTAAGACAGGGATGCACTATGTCTCCTATCTTATTCATAATTTATATATATCATCTGATTACAGAGTGGATGTTTAAGATTAACGGAGGCATTCATTTGCACCAAATTTCATTCTTAAGACTATGCTATTTGCGGATGACCAAATAATTATAAGTAAAACTGAAGACGAGCTGCAAAGAGCAGTATATATTTTACAGAAGATATGTAAGAATTATAATTTCAAAATTTCCACAAATAAAACAAAAACAATTGCGTTTCGAGGTAACGGCACTATTAGAACCAAAATAGTAATTGATAATATTAATTTAGAGCAAGTTACGGGTTTTAAATATTTGGGAGCAGATGTCAGTTAATAAATATGAAAATGATTTTAAAAATAAATTACCGATGTTTCAACAAATATGCGGCATAATAAATAGAAACCTAAAAACTAAAACCAGAAGAGAAACACGGATGAAATTTTATAAAGTAATGGCTGTGCCTGCTTTTCTTTTTGGTTCTGAAACATGGACATTAACAAAAGCAGACAAAAACCAGATACAGACTGCCGAAGTGAGATTTTTAAGAGCAGTAAAGGGATGTACTCTTTTAGATGAAATTCCAAATGAAAAAATGAGAGAAGATTTAGAAATAAGTTCTTTAGAAGAAAAAATAATAAATTATAGAAATGAATGGAGAGAGAATATTGAGAGAATGCCGAGAGATAGGATCCCAAGAAGAGTTATAAACTATAAACCTAGAGGAAAGAGACATCCGGGAAGACTACGAAAACGATGGTCAGACATGTTTTTAGCCGGAACAGGCAGCATTGCCTAGCACTTGGAGTGAAGAAGAAGAGTTAATCAACGGCTCATTCTATTCTGTACATGAAGGAGGCTTAATTTTTCTTTTAGGCATCATCATGCTTTAACTTCCTTTACATGCCGTAAATATACAAGACGGGCCAGCGCCCCTACACCTCCTAAGAGAAAAACCAAAATAAGGATTGATTTACAGGGTAGCCAGCTTGAAAATAAGTTAACATCTCCCTAAGAAGTTAACAGATCCTCTTGGTTAGCCCAGAAAATTTTAGAACATTTCTGTAGATCTACAGCGGAAACTAAGACATTCCTATCTGATTTTTGATCCATACTATAATGAACACTAAAATATAATATCGGGGTTTTCATCACAATGCAGTGAGATAAGTTTATAAGGAAGCGTGTCTATATTTGGAAGACTTGACAACGCAGTGAGACATGGGATTGCTAGATTAAATGTGGTTCTTTGGCTTCCCCTTCCTTGACAGCGGCAGATAACAGCAGCATGGATTTTTTGTTAGTGTTATATGAAATGCAGAATATTTCGGTATTTTTGCAATTAAAATCATGGAAGAACAGTAAATAATAATCGAGCAATGCGAGTTTCCGTCCTAAAAGTTCTAACATATTCGAATTAAATGTCTCCAAATAGTATATTTTATAGTTTTGAATAGTGTGTAGGGAATCACAACTATATTGACTCCTGTCACTTATAAGATAATTTTGGTGTATACACATTTACAGAAGATATTTTGGACTACAGGGACTGACAGCAGCCCCTTCCGTTACTCCACAGATTAATGGTTCACACAAGCAGAGAAAAATCATGTTTTAGTATATCATCCTTGAAAACTAATAACATTTGCTAACAATCGTGAAGAATTGTTCTAATAAACTCATAAGTTACGAATTAACCTCCAGTAAGTGTTTCTGTGATATGGTGATATGCTAGTTTCCAAATCTATAGCATCCGGATCGAAATGAGAAAAACCGTTCTTTAATCTGGATTATTAAAGATTTTTCTTAGAATCTGGAGATAGTGAGAGTGAAAATGTACGTGTTTGCGTACACTAAATGGAAATATGACATTATGACCGTTTTATGGTTATCCAACTATGCAAAATAAACGTGTGCTTCAGTTTCAATCCCATGTTTTGTGCTAGTGTAATTAACTCTGCCTTTCCGGAGGTAGTCTAGAAACCTCTCACAATGGGAGCTTTAATAAAACCGTGGTCATGACCTTTCTACAGATATATCCTGTTTACATTTATCTGTTACCATTTACTATTTAGACTGTTCCTACGTTTCTAGTGTATTGTCACGACCAACTGACAGCTGAGTAGGGGACCGGAGGCATTCATGCTACGCCTACTTATTTATCTCATGTCACTAACACAGGGGATGATTAGGGAAGTGTCACTGGTCGCTGGCCGCCTCCTTCCCCTCCACCCTGGCATCCGGAACATTCGGAATTATTTTCTAAACTGCGAGACTTCTAGAAAACAGCGATCTTCCTATATAAGGCCTGCAGTGGGCGAGTCAGTTCAGTTCTTGGCGAGCAGCCGTGAGGAGCGCCGTGTTAGTGCACGGACTGGAAGACTGTGTACGTGTATCAGAGGAGTTTTACGTAATAGTGAGTGTAGAGTGGACCTGTGACAGACGAACTAGTGAATTGTAATTGTGTGCGCTACGTAATTCTATGTATTCGGCAAGTGTTCCAACTGTAATTCAGTGGAAATAAAGAATATTTTGAGTTTGTGCAGTTGGACTTTTAATTCCACAGTATAGATGAATCAATTTTCTATCTGCTGTTATGGAGAGGGAGAAGGCCACTGAAAATAGGTTGTTTGCACGATCAACTGGCTAGAAATAGACATCCGGAAGCGTTTGGCGATGTTCTGAGATGTTACCTTGCTAGTAATTCGGATAATTTTAGGACTTCTTGAGGAAGACTCAGTACCCCTTGGTACTGTGATGTATAAATTAGATAACAAGAGAATACCCAGGGTAAGTAGCACTAGATATCTAGGTGTAATAATAAATGAAAGATTGGAATGGGGGGAACATGTAAACTCGGTCACTGGAAAAGCCTGCAAAGCATTACACTTTGTAATGAGAATATTAAAAGGCAGCAATGGGAAATCGCGAAATTTAGCTTACACATCCTTAGTCCGACCAATATTAGAATATAGCGCGGCATGCTGGGATCCATATCGGGTCGGTCAAAAACAAGCACTCGAGAGAGTCCAAAAACGAGCAGCTAAATTTGTTGATAGAGGAATGCGATTTGTAAACCCTACAGGCACTGCTACCTCCTGGGAATCATTGGAGAAACGTAGAAAACGGGCAAGGCTATGTGCAATTTTTAGAGCATATAAGGGAGAACCTGCATGGAAAGATATAACAAAGCGGTTGTTGACACCATCATATAGGGGAAGGAATGATCACTCTAAAAAAATAAGAAATAGGGAACAGAAAACTGATATAGGTAAATTTTCCTTTACCAATAGAACAATTAATGACTGGAACAATTTGACTGCAGAGTTACTGGAGACTTTGCCTCCAAATGTAAATAATTTCAAAGAGAGGTTAAAAAGAAATCCTGTATAGTTACCATAGTGCATTAAAGGAATTGAATATATGTTGTAAGGAATTGTATATTATATTGTTACCATAGTCTATAGTTACCATAGTGCATGAAAGGAATTGTATATATGTTGTAAGGAATTGTATATTATATTGTTACCATAGTGCATAGTCATAGTGCATGAAAGGAATTGTATATATGTTGTAAGGAATTGTATATTATATTGTAAGGAGTTGTATATTATACTGTAAAGAATTGTGTACCATATTGACAGCGCTGCCACCGGGCCATGCTCTAAGCAGTGAAATAAAGTATCTATCTATCTAACTGTACCAGTCGCAAAAAATTGTTTAAATAATTTTACCTGCGTCGTGCGAAGTTAAATCATATTGGAGAACGAATGAAATGGCTGAAATAATGCTCAAATGAGCCAGGGTCCATGGAGCTTAGAATTACCTGACATTCATATTTTAGGATGAAGTTTATCCAGATAACTCATCCCAACCAAGATTTGAACATGGAACCTCTTAAAATGAGGGAGATACGCTACCACCTACTTTACAGAGACGGATCGTAGGAAAATCTAAGTTCATGTATACATAACTTAAAATAAAATAACAAAATAACGTAACAACATAGATAAAGATATAGTTACAAATTGAATTTCTGGTAATATATCGCGTTACCGAAAAGTCGTTCCACACCTGCTGTGTAACCAAGATTACCCAAGAGCTGGGAATTCCAGTGGAACTCAAGCACGTACTTAAAAGTGACCAGCACAATAATCCACTGGCAGACGGTGAGTACATGCTGGAAACAATAACTAGTTCGGAATGGAATGCGGAGAACTAGGAATGCTAACCTTTTATCAAGCGGTAGGCTAGTACGCAGTGCGGAGAAAGTTGTTGATGACCCGTTATAATACCGAGCGAGATGGCTATCTCACCAATGCTTTTTTCGCGGTTTTCCTTAGTTACCAGAGGAAGTTTATCTCTCCACAGTTTCCATTTTTAATATTTTATCAGCATTTCAAATTTGGAAGTGTGTCGGGATGTGTGTGGTGGCCTTTGCCACACGTAGGCCACGCCGTGGCTCAGTGGTTAGACCGCTTGGCTCTCACCAAGGCGGCCCGGGTTCGATCCCAGGCGACCGCAAAGTGAGATTTGTGATGGACAACACGGCGTTGGGGCGGGTTTTCTCCGGGACCTCCGGTTTCCCCCGCCATCTCATTCCACCGGTGCTCCATCTTCATCTCATGTATCATCAGTGTCACCGCCTGCGGTGCCGTATGTAGTAAAAGCGGGCGTTAAACACTACACATTTCATTTCATTTTGCCACACGTAGCGGAGACGCTATAGTCACTTGTATTGTTCGCGAAGTCTGGGATATGGTATACTGGGAGTTGGAAAAGAAAATCTGGCACCTGGTTGAAGAATCTTCGGTATACGTGTGGACCAACGGACGTGGCTTGCATATCCTGTAACTGCTTTCCATATATCCGTTAGACGCCCTCGTAAAGGTTTTGGTGTACAATAACCTGATTGGTGGTTCGATGTTGTAACTTAAGCACAGTAATATTTCACTAAGGGTACCAGTGATATGCAACTAAGCATAGAAGACATACATACGCATTCACTTTGAATTACTGTACTGCACTATACTAAGTGTAATTAATAAATATAATTTCCCCTGTTGATCATTAATCAATTACGCTCAAGTGCATAAACAAGCAACACCGCTACAAACTAGATAATAACATAATTGTAATTTTACAGAAATACATTATTAATTAATGCTCACACCCGTAAATATAAACATGGTTACAAACTATAACAAACAATAACGTAATTATTAATTCTCATATATGTTAGCGTTCCAAAGTGTGGAGTTTAGATATTCACATTACATTATTAGAAAGAACTTAATAATTATGTTGTATCGTATTTGACATCTGAGAGCTTTGTACATCTTAAAAAACAATTACATCATTGTTTACTATTAAAGGTCTCACTAAGTAACTGTACTATGGTATTTACTTTCTGGAGAGTGAAGAAGAAAAGGGCTAAAGAGATTCTCCAGTTTTGGTCTATTTTCCTTCCACGACTCTGCAGATTAACGCGTTCATGCGGACATAATATATGCTTCTATGCAGTGTTTTCCAGAATATCCGTTTAGACAAGATAACTGACGTCGTAAGGCGTGTAAAGCTGCCGTGCAATGTTTGTATTAGAGAAGCTTTTCAAAACGCATTTATCGTAACCCACAATTCATGCAGAAGCATTAAACTAAAAGTTTAAGCGTGGGAGGGAAAGAGAGGTTTAGTCATACTTATATAACTAGCATTCTTTTACTTTCTGTATCACATATCAGGTTAAGTAGAGGGAATACTACGTTACAAACATTTGATCCCGAGATTTCAAAAGCAAATACAGATCTTCAAGCACCTTATCGAGAAAATAATTATTTTTGTTTTATTCACAACTCGCATAGTAGGTAGAGAAGTAAATTACTGACACTCAGAAGTTCCATCTCGAGATTTGACAGGAAATGTGTGTTTTGAAACGCACTAAATCAAAATGTTTAGAAAAGTATTTGTGTGTGTTATGTATGAGTAACTGTGTGTTCTCTGTGCCTGTGAACATAACTCATAAAAGAAAGTGCTATTTAAATTCTGCTATAACAAGAAAGAAGCCAAGATCATAAAAAGAAAAGAGCAAATCTCCCATTCCATAAAATCGTTTACATGCAATAATTTAGAAAATTGTGATCGCTGTCACGATTTTGATAAAACCATGAGTTAGGGATATTTACAGAAAAATAAATGCATATCTGTAATTTTCTGGAAACAGCTTTTAATGTTTATTGCGTGGAAATGTTTAATACTATGTAGGTAGTTACTATAAGTTAAGCAATAAAAGAAAGTGTACTATATGCACATTTAAAATAGCTTTATATAACACAGGGGCTTTCCGGGACTTTTGTTATTAATTGCTAGAACTGTTCAATACATCGTTGATGGCACTTTGTTTTTAGTTAGTTTCACTGGTGATCGGTTCTTGTACAGAATCACACACCCACTGAACTTTTTCTAACTTACCTTATTTAAATTTAGTAGGCTTCAAAATATACATTTTCACTGAAATCTTGGCATCTAATTTTGAGGTAGAATATAATTCTTCCTCTGTTTACTAAGTACATATTAGTAAGGTAAAAATTTGATCTGTTTTCTGTTCAGATTTTCTTCACTCATCTTTCTGCAAACAAATCTTAATAGAAGTTTATTTTTACACGAACTTATTCATTCACAGAAGCCTTCAGAATGCTATAGGTAGAATAAGATTACATTATCCTAGAAAGAGTAGTATTTTTAAACGAATCATGATTAGGTGTTCGCTTTGAACTTCTATGCCACCTGCATAACCACGTCAAAACAAGAATAGCGACTTAGCATTCCAAAAGCTATAGTTACTTGAAAATATGCCTCGACATTTTTATTTGGTACACACTATGGCATCTAATCACACTTTTCTATAATAACGCACACCTCTTATAATTTACTGCTTATATTAAGGTCATTCAGAAAATCTATTCTCTGAAAATTCAGGACAATTTTATCATGGAAACATCTCACATAAATGATACTTTAATCAAAAGCGTTACAGCCATTTTTTATAAAACTAGAAATTAATTAGAATCCTCCATGTAAAATTTTGGGTTAGGGGTATTTATTTTAAATTCTTGCTGTCGCATCTTTGGAAGTTGTGAACCTAAATACCAAACTCGGTACCTAGTTGATCTTTTGTTTTTGAATTATGTTATTCAAAACAACTACATACACACACGACATGGAAAGTTTTCTAAAATAATTTTTTACTATTATATGAATCATAGTAGGGATATTTCCGCTTCAAATAGGGTTTAGAATTTTTTGATGAAGTGCCACAGTTTGTCTAGCAAGAAAGGTACTATATTTATACTATTTATTCGTATTAAGCTTCCTACAAATAAAAAATCAAGGAACATGATTAAATGTTCAGTGCGGGCTGTTAACTACCCTATTCGTTATAGTACATCTACTAGATGCACATCAATTCCCTTTAAAATTATACCTCGTTCAATTTTGTTTTAATGACCAATTTCGTTTCCTTGTAAGTTTACATAAAAACGCTCCAACTTTCACAAGCTCTTCACTAAAAGTTTTAATTAGTGAAATTTTTCTCTCCAATTTGAGCCATTTATCGTTAATACATTCTTTTTCTATAACTCAGCCCCTTCACATTTAAATATAATGTGCTCTATATCCTTTTTTCTCCCACATATTGGGTACTGTTTTCGAAGAAAACTTTTCTCGTTCTTCTCAGTAGCCATCCTTTCTTCTTCATCCTTTCTTTGCTGTTTATTCTCTTTGTCAATATATAATTATCTTTTCCATATAATTTATATTGTAATGTCAGATTCAAATAATGATTTTCCAACTATATCAGCAAATAGTGTTTGTATTTCTGTGTCTTCAAGTCTTCTTTTAACTCCTTTCCAAAAGTCCTTTGCATTGTTTCCTCTCATTCTCCAAATTTCTCACAGACCATATTATATACCATATACCATGCGTTTTGAACCCTTTTCTTGATATTCTCAGCATTGTCTTAGCAGATTCCTTTCATCTAAACGTATCATTCTAATCCAAACTTAAGGAAAGTGTACTCTAACAGGACTAACAATGTGTCCAAATTGAAATCTCGTATAACCAAACGTATAATAGTGTCCAGATAGAGAAGTTGGCACATCTGAGTTAATTAGCATTGCTGAGTGCGCCCCCAGGTGTGGATCACAACCTCTGTAACCGAGCAGTAATAGTCGACTAAATTGCTGACATTTGCTGCAATGGCTGGCCATCGGCTGGAGTCAGTGTTTGCGAATCACGTATAACAAAGGGCAGTACAGTCGGACTCGAGGCTTCTTGCAACCAAATTACTTGTGAAGATCAACATGATAATGACCATTAACTGAGTAGGGTGACTCAGGTAGGAGCCTCTGTGGCTCTTATTCTATTTGGGTTCGATTCCTATGATAGTAATCTAATCCATCAGGAATATTATTTCCTAAACCATTCACTTATTGGGGGGTTTCTCAGGCCGTTAAGCACAATCTGGGAAAGTTACTTCCTTGGAATTTTATGTTTTCACCACTTAACCTCATTTCTCATTTTACTACTTCTTTACTTCTGGTTGCCTGTTTTAGGTTTCAAACTGTTGGAGGAGTTTGGAAGGTAATTTGCTTACTGAAAATCCTTGTCCTGCGGATCACCGAACGTCTTCGGGTCTTGTGTCCTTCAGGAATTGTATAACCCAGCAGGGGCGAGGGAAGCCGATTGCACAAGCCGTATCCGAGGTGTTTCAAGGAACTCCATAGATTCAATAGACTCTGCTAGTCTTAATATTCTCTTACACCTCAGCCCTTTTTCCCTTCTAGGACATAGGCACAAAAGATTTCTTTGGCTACCTCTCCGAGCCTTGTCACAATGTCACGTGGATATTAAAGTAATGAAAAATGGTACCTAGGAAGGGGAGAGTTGAAGCTTTTCAAGGTATATGATAACCTCGGGGTGAGAATGAGCAGCAATGGTGAATGGGCGCACGTGGTAAGAAGATGATGGCTAAAGGAAAGACAGCAATAACTGATTTGAGAGTGTAAATATGTCAACTAAATGGCTTGAGAGAGTATACCAGGCAGTAGTGTAATCCACTATGCTATATGCAGCAGAAACATGCAGTGCAATTAAATTGAGTGAGGAAGAAGATCAGAGACATGGGATGTTCCGCCGTGCTAGGCACCAGGGGAAGTTGATTTAGGTCAGTTAGGTAGGCCATAAAGGAAAACAATAAAATGAAAACGGTAGTTTGGTATAGACGTCTGATAAAAGAGGAGGTATTAAGGTTATGCATGAACCAGCAAAAGAGTATCAAGAGAAAGAGAAATAAAATTGGTGCATAGGGATAGAAGATAACAAGAGAGAAATAGGAATCGTAGACATTCGGGAGAAGGTAAGGGGAAATGAAGTATTTTGGAGGAAAGTGAGAGATAAGAAAGAGGGCATAGGAAGAAAAGAACTGTGGGGGCGCTTAGAAGGGAAAAATCACTGGAAATTTATAGAATGATAAAAAGGAAGTGAGGAAGAGAGAAATCCGCGGATCATTGCAATAAGGGGAAAAGAGAAGGGCTGGCATGGATAAGGGCAGGAACAATGTTTCTGAAGGAGCTAATGCGGGAGATAAAAGAGGTGTATGAGCTTTATGGGAAAGTAGAGAGCATGCAGCTTTCAAAATTATATGACAGAGTGAAGGAAAATATTGGAGTGGGGAAATAAGATATAGGAGGCAAAATGGGATAAAGGAAAAAACTAGTAGCCATAAGAATGGTGACAGAAAAGGGAGAAATAAAGAATAAGAACATGGAGGAACTTTTAAGGAAGATGAAGGAGCATAAGAGAATAGAGAAGGGAGGAAATGAGGAAGAGAAAGTAGCGATCAAGTGGGGGGAGGGAATATAGTGGTGAGAATAAACGATTAGACTACAACTTGATGAAAATCAACTGCAAAAATTAATGTATATCCTAAATGATATAGTACAAACGTACAATTTTGAAATATTAGAAGAAGAAATATGGCTTTTAAAGGAAATTATAATATAAAATTAAAATTGTTTTAGGAAATAGGATATTAGAACAAATATCGAGTTTTAAGAATTTAGGATGTAGCATAAGTTTCAGAAACAATGCTGATATAGAAGAAAAAGCGAAAAAATTCCGAGCAATATGTGGGACAATCCAAAGAACTTTAAAAACAGTGAGAAAGGATACAAAAATGAAAATGTATAAGTTAATGGTATTCCAACTTTACTATATGGAAGCGAAACCTATGTGCCAACACAAAGGGATTTAAATAAAATACAGACTGCAAAAATGAAATTTTTAAGAAGTGTTAAATGTTGTACAATATTGGACAAAATAAGAAATGAGGATATTAGAAAGGAACTAGAAATCGAACCAATCCATGACAAAATATCAGAACGAAGGCAACAATGGTATGAACATATATTAAGAATGGAAGATGGAAGATATCCAAATGCAATATTAAAGTATAATCCAAAAGGAAGAAGAGACCGAGGACGACCCAGAAAACGCTGGAGAGATCTATGAAGCCGGAACGGGTGATATGCCCAAACTATGGAGTGAAGAAAAATAAGACTTTAATTTGTACCTAGGATAGAGTATGCAGTACAACTATTGTGAAATATCGTAAATTATGTAAAACGAAAATAAATATACACTCATTCAAACTAAATTACTTGTTATCTAAAAAATAAATATGCTTTGTTTTATAGTAAGTATAGAAAATAATTGCTTCACGAAAATTTTACATCGAAATTTCTCCGGAAATGCATATTATAAGGTCTCTGTAATCCAAAAAGAGTAAACGTCTCTGGTTCAACTTCGTGTCTATCTGTATGTGTTTGTCTTCAGTCAGAACGGCATAACACATAAACAAAAAGTTGATTAAATAAAACCCGGTACTTAAGCTCAGCTTAAGCTCAACTCTATATCGAGTTTTCTACGAAAATAAGCTACGTTGATCTCGGTCAAGTGCATGATTCACGTATAACCTTTCGTAGCATTATGAGTTATTTGTTGAATTTTTCAAATACTAGGTCATTATTCATTCTTCTCGTGGTCATGCAAGGAATACAGGATTACAAAGCCAAGGAAACATTTCGACCAGAAAGGCGTAATGTGATGTACAATAATAGTTAATCAGTTCTACGTAAGTCAACATTTAAACCAATCTACATATATACTGAAGAAGATCCTTAAATGTTGATAAACAGTTAATATATTACTATAATATTTATTGTAATTTTGACAGATGAACTGCAAAACTATATTTTTGTTAGAGAGTAACTAAAATGACGTATATATTTGTACATTTGTCGCTGGAAATCAATTTTCTCTAAAATTTAAAGATATCTTCATTGGCGCCTCTATACCTAATAAGGCATTATTGTTCAACAATATATTTATGAAATAAAGTTTTTAAAGCTATTCTTTAGGTGTTTAGGCAGACGTCCTAATGATTCAGGAATGTTGTAAACAATTTAAATCAGTGACTTAACTGGAATGATATTCCTGATGGTTACAGAAGGAAAGTGTGTTTATTCATAATCACTCACTTCTTAAATATCTAACTTGCTAATTAAGAGTTAGCAAGTATTGATGCATTTACGAAGATTACTTATTTTCTAGAATACAATGAAGAGGCCTTCAAAGAAAATACCCTCTCTAACAATGCATCACATTGTATATATATATATGGTCTTAATTTCAAAATCTAAAGCCCATTTTTGAGAAAATCACGAATGACGAAAACTTGGGAACACTACACGAGGGGGACAAAAGAAACCGGATTCCAAGGGCGCTGCCACTCGTGGACGTAGTGCAGGGTTCTCACGCTACATGCTGTTAGTAGAGACCTTCATGAAACAGTTGTGCAGACAATGTCATAGTAGAGCTGAACGTGCAAGTGCGGTATTGTGTTTCTTTGACTGTTGCCGGGTTACCTCTGCGAAGTCGTTATGACAACCTTAAAAGAACAAAGAGTGTGTGTGAAATTTTGTTTCCTGCTTAAAAGACTGCAACGGAGACACACCAAATGCTTCAGGAAAATTTCCAGTGGGACGCTATGAGCCGCACACAGGTTTTCGAGTGGTTTGGGCGCTTTAAACGTGGTGAGATGTGTGTTGAAGACCAAGCTCGTTCTGGACGTCCTTCAACATCGCGAAATGTGGAGAACATTGAAAAGGTCCGCCAAAAGATCAACGAGGATCGTCGTCAAACGATCGACCACATTTCAGCAGCGACAGGAATTATTTGGAACTCGTGCCAGTGGATTTTGAGGGAGGATTTGCACATGAGACGTGTTGCTGCTAAATTTGTTCCCGCCTTCTCACACAGGAGCACAAAACCATTCGCATGAATGTGTGTCAGGACTTGAAAACAGAGATTGCACTTGATCCAAACTTCTTGAACAAAGTCATTAGAGGGGATGAGAGTTGGTGTTACGGGTGTGACCCAAAAACCAAGAAAGCGTCAAACCAGTGGAGGACTCCCCAACTCTGCAAGACCAAAAAAGCAAGGAAAGCGAGGTCAAAGGTGAAGACGATGATCATTGTCTTTTTTGATGTTCGTGGAACTGTGCATCGGGAATTCGTACCCCCTGGCCAGGCTGTTAACCAGCACTTTTACTTGGATGTTTTAAGGCGTCTGCGAAAGGATGTGAGGAGGAAACGCCCGGAACTTTGGTGATCAGGTGACTGGTTTCTGCATCACGACAACGCTCCAGCACACACAGCCTTACGAGTGACCCACTATTTGGCATCTCAGAGGTGGTTTGTCGTTCCCCACGCTCCGTATTCGCCGGATCTAGTCCCGTGCGACGTTTTCCTATTTCCACGAAATGAAAAAAAAAAAAAAACGCTAAAAGGGAGCGTTATGACGATGTGGAGGTGGTAAAAACAGCTTCCAAAAGGGCACTGGACAATATCAAATTTGAAGAGTTCCAAACATGCTTCCAACAGTGAGAAAAGAGACTTTTTGTGTAATTTACGTCCTCCAACGTTAAGTCATATGGACGATGCAGGGAATGGGTGAAATGATGCTCAAATGAGCCCAGGGTCCATAGAGGTTAGAGTTAACAGACATTCGTCTTTCAGGATAAGGGAAAACCCCGGAAAAATCTTATCCAAGTAACTCACCCTGAGGTCTTGAAAGTGAGGCAGACATGCTACCAGCACGCTACCGACGCGGGCGAAAAGAGACTTGACAAGTTCATCGCATGTAATGGAGAGAATTTTGAAGGTGACTGAAGTAATTTTGTAAAAAGATTCATCAATAAGGATTTTATGACAATCCCTCGTATTGCTGAACAGTTAAAATAAAACTATAGGTCTTGAGATCTAGCTATAAAACGCACAAATGTATTTGCACATACAGCAATTGTGCACATTGTTTACAGGTAAAACTTTTATATTCAAGTTATCTTTAATAATCGAATGCAATTTGCCTTAATGCTCCGAACTTTCTCGGCTTAGGACTAGCAATATAGTATTGAAAACTTGTTTTGGTATTACTTCTTCCATTTAAAATTTGTTTGTTCACTATTTTAAAATAACTAATTGAAAATTAAAAATCACTTCAGATCATTGAGCAAGTTTACTACGGTGTGGTAAATGACCGCTTATGAAAATCAAAGTGGGTTATTTGTGTCAAGTAGTATTGTATAATTTCACTAGGGTATTCATGTCTCCTAGTTTGGGCACAATTCTGTTATTGTCTTTCCTATTGGCTGTTGGCGTTGACTGGTGTCTCTGCTTACATACGTTTTAAAACATCAATAAAAGCAGAACTATTTAGATGTGAATAATTAAACTGCTTACCTAACCTACTGAGGAAAGCTTCGCGGAAGTTTCTTGTCCAATGTGATGGTTCGTAGAACATTTATATATTCAGCCGAGGACGAATACATAATATATCAAGTAATAGTTGAGCACAATGTGACTATACGACGCCAGGTTCAATGTAACTGCAGGTGCCACGTAACCATTAGTTGGGGTTATTCTGGGCAATGTCCCCCACCTGGAAATACTTTACATTAATGTCTGGTGTGTGAAAGGTGGATTATCTTGAAAGCCTTCGTGTTGTATCACTGGAAATTGTTAAACTTAATATTTAAGTTGGTATATTACCAAAGATTCGTTTTCGAGCTGTTCTACGTATTTAGTGCAGCATAAAAATGCATTGTATTTATTGAAGGACCCTTAAAATGTACTTATGAATAAATGTACCTAGTATAGACTTTTGGGGAGAATTAAACACCGTCTCTACTTATTATATCCGATTGGCGGAAAAAGTAAACGGCCTACAATAAAGTAATTAGTAGAATCTGACTGAATAAATTCAATGTCATAGCCAGAATTGAGCAACGGATCTTCCGGTCTCCATCCGCTCGCTCTTAACTATTGAGCTGCCATGGCAACGTACCAGCACTTTGGCCTACACAAGGCTAGTGTGTAAGAACAATTAATGTTCATTAGTTAGCCATTTTTCACCTCAATATAACCAAGGATGGTAAAGGAGCTTACCAAATAATACAATTAAGGAAGGCATTTATTATAAAATAATCCACCAGAACTCGTTTACGCATTCATAATAAAAGTAATTGAGTTTTAGGTTTATTTTACAATTTAGTTTTTGCGTGCAACAATTACAGAAAAACAGAGTATCAGATGCGCAATCAGTAAAAGTACAGAAAGGAAAGAATGAGTATGCCTCTAAAAAGAATTCTAGGATACAAATGCTAAATACATAAGTAAATTTAAAAACTGAAACCTACTTTTTAACAAAGCTGATGTCTTTTTTTGCTTATATAAGAAAAAACACGATCATTCCTTATTTAGTTAATGTCAATCGAGATAAACATTATCCTATTGATAATTTTCTTGTAGGTGAAATGAGAATAAATTAATTTTTAAGCAAAAGTCCTTTTTTGAAAGCTGGTCATTATGCATTCGCTTTAGAATTGGGTTGTCTTTGCATGTCAAGAGTTAAAGAAGTAAACAGCTTCTGATTGAAAAGCATGAGTATTGAAAAACTAAAATATATAACAAATAATATATGAAAATATATATACCTCAAAAAAAGATATATTACAGATCAGGTGCTTCGGCTCCCTCACTCTGAAGGAATCTAAAGCGCCTCCTAACGTCAGCATTGACGAGAGAGGGAGGGAAAGAAAAATATATACTTGACAAACTGTATCAAAAGTGTCTAAAACTGTATCAAAACTGTATCAAAATTCAGCGGAAGTGAAGACAACCCTGAGGACACTTCCAGAAAATTCATGATATATATTTCTATTTTTCATTTAAATGACTTAAGCACATTGTAAACGTGCTAAATGGCTAAAAGCCACTTTTAGGAAATAAACATTTACGAAAAATGTTCTACGGAACAATAGTTTGGGAATCCTCCAGCGTATCGTACCCTTAAAAGGTGCACCTAAGTACACATTTTGGTTTTGATGATGAGTTGTGCTCTTCGGTGACACACATTAACATGCACACACATATCGTTTGGTAAAAAATGCATTTTTTATTTAGAAAAACCTCAAACCTCGAATAATTTTTGGTATGAAATACTTAGGTGGAATGCGATATGTTTTCTATCTACTATGTACGTGGTAGAAAAATAATATTTTGGGTTAATAAAAGCAAAACTAAGTCACAACAGCTGATAAATGTAGCAAACTTTCTTATTTTTGTACTCGGTTTCTGCTACTGCTATTAATGATGTTAAAGTCTTAAAAGACATGATAATACCATGTTTTATGTATCTCTGTTCGTAGTGAAGGCATGTGCTATTGCTTTTCGTTTGTTTAGATGTTTCCTATGCATTTCGGGAAAAAAGAACATCGGTTTGAGAACAATACCTG
Source organism: Mantis religiosa (assembly GCA_030765055.1). Taxonomy (NCBI): domain Eukaryota; kingdom Metazoa; phylum Arthropoda; class Insecta; order Mantodea; family Mantidae; genus Mantis; species Mantis religiosa. Next base: position 34,319,546 of record CM060951.1, on the reverse strand, counting down.
TAACCCAAACAAACGAAGACCGGAAATGCTCATATTCCATAAAACATTTTACCTGGTGTTGGCGTGAAACGCAATTCATTAAAACTGGCACAGTATTTAAATCAACCCTATATTACGACAACCCTGTATTAAAGTGAAGCATATCTATCATTGGTAATTAATGGTTTTTTCACATTGGTCATATGCAGGACGTTTGCAAGGAAGAATGAACCCGAAATTTCAATGGCGCAACAATCTATCACTGCCAACCTCAGCTTAACAACCGGTGTTTAGAGCAAACAGTGGATTTAATATCAGAAAATACACATGATTTATAAAGGTAATACAGGAACATTCACAGATATATTTTCAATTATACATAACACAATGGCAAGAAACAGTAATAACATATTGACTGACATACATTAATTAAATATATGCCGGTATTATATAAATTAGATTTAGGTAAAATACAAAAATTTCATTAAATTTTAAGACTAATCTAATACCAAACAATTCAGTACATCTAGGCATATTGTTGCGTATAAGGTATGAACAAATTCTGGAAAGAATTCTAATTAAGGAATTTAACATTTCATTTCCTGTATTGCAAGTTTCAATACGTGTGTGTGAATCAGTTGGTTCACATCGCTAGATGAAGGGATAGTCATTGAACTTTTGGATACTTCCTGCTTTGTAAACAAAACAAAGGAAAATTGAGACACCTCGTGTAAACACTAACTGCACAAGATGGTGCAGTGTCAGGAACCCAGAAGCAGGAAGGATCAAGCAGGAAGTATGAATTTGGCATGGGAACCACCAAAATGATCCCAGGATTATGAGAAACGCTGAATTGTCAATTGGCGGCCATTTTTGCGGGATTCCTATTTAAGTCAATAAGTCGGTACGAGTGAGGATGATAGATTAGATGATTGTTAGTAAGTAGACGGCTTAAGTCTGTCAGGTCTGAAATCTGCTGCTGTGTGTTCAACCTGAAACAAGAAGACGATCAACTCTAGACTATATCCTTCATATAGCAGTTACTTTAGACACCTACGCAACCCTGAGCCAAAGGTATAGCTCATTATGTTATAATTTATATCATTTTAAATTGCACCTCTGACCTCTTCAAGATGAGGGAGTGCCTCGTTCTGCCCTACCAATTTATAGAATAATGTGGTTTGACACTAAACGTTATCTTTGACCCTTTTCATGTCCTCAACCCCTACCCATCTGATTTCCCCAATCCTTCTAATAGCTACGTCCCTGGTTGTGGCTTAGGATCTTAAGTTCTTTATCCCCCTTACAACCGTGGTTGCAACAATATGCATTATGTTATCAAGTTATGCATTCTGTTTGATAATTTCAAGAAATGCATATAAAATGATGCCCTGTTAATTAGGTACTCTGGAAAACAAATTCTCAGTTGCACTCCTGGAAGGATTTCATTAGTCTATAGGTAACAGAAAGAAATAACTTTCCCTGGTGAGAGAATGATCAAAATCAAGTGTCTTCTGAAAATAGCAAGGAAATACGCATGGGAACCTCTTCTCTTCAAAATATTAAAAGGACATTTAACATTATATTTGTTTAATACAGTGAATGAGTACGCACTATTTGAAATCGAGTTTAAAACGTATTGACTACACCTGGGGCGTAACTTTGTAACCATGTATTACAAAATATTCGTTACAACTTAAATTATCCTTCTGAAGTAGAGGGTGAGGCGGAAACTTCCGTCCAGCCCGGAAATAATTATTATGTAATCCTATATATATATATATATATATATATATATATATATATATATATTGTCTGTACAGTACTTACGTATATTAAGTTCTATGTATGGTTTAATTACATATACCATTTTTCAGTTATGTGTGCACATGTAAAATGTTCTCGGCTTGTTGGCAGCTAAAGTTCTGTAAAGGGGAGAGGTTTATGACTCTGTTTACCTGCAACCATTGTCAGCCGAACCTAACGGGAGCATCTTTTGTATATGCTAGGGTTCAAGGACCCGGGCAACGTCTCTTTTAGAAGAAAGTGTGAGAAACCGGGAAACAATTAGGCATCAGCCGATGTTTGGCAGCCTATCAGAAGGCAGAATACCACCAACGCTATGTGTAGCGCCCAAACTCGGCCAATGGTGTTTTAGATGAGCTGACGCCACGGGCAGGCTTAGTTCAGTATAAATGTTTCGGAAAACGTACCTCCGCCGACGCCGCAGGTACTGCGCCACTTGTGACGGCCTTGGCCATTTCACAGGGCAGGCGCAGTGCCCTGCATACCCTCGCGGAAACCAAATAAGACCGACACCCCGGAGCACTGCCACCAGCGGATCTATGGAATGGCAGCAAGCACTTTGCTGCCTCCGGGAGGACCTGCAACTTATCACCACCAGACTCCACGCCCTTGAGGGACTCATCACATCAATCGCTACCAGCAATCACCGGACTCCAGCGGACGAGGCTCAGGACCTCCACTCAGAGGTCCTTAACCTCAACCAGCGACTGGGAAAACTGGAGGAATCCGCCACCGCCGCTGCCCAACAACAGGAGACCAACCACGCCGCCCTCATCGACACATTGACCACTACACACGGGCTGCTGACTGACCGACTCACTCCACTGGACCAACTCTCCGGCGCACTTAACCAACTACGTGACACGACGAAGGCCATCAGCTCCCAGCGCCAACAAGCTGAGCAACTAGCTACCGAGCAAAAAGAGATTCTCACCTCAATATAGCGAAAGATCCACCGTGTGGAGCCACACCTCACGGACACACTACCCTCCCAACTGACGGAATCTTCTAACATCACCAACAGATTAGACCAGCTCCTCTTGAAAATGGCAGAAATGGACAGCAGCCTCCACGCAAGACTTCAGGATCTCAAAACTGCAGAGCAAATAATCGCCGACCACGACGAACAGAACGCCCAGAGGATGAAGGCTTATTACCCCAACATTTGGAGACCACCACGATCACAACCGCACACCTGATGGCCTCAACAACTACCCTCCCGGCAATGAGCACCGGAAATTATGCCCTCCCACGAAATTACACTATTAAAACTCAATAAAGACTACCACTTCCCCTTAACTACCTTCCTCCACTATCACCTTTACTCTCCACGTGCCTCGTTCAGGGCCTTTTGGCCATGTTCGACGCCTGGCAACCACTCCTCACCCGCTCGCCGTTATAGACGGCCAGCATTTTATGTTCACCTTTACTAACGGGAGTGCGTTTAGCGAGATCCCGACAAACTACTCCACTGCCTTCCCTACTCTCACCTTCCATCTATAGTAGTTAGAAAAGAAAAACAAAAAGAAAAGAAACCCCCACTTGTCGCCTGACCATAACAGGCAAAATCTGCGCTAGTCGAGTGTAGATCCTCGCGTTTAAAATGGCCGTAGATTCCAAGTGTGAGAAACACGAGAAAGGGAAATCCGACCGCGAGGGCTAAATAAAAAGGTATTATTCGTTCCTGCGGAATCCAGCAAGCCGAGGACATTAGCCGACAGATATCCACAGTATCTGACGATCATGTACGTGTGGCAATAATAAAAGGTATTTATGACTGTGTCTCCGACGTCTACTTTGAGCTTCCGACCTGTCCACTTGACCCTGGATCTCCGACCCCTGTAGCCAATTCGGCACAGATGAGTCCTTGCTCATGTGTGTTCATAAGTTCCTGATGCAGCCGAGGCACACATCGTCAAAAGAAATCGTCGAGTAGCGTCGGAGAAAGCAGCAGAAGCAGAAGCCAGCAGCCTCCATCTTGAGGGAGGACCTCAAAACGTGTCCGGTGACTTGGCTGACTCGGTTGAGACCAACTGACTGTCTCAAGGGTGACATTACGTGGACTTCAACCCACATTAGATCCATTGCCAAGGGGAAGGGATGAAGTGAAGAAACCACACAAGGCAGTCTGGCCTCAGAAAATACGGGTCCATGAGTCACATTATTTCCTTAAAGCATGCATCCACGCCATCTATCCGTACTATATCACTCTATAAATCTGTAAAAGAACCACCGGGAACTTAATAAGGATACAACACTAAAGGCAAATAAGGGAAAAGAAATTGTTCCAGAGTACTAAAAGTTCCTGCCTTTATTAATCACCCAAAAGTACGATTGATGTAAACCTGAATCGAACTGGAGGCTTCCCGAAGGCGAGCCTTACACGAATAGGAAGTTATTTTTTGAAATGTAATTAAGTTTTATATGTTTAATTGTGATTAAAAATAATTTTCTCAAAAGTAACTAAGCAAACATAGTAATGTAAATTTATTACTCTATACTAGTATATTAATTAGTCACACCATTATTAAATTTACAGTAGCATAAGGGATAGACATCAAAGTATGAAAAAGCAGTTAAAGCAAATAATATTTACGAAAGGTAACACCAAATTGAAGTTTCATTACACAATAATCGTTATTAGTACTCTGATGCTATAATTGATAAGATGTAAAACACAATTTGCATATATACTTAAACCACCTGCCTTAGGGCCTGTATTACTATCTCTGGTTAAGGTGTTGGTTAACGGTTAACTTGGAGTTACACGCAGATATCGGTATTACGACCTTCGGTTAAGCGCTAACTGAGAGTTATTTCTGCAGGTATCATCTCGAGTAGCGGTCAGTGAATTAACTTGGAGTTTACCTTCACAAACCAAAAATAAAATGGCGAACCTCCAGTCCAGATTGAATGTCAACAGCGATTCTGACGATGAAATGTTGTCACAGTATTTAATAGAAGAGCTAAAAGAATTTGAATGCGGGAAGATAATTTTGAGGAGTATATACATAATGTGATATATTCGTGACATGCTGAAAATGAATTAAACTAAACCACATAAGTATTAGGTATATATTAACGTAATAGGCTATGGAATGATAATTTCCAGTGTCCCATGGTGTCAGTGCCTTGTTGCAAGCAATACGATATATAATGCGAACACATAGCAACATGTTTTAACGAACATAAATGTAATAAACAAAGCATGTTAAACCTATACCGGAATATACACGCAATACTCTATGTGTAGGTGGTTAGGTATAAAAGTTCAGAATCATTCTGAAGTAGTAAACATTCGATTTTGCTAATAGTGGGTGCAATGTTTAATTTGCGTTTCGTTAAAGCATTACCAGAGGACAGTACCAAACTTTAAAGTAAACAGTGAATAAAACAATATTTTTAGGTTATGCAATTTGTGTCGATGTCCAAACTGTTATTAAAAGCACTATTGACACCTGCAATGTAGCTAATTACATGTACAATAATGGTTTTGTCCTACAATGTGCCTTAATGAATACCATTTGCTAATTATATTGCGGTTTAGGCAGTGTGTGCGCTGTCTCAATGCAAGTTGAAGTATTACTCCCGATTCTTGCTTTGACCTACCATAGGTAGTGCAAATGAAGTGCATAAATATATTTTCTGCGAATTTCACACGTAAAGAAATGTTAAAACCTGCCTTTCTTGTACCCCGTGGTATTTAAATGAAGCCATTTATTTGTTCAATTGCGTTTTTCAATCAAACGCACAATGCTATGACTGAAATGTGGCGTTTGATTATGAAGTGCCAAGAAGAAATGAGTTTGCTATAACCCGTTTTCTTAAAGAAAACATAGTTATTACTTCATAGCTAGCCAAATATATTACGTTTAAAAACAAAAACATTTCAGGTACCAAGTTACACTTGGCAGAATGCATATTTTATAACCTTGCTTTTATTCATACCTTTGTGAAATGATACTTCATTTAAGAAGAGGTGATATATCCATAACGATAAACTAGTAAACAAATGAATTTACCCAAATTATAACATTTGTTGAATATTATTATCAGAATTAGTAACAAGTGGTGTGGACTTATTTTTAAAATTTTTGACTGTAAATCTCTTGTTGTTCATGTATTAGCAAAGCATTTCATATATTTTCCATACATCTAACCTATATAATCTATAACACTAACCTAACGCAATTTATATAACCTGTAACACTAACCTAACGCTATGAAAGAGATCTGTCAAAAGCTATAGAAAAATCCAAACTGTAAACGAACTATAATAATAAATATAAAGAACTATGCCAAACCTTATTACGAATGAACTATTAATGAAGATGTGTGTGTAGTATTTAACGCCCACTTTTACTACATACGGCACCGCAGGCGGTGACACTGGTAATACATGAGATGAAGATGGTGCACCGGTGGAATGAGATGGCGGGGGAAACCGGAGGTCCCGGAGAAAACCCGCCCCAACGCCGTGTTGTCCACCACAAATCTCACTTTGCGGTCGCCTGGGATCGAACCCGGGCCGCCTTGGTGAGAGCCAAGCGGTCTAACCACTGAGCCACGGCGTGGCCAAACTATTAATGAAAATATACAGAAAACAGCTAATAAAAGGTTAAAACAAGACGCTTGATGCTACTACTTATGTTTGGTTTTCCCGCTAATTACACATTCTAAACACAAGATAGGGTTGCATACAAGGTAAAATTCTAGCGGAAGATATTGCCAACCGTTCACATTCCACCATAATGCACAGGGTAGCAAACCTACAGGTAAATAGAGTTTGTAATACGAACGACTAAACCTAACCAATAGTTATCGATAACTGAAAGATAAGTAACCGGAGATCGTAATACAGGCCCTTAAATACTCTTGTGTCTTCAAATAGAATAACTAGAATTATTCCCTATTCCTCGCAATATCTGGAAGTCCTAACCTGGAAGTGAATTTTAGTGTGATTAATAGTAACTTACTGAAAACAGAATTTAAGAAAGCCTATAGTGTAGTGAACAATTACACCATCATTTGTCTTAATAAGGAGGTTTATTAGTGAAACAAAAGCAAAAGAAATAAAACTACGCCCAAATATGGACAGAAGAGAAGGTAATGTATCAAATTGTGGCATCAAAGTCGTTAAATTGCACGGTACAATTTAACGGCTATAATTTTCTCTTGGTCAAGCACTGTAAGCTTCAATGCGTAGTACAGATAAGTGCGATGTAGATAAGAACAGAAAAGCAAGGTTGGGGAAAGTAACAGAGAATGGTGAAAATGAAAGTATTCCGCTATTTATTTGTTTGTGAATATGCTACGTAAATATTGACTGTTTAGATAAAAGCAGCTGAGTAATTTAATTCAAAGTAAACACTGAATAAAGTACAGAAGTGAAGTGCTGAAATGGGTTCATCAGTTATACAAAATGTAAAAATGATCCACAGAACAGGCGCTGGGGTACCTACCATTTAAGCTGTTTCAAGATAGCCAACAAAAAACAGTATGAAAGAAACTGGAATGCTTGGAAAACACCAAAAACCAACTATAAATGGTTAATTCACCAACCGCTGTTGATAACTTTTTTTACCTTCTCCACCTCGTAAATAGCGAGTATCCAAAATTGTATATCGATATTTCACAGTAATAAGAACGAATTTGTGTGTGTGTGTGTGTGTGTGTGTGTGTGTGTGTGTGTGTGTGTGTGTGTGTGTGTGTGTTTGTCCGTCTGTGAATTATAATAAAACGAAAAGAGGGTTAAACCCCAATCTTGTTATTTAAGTTACTATCTCTCAAAGACTTGAATGAAAATTTTCAGAAAATCTCCCCACCCTAAGGCATCCATGCAAGTTTTTGAAAAATGTCTCCATTATTTTGATTGGAAAACATATGTTTCAGGAGTTTTCATAACAAATGAAATGTATATGTTAAAATTTCTTGGAACAGTCACTAGTGAAGCACTGCCTTGCCAAGTCAAGGTGCAGTGTAACGCAACTGTTTGGTTTCCTTTGGAACTGTAGTGGTTGTCATGGTCAAGTTATACCTATCTGAAGTTGTTAAAATACGCGAGTGATAACAGAACGGTTCATATGCAGTGTACCTATGGAAAAATGCACACTCCCCCGGTTTTTAGTCCTAACTTTAAAATAAATAGTTAAACACTTCTAATACAGCAGTCTTCACAACTTTGGAAAGGCTTTCAATTCTTACGTTCCTATACACTATTCAAGGAACTGAGAATGTCCGCCTCGGTAGCGTGGATGATAGCGTGTCTGCCTCACGTTCAAGAGGTGCCGAGTTCGAATCTTGGTCAGGGTGAGTTACCTGGGTAAGGTTTTCCCCGGGGTTTTCCTTTATCCTGAAAGACGAATGTCGGGTAACTCTAAGCTCCAAGGACCCTGGACTCATTTGAGCATCATTTCACCCATTTCATTCATCGTCCGGTATGACTTAACGTTGGAGGACGTAAATTAAAAAAAAAAGAACTGAACAACCCGCCATACTGACTTCCCTCGTGAACACGCAATACCGAATGGAGGAGCATCGCCTCTCTGCAATAAACAACGTAATCGGGGAAGTACCAAGTACCACGTGACAATAAATGGAAGTAAAAGATCTAAGGTCACTTTTAAATATTCATGAATTTGAAATACAGGATTTATTCACTCCATTCATTACTGGAATGCATCAAATAAGCGATCATACTCGCAATGTACGAGTAATAACGAACTATTTCTACTTCTCTGTTCGGCTGGCTCTGAACATTGTGCTACGGTGTCATGTTGACATCAGTACGCACTTTAAGGCCATATAGAGTATGTGATAAATATAAGTCATCAACATTCCAGTTTAAAAAGCTTTAAAATAGCCCTTATAGCTTATGGCTTAAACAAACTATTTCCAGAAAGGATTGTGACTTATTCTAATCTTGTCCGGATGTTCCTACTTTTGTGCACCGTCCTATATGTCAAAACGAATACAATGGGGCGCCTAAAATATTTCCACTGGTTTATTTTAGGTTTATTGGTTATCCCCGTGCCCTACGGCTATCCCTTCGGCTAAAGGAGGCCACAGACGGCAGTCTGACTGGCAAAAAGGCACACGAAGTTCCTAAAGTTCCATTCTCCAAGACCCGTCCTACTACTCGATCTCCTTAAGGAGAACAATGACGAAGTAGACCTCTGATGTCGACACTCATTACTCTGATCAAGGATCCAGGTTATTTACTCAGCACCCCTATACTCCACGAATTATGAAAAGATGAGAAACATTCGCGAGTGATAAATTTACTCTATTGTTGAGTATCAGACATTCCTTTTATAAAATATTCCAACATAACTCATGTTGCAGAAGTAACGATGTTTTAATATTGCCCTGTTATGCCCTTTTACTGCATACTACTGGATCTTAGCCAAAATTGACGAATGAAAAATGTAGATCATCCTACACTATTAATGCCCTGCAGTGGCGACTGGTGCCCCACCCTTTCGGTTCAATATTATAAGTCCTTTTTAAGAGGAGACTGCAGACCATAGATCATTTTGACAGTCTTAGTTTTTATTTTCATTTTTTATTACGTTTACTGACTTCTATCTGTATCGCTTACATTTATATAACTGTTACAAACTACACTTAAAAAAGTTTGCTTTTCTACCTACCTCATATAGAAATAAAGGCATGCAGAAATAGTTGCGTAATATATTTAATTGACGACAGAGAAGGGAAGAGGAAGTCAAATAAGTAATAAAATGTTTAGAATGCAAGACCTATTGGCTAGCTCAGAGATTACGTACTCTTCACTTGGTTTTGCAAAAGACAACTAAATAGCAATACCTTTAACATGATTAAATATATCAAAACTTGATAAAATAACAATCGATATCTCGCAATAGACTGATACTACAGGAAAGTTTAACATATTGTGTTTTGAAGAAATCGGTTTAGTGTGTGTGCGCGTATGTAATACTTCTACTTATCCCTTATTGCTGACCAGTTGTTCCTTTTGGATTAAGTGGATATCATTGCCGTTTCCAGAAAGCTCAATTTGACATACAAACATCGGGTATTTTATATTTTAATCAACACAATTAGAACCATTTTTGATAAAATAGTAAGTTTGAAGAAATTCTTATGTAAATTTTGTAAAGGACGGCTCTGATACAGTTCCGAAAATTGGCATATTACACTTTAGGAGGTGGGTGAACTTAAGTATGAAGTTTCACATTACTTTTTGAACAATTTTGTTTTAAGGGCTGTGTGTTCAAACACACACATACACTCAGCGACCTCAAAACGCATATTATCCACATTTTCGAAGTAGTACGTTTATCTCTGTCTCTTAACGTTTAGCAGTTAAAACATGTTATATAAATTTCCTTTCAAACTTTTACTTTCTATGTAAATAACTTAAAAGTTGCCTAAAGGTATCTTTAGTTTTCATAAAATCAATCAATTATAAAACACTTCTATGTAAGTTGCAGTTTGTAGGGGTTTTCTTTAAAAACATTTTGGTGTCATATGTTTAGATTAAATAATAGGTTTGGTATTTAGATAAAATTTGTCTTTGTACCTTCGCGCGCGCACGCACGCACACACACACCAACACACATACATACATACATACATACATACATACATACATACATACATACATACATACATACATACATACATACATACATACATACATACATACATACATACATACATACATACATACATACATACATACATACATACATACATACATACATACATACATACATACATACATACATACATACATACATACATACATACATACATACATACATACATACATACATACATACATACATACATACATACATACATACATACATACATACATACATACATACATACATACATACATACATACATACATACATACATACATACATACATACATACATACATACATACATACATACATACATACATACATACATACATACATACATACATACATACATACATACATACATACATACATACATACATACATACATACATACATACATACATACATACATACATACATACATACATACATACATACATACATACATACATACATACATACATACATACATACATACATACATACATACATACATACATACATACATACATACATACATACATACATACATACATACATACATACATACATACATACATACATACATACATACATACATACATACATACATACATACATACATACATACATACATACATACATACATACATACATACATACATACATACATACATACATACATACATACATACATACATACATACATACATACATACATACATACATACACTACCTATCCCATACACTATGTAGCATAGTTTACTAATGTTCAACTAATTAGCTCTATATTTGGAAATTAATCTTCAGGGTCACTGCTGAGCCTCATATATATAATCATGTATTTTCCCCTAGAATAGGAAACCATAGTAATAAGTCACTATTCAATAGCCACATAACAACAAAGCAGACATTATTTCACTGTAATAAATTAATTTGTAAAGAGTATTCATATTCCCGGCAACGTAGCAAAATAAATGAATAACCAGCGATTATCCTTCAAATGTTCATAAATTCGGCTAAATACATACGTGCATCAAACTGTAATACCATTACTTTAATCTAAGCTGAAATGATTTATCATGGTATTATTTACTCATGAGGAGTGACACTACTCCATTTATGGCTTAGTTTCAAAATCGACTACATTAATAATAGTCCATATAAATTGTAGTATATACAGCTAAGCTGTAAATTTATTTTAAATAACTGAATCAGAATTATTGTCAATGGCAAGAAACAAATGCTTCCAGAACTTTATAAGCCTTGCGAAAGCTATAAATGTGTCATAATATTTCACTCTTTCAGCTGGTTATCTTTGATAATTTCAAATTTTATGTACTTAACGGCAGTGATGTTAACATAAATGTTTTTAAATAACTGAAGATCTGTATTGACGTAAGTTTACCTATTCATTCTTCAAACTGTTGATAGGGAAGCTTGATTTTCTAATTCGTGTTAATGAGATAAGCATTTCTTGAGATGCATTTGTAACATATATCCTTGTAGGTACAATGGAATTATGGGAATATAGCTGCCGTTAAGAGAGTGAAATTCTGGAAGAAGAGTTACTATATGAAGACCTTTAAAATGATAAGCTTGAGGGATAAAACAGGATTTTACCAGTTATTTTAGATATTTAATGTTTCGTTATGAATAGTGAAAGAGATTAGTATTTGTAATAAAATAAAGAAGTAATGTAAGGTAGCTAATGGTGTAACCATGACAACGTAATATTGTCACACCCTACATTAGAATAGATTTAATATTTATTAGCTTTGGGGGGGAATCCGTAGCGGTAGAGCTAAACCATCTCAACAAACACTAGTTACACCACGCGGTAGGGTGGACATGTTATTTTACTGATAACTAGCTTACCTGCATGGTGGTGAAAGGTGGAAGGTCCAGCGAAGGAAAACTCACAAATGCATTTTAAAAAGAGGTTTAATAATTACAGACAACTTACATTCAATGAGGTTTGTGTTCCGGAGGGTTGCTACCAACACATCCTATCTCTCTGGTCGCGGCTGGTCGTCTGCGGAAGAGGAAGCCAACCCCCTCTCCAGCGCAACCAATGAACAAAGATCAGCCAGTGGCGCCAGGTCTGACAACCCATACAGGGTTGCCACACCTCCCCCCGGACCACAAGCTGTTGACCCAGGGTCAACAGAACAATTAATAACAAATGAAAAGAAACTCGCTCGAGTGATGGAACAAAAAAAAATTAGCATACAAACATCACAAACAGTATTACACACATAAATCTTGTCTCTTGACGTTACACATTCGTTTCTTTACTCCAGTGTCTGTCTATAACTTTAATTAAAAAGCCCTCAAAGAAAAATTAATGAAGTTCGGCACTACTGCACCCAGCAAAAAAAGTTTCACAACCTGCCTGAACAGTACATTCCATTCCCACTGGTCTCACAAATGTAATAAAAAACTTGAAGCTTGCACTGCAGTCACCGATGAATAAAGACCACTGAATTGAGCACAATTGTACTTGCTCTACACTGAATAACAATGTGGGGCATTAATAGTTCTTCTGCCCCCAACACAGGTACGAAGTGACAGCACTAATAGCTGCCAAAGCTCTGACGAACAGTGGTCATAAAGGGCGGACCAGAGCCCGATGACACAAGGCAGTGTGGCAGGTTTAGCACTCCCATGGTGCAAACAGTTCGGTAGGAACAGTGTGGTGCAGCAGGAACGCAGATAAATAGGGCTGACTTGATACGTATCATCATACTACAACATTATTTCCAAAAATATAAGTGTACATCAATTACAGAAGACAACTACATCATTAAAAACAAACTTCACTTCTGAACAATAATAAATAATACAAAAAAATTAGGTACACCCCATCTGGGTAGCAAGATACATGATAAAACTAAGATAATTTCCATCACTCGGCAATATATATAGCTTACAAATTTTGACAAGATAAATCAAATAATCTTCACAAAATAATCTTCACAAAAGAATACATAAAACATAGGAATGTCACAATCAAAACTTTACAAAAACCCCTTAGGGTAGAAATAATACAATACACACACAGCACAAAATAATTTGACCTTCCAAAACATTGAATAAAAATATTACAAATTTTCAAAATACCAAAACTTACAATTAGAGGGGTACCCCAAAATATTACACGTGGCCATAAATTTTTTAACAAAAACTGACGTGTACACTTAAACAAAAATGAGCTCAGTTTTTCTCTTTGTTTTACCATTATAATTTCAATCATATTTATTATGTGCGCGCACTACTTAATATCATCAGTACTACTACCTTTCAAATCAACAAAACTACTTACAATCTACTAACATCAACATTTTGCATGCCAACAAAACTACTGTCACATTACTACCCCAACGGAAAAAAAAAATCGTTCTACAACACAATACATAGAACAAAACTGAAAGAAAAATTAAGTTCTGGGGCCTCAAAATTTCACATCCTAGATACACAAAAGAGAAAATATAGTATCATGTCTTAGCCTATTCTAAAAATTTTGTATACATTGAAGGGTACTTTTGCTTTTCAACATAAAACTTAGAATTCAATAAACCATTAAAGCATACTGGTAATCACACAACTCCAAAATATATATCACTCTTAATGCAAAACAATTTTATCAAAATGTTCAAACTATTAGCATCCTGCAATAAAGAGACAAAGTAAACATCTGTACTAGTAATGTGCTATCTCACAAATACCTGGTAACTATGGCGAGGATGACAAACAGAACATCCCCAGGTCTCAGCTTCATAACAGTCATTCACAAACCTCTCTGTGATTCAGGTTTTCCTCATCATCTTAGCATGCACATTTCAGCACCAATGCTAAACAAAACTCAAAAATACACTTAATTACTTGCATCGATAAGCACATTTCAGCCATTTTATCGAGCCTAAAACACTGGATTAACGGGCACATTACAGCAACCCCATTAACCAGATAAACTTTACCTCTACATCTTTCACATAATCACACATAATTTCATTCATCCTTCTTATCGAGGTAGCACAGCACTATTCCAGAATGTAAACTTAAAATTAATAAACAAAATTTCAATTTTCTAATCATTGCAAAATTTATCATAAAATGAGGTTATTCAACTCAAAACAGTTATTAGGGAACATATACTTTTAATATCAATTAATTGTGACTTTCAATAATAACAATTGTATGTTCAAACATCTATCCAAGTATTGCCATTTGCCAATAATATACATCATATTCCAAAACAAAATAGCTTAGCACACTATACACTAAATCTCAAAATTCACACTCAGAAATCAAGGGACAATATACTTTACATACAACCTTTTTACATTTGATGTGACACAAAAGAAAAGCAAAATGCATTTACAGTCTATATGGTCCCACAGGATCAAAATATGGGAATATCCTAGAAACATGTACTGATTGTTCCTTAACTCTAGGAGCATTTGGTCGACGAACCACATAAGTAACAGGAGTAATTTTTCGAACAATTTCAAAAGGCCCAAAATATCTATGAAGCAATTTGGTACATTTTCCCTTTTTCCTAATTGGAGTAAAAATTTTAACAAGCTGACCTACTGCAAAATGAGTATCTCTATGCTTAGCATCATATCTTTCTTTCTGTTTAATCTGTTGCTGATTAATATTATGGATGGCTACTTCACGAGCTTTCTGAATCTCTTCCAAAGTTTGCCGAACAAATAAATCATTTGAAGTGGCCTGAAGTTGCACCTGATTTGGTAAGGAAGGTTCACGACCATATATCAAATAGAATGGTGAAAATTTTGTAGTTTCCTGAACAGAAGAATTGTATGAAAAAATCACATATGGTAAAACATTAGACCAATTGCGCTGATTTGAATCCACAAAATGACTAAGACAATTTAGTAAAGTCTGGTTGAATCGTTCAGTAAGGCCGTTGCATGCAGGGTGGTATGAACTAGTAAAATGAGGGGAAACTGACAAAGCTTTCAAGAGTTCCTGGGTTACTTCACTCAGAAAGACACTGCCACGATCAGACAGTAACATGGCGGGGGCCCCATGCCTGCAAATAATCTGATGTAAGATGAACTTAGTAACCTGGGGAATGGTAGCCAAAGAGAGAGGGGCAGCTTCAACCCACCTAGAAGCATATTCTGTAGCAACTATGATATACTTATGACCCGACGTAGAACGAGGCAAAGGGCCTAACAAATCTATTCCCCAACGTTCTCCAATAAAGTTAACTGGAATAGGCTGCAAAAGACCAGCAGGTTTTTGATTCTTAGGTGCCTTCCTAGACTGACAACTTGGACAAGTTTTCACAAAATGCTCAATATCTTTTTTCATACCTATCCAGTAGTATCTTGAATTAATCTTACTAAAAGTTTTAGAAAAACCTAAATGACCAGATAGTGGATCATCATGACATGAGGACAAAATTTCATGCTTTAACACCTCAGGAATGACTAGTAAATGCAAGGGACCAGTAGAACCCGAATTTTTCCTGTACAAGACATCACTTTTCAAAATATAGGTAGAAGCTTGACGTTGAACCTTAGCAGGAGCAGATTCAGGATCCTTAAGGGCATTAATAATTGGAGTCAGAACTGGATCATCATTTTGTTTCTGAGCAACCTCAACTGGTGATAGCAAACAGGTAATTAGCTCATCCAGTTGTTCAATTTGATGCTCTTCAGGCTGTAACACAGGGAACCTTGACAAAACATCTGCATCATTATGTTTCTTACCAGATTTATAACATATATCATAATCAAATTCCTGTAACTTTAGACTCCATCGAGCCAACCGGCCTGTCAAATCCTTTAAATTGTTCAGATAACAAAGGGAGTGATGGTCTGAAATAACATGCACTTTATAGCCATACACAAAAGTCCTGAAATGTGTTAAACCAAAAACGATTGCCAAAAGCTCTAACTCTGGTACACTGTAATTTCTTTCACATTTTGACAAAGTTCTAGAAGCATATGCAATAGGTCTAAGATTATCATTTACTTTCTGTAGTAAAACACATCCTATTCCTAGACCACTAGCATCAGTGTGTAATTCTGTATAGGCTCCAGGATTATAATGAGCCAACACAGGAGCAGAAACAAGAGAGTTCTTTAACTGCTGGAATGCTGTTTGCTGATCCGGGCCCCAAATAAAACTTTGACTTTTCTTGGTCAGCTGAATCAATGGATGGGCAATGTAAGAGTAATTCTTAATAAATTTCCTGTAGAAATTGAACAAACCCAAAACTTTTCTCACATCTCTAACATTCTTTGGGCGTGGTAGTTCTTTGATCACTGTAACTTTCTCAGAATCTGGGGAGATTCCATCTTTAGATACTTCAAAACCCAATAACTTTATCTTTTCCATAGCAAAGAAACATTTCCCAGGTTTCAGTTTAAAATTATGCATTTCCAAACGTTGAAAAACAGCTTCTAAGTTTTCTAATAATTGTTCAAAAGTTTTGGCAAAAACAACAATATCGTCCAAATATGCTAAAGCTTTCTTAAATTTCAAGTCTCCTAACAATTTCTCAGCAACAAAACTGAAAAATCTTGGTGCATTAGCAAGCCCAAAAGACAAACGTTCAAATTCATACTGCCCTTCATGAGTAACAAATGAGGTATACTTTTTACTATTCTCCTCTAAAGGAATTTGAAAGTATGCTGACAACAAATCTAAGGAAGCAAACCATTTAGCTTCTCCAAGGTAACTAAGGAGGTCATCAATAAGAGGCAAGGGAAAGGCTGAGTTTACTGTAACCTTATTCAGTTGACGATAATCTACACAAAACCGCATAGAGCCATCTTTTTTCTTTACCAACACAACAGGTGATGACCAAGGTGACTGAGAATCTCTAATAATACCAGCATTTTTCATTTCCTCTACTTGTTGGGAAATAATCTCTTTCTGCTTATGAGCTACCCTATAGGGTCGTTGCTTAATAGGTTTGTCATCCTTTACCTCTATTTTAAATTCAGCTACATTAGTTGAGCCTAAATCTTGCAATGAAGTGGCAAAAACATGTTCATATTTTAACAACAGATTATGAAGATCTGACTTTTGAGCTTCAGTTAAGTTGGTATTAACATTAAATTCAAACTTTGGAGCGTTCAATGGAGTAACATCCTTAGGTGAAACTGAGTTACTTTGAACAAATGCAACTTCATGAGCATTAGCTAATACAGTTCTAGCAAAAAGTGTTTGAGGAACAGCTGAATTATTATGTACTGGTATCACAAAGTCCTTTGAAGATTTGCAAACTACAGGTGGAATAGAAATATTCTTCTTATGCATAATACTGGTAGAAGGCTCGAACATAACCTCATTTGTAATATCAGCTGAAGGCTGCACTGCCACAAAACAAGTAGTAAGCGGTGGCAATTTAACATCTTTTACAACAGAAACTTTATTAACTATCTGTACCTCATCGTTCAATGGAATCACAGCAATATCTGTAAAGGGACCACCACATGTTGTTTCAAAAGGAATGTGTACCATTTCTCCCTCATGAGTTTGAATCTTAACTTCTGCACAAGAATAATCAATGGTAACTTTATGTGAAGTTAGAAAGTCATTACCCAAAATGAGATTATGTGCCAAGTCTTTTACCACTAACACATCTTCCTGAAAAACAAAGTCATTAATTTGAAATTTCAAATTTGTTTGATAAGGCGCATCTAATAACTTGTTACCAGCTGTTTTAAGCAAAATCTCGACAGGTTTCATTTTAGAAATGTCATTGATATGAGCTGCATTCACAATGCTAACTGCACTTCCTGTATCCAACAAAATTGGAAGTTTTGACTCCCCAATGGACCCCAAAATTTGCAAAATTTGACCTGGAAGAGAAACAACATTAGACACAGGTGAACTTACTTTGGGTACCTCTAGGTTATGTCGTTGGAGGCTGGGCCTCTCGAGTTTTTTGAACCAGATGGTGAAGTCCAGCAATTACGTGCCATATGACCACGCTTGTTGCAATTGTAACACACAATAGGTGCCTGTTGTCTCCTTTCATGATATCTTGGAGGCTTAAGTGGAGGTGGCTGCACAGTAGATGCAGCAGCAGTGAATTGAGACTGAAGTTGTTGCATTTGGGTAGCAAGTTTAGTGACCTGTTCACTCAATGTGGAAACAACATTAATAACTGGTTCAGAGTGATTTACACTTTCAAACCGTGATAAAACAGGTGCAGATGACACAGGTGGAGAGGTGTAAGTTGATGTTTGTGCTTGTACTAAATGTTGTCTATGTTGCACATAAAAATTAGCTTTATCAACGCTTTTAATAATTTGTAAAACCTCCTCAACTGTTTGTGGATTTAATGGGAGCAAAGCTTGCACATACTGAGGTTTCAATCCTTTCACTAAGTTTTTTACCTGCTCCATTTGTGTCATTGCAGCGTTAACTTGGTCACACAAGGATAATACATCATAAATGTAATCTAATACAGGTTCATTTTCTAATTGTACCCTCTGCCTAAGTTTAATTTCCAACAATTCATCTTGATTGGACATTTGAAAAGCTGCCAAAAACTGTTGAGTTAGAAAATGCCAATCATGCTCAGGGTGTCTATGGCAAAAAGTTCGGTACCACAGTGCTGCTGTGTCTCGCAAGTAACATGGGAAAAACTTCAACTTTTGTACATCTGACCAACCATTTGCTGTAGAAACTAAGTTAAATTTTCTCAAAAATTCTGAAGGAGATATCAGTGCTATCCTGTCAAAACAGGGTGGATCAATAAAAGGCCGAGAAACTTGCATTGTCTGAGTCTGATTAACATTAGGTGCCATGGATACTTCTAAATTACTAGGTACATGTGCACTTTGATTAGCTAAAGCAGAAGTCGAAGCTATTACATCATGTGAATCCATTGTAACTGGCACATTGGATGATTGCCGCGTTTTCTTAGGCATTTTGACTTACTTTTAAGTAACACTGGACACCAGAATAAAATAAGCAGAATTACCAACTGGAATGAACACAAAAATGAAGTGCATCCTTCACAAAAACACCAAAAAAAACTATTTACTTTGAATTTTACTGCCAAAACTCACACAGCGTCCCTTGAAAATCAACACATGACCACGTGGTGTCCATTATCAATTTCCATGTAGTTATAAAAAAATTTTAGCACAATATTATGAAATAAGTTTACTATTGAAGAAATCAAATAAAAAACAGACCAAAAGTTAAAGGATTACGAGACGATGACCAGATTAGAATTTCTAACTAATTGAACACCACGCGGTCGGCCATGTTTCCTCCATCTTTCACCACCGTATACATTCAAATTTTTTTTTCATAAAAACCGGACTAGAGCAAGGAGAAGAAAAAATTTTGAGATCTTACCCGCGTCTCCACCAATATGTCACACCCTACATTAGAATAGATTTAATATTTATTAGCTTTGGGGGGGAATCCGTAGCGGTAGAGCTAAACCATCTCAACAAACACTAGTTACACCACGCGGTAGGGTGGACATGTTATTTTACTGATAACTAGCTTACCTGCATGGTGGTGAAAGGTGGAAGGTCCAGCGAAGGAAAACTCACAAATGCATTTTAAAAAGAGGTTTAATAATTCCAGACAACTTACATTCAATGAGGTTTGTGTTCCGGAGGGTTGCTTCCAACACATCCTCTCTCTCTGGTCGCGGCTGGTCGTCTGCGGAAGAGGAAGCCAACCCCCTCTCCAGCGCAACCAATGAACAAAGATCAGCCAGTGGCGCCAGGTCTGACAACCCATACAGGGTTGCCACAATATGATAATAAGTTAAATGTTTTAAAAGATTTTCTTCTTCTGCTTATGAAAGTCTTAGGGTTAAGACGCCCGCCTCGGTAGCGTGGTGGTAGCATGTCTGCCTCACGTTCAAGAGGTCCCGAGTTCGAATCTCGGTCAGAATCAGTTACCTGGATGAGGTTTTTCCGGGATCAAGACGAATGTCGAGTAACTACGCTCTATGGAACCTGGGCTCATTTGAGCATCATTTCACCCATTCCATTTATGGTCCGATATGACTTAATGTTGGAGGACGTAAATTACAACAAACGAGGGGGGTAAGACGTATATTTATTTGTCTTTCCGAGTGTGCGCAGAAACAATTTTGAGTGTGCATCAAGGATGCATAAGTAGCGTGTGCGCAAGAAAAGATTTAGTTCATCGTGGAATCTACCGCTGTTTGCAAAAAGAATACATAAATAATATTTGTAGTTATATCAAAGATTTTAAAATTTTTTATGAACAAGAAAAGTATTATTCATTCTTCAAAAATTGTAATGCTTATTTATCCGCTCCGTTACTGCGACACTGGAAAAGATAAAGATCTCATCGCTTAACAATTACAGATGCGCCTAATTATCCAGAGTTGCAGGAGAAACATCTAGATTTCTTCAAAATCGTCACCAAAGGTGAGAAATGCATTATCATAGCATCTTCATACACCATTATTGCGCATAATAATTTCGCTACAAGATGACTTCACAACCTGGGGCTTCAAGACGATCCACTCGGAGATCATCTCATCATAATCCTTATAAAATTCGCATTAGGTGACTGACAATTTGAGAAAATAAAAAGCTTTTGGAATACTTAAATTAGTAAGGGGTATTAAGCCAGTAAATACATAAAATATTTTGGATATAAGCTGCATGTTTAAGCTCGATCTTTCCCTTATCCTGAAAGACGAATGTCGGGTTGCTCTAGGCTCTATGGACCCTGAGCTCATTTGAGCATGATTTCACCCATTCTATTCATCGTCCGATATGACTTAACGTTGGAGGACGTAAATTAAAAAAAAAAGCTCTATCTTTATTTTTGTGTAGAATGATTTTGCCTACCTCGTTACGGTGTACCAGCTATAAAAAAGTCGTTCAGAATTAAGAGTACACAAGATATTTCCATAATATTCAATACAAAACTTGAATAACTTCATTAACAGATCTTCAATGGATGGTCCCATTTTAATTGAAAACCACAATATTCGAGAATACAAGGGATAGATTGGGCTGGAGATCTTCGTATTACATTATTGAAGATGTCAAGTTTGGTATCACTTTTTACTGCTTTATGCACTCCTGTAACTGTGGTGGCTCGTTTCTTTCAAAGAAGCTATAAACTTTGTGACGAATAGCGTTTTCAACAAATTCATCGCATTCACTTTCCACAACTGGATTCACTCTTTTTTTTCCTTTAACTGCTATGGTCATATCGGCGGCCGTTCTCCTTTGGAACATATTGAAGGTGTTAACTCGTTATCTTTGGTTTTATTTGATCATTAGATCACGCACACATTCACTTTCTCATTCATACTTCCAGACTCTGGGGAAGATGGGGAATTATCTTGGTCGGAGAAAAATCCCCACCCCCACCGCCCTGAATCGAACCCGGGACCCCTAGCACGGCAGGCAGGTGCTCTCTCTTTTATTGTGTTATCCTGGAGTGGAAAGCCGGCCCGTGTTCACAACCTTACTTAGAGTGGCATTCATACTTGTCCCTGAAACACCGGTTAATTCCGCTGACAAATTAACAACGTCCTCAATTGCTAAGGTTGGGCATTTGTCACACAACTTACAATACACGTTCAACATAATTTTCTTTTCGACACTTTTTAAAAGTTTCCTTTTGGTATGTTTTACATATTGCACGGAAGCCTCTATGCTTTAATCTGATACTCTTCCCATCTCCTTTTAAACTGCGCAAGCGCAGCGTGCACTCCGGATAATACATACAAATGACACATACATTTACTAAATAAAAAACTAATTAATTGATGTTTGACTGTTGCATTTGTAATAAAGTGATTATTATGTATCGGGTTGTCTCATAAATTCGTTCGATTCTTCTTACGTGTTTACGACTAAGAACTCCTGAGAACACTGCATGCCTCCATTACTTTTACGTCAAAGAAGTGGTCTAACAATATGGGTTTGTTTACAAATACAATAATTGAAAAGAATGCCATGAACACAAACCACAGCGACCTCACGGCCAAAGGTAAATAGGTCAACTTATGTAAGAATTGGTAACCAAACTTCAGTACGAGTTTTGGATGCAACAGTGTGGAGTTGTAACTTGTGAATGTTAATATGGAAGGCAAGAAGGAACATTTACGACATTTAATGCCGTTTTATTACCGTAAAGGTAAAACCACCTCACAAACTCAACGGAAAGTTTGTGCTGTTTACGGAGAAGATGCAGTGACGAATCGGACATGTCAAAAATGGTTTACTCGATTTCGAGCTGGGAACTTCTCTGTGAAAGACGAACCTCGTTCTGGACGACCTGTGGTTACGGATGAGGAAAGGATAAAGGACATGATTACGAACAACCCCAGAATAACAACTCGGGAGATAGGTCAGGAGCTAAACTTATCTCATGCAACTGTAGCCAGGCACGTAAAGAAACTTGGTTACGTATATCTTCGGGATGAATGGGTTCCGGACGAACTGAGTGAACAAACTTTAGTTCAGCACTTTTCCATCTGTGACGCATTGATAAGACGCAATGAAAGTGCCCCTTTTCTGAAACAGCTGGCTACAGGAGACGAAAAGTGGATTATGTACAACAACATCCTAAAGAGAAAGTCATGGCGTAAGAAAGGGGAACCACCACTCTCAATTCCTAAACCAGGGCTTCATCCTGAGAAGATTATGCTGTGCATTTGGTGGAACTGGAAAGGAATTATTTATTACGAATTTTTTCCTCCTGGGGAGACCATCAATTCAGAGATATACTGTTCTCAGTTGAATCGTCTGAAGGTTGCCATAGGAGAGAGAAGGCCAGAATTAGCATCTAATGGTGGAGTCGTCTTTCATCAAGACAATGCCAAACCACACGCCTCTATGGTAACTCGTCAGAAATTAGGGGATTTTGACTGGGATGTGTTACCTCACCCGCCTTATTCTCCAGACATTGGCGCATCCAACTACCATTTATTCCTATCCCTGCAAAACTTTCTTAATGGCAAACGTCTTACTTCCTTGGAGGATTGCAAACTCGCCGTAGAAGAGTTCGTCAACCAGAAAACTGCAAGATTTTGGAAAAATGAAATTGAGAAGCTTCCTAAGAAATGCAGATATGTTATTGATAATAATGGTGCATACTGCACAAAATAAAGTTTGTTTTGAATAGTTCAAAGTTTGCATTAGATGTAAACTTCTCAAACATGGTATGCGAACAGTTCTTTTCATCCACAGAGAGATACAAGGCTAAACAGCCAGTGATGTCACATATGCACACGTGTTTTGGTTTACATTGCCAAATAAACTAAGAATGGCTCTGGTATAGTATAGTGAGTTCTATCTGCAAGTTAATATATTGCATTCAATCATTTATTTTAATTTATTGGAACCTTACATTTCTATTAAACCAGTAAGTGACCTTCAACAGTACTAACCAATAAACGTACGGAGTTTATGTCCTAAAACAAGGTAAGCATTCACACGGTGAGTACATAACAAAGACTTTACAGCCCTACAAATCACGGACACCTTTCTGCTTTATTTGAAATCAAAGTATTACCAAAAAACGAGCCACCACTGCATCTTTGTGACAAGAGATACCAGTGGCTAGTTTTTACGCAGTGCGGATATCCCCAAACCAGGCCTTTGCTTTAGTAAAAAATGTAGCTGCTGCAGTATTTTAATGCTTCCAAAAGCCATACATATACGCAGTGGAGATTTTACGAGTTCTTGAAGCTTACTTAATTCTTGCTGACCTAGCGTTGACCTTTAGAATAAAAGTTTGTGAGTTCTTTACTTTCTTTCCCATTGCCTTATCCAAAGTTAGTGTTACGCATGATTTAACGAGTCCATCTCAACCTTTACTGAATCTTAACATAAAGTACTCTTAGAATTGTCTGTATTGCTCATATTGCCACATTAGTGACTGATTCGATTAGTGTATATGCTAATGACTGGTTTGATAACGTAGTAGTGACGCTACACGTCGGATTTAGGTTCCTCCTTTGTCAGGTAATGGCCTTGTGTACATCTTGTATTAATCTTATATTATTAAACTCTTGTTGTTAAGTTGTAGTCTTTGTAATGTAATCGAACCTTTATATACGACGGCTGTTAAAGAATAAAGAATGATCACTTTTTTGACAACATACCTTTACTAATCCTCACAATTTTTATGGGCCTTCTCAAAATAGTCTCCCCCGAACGCGATATACTTGTCCCAGAGTTTCCGCCAGTCTTCAAAGACATACTGAAAACTACTCTTTGAGAGAACCTTCAAAATCGTCTC
Organism: Mantis religiosa; assembly: GCA_030765055.1. NCBI lineage: Eukaryota > Metazoa > Arthropoda > Insecta > Mantodea > Mantidae > Mantis > Mantis religiosa. Next base: position 34,294,885 of record CM060951.1, on the reverse strand, counting down.
CGCAGCTTTCACCACTGCTTCTGATGATGGATAATGCCTCCCACGAAGACGTTTCTTCAAGTTAGGGAATAGAAAAAGTCACATGGAGCTAAATCCGGACTATAGGGAGGATGAGGCATGCACTTTACCTTGATTTTGCAAGATATTCAGCAACAACATTGGCAATATGCCGCCGCGCATTATCGTGCTGCAGCATCCAGCCTACTTCACGTAAATGTGGTCGTTTGCGCCTAATATGGACTTGCAATGTTTTCAGGACATCCCTGTAGTATTGTTCAGTTACTAATGTGCGTGCAGGTACAATATGCTGATAAACCATTCCATGAATATCAAAGAATGAGATGACATAACTTTCCCAGCAGAATCAACCACTTTTGCTTTTTTGGAGGGTTGGTGATGAAGGAGACTTCCACACTGAGCTTTGCTGTTTGCTCTCAAGATTAAAATGATGTAGCCAAGTTTCATCAGAAGTAATTACGTTTGAAAGAAACTCCAGATCTTCCTCTAACATCAAGTTTAACTGTATGTTACCTCCATTGCAGCGGTGGGCGATACTGAACACGTCTGAACTTACCTGGTTCTCACAGGCGCGAACCAGAAGTACCAAAAATGAAACTACTACAAAAAATTATGATCATTCTTTATTGAACAGCCCTCGTATACGTTTTGAGGCTCCCTGTATCACAAATAGATTTTTACAAATGTGTAGGTGTATGTGTGTGCGCGTTTTTGTGAACAGCATAAACAAAAATCGAGAGTATAAACTCGGTATTTAATTTTAGAATCTGCCAAGTATGACATGGAGATTTTTAAGAAGCTCCACCCCTCAGACCATCATTTACATGGAACATTTTTCTGAAATAAGATATGCAAAAAGTGGTAACAACGATTTCGATTAAAGAACATATGTTTAAAATTTCATGACTATATCTTGAATTCTATAGGTACGTCCTGGGAAGTCGTCCTCATTATATATATATATATATATATATATATATATATATATATATATATATATATATATATATATATATATTACATATATATGTGGAGTGAACTATTTAGGACTTCATCTGTTTAAATAATTTAGTACTTAGTTCTTCCACACAGAAATAGTGATTAGTAATTACTGCTACTGTTACTGCTTTGGCCATTCAAAAATAACGTAATAAGGTATCACATAACCAAACAGTCTTAAAAATTTTACTATGGCTTAAATGAATCGTTTATTTCAGAAGCCACCTAAGTGTGCATTTTTCATATTTCGGAAAAGGAAAAAAACAGTTTTGCAGCTTATGTATAGGTGTAGTCTCCTTCAAATATTTTTAGCAAATAAAAAACATGCTATTGAAATAATATATTTTTATTTTATTGTATTCCTTTAAGTTTTTAAGTCATAAATTGTTGAAAAAAGTTGCACTTCGCTGGTTTCTGCAATAAATGAGTGTATCCAAATTGATTTTTTTTTTAAATTATTATTGAAATTAAGTCAAACCATTATTTTTACCTGTTTAGGTATCAAATGTAAGTAACAAGACACACTTAAGTATAAAAAAGAGTGTTTTTAATAGGCGTAAATAAAAAAATGCAAGTAGACTACATGCTACAGTATGTCTATATACAAAGATCTGGCCTTATTCACTTATTCAGCTTCTGGCAACTCCTCGTCAGTTGTTGGCCATTGGATGATAAGTGTCAAAGAAGGCTTTATATCCAACAGTGTATTCCATCAACTTCTTTATATTGTCTAGATGTTTTTCTGTTGATTGGGAGCTAAATCCAAAAATCTCATTGTGTAAAACTCGATAAATTTTAAAATTTGTTATAGCCCACAAAAATGTTTAGCTAAAAGTAAAATAAAAAACTTTAAAATAACCTTGGTAAAATAAAAGTGAATATACCATCCCCAAAGGATAAGCTTTCTCTGTTGGTAGTTCCGGAGGGCTGGCAGTTTTTAGCAATGTGAAGGTAGTTGTTGTTACTCCTCCAATTAATTCTCTTGCTACCACTGTTCCCGGAGTATCCTTGTTGTAGAGAAACTGCTTGTACTTGGACACTTTGAATGGCTGCTTAGTTTCTTTGGCTACTCTCCTACCTGATGTCTGGTCCGAATTTGGCATTTTCTTATATTATTTGGGCCACCACTTTTTGAACGTCGTCTGATGTAAGGTGATATACAGTAAATCGGCCAGACTTACTAGCTTTTAGCATGAGCTCTGCATATTCATCAAGAGTAAAAATCCTGTCCATCTTTCTCAAGAGACGCTTTATGCTTCCAAAATATCTGTCACAGGGGAAAATGAGTGACCACGTACAGGGTAGTTGTGAGTTATTGTCACAGCAAGTCACAAAACACAAGATGTCATCAAGGCTGCCAACAGTCACGAGGGAAATTTACCGCAGAAAGAACCTAAGCGAGGGCGTTTGGGCTCTTTCTGAAATACATGAATTATTTTAAAGCCTGAAAATAATATTGTTGATATGAAACATAGGTTATTTCTGCACTAAAAGATGTATTTACCTTTAAATTGTACAGTACCACCAAAAACACATTTTTTGATAGTTTGTCTCTTAAGTGGTTTCTGAAATTAACGGTTCAAGTGTACTGTATTCCCATAATTCCATTGTAGTAGAAAGAGTTATATCACTATACTGTTTCTACAGCCTTATGTTTTGATTAACATGAAGTAAATATAGGACTGCCATTTATTAAGATTATTATGCAGAAATGTGGCAAGAGAAAGCTATGCTGTCGTAGCAGTTCAGATTTTTCTTACATAATTTACTGAAGAATTTATCCTCAATCACAAAATAGAAAATCTGTATGCAGTCATTGTACTTTGGGAGAAAGAATAAGACAAATTAGTTCACCGTTTCCATTCTCTTAACTTTTTGTGTACAAACTGGAATATATTCTCTAAATGTAAATAGATGTATTGTAATTAAACAGTTTACATTAGTTACTGTGAACACAACTATGTAGCTCAATTGGAGCGCTAGGAATTAAATTAACGGTCAATCAGTCTACCGCTCATGTACCACTTGAGATGCTGATGTATGTAAACACGTATTTGCTTTCCATGAACATAATTTCATTTCGTGGAGCTGCCGGGAGCCCACTAAGGTAGGTCGTTATGCCTCATGCATATGGTAATGCAGGTGACACAAGTGTTTGACATTTGCCCTTCCTCCATTGTTGTCCTTGAACCATATCAGTTTTCCTTCCGAGCTATAAAACGACGTGAACGAGAGGTGAAATCAAGATAAAGCGCACCCAAATATCAGCGATTATTTTGTACAACAGTCAAATGAAAAAAATTATGTGTTGGGTTCATGTAGCCTCCTTTATGCCCGATTTCACCAACAGATGCTAAAATTGACGTTAACAAATGTAACGTAGCAACTGTAACAGCGCTAACAATCTCTTGCATTTCACCAAACTGTTTTCTGAAAATGTTAACAAACACGTGCTAACGCCAAGAAACTTGTAAATATTACAGCTATAGAAGGCTGTGAATGAGTTGTATTATTTTCTGAACGTACTGCGATGCGCTTTTGTTTTCATTTTCTTCTGCACCGCAGTCTGCACACAGCTAAAAAAATGGCGGATAAACAAAAAATCAAACAAAAGCCGTGAAACAAATTTCTCATAGATGGAAAAAGGATTGTTAATTGAATTGGTGACGAAGTATAACGATATCGTGGAAAATAGAACGGATGCGGTGAATGTAAAAGAGAAAGATGTCACACGGGAAAAAATTGGAAACAAACTTAATTCAAATGCATGTGTCATTACTAGAAACACGAAACGTATTACGTAAATTTAAAACGAGGTGCGAAGAAGTACAAGTGACGAGTGATTTGAACGTTTCACGACGGGAGGTGGACAGTGTATTATCCACATAATTCAGTGAATTATAAAATCGCAAAGTTATTAATACTTTAAGCAAAGGCGAGATCGGCATATTCCTTTAGATGCATGTTCTAACTCAATATTGCGTAAATTTAAAACGAGGAGCGAAGAAGGGCAAGTTACTTGAACGTTTCAAACGGGAGGTGGATAATGTAATATCCACATAATTTCGTGAATTATAAAATCGCAAAGTTAATACTTGAAGCAAAGGCGAGATCACCATATTCCTTTCGATGCATGTTCTAACTCAGTATTACGTAAATTTAAAACGAAGAGCGAAGAAGGGCAAGTGACTTGAACGTTTCAAGACGGCAGGTTGATAATGTATTATCCACAAAATTCAGTGGATTATAAAATCCCAAGGTTATTAATACTTGAAGCAAAGACAAAATCGCCATATTCCTTTCGATGCATGTTCTAATCTCTCTTGTACTTCCGCAGTAATCTTCATAGCAACATGTTTCGACAGTCTATACCTCCGTAAAAATTTTTCTTCTGATAGCTCCTCAAAATCATTTCTCCTCATAGACCATACTCTACTACGAATGCCATTTAGACGGTCTTAAATATAGCAAATCGACATCAACAGCTGAGTTCATGCTCGCCATCTTGACTATTTACAGTTGTTAAGGACTTAACATCAGAAATTTGGCCTGTTAGTTTAACAAGAGATTTAACACGAGTGCTGGTAAAATGCAATTTTTGTTTTAACTATTGCTAAACTCGTGTTAAATCTGATGTTGCTAAACTGATGTTAAGGACTTAACATCAGAAATTTGGCCTGTTAATTTAACAAGAGATTTAACACGAGTGCTGGTAAAATGCAATTTTTGTTTTAACTATTGCTAAACTCATGTTAAATCTTAACATCTGTTGGTGAAATCGGGTATTATTCTCTTTTCTATGTCTATGCTTAACAAAACATATTTCTTCTTCTCATTACAGATAAACTTTGATCATACGTTAACATATAACTTTCAGATATAAGGATGCAGTAGACTAAAACCCAAAGAGAGGTTTATAAAAAGAGGCCCTGTTAAATTCACATAACTTTTCTACTCACCATTTGTTTCATGCTAATCATGAGAAAAATTTGTCACAAACTATTTTGTTATACACCAGCTGACTTATACAACTTTACAGAAGAGTTTTTAAACTTCAGGAAAGTTTCATTTACCTCCATTCTTCTTAAATTATTTCACAATAATCCCTAAAATATATGATACATTGGCGAAACATTTACATTGAACGCTAAGAGGTGAATTTGAAATTTCATGTGTCACAAATGAGGGTAGAAAAGGAATAGTGACTTAACATTTTTGACAAATAATACGATGTTTGGCGTCTCAAACCGAGAATAATAGCAAACATATCCCAGAGTTTGATATTATTCTCAGTTTACTCGCTCTGAATAGGTATACATAGAATTTTCCATATTATTTTAAGGAGTGTTCCGTTGCTTTCATCCGCTGTGTAGACTACCAACAGATTTCAAATTGAAAACAATTGATTTAATGTGTGTAGGTGAAAGTCAAAAGTTTACAGTAAGTATCTATCTCTAATATGAAACATTTGCATAAAGAACAAGGAAATTTCATTCACTGGAGCGTCAACCAATTACATTGAAATTAATAGGAGATAATACCAGTAAATATTATCTGAGGACTGACCACACTGTGAGTGTTGATTTGTGGTCAGCGGTGTACAGAATACGTGTCTAAAGAAGATAACAGCGCCGCTAATCCTGTTTATCTTGAGCAACAGACATGTTAATACGTTAACTGAAGAGGTTCTACTCCAATTAGCCCAGGACCCTGGCCTCCTTCAACCAGGGAGTTCCCGAGCTCTCCCAAAAGATCGCCCGGCGCCTCCGAGGCGCAAGACCTAGAGATCAACAAGCCCCCCCATCTGGTCCTATGGACTCAAGACGAGATGGAAGTGGAGACGCCACTTACGCGCGCCAACTCCAAAATGGGAAGGCTACCGATATGACCTCGGTGGGGCCGCCTGGTGATCTAGCACACCTTCTAATAGCTATGCAGGCTAGTACGAGGGAATATTAATGGCTTCGCACAACCTGTCTCCCATCCGATACCCGTCTCATACCTGATTTCTCACGGGTATCGGGAACCACTGCCCCTTCGAGTCCAACCCAATCCGAACAACTCCCATTCAGGGAGGGGCTCGAATGTTCGGCCCGAGGTTCCTCTAGTAACGTCAGAGGTACCACGAGTGCTAGAGGTTCGCGGCGCCCGCACCACGGTGAGTAATAGACATTTCATATTGTACAAAACCAAAAATGAAATTGATAAGTGAAGCAGAAATTCCCTCGTGAATTATATACTGTGACATTGGTTATCGCGAAGCCTATCATGGAGAGGTAGAGTTGAGTCGGGCAGTTACGTCGCCATTGCTCTTGCCAGTGGGAAGAGCAGGAGGGACACCCTTCCCTGGGGTGGCCACTAGCTGACGTCTCGAAGGCGTTAAGAAACCAAATCGAGTCGTGCTGTTACTACGCAAATACCGTTCAAGATTAATTTAGTACGTAATTCGAGAAGTCTCCAGTTCCAGAAGGTTCTTGCTGCCTCGGCAGGACTGCATAAGAGCCGATGTTAAGTCTGGGAGATCAGTGTTTAATCTTTGAGTTTGTGTGCGTTTCGAACTTCAAGTGTTATTCGACGAGTGCAGCTCCTTGTTGAGAAGTTGGCGCAGGGAAGCACTTTTCACTAGCCAGTCGGTCAGCTGAGTTGTATGATTCGACAGACCAGTGCAGAGAAGTAAAATACGAGGGGCACTATTTTTATTTTGAGCCTGGTAACCCTAAATGTTGGAGGTGACATCTAACGTTTCCAGTAGAAAGTTTGACATTGTTGACCATAATCTACTTCAGACATTTTGTCAATAGAGTGTCATTTGTTTTGTTTACATTAACTTGAAAGTTGTGTCTCAACAAAAACATGGGTGCATCGATCAAGTAACTTCCACGTTTAGTGACGAGGCTCCATCCTTTGCCATTGTGAAACGCTTGTATAGCGAACTTAATTGTGGCAGCCGTTCGCTCAATGATAAAGTTAAAAAAAGGTCGTCCAAAATCAGATGTTGTGACAAAAAACATTGATGATGTGCAAAACCTAATAATGCAAGATTGTTATGCAACATATTGTGAGAGTGAGACAACCCTAGGCATTAGTTCCACCGGCGTATATGAAATATTGCACGATACTACTTAGCCGTGAAAAAGGTTTGCTGTCATTGGATCCCACATAATTTGACACAATCTCAAAAATATGTTTCATGTCGACTGGTGAACAAAAATGCTCAAGAAGTACAATGGCAGTGCCTCAAAAGACCTATAGAAGATTGTAACAAGTGACGAATCACAGATCCATGCGTATGAGCCGGAATGTGAATAGCAGTCGAATGTATGGATCCTTCAACATGAATCAAATCCAACAAAAATTGTTGGCTCTTGAAGTACTTGGAAGAAAAATTTCGCCTGATTTTTTATGAATTTCACTATTTATGTTTTTCGCTATTTCGCTGTCCCCTTTAACAAGTCCTCGATTATCCAAAATGAGTTTATTCACGATTTGTAAGTAGAGATCTAGTGGAGCAGGATTCCCTATCGCGTTGTAAACAACACTATGGTACTATAGAACACAGTTAACCTGCAGTCATTCGTCTGTGTTCCATCAGTGTACAATTCCGCGATCTGGTTCTACCTCTATGATATTACAAGTTCCAGAGGAGGGGACTATCACTCGAATATATGAGAAATATTTTGTGTTTACACCCCTGACATGAGACTCACAGGAGGGAGACGAAATCGAGGACAGCCAGACATGAAGAGAGACGACAGCAAAGAGCAGGGCCCAAGAGCTCCGATTTAATGAAATTAGCGAGAATTTCCACCAATAACGAAAGTGTGCATGCAGTCATGTTATCTTTGGTACTAAAATATTTTGCTGGCTTCTTATAGTAATATGACACAAAAGTCATAATTTTGTCTCTTTGCTGATGAGTAGTATTTTAAAGACATAATTTATTTTGAGACGCTCTGGATGTACTCCCATAGAAACTTTAAATAATTCCCATACGAGATTGCCTTGCAATTTTAAACTTATTTCCTGTTTTATTTTAATCTGAAAGGTGATCCTAAACAGATTCTTTTTTTATGCTGAATACCAAAATAATCTCCATTTTTCCCCATCACGCCAGGTTTGCAAACTGTTCATAAACAACAGAAATAAAATTACAGCTTTGTGAAAGTAATATAAATTACTACAACATGAATTTTTTGGGAAAAACTAGAACATAATTATAATTTGATGTTTGGCACTAATTAATCATTAATTTCTAATAGTTATTGTAAGCACATTCATAACCTCATCTGAACATTACACCTTCATGCATGTTGTCCAGAGCAGTCCATTTTTAACATCCGACATTAATTCGCCATCATGTGAACACTCCACTTCCATTTGTAACTCATTTCTATATTTTTGATATTCTGGTGAAATATTTCACCAACTTCTTCACTAAATATCCTAAATTACCAGGGAGATAATATAGGTGAGAATGAATAAAACTTACTTGCGTACTTCAGACCTCGCATCAAGTCAGACCTCTACTTTCGATGCGAGGTTGCGTATTTGAGAACGCTGTTTGTGTGGTCATCGACCTTGGTAGATTTTGAATGTTTATGTAACGTAATTATGCTGTAACTTGCTACTGTGAGTGTATTTATACGCAAATAAAGAACGTTTAAACTTTCTACAACTCAAACATTTAATTCTACGAACCCACAAAGTCACAATACACATTTTTTTCTATAAAAAGTCAAATTTATATATCAAATATTTTGACCCTCGGTCAGTCTTTCAGTTTGTGCAAAACATAACCTATAACTTGTAAATGAAAGTAAACGCAAAACATCATTTTAATACGTGATAATTTTATTATTTACGTGTTATTACATTTAATGTTTTGAAGTTTTACGTTTACTACTCACAATAAAGAGAAATTGTCAATAAAAATAACCAGTTCTTAAATGAAATATCTCTTTCACGAATTCCTGACACTTATGTCCATTTAGCACACTCATTTTATTTTTTCTTATTATGGTTTTAATTATTCAAATACCAAACTTCGGTGATATTATCTGTTCCTTTTGACTATTATTATTGTTTAAAGTGGAATTTGAAATGTTGTCGACTTATAAAATGACAGAAGGTTATCTGACCGGATCGGTTCCCGACACTTGACAGACGTTTGTAAGAACAGCCCTAAGACAATTATTTTTTAATGAAATTCCTGTAGGCTTTCTGAATTTTTCATACTATTTGAAATATGTTAAAACATACCTGGATGCGTGTTGTTGATCCGCTGTTGAGTGTGACAGAAAATCTACGGTGTATAGCGGTATGGACAACATAAGACTGAAATAACGAATGCGTGTGGGGGGGGGGAGGTCAGTTTGGAATGAACCGACTCAAGCCGACTTCACCCGAATGAGCCTCACATATTCCAGCATGACGGCTCAGTTTAATTCACTACCCACAAAAATTGCTAAACGCGCCTAAAGAAGTTTTCACTTCAAGAATATGGTAACGAAATCCAGGCAGAAAGCTCTGTGTTACGGAAGACACAGTTTACCTTTTATAACAGTCATACGAACCACAGGCGCTAAACAAAACTTTTAAAGTAAATTTTAGTACATAAAATGATATGGACAACAGAGTTATGAAATAAGTCAGGTATAAAAGTACTACAAACCATCTGTTACATATGACAGTCGTGTGGCTGAGGTTTGCAGGTGATGTTTGCCAATTGCTGTGATTCAAACGCAAGGATGGTCTCTCCTTCAGCTGTTTACACACAGTGATAAAAGCGTATGGAGACTGCTGCAGAGGAGCACCACAAACTTGATGTACATAATTTATCCCGGATGACGTTTCTTTCGCTCTGCCGAGCAGCAATTCATTTTCTTGAATCCAGTACCTTTGGGATCACCATTTTCGCTTACAACTGTCTTCATTTCGCAGCGGTAAATAAATTACCAAGAATGATTCTCAAGAGTCTTTCAAGGATTTCCAGGCAGAGGCGTTTCTAAATTACTTTTTCTTTTTTTAAGGTTAATATGCTGCTGAGATAATCCACTTTATGAAGAGAAACATTGAAAGCTTATTTTAACCTCGTTTTAAAGCTGCAAGTGATTTATATTATGGTTATTTTTACCCAGACAAAGCTAAGTTTTACCAATATTAAAATTTTAATATATAGAAAACTAAACATTCAGAAATTGAAATTCGGTATGATTAATTTATAAGGATGTGTGCATTTAACTGCTGTATAATATTTAAATTACGTTCACATAGGTTCATGCAAAAGGGGCATAAATCACACCGTGTGTCCTGAAAAAGATATTGCACCCTATATGTCAGGTGCATTTTACTTGTAGGGATTTAAAGCTACTTGCACCACATTTTATCCTAAATAATCTAATATACAGCTTTACAATATCGACTAAATGAAAATCACATATAGTTTATACTATACACATGAAAAATTAATTAGTTTTGAGTAAAAATAGGATAACATTTTCAAAGACTGAATATTTGTTTTCATCCATTTTATAAATCACATGAATATAAATGTAAGCCGAATGTGTTCAAGGAACATTAACAAATAACCACTACAAATTTTGTGTCAATACCTTTTATAGTTTTTGAGAAACATTCACCTAAAATATGAAAAATCAAGGTTTTTGGAAATCACGATCAAAGATTAAGCACAGTTCTCAGGAAGTGGGCATATCATTACGCCGTCATCTTTAAATTGACGAATTAAAGGGCTTTAATACCAGCTGACAACCTATGTTATATATCATTTTTAAAGCTGAAGAATTATATATTGTAACAGTAAAAACAAAAATTGGATTATTTTAAACCTTTCGACCTCCCAGTGCTCTTAAGGGGATACTTATTCCTTATTAGGCTTAAAGATCTAACAGCCGGAGGACATAACTTTCAATATAGAAGAATTTTTCACTTCATAAATAATCAATTCTATATTTTTATTTAACCATTAAACTGTCTGCTGAATCATCCTATAATAAGTAGTCATGCAATGATACTTTTAAGATATAATGCTGGTAACGACACCCAAGAGAACGGGCTGAAGTGAGGGAAACGTTGGAGGCCGCAGACGAACATTGCAATTAGACGTGAGGAATTTACAAAAATTTGCTAAAAGTTTATCATTCCTACACCACCATCCACCATGCAGCTGCCAATTTCACAAGAACGGCTTCCCTTCGAAGGCCAGCAACCACAACACCTTTCCAGCATCTACAGAGTGCATGCGCCGGCCCCATCTGGCCGAACAACACACGTTACGAATCTGAAAGATCTTATTCTTTTTCCCTCACGGATTAAGCAGTCATATGGCATTTGTTGACTTTGAAAAAGCCTTTGACAGGGTAAACCGATGCAAAATGTGGCAAATATTGGAAGAACGAGGATACCCACAACAATTAATAAAAATGATACAATGCTTCTACTTCCAAACATAAATAAATGTGAGGAACAATGGTAAAATTTCTAAAAAAATTATTACTAATCAGGGTGTCAGACAAGGGTGTACTTTATCACCTACAGTTTTTAGTATCTATATTGACGACCTAGTGTGCAAATGGAAGCAGCTAGTGAATGTAGGTTTTAAGATTTCAAATAAAAACTTTTTAAATATTTTATTGTTTGCTGACGACTTAGTTATTATACAAAATAGCGAGTCTGCCCTGCAAAAATCTATTTTTAAACCTAGTGAACTTTGTAAGCAATATAACATGAAAATTTCTTTTATAAAATCAAAGGTAATGGCATTCATTGGGAAAGAGCCAATTAGAACAAAAATAGTTATAAATAATCGTTGCATTGAATAGGTAAGCCATTTTAACTACTTGGGAACAGATGTTAGTTATGACAAGGAATATGATGTCTACAATAAAATATGCAAATTTCAAACAGTGTGTGGAACAATAAAGAGAACATCTAGCAACAAAATACGTAAAGAAACAAAATTAAAGTTCTACAAAGTTATGGCTGTACCTATACTGACATACGGAAGTGAGACTTGGACGTTAACTAACAAGCAACAGAGTAAAATACAGGCTTCAGAAATGAAATTCTTGAGAAGTGTGAAAGAATGCACGAAGAGGGACTTAATAATAAATGAAAATATAAGAAAAGAGCTGGACATTTTTAGTATGAATGATAGGTTAAAAGATCTCAAACAAAAATGGAAGGAACATGTTGAAAGAATGCCAGATAATAGACTTACAAAACAAATATTACAGTATCATCCTAAAGGTAGGAGATCTGTGGGCAGACCCAGGGAACGATGGCTGGAGGACTTCGAAGGCGGAACAGGCACTTGATTGCCTATGCCATGAAGTGAAGAAGAAGGATTAAGCAGTTCCGGTCTCATAGTCCTTTAAACCATCTTTTCTGGGGACTCCTATTACTCTTCGTCCTCTAGGTCTATAACTAACAGCTTGTTTTGATATTCTTTATTCTGTTATTCGATGAAAGTATCCAATACATTTGCTTCAATGTTTTTGTATTTCCTCTACTGATGTTTGCACCTCCAATTCTCCTCTAATTACTTCATTTCTGTTATGGTCTTCTCTCCTATATACCTTAACCATCTTAAGCACATTATCTCGATCGCTTTTATCCTACTCTTCTCCTTTTTTCCTTACGGTCCATGCTTCACTTCCATAAGTCAGCACTGGTGTTGCCATTACTTTTGAGGCAATGGTTAATTACCATCAATTAGCTTAAATATGTTTTGTTGTAAATATTACTCTACAATAGTTACACAAAATAGCCCGACTTTTATTGACGAGGTGCTCATGAGACAATTTCGAATGACCAATTCTTCTGATTTCTGAAAGCCTACTGGGGCAGTTTCTTAACCATTCAGCAGGAATCAGGAATTCTGGTAACCAGTATCTTGTGTTTCAGAATTATCGATCGGAATGGCCGCAGAAGTGGCGTCTGTGGTTTGCAGTTAGGAATTTGTGGGTTCGATACCAGTGGCTGACCACCTTAATTCATGGTATTTGGGGGTGGGAATTTTGGGATTGCTAGGCAAGCGATGAGAAGAATTAAACATCCCCTGCGTTTCCTATTTCTCATTTCATTTCGAACTTCTTCTTAGTTGGCTATTTTTTGTGTATGTGGATATTCTCGTATTCCAGATCGGTGGCAGTCTGATGTGCATGTTAGGAGCACAGGTCCACAATGTGTATATATGTACATCGACGTGCTTTGTCCCTCCTCCAAAATGTACTATAGACTTATGGTCATGTGGTTCAGAATTGCCACTATTGCCCCGATATTATTTTACAATCGTGACAAAGGTGTCTATTTTTAAAATCTAAGCACCTTAGACGATTATAAGAATTGAAATGAACAGACTTGAAATTGATCGAAGTCATTCTGATCCCTTGTTATTCAAATTCTCAGTTTGTGTACTTAAGGCTCACTAAACGAAATTGGGAATATACTTGCTAGAGCAAACAATAGCCCCATTACTGAGTTCTGATTAGTCCTTTTGAATTTATCGTCTATCTTACAAAATCCATTGCAATAGTTCGAAAATAGTTCCGGCTGCAAGGTGAAATGTGTAGTGTTTAACGCCTGCTTTTACTACATACGGCACCGCAGGCGATGACACTGATGATACATGAGATGAAGATGGAGCAGCGGTGGAATGAGATAGCGGGGGAAATCGGAGATCCCGGAGAAAATCCGCCCCAGCGCCGTGTTGTCCACCACGAATCTCACTTTGCGGTCGCCTGTGATCGAACCCGGGCCGCCTTGGTGAGAGCCAAGCGGTCTAACCACTGAGCCACGGCGCAGCCCTGCAAGGTGAACTGTCCAAGGGAAAATACAATGAAGTGCATAAAAATGTGCTAATATATGCACAGGGTTTATGATGGTAATGCTAAAGAACTTCTATCATAACCAGCTACAATTCCCTTACTGGATCTGCAGCTTTACTTTAAGAATAGCTTCCCTACTAAAGGCATTGAGGAAATACATGCGCATGTGACCGCGATTCATCTATGCATTCAAAAGCCTGTTTCAAATGTCATTGAAGCATTACTTTCAAAGCTTATTTTCCGACTTCTTAATAAACATTAAGGTTCAAAGTCCTCCGAGGTCCAATCTAACAACTCCAGGTGAGAAAACTCGCATCCCGCATAGTGCTGCTAAAACGTGCTGGAGGACCACCGAGCACAAACAACCTCTTTTCTGTTACTTACAGCTACAGATGTTCCTGCCATGCCATGCCATGTGGTGCTGACTGGCTGTATAAAGCCAGAAGTTTTTTGCTGCGTGCCCACCCGTTAAGGGTTTTACCGCAGGTAAGGTAGATATCGGGATATTGTAGGTTTTTAGAATGGTGAATTTTTATGAGGTTACTAGTTGTACCTGGGGGTTGAAGGACAGGATGCAACACCTTGCTCCCTGGTGTTTTATTTGTGTAACTTTTTTGGGGGTAAATAATTTAGATGCCAAGCAGCTTGGAAGGATTATGTGGAGCTCAGCTTTAGCTGCTGTTCGGATTTGCTCCTAGGTTATCTCGGATGCCCGCAAGCCATGCGGGGTAACCGGTGCTGACTAGAGCGACGTCTAGTGGGGTCATAATCTCCCAGGGATCTGACAAGGGCGCTTCTGTGGTTGGGTAAACTTGCGTACAATTTTGATGCCCGGCGCCTGATTTCATCCTCCACGTATGGAAGACTCGAGGCCTCGTGAAGCAACCTGGTAGGAAAATAACGTCCCACAGAATATATAGACCTGAGTCCTCTATTCTGCGCACGTTGGAGCCATGCTAGCACGCTGTCTGCGGCCATGCCCCAGATCTCGCAGGCATAAAGCATAACCGGGATTACCAGCGCTCGGAAAAGGTATAACTTCATGCCAACTGGCATCGAGGTTGAGCCCAGCATTGAATACAGGGAAGCAACTGCTACCTGTACCTTGGCCGCTCGGTCCCTGATGTGTTGGCGAAAAGTTAGACCACTGTCTAAGTTAACACCTATGTACTGGACAGAGTTAGTCCACTCTATCCTTCGACCTTCGTAGCTGAAATTGGGGCAGTCTGCGGGGGTGTGGCGCTTTGTAAAAAGTATGGCGCGGCTTTTGTCCGGATTAACGGACATCCGCCAACGCCTGCACCACTGCTGTGTGAGACGGAGATGTCTTTGTAAGGGGTTGAAGGCTCTGAGGATGTGTTTGTCTTTGCAGAATAGAAGCACGTCGTCAGCGTATTGTGCCATTTCGACTCGTGGCTCTGTTGGGAAATCTGCCATAAAGACGTTGAATAGGGTGGGGGATTGTACAGAGCCTTCGGGGACTCCGCCTCTCACTGGTCTGAGTGTAGATGTTTTCCCCGCGACCGTGACTTGGAATGTGCGGTGTCGCAAGAAGCTGTATATTATGTTGACTAATTGTGTTGGTAGCCCCAGGTGGATCAATTTGTAAAGGAGCTCGGCGTGTCATGTCGTGGAGAAGGCCTTCTCGACATCCAAAGAAACCGCAGCAGTGAAGGCGCCTTCCTGGAACCCCAGGGCAGCAGTCTCCACCACTCGCAGCAACTGTTTGATTGTCGAGTGCCCAGGACGAAAACCAAACTGATGTGCGGGAATGGCTTGAAGGTCTCCCAATATTGGGGACAAGCGGGTGAGAATCAACCTCTCGAGAACTTTCGACAGGGTGGAAAGGAGGCTGATGGATCGGTAGCTGGAGGGGTGAACCGGATCTTTTCCAGGTTTCAACATGCAAATCATCCGGGCCTCTCTCCACTCTCGTGGAAAGTACCCAAGGGTGAGGCACATGTTGAAAATCCTAGTTAGGAATAGAACCGCGTTGAAGGCTACAGATGTTCCTGTAGGAAACGTGGAAATGTATAGAGACGAGCGGAGATTCACGTACAATTACAGTACAGATATTAATCCAAAACTGTTACTGATATACAGGCTGCACTATAGCCGTAGGATTAACGCGCATACTATTTGAATCATTTCGTTTTGTGTGTATACGAACTCATGTGTATATGTATAGCTACCCAAGCGACTTCTCCGGTTCAAGGTTTTAGATTTTAGGTTAAGATATATCAAACGATAATCATACGAGTATATGTTGCGTTACACAAACAAACTGGAAAGAAAACACCCTGTCAGCATCTGTTATTACAGATCTGTTATTACAAAGTTTCTGGTAGCCTTATGCAGCCGTTTTCGCTAATTATTTTAGTTATTTTCTCTCACTCTCTCTGTATTCAGAGTGATTTCTTATAGCTGTCAAGAGCTTAATGAATGGCACATTTGAAATTGTTAAATTACAATGTTATCCATGTCTCATCGCAGTAACATAGCTAATAAATTAGCTGGCGTATGACATGTACAGGCTCCTGATATTACTGTAGAAAATCAGAAAGATTTGTTGTACGATTATGAAGGAGGTTTTTAGGATATAGGTAGTAGTGATGTTTACTGATCTACTGATGGCATGTTACCTACTCCACTGTTTGGGGGAAATGACGGGTCAAATATGGGTGATGTGGATCAACTATTACTAGCTATCCCTTATTACGAAAAACAGTTAAATGGTAAAAAATGTATTCTTATTCCACTGGATGTAACCATGAACAATTGATTAGTAATATTCAGAGCTATAAATTCATGCAAGACACTCATTTTCCTGTACTTGCGCGTATAAAGAGCTCGTAACCTAATTCAGTATTATAATACTCAGAGGTAAGGGGTAAGAAATTCACCACGGCATCACCCCTCATACCTCAGAGAAAACACTTTACTAAAAGGATACCATCCACAATTAAAAATGTCGTACCATTTGGAAAATGGGTGGTGGTTTGCGAAAAAGATGTTTGCAAGAAAACCAATATTATTTGGTGTGAATATGCAGATGTGCCCTTGGTTGTTTATCCAGGTTTGGAGGTGTACAATTCAAAAAGAAACGTCTAAAGGTACGTTTAAATCCCTTTATTTAAATATATTGTAAAGTAGGAAGATTAAAATAATTGGCGCTAAATGGGCACCAAATGCATGTATGCGCAGGACGTCTATACACGTCCATATCGGTTTGGGGCATTTAAACTTGGACTTAATATGACGTACATCTCGCTGAACTCAGCACTATAATTGGATAAAATTTACAACAGTCATAGGCTGAATATTCATGTAAGTCTAATATTTTTAATGCACACAGCTCCGAATTCTCGGTATAAATACTTTGTGCAGAAGACTTCTTCTCTGACGCATAAATATTTCATCTTTGGTAATTGTCTCAGTTTTTACTGTGGGTGCTAGTTTTTTTTTCAGGTACATTAAACCTAACCAACTGCTGAAAGCCTCAACTACAAATTGTTAGCAAAGTCTGTATATTTTAACAACGCTCCCGCGCAGCAAAACGTATGACAGGCAGTGCCATCTCTTGGCACCAAAGCGCACTTTGTAAAAGAACTCCCCATACCTTGGAACCAACATTTGCTCATGGAGGAAAATCAGTGTAACTAAAACTATCGCCTTTACATAATATCCGTTTTAATAGAAAGTCAAATCACTCATATCATTTTTGCAACACACTCTTAAACAAATGCTTGTTTTAGTTTCCGGTCCAAGTTAAAAAAAGATCAAGTAATTGCTTCAGTACACACTTTGTTGTGGATAAAAATTCTATACAGCAGAAAAAGTGGTAGATAAAGATCAAAAGGTCAGTTTTATGTGCCGTCACTTAAATTACGTGATATTCTAATAAATGAATAAATAAATTAAAAGTCACAATAGGCATTTCGAAAAACTGATAAACGCCTCACGCAAATGCAAAGCAGGGTTTAGATAGTCTTATTCCGTTTATGACACTTACGGTTAAGCAAAAAAAGCTTCTAAACATGTGGGGTATTATAATTGCATACAACTAATTATAAATTGTTTCCACGGTAGATATGTTGATACAGAACCACAAAAGGAAACAATCTTTTTTACGGACTTTATCTTGTTGTCGAGAGATTGCCCTGCGTGTGGCTTTTTATTGCGATAAAGGACTCAACATGCTTTGCTATTATATAGAGACATTTATGACCAACTCTAGTTATAATGTACAGATATTTCTTACATTTAATTGATTATTTTGAACAAGACAAAAGCGCAGCTACAGTGTGTACTTACACAATATCAATCCAACAAATTGTAGTGCGGAAAAGTGGAACTTACCTAAGAAGCTGCTCATTTGTGCGCAAATTTCGCAACCGAATATTGCAGATATATTTCTTCATTCAGTGGTGATCTGCCTGACTGTTTTGCTATTTTCTATTTTCAAAGAATGCCTTTTGCTACAGTGAACCAAATTAGTGAAATTTGAACGATATATTAAAGTAGTCTCTACTTTATTGTTATTGTGCTTTATTGTTGTGGTTACTGTCTTTAAAGTGTTTTAAACCAGTTTTGGTTTTGTTTAAATAATTGCATAAATATGGAAGATACGGAATGGTATTTATGATGCATTTTTACAGCATTTACCAATTGGCTTGTTCTGATTATTGGGTATCCGTTTCCGGCCCCTTAGGGTTTTAAATGACTATCGGCGAAGCGGTTAAAGTTTGCCTTACCCTTTTCCTTCATTCCTGAGCCAAAAAATGTGTTAATTGGTTATAATTTGAGTTCCAAACTCTTTACTTCAATACTGGACGGACTCGTTCATGACGTTGTAGACAATTGTGTCGAAGCTTGACTTCTAGGTGCTTTTTTCGCTCTCCAGTAGTTCATAGGCTAGTATAGAACATGGATAATAAGAACATTAAACCAACATTAAATAAATCAAGAGGCATCGGCTTTGCACTCAACTATACTAAAAAATTCAAACCTGTTAGACCCAGCGTTACGGCCGTTATCGAGCGTTAAGGTTTGTGTGACGAACCTTGCGCTTGATGTGTGGAAGTAACTTAATATGAGATGTACATACTCATGTTTGGTTTGAGGTTCTGTGTGTGTGCGAATGTGTCTGTTTACTATGAACATCATAAGAAAAGTAACATTAGAATAAATAGCATATTGCCTGCTTCTGCGAAGCCAAATTTTAAGATTTTACAAAGAAGAATTTTTATAACATTCTTCCTAACTAAAGTATATATTTTTATGCAAGCTGTTTTTATTTACTTGCTCTTTCTATTCCAAAAGTGTATATAAGGTATTTGAAAATGTTTTATACTCTCTACATTTCTAAATACATTTATTAGTTCGTTTCTGTAGAGAACCAGCATAATGAACCACCTTTTCTGAATCCACAGGATAATGAATCTTGTAATCACATTTTGATATTTTATGTCCAAAACTGTTTTTATTGTGTTAATACAAATCGATTACATCAACAGGGTCATTAGAAACCTTATCACTGTTAAGTTTCTTTCGGTTTTGAGAATTAGTTGCTTTGTGTAACTCGATATTTTCCCAATGTTGGTCAACAAGTGAAGCGATGTAATCTGCCTCGATGATGTTGCTCCAATCTTGAAGCAATATGTCTTTCTCAAGGATGATGCTACACCGAATTGCAGCGGTGGGTTAGCTTCAATCTGGAGGAGAGTCCTATTTCATGGTATATGTGGGCATGTAAGAAAAGTCAGGATGGCACCGGAATCAAAATTTGAAACGTTTAATAACTTTTAGGCATTTACTTAAATGAAAAATCGTCGACCATCTACGTCTGGCTCCATCGGTGACTAGTCCAGAAGTGTCCAAGATTCTGCCTGGAATATCCTGCTCAGCTGCCACAATTCTCCTTATAAACTCTCCTTCTGCTAATGATCTAAGGTCCCCAGCACTAGCTTCTTATACAATGTTGCTACTTCATTTGTATGTTACTAAAAGTCACTTCTTTCCATTCTAAAGTCTCTTTATAAATTTCTAAGAAATGCTGTCACACATTTCACGAACTCCAAGCTTACCTGCGATACCTAATCTGACAGCGTAGGACACCTTCAGCGTTCTCGCTAACGGTGCGAATTGGCTGGAGACTAGTCCTCACTAATTATTTTGCTTAATGACACCTTACCCCGAGCCAAATTGTACTCATAATGTATTGACAACCTAAAACACGTTAACATTTAACGAATGCACAAAATATTCATAGTTAATTTTATTATAATTATGCATTTTTCCAATATGATGCATAATTTATCAATAATAACTAAACACTAGTAACACAACTTCACTTATTTTATTTAAATCCTGGGAGCGGTTTCAAAGCAAACATCTGCTTTATCCTCAGCCACTCAGCTTGACACTCGCCCACTAACTGACTGACTGACCTTGACCACTACCGGAGTTTGAAGAATAGCTCCTTATTTAACTGCCATCTACCGGGGACAACACAAACTTATTGATGACATCTATTGGAGGGATATCAAAATTCACTACGCGATCCTTATTTTTCAAAATATATATCTTCTCCCAAACCATTAAATCTATCGGTTCTCTCAATTGTTTCAATAATTTAACTTCTGGATTTACTTCATGATTATATGACCAAAAATGATCAGCCACTGCCGATTTCTCTGTCTGTCTATATTTAATATTTCTAAAATGTTCTTTCGCTCTGGTTTCTAAATTACGCTTGGTTCTGCCATTATAGATCTTATCGCATTCTAAACAGTTAACTTGATAAATACCAGATTTTTTGTTGCCTGAAATTTTGTCTTTTTTAGAACACTGTAGCAAATTCTTTATGCTGTAACTATTATGAGGTGCTAGTATTATACCCACATCTTTGAAAATTTTTTGGAACTTTTTATTTGCCCATGGATGATAAGTAAATTTTTTGAAAATATAGTCTTTTTTTACCTTTTTAAGAGTGAAAACATCATTAACATTTTTTTATATTTAAATTTTTCTTCTCTTCTGATTATAAAATCTTTATTAAAGCCGTTAATTGAAGCAGTGTTTATAATATGTTTATATTCCGCATTAAATTCTTCTTTGTTTAGTGGTATGTTTATCATTCTGTACATCAAACTATTAAAAACAGCAAATTTGTGTGGCATAGGGTTAAAACTTTTATTTTTGATGCATAATTCCTGTAGCATAAGACGCTGAGGATTTCGTGTCGCTGATTTACTGATGAAGGTTTGAAACAGCATTCCCTTCCTCGAGTTGATTAATTAAATGATTATGTACTAGCGTAAAACAAGAATCTTGTGTGTATTGTCAAATTTGTGATGGACTCTGAAAAAGGTCGTTTTATTCCCCCTAGTAGGACGGACGCAGCTATAAATTTTAAGGGTGCCAACCGGTGTTTATTTTTAAGCATAGTTTTAACATGAGAAATCGTGGGAGGTCTAGAAAGATGGGAGAGAGGTTGTACCCGTAAAAGTGATGCCATATGCGTTTTATCAACCAACTAATAAGCTGTAGGGGAGAAAAGAACGGTCGTATGGCCTACCGGGGAACAAATGTCTATCCAAAAGAGTAGTTGCCTGCTGTGGGCCAAACTGAAAGCATGTGTGATGGTACACGGAAACAAACCGCGTCCATTACTAAAGTAATTGGCCGCTGTGTACCAAACTGAAAAGTCGCATGATAGCATACGGGAACAAACCGCGTTCATTAAATTTAGTTGGCGTCTGTGGGCCAAAGATTTGTATGATAGTACACGGGAGAAACCGCGTCCATCAAAGATTTGGTGTATGAGTGCCTAGCTAAAAAGTCGTGTGATGATACGCAGGAAACAACCTCGCCAGCGCGAAGCCAACCACCGTCTAGCCAAAACTCATTTCAATAGTAATCGAAATATAACCGATCGTCATAAAAGAATAAAACTGTGTTTCTTTCCAAGTACCTAAATTGATCCACCCATAACACCCTTAATCAAATGATCCTTACTACAGATCGTATATTCATGAGCTTTAGGATAACTCCGAGAGCAGCCGCGGACTTTAACACTCGCAAAACTTCATTGACGAGGCTGACGACGGAGAAGTCACCTTGCAGGTTCCAGAGTAAGAGTTTTTTTTCGACATACAACGTTTAGTGTGCCTCAAAGGTAAAAGTTAGGAGGTATTAATTATGCTGAACATAATTAAAATAAAAATAATGCATTTATCTGCCCAATCGTTTCAGATTAATTCCGGAAATATCAACACGCCTTGACAATATTCAGGTATTGACAGAAGAACTTTCTCTCCGCACCAGACTTTCATTACCTTTAATATGATTGCCTTGTCAGTATCAACGTGGAGACGTTCTAGTGCCCATTTAACACAAATATGCAGATGAACTATTCCGTTAAGTTTGCAATTGGTGTCATAAGATTCTCCATCTCATGAAAAGTTTTACAAAATTCCATTTGGCGATAAGGATTGTACTCATATAATAATGATGGTGCGTACATTTTCCACTTAGTAGCTTTCAGAACGGATTATAAAATCCCACTGCCAACTTCTAGCTCTCAAGTCCCTTGTGTAACAGATTTCTCTAACGGCATTGTAAGCTTTTCTAAACCATTGACTAAGAAGCGGTCTTTCAGATTTTCCCTCGTGTACATCACAAATGGCAACACGCGTCTCATAAATTCATACGCATCTCACGTACGAGGACTGTTCAATAAAGAATAATCACACTTTTTTGACAATGTACCTTTACTCATCCTCATAATTTTGACGGTCCTTCTCAAAATAGTCTCCCCTGAATGCGATGCACTTGTCCCAGCGTTTCTACCAGTCTTAAAAGACATGCTAGAAACCATTTTTGAGAGATCCTTCAAAATCACCTCCGCAGCCTTCACCACTGCTTCTGATGATGGATAATGCCTCCCACGAAGGCGTTTATTCCACTTGGGGAATGAAAAAAGTCGCATAGGGCTAAATGCGGACAATAGGGAGGGTGAGGATGTACTTCTCGTTGATTTTTGCAAGATATTCAGGAACAACATTGGCAATATCCGGCCGCGCATTATCGTGGTGCAGCATTCAGCCTGCTTCACGGAAATTTGGTCTTTTGCACCTGATATGGACTTGCAATGTTTTCAGAACATCCCTGTAATATTGCCCAGTTACTGATGTGTGTGCAGGTACAGCATGCTGATAAACCATTCCATGAATATTAAAGAATGAGATGGCCATAACTTTCCCAGCAGAAGCAACCACTTTTGCTTTCTGAGGGGGTTGGTGATGGAGATTTCCACACTGAGCTTTGCTGTTTGCTCTCAGGATCAAACTGATGTAGCCAAATTTCATCAGCAGTGATTTGAAAGAAACTCCGGAACTTCCTCTAACATCAACTTTCACTGAATGTTACCTCCACTGCAGCGGTAGCCGATACTGGACATGTCTGACTTTCCTGGTTCTCACAGGCGGGAACTAGGAGTACCAACAATGAAACTACTACGGCGTGTTTGTTTCACATTAAGCTAACAAATATAATAAGATTGAATTTTAGTGCGAAAAATTATGACCGTAAAAAATTGTGATCATTCTTTATTGAACAGCCCTCATTTATTGGAAATTTACATTTTTATAGGTTTCCACCTCATACCTAGTGACATTTTCAATCTTGAATCACTATTTCAAAATAAGGTCCCATTCCTGAAACGTCAAGCATGCTTCAGACATTTTGATGCTTCCAGTTACGAAATCAAAAACCAAACTGTTACCGACTCAGATAATTCAGTGAAACTTCGTGAACTATACTCATGTATTATACTCCAAAGTGTATGCGTATTAATTTTCAACAGTTTTCTGACCATAGGAGCCCACATTAAAAGCACGATAGCCCTTCTCATGAAACCTGTCCTTGGCAAGCAAATGCAGAGAAAGTAACTGCGGCTGCATATTTTTCACTGCTGAGGAATGCGTTTTGATTATGTACGACCTCAGCATAATGCCTTAATGTTGACAGTTGTGCAAATGGGCTTACACATGAACTCAAAAACCTCACTTCCCTTTCTTCTGTCCTCTGGCAAGCATCCCAATATCTCTCGGCTTGGCAAAGTTTCCCAGCTTGGCTAGGCAATGTCTACGCTGGCAGCGTATGACCATGATAAGCTTTCCATTGTTAACTAACTGCCTACAAAGGCAGACGAAATGGCACAGTAGTTGTTCTGATTGCATTGTGAGAGGCGAGTAGAAACTCCTATCTACTAGTTGAAATGGCAATCTGGTCCACTTGTGTAATTCCTTTGGTAGCACAGTTCTTTTTTTTCTGTAGCTGTTAACTTTACTAGGAGCTATCCTCACTTCATTACCAGCCTTTGCCTCTCTCTCGTCCGTTCTTTTTATTCGCTTCCTATCTGTCCTTCTGACTAATGGTCAGTCTAGACATTCAGGGGAGTCCCTTTCCCTCCTAGGTAGCTAAGTCATTATTTACTGGTTTTCCTTGGAACATAAAAGCAATGGTAACATATGTTTAGCTTTTTTACTTTCATTTTACTTTAAATATAACATTTTTACTTGCCTTATTTCGACTTACAGGGTCAGAGGAAATGTTGTATTTCTTCTAATAATTTCGTACGTAGATTTAAACGAAAATAAATGTTTTGAGGTCCCTTGAACCGCTGCCCTCGAGAACTATTTATAGAACAAGATCCATCCCTCCATCCCTCTATCCCTCCATCCCCCCTTCCCTCCCACCCACCCTCCCTCTCTCCATCCCTCCATCCATCCACCCATGTGTGTGTGGTGTGTGTGTGGTGGGTGTGTGGTGGCTGTGTGGTGTGTGTGTGGTGTGTGAGTGGTGTGTGTGTGGTGTGTGTGTGGTGTGTGTGGTGTGTGTGTGGTGTGTGAGTGTGGTGTGTGAGTGTGGTGTGTGAGTGTGGTGTGCGTGTGGTGTGTGAGTGTGGTGTATGTGTGAGTGTGGTGTGTGAGTGTGGTGTATGTGTGTGTGTGTGTGGTGTGTGAGTGTGGTGTGTGAGTGTGGTGTGTGAGTGTGGTGTGTGTGGTGTGTGTGTGGTGTGTGAGTGTGGTGTGTGTGGTGTGTGTGTGGTGTGTGTGAGGTGTGTGTATGGTGTGTGTGAGGTGTGTGTATGGTGTGTGTGTGGTGTGTGTGTGTGGTGTGTGTGGTGTGTGGTGTGTGTGTGATGTGTGTGTGTGTGTGTGTGTGTGTGTGTGTGTGTGTGTGTGTGTGTGTGTGTGTGTGTGTGTGTGTGTGTGTGTGTGTGTGTGTGTGTGTACAATTTACAAACCAGAAGACCAATAAACACCGAACTTAGCTCTTACGTTCACTATGTTCTATAACGGAGACACAGAAACTTTTAACAAATTCCACCTTATTTACGCCCTCTAACGTTAAGTCATATCGGACGATGAAGCAAGGGGTAAAATGATGCACAGGGTCCATAGAGCTTAGATTTACCTGACATTCGTCTTTCAGGATAAGGAAAACCCCCGAAAGAACCTTATCCAGGTAAGTCACCCTGGCTGAGATTTTGAACATGAGGCAGACACGCTACCATCTGCGCTACCGAGGCGGGCTACATATTCCTCAGTGCAATATACCTTTAAAATTGAGAATTTCCTTACTTTGCTATCAAAATGGATCCAATGCATCCAATGAGGTTTATGAAAAGCTAGTTTAATAAATTTTTATGACAATCAGTGGCGAAACGTGTCTTTCAAAGCTAGGGAAGCCCCAAATAATAATTTTCATTAAAATAAAAGAGAATAAATAGTTACCCTTCAGTACTGTGTTTATTGTAGTGTTACGTAGGCTCTTGCACTGCAAGACGTGTCACATTAGCAGCAGGCGTATTTCTGTCTCCTTTCTATACTCAGACGTTCCAATTTTTCCTACAGCTGGCTCGCACATCGTGAACCCTTAGTCTATAATGGACAAAGTATGCAATACACACACTTTTGCTTAAAACTTAAAACTTTACAAGAATTTCCTGCCTGTCGGCACTAAATCTGATCTACCTAAATATATTGCTAATTCTATTGAAACATGCCTTGTAGTTGTACTTAAAAGTGCCACATAAAACAATAAAATAAACTTTTCTTGACATGCATAGAGAATTCACGTAACAAGATCTTTTACTGCTTCCCAACAATGGAAGAGTTGCAATTTCTTCATACAAAAATACGGCACTTGGAGCCATGGTCACCAAAGCATATATCTCAATCGCTCCACCGCGTAGAGGATCGCGGGTACGAGCCCCACCTTGGGTATGAGTGTTTATGTGTGTAGTATAGATATGTGAAACTACAGAAAACAGACAGTAAAATAAACAGAAACAATAAAAGTTGTCAATAAGTAATGTATATATCTATATACATATATTTGTATATATAAAAGGCGTGGCTATATACATATATTTGTATACATAAAAGGCGTGGCATTCAAGATTAAGAATGCGTAAATAGCTGAGCTTGCGGAACTTGTCATTCTTATCTAGGCTGCTGTCAAAGTGTCCGCAGCATCGGAGAGGTTCGGGAGTAAATTTTGAACATCTATTCAGAGCAAATAAATATTGTTGGGCATGAATTTGCTTATGTTTCTTCTTTTTTTGCTGAAGCGGAACCAGCGCTTCCAGTTCTTCATTGCACGCTTCCCACTGATGACCACGTATATTGAATTTTGGAATTAGACTTTGGGATCCCTATATTCGGAAGGAAATTTCGTTGAATGTGAAAAACAGACAAATCATAAGTGGTAGTTAAATAACTAGTTTAAACAAGATGCACATCTTTACATAAGAACAAAATCTATATCAGAATATTTACTTAATAACATCAACCACATCAGAGATAATTTTTCCAGTAATTTATCACTTCCTAAACGCTCTCTTGTTATAGTTATTTCTCGCAGTGTAATGGAGGCAATAAATGTTTATGCTAACATGATTGCGCATTTCAAAACACTTAACCACCATGTCCTATGAGCTCTCCTTGTGCTGTTAAATTATTTGTGTGAAAGTTAATACAAATTTAGGCTAAATAAAGATGAAAATTTAACATTTGTAATAATATAGGTGTTGTATCATAAGTAATGATTTTTAAGAAAAACAATTATTTTAAATGTACTATGACAAGCAATTAATTACTTTTTAAATTATAAACCATTACATTCTATGGACTTAGCCATTGCTCAGCGAGGTTTATTATCACACGATGGTGGTGTCTCTGGTTTTTGATGGGAAGAATTCGGTGACACCCACTTGTACAGCTTGAAAGTCGTCAATTATTCTTCCACCTACAAATGAGGCATGGACCGAAAAATATAATAATCTGATGGTGGGAGTTCAGATCTGTATGCTGGGTGTGGCTGCAGTTCTATTCCTCCGAATTTCTGAATTTTTTTTCCCTAAGTTGTTAGTGCAGTATGGGGTATTACATTTTCCTGTTGTAATAACATTCTATTTTGGTTAACTAATGTTGGGTATCTCTGTCTCAAAATTACATGAAATCGTTCCAGTTGTTGAGAATAAAGATCCCCATCAACCACCCGCCCGTTTGATAGAAGCTTCCAGTGACTCACACCTTCAAGATTCCATCAGAAACACTGATCCTTTCAAAGATGACTTTGGCAGGTTTGGGAGGGATCAAGACAGTGTTTCGAGACACCAGGGTTTCGGAAATATACCCATTTATCATCACAAGTAAAAATTCTCCTGACAAATCTATCACCTATGGGATTATGGATGAGCTAACAGGTATCCATCCTATGTTCCGCCTGTTGAGGTGTCAGTTCATGAGGTACAGGTCTACAGCTTCTGTATGATATTCCAGAGGCCTGAATGTGATACTGCATAGTATCTTTTGATGCACCAAGTTTTCGGAAAGCCCATGGGTTCTTTTCTCGCAGAACTTGGCATGCACTGCTCGAAACAGATGTGAGAATTATAGGGGAATAAGTATTTTAAACACAGGATATAAATTATATGCAAGAATCTTAAGTAAAGGGTTACAAACCATTGCAGATGTTCTACTTTTAGAAGAACAAAATGGTTTCCGAAAAGGACAATCCTGTACAGATGCTACCTTTACAGTTAAGCAGATAATATAAAAAAGAAGAGAATTTAATCTGGAAACACATATAGCTTTTATTGATTATGAAAAAGCGTTTGATCGTGCAAATAGGAAAAAATTGTGGGAAATCATGACTTGAAGAGGCTGCCCAATGCATCTCATTAAAGTTCTAAAATCTATATATAAGGATACAACAATCAGCATACATATTCGAAATGGAATGTATAGTAAATGCATACATACAAATCAAGGTGTAAGACAGGGATGCAGTTTGTTTCCTATCTTATTCATTATTTATATAGATGATCTGATTTGAGAGTGGATGTTGAAGATTAACGGAGGCATTCATCTTGCACCAAATTTTACTCTTAAGACGATGCTATTTGCGGATGACCAAATTATTATAAGTAAAACTGTAAAAAGTATATATTTTACAGAAGTAATGTAAGAATTATAATTTCAAAATTTCCACAAATAAAACAAAAACTATGGCGTTTCGAGGTGAAGACACTATTAGAACCAAAATAGTAATTGATATTATCTTATAACAAGTTACGGGTTTTAAATATTTGGGAACATATGTCAGTTATAAATATGAAAATGATTTTAAAAATAAATTACCAATGTTTCAACAAATATGCGGCCTAACAAATAGAAGCCTAACAACTAAAACCAGAAAATAAACACGGATGAAATTTTATAAAGTAATGGCTGTGCCTGCCTTTCTTTTTGGTTCTGAAACATGGACATTAACAAAAGCAGACAAAAACAAGATACAGTCTGCCGAAATGAGATTTTTAAGAGCAGTACAGGGATGTACTCTTTTAGATAAAATCCCAAATGAAAAAATGAGAGAAGATTTAGAAATAAGTTCTTTAGAAGAAAAAAATTATAAATTATAGAAATGAATGGAGAGAGCATATTGAGAGTATGCCGAGAGATAGGATTCCAAGAAGAGTTATAAACTATAAACCTAGAGGAAAGAGACATCTGGGTAGACCACGAAAACGATGGTCAGACATGTTTTAAACCGGAACAGGCAGCATTGCCTAGCCCTTGGAGTGAAGAAGAAGATCTTGGCGTGCATCCTGAATATTCAATTCTTTAATTCTTCCAGAACGTGGTAAATCTTTAGTGTTTTCGTCTCTTGTTGAAACGTTGGAAACGTCGTTGTGCCTCACGCTCACCAACGACACCTCCTTCTACTTAACATATTCTTCGAGCTGCTGCACCGGCTTTATAATCTTGTTTGCAGTAGTGCTTTAGAAATAATCTAAGTTCAAACTTTATCTCCATTTTTTGTCTGTTTATTAACAGCTATTATATAAAGTAAAATCAGTTTTTCTATAAGCTTCAGTTACAACAGCAAGTTTTTCAGGCATTATTCCATACCTTTTACTCCCCCAGTATATATCAACGTGATACCTTTAAACGCACCGTTTGGATTAGGCTGTTACAAGAACAACGCCGCGTGCCTCACGCTATCAAATTTCGCAGGTAGGTGACACAGCGTGCAGCCTGCTGTACCTGTTTGTAAACATACCGACATACTCCACAGTAGCTTGCTACTATTAAGAATTTATTTGGCTGTCGATGACAGTAACTAAGCTGGGGAACGTATGTAACTTAAACCTTTTAGAGGGAAGTTCATGTTAATGAGATTCAGGATGGAAGCATTGAATGATAAATAGAACAGATAAAGTTAGATAAAGATAAAGTAGATAAATTTAACCTAAACTAAATGTCTTATGCAATGAGACAAACATCTTATTTCACTGTGAAAAGAAAAGAAAGCTGTTGATTTTACCGTTACTGGTTGAAACTAAGTACAAGAACGATAAAAACAAAATAAACAACTTAGGAATAATTATTTTCCGGGTTATAAATCGACTTTTTCACAAGTAACTGCCCTTAGCCCCATTACCTGAAAGCGAAGCTTGGTTCAGTAGTAAAGAGAAAGGAGCAACGATTTTTTTTTTATAATTTTTCGATACAGTGAAGCACAAAGTGAACAATTGACTCAAAATTGAGTCAAACTAGTACTCCATGCTCCATATAACACTACTGTTTACCAAGAAAAAATTTCATTAGGACCTTCCTAACAATCAACATTAACTAAGGATTAATTAGAGCCAACTGAAAAATTCAATGCCATGGCCATGGCATTGAATTTTTCAGTTGGCTCTAATTAATCAAAAATCACCCATATACCGGAGTAATGTATTTAAAAGGATTAATTCTTTAAGGATTAATTCCTCAATATAAATTTACTTTAAAAAAATTAACTAAGGATGTTTTTGTTTTTTATTATTTTTTATTATTAAAATGTTAGAGGTCTGAATACCAAGATAACTGATTTTAACACAAGTACTCTTATTGGTTATGAGGTAATATTGCTTACTAAAGCATGGTTGTCACAAAAAGTTAATAATTTTAAACTATTTTGTAGTAATTATAATGTATACCGACAAGATAGGGAAATTGAGAGAGGAGGTGGAGTTTTAATTGCTGTTTTTTACAATGATTTCGCTTTTTTTCTTTTTTTTATTTATCTATTTTTTACTTTTTTATTATTTTTTAATTTTTTATATTATTTTTAATTTTTATTTTTTTTTCATTTTTTGTTTTTGTTTATTTATTTAAGACGGGAATGGGTACCGGGTAAGAAAATTTCTTGTTTTATTTGCTTGTACTGTGAGACAAATGAAGGGTTCTATTTGCTTAAATGGTTATTAGATCTGCATTTGTTCCAAGTGATAAATGTATGGCTCCAGAGAACGCAAGTTTTTCTTCCGTATATAGGTCCATCTCTGCTCCTTCAAAAATATACGTAGGTGCAAATTGTTTTCGTGACCGGTGCGTCCCAATAACTTTTGAGGTTGGCACACCAGTGGCATCTGCGCTACCTAATCACAAAATAATGTAATATTTAATGCTGCATCAAATGCTACCTAAGAACACTTCGAAGCTGCAACACCGAAATTCCGACTAGTTGAGTTATAAACAACGAAACGCCTATATACGTCCCGTGTGGTTTCCAAACAACCTGTAACTCAGGTGAGTCAGCTGTCCCTTATTCTCAAAGTTTATGCAATCCGCATTTCACACTCCAACATGAGAGCAGCGACCCCATTAACAGGGTCTACCCGCGTGTTTAACATGGATGTTAAACACTAAATAAAATTAGTACTGATTTAGATATTATTACATCATCTGTAATATATTCGCAATTAGACGGCTGACGTTTGCACGTCTGCAAATGTTCCCTGGAACCAGCGAAAACTATATGTTAGATGGAACGTTTGCCTCACACGTTACTAGATAGCTGATTTGTCTGCTGTTACGTTGGTTTGAATCCTCTGCATAGGTAATATTTTTACCGTGTAATACGAGGCATGTTTTTTAAGTCAATACCGCTTTGCGATTCCGCCGCCGCAGCGCTACGGTCGGCGTTCCGCGCATGCGCGCTGGTTACCTACATCTCTTGTCTACGCACTGACGCCATTAGTCTGATTCTTCATTGTATACCTTGGTTACCGAGTGTTTAAGATGCCTCCGACAATCATGAGTCCCGCCGATTGTGAAGTACGGGCTGTTATACGATTTCTTAGTGCTAAAGGCGTAAAACCGATCGATAATCATGGCGAGATCAGTGAAGTTTACGGTCAAAATATTATGAGTAATGGAATGGTAAGGAAATAGGTGAGAGCATTTAAAGATGGCCGCACAAATGTGCATGATGAAGAACGGAGTGGGCGTCCTTCGGGCGTTACTGAAGAAATGGTGCAGAAAGTGGACGAATAGGTGAGGGAAAACAGACGCTTTACAATTTCATCATTGTGCGACTATTTTCCTCAATATTCTCTTAGGTTTTGTATCGCATTGTGACCAATAACTTGAAGTACTGGAAAGTGTGTTCACGTTGGGTTCCGAAAATGTTGACGGATTTGCACAAAACCCAACGTTTAGGCAGTGCATTGACTTTCCTTGAGCGGTACCACAATAAAGGTGAAGATTTTTTAGACCAAATTGTTACTGGTGACGAAACATGGGTGGCCTACGTCACACCAGAATAAAACAACAATCCATGGAATGGCGACATTCATCATCACCCACAAAAGTGAAGTTTAAGCAAACAATTTCTGCCCGGAAAATCATGTGCACAGTTTTTTGGGACAGAAAAAGGAGTATTGCTAGTGGAGTTTCTGCCTCGTAATGAGACAATCAATGCAGCGTCTAATTGTGAGTCATTGAACAATCTGCGCCGTGTAATCCAGAACAAAAGACGTGGCAAGTTGAGTAAGGGTGTCGTTTTGCTGCATGACAATGCCTGTCCACATGTGGCTGATCGGACCAAAGATCTCATCAAACCTTTTCAACGGGAAACTCCAGATCATCCTCCATACAGCCCTGATCTGGCACCCAGCGACTACCATTTGTTCCTGCACTTGAAGAAACATGTGGGCGGTCAGCGTCTTCAAGACGATAACGAAGTCAAAACAGTTGTGATACAGTGGTTAACACATCAGGCGGCTGAATTTTATGGGGAGGGTATTCAAAAACTGGTGCCACATTATGACAAGTGCCTCAATATTCACTGAAATTAATTAGAAAAGTAGATTAAGGTTCAGGCTTTTATGTAAAAATAAAATTATTGCGATATCTATGCAATTCCAAAACGGTACTGACTTAAAAAACATGCCTCGTACTTACAATTTGCAAATATTATCCTGAAGAAAGTTACTATTTTTATCTTATTTGTTTCAATTGTGTTCACGGCATTGTTTGATGTATTATTGGTGAACTGCAAGTAGATAGTTGTTTAAACATACCTATATGTTGGTGCAATTGAAATAAAGATCATTTATACATATTTGAGCACAGAAAAAATGGAAGTTATAGTAGCATAGTTTAATATGGAAGTTAAACATTAATTTACAGACATAGAATTATTATGCTATTAAAAGTGTCGTTTCAAATTGTTGCGCTGAAATTCCTGGAACACGGCTACCCTAACGAAGCAAGTGCTCAAACCGTCCTGGGTAATAGACGTCCTAAGGAACTTTATAGTTAAATTATTGTGAATTCGATTTTCACGTTTTGATCAACACAAAAAAGGGTATTTACAAAGCTGAGATTCGAACCTGTGTCATTGGGTGTTAGGGTACAGGAGACGTCAAAATCCCGTTGAGCTCTTTCGAGACTTGCCTGAAGGCACGTTCTGGGTTCAGTAGTACGACCTGCATGCCTGGGGCTACACCTTTGCCACCTCCGAGTTATCCTGCATGATTTAGCCTTTTAAGATGCTTTTAATAATTTTCTGGGTGTTTTAATATTATTAAAGAAATTACAAAAGGTCTTATGCATGTTAAATTGAGTTGCACGAGACGTAGTTTAAGCACAAATGTAAATAAATTGTTCTTTAATAATATATCCGTTTTGACTGTACGGGTCTATGATGAATGAGGCGTGTCTAATTGTTTCCTAATTTTTGGCTGCTAATCCCTGCTCTAAGTACAAGAATCCGCCAAATTTGTACAGAAGACCCGCGTGCCAGGTCGTATAGAAGGCCTTTTCCACGTCCAGAGAAACCGCTGAGGTGAATGCCTTATCCTGGAAATCCAGCGCTGCAGCCTCCACCACGCGCAGCAACTGCTGTGACGTAGAATGCCCAGGACGAAAGCCAAACTGGTGAGGAGGTCTTAGGCCGTACGACGAAGTCGTATGTTTTTGAGGGGTACCGTGTTATCCCCGACGCTCTACAGCGTCTACGTGGCTGACCTTCCCACTGAACAGCACGTCAACATAGTACAATATGCTGACGACGTGCTGCTATTTTCAACAAACAGACACCCACACAGAACCTTCAACCCCATGCAACGTTATTTAATCCTGCTCCAGGATTGGTGCACGCTTTGGCGATTGTCCATTAATACGGAGAAAAGCCAAGCGATACTGTTCACCAAGCGCCGCTTTCCCGCCAATTTCCCCACATTCACCTACTTTGGGCTAGGGATCAGGTGGGAACACATCCGGGAGCAAGCGCATCGGTCGTGCGGTGCCGTGGCATCACTATACCCTGTGCTTAGGTCTGCGATGTCTGTTTCCCAAAAGTTGCGCCTCTTTATGGCTCTGGTCCTCCCTATCATGCTCTATGCATGCGAAGTCTGGGGTATGGCCGCAGGCTCAAACCTAGTTCTGCTCCAACGTGCACAGAATGAATGTCTTCGGATTATTTATTCTGTTTCCACAAGGTTCCCCGTGAGACTACTTCACGAGGCTTCATCCCTCCGCTATGTGGAGGATGAAATTAGGCGCCGGGCGACAAAATTCTTCGAGAGTTTGCCTCAACACCAGAGCGTCCTAGTCAAATCCCTTGGGGATTATGTACCTCGTGAGCGTCGCTTAAAGCGATACCGGTAACCCACATGATCACCATTCCAGCATAAACTAAATTACAGCTATCCAAAATTTATTCTGGAAAACTCAAACTTATCTTCTTCCAAGTTTATTAACTCATCCACCAGCGGTGCACGCTGTCTGTGGCACCCGGTTCATCATTCCCTGAGGAGCAACAAGCTACCTCCGTTCTCTACATCCACTTAATTTACACCCGTCATCCTGCAACTTCCACATCCCGCCACTAAGTGGTAAAGCTCTTCCCAGAGCAGGTACACAATTTGAACACCCTTAGGGCTGTTCCAAACAGCCTGCCAGCCTGGAATTGAATTGAATTGAATTCCCACGACTGTAAGCTTTATATGGATAAAATATTCGCTTTGTTAAAATATTTCTTGTTTTGAGATTTACCATATATTAAAATTCCCTTTATAAATCTGTAGAACAAGATGTATGCAGTCCTCGGGGTTTATGGGTAAAGGTCTTTTATATGTTTTCGGGTTTCTTGGGACGTGAGAAACGGCTTGGCGGAATATCACAAACATAAAGAGAATCCTGTATCGGTAAGGGAGGCCACGTGATGTGGTCTGAAGCCAATGTCTGAAGACTAAAATGGTGTCATAGAACACTGACGCGTTCAACAATGGAAAAAAGTAGTCAATCAAACGAAACTGCGTCTAACTTACGCTTGGTAGATTTTGTGTATAAAGTCATGGAAAACCATTGTCAAAAACACAGTCGCACGTAGCCACTTCAACAAGCTTTATAGAAAGCCACTTCTATGTCAGGAGTATATTCGTGCACAGATGTAACAAAGGTGTTGCGCGAAAAGTCTAAGTGCCGAAATTTAATTCCGCCTAGAGTTATTAAAAATCGCGAAGGTGCCAACAAACATTGCCTTTAAGTAATTAGGCACACCCTATAAACAAAATTTAACAAGTTTCTTTTATTTCCGCGAAGTGGAGGTACAAATGTGAATATTAAACAGACTCGTCAGAAGCATATTTGTCGTTGATGTGTGAGTGTTCAATGGAAGTGAAACAAGGAAATACAAGAGAACATTGGCAAAATTGGCGTCCATTAATTCCAGTTCCTGTCCCCTCGACTTAAGATTTCCACTACGATTACCTGTTAGCAGCATACGAGTAGAACCTTGTCTCTCGACCAAGGTGATCTTAAAATTCTATAAAACAAGACACCCGAACGACTTGGCACACAGTTCCAGAGATTAGATTATTAGCTTTTAGTTATTTGGCTTTCTTGGCACTTCCTTATGCACATAGGTGTAAAGGTATACCAGTGAAACACCATATAAGTTATTATAATAATTGCAATCCACACATCACTTTTCTTACGCATTTTACACCTCAAATTTTCAATAACTAATTACTTATCGGTGGGAACGTGTCACGTTGCTCTCAACTCTTGTCTTATCATTAGTAAATGTCAAAATAATATTCTGTTGGAAGATGTGCTTACTTTAGAGGTGCTAAAGGCCCTAGCTATTCGATGTGCGTGCTGAAGGCTTGTTCATCACAGGTAAGAAATATCGCTTTTGTTCAGCGCTACAAACCAATATGTCAAAATGTTTCTGGCCCGCTATTCACAGCTGAGTGATTCACATCGGAGAAACAGGGAAAGCAAAAGAAAAAACAAAACAATGACGTGAGACATACCGTGTCCCGCCCTTCTCAGTTTCGAACTGTATATTGTATATTTATAAGTTGGCATTTTACATCCTCAGCGTCCAAACATTTCATTCTCAGCAAAACGATGTTGTGCTGACATCTGACGTAGGGAAAATCAGCCCCGGTACAGTTGTATAAAACTGCTAACACAGCACCACGTAAAATCAGCTGGGACTGCAGTCCCAACAGTAAATAAACGGATCCTCCGCCTACCCTGTTCTCTCTATTCTCCAGTGGCCGTTCTAAGGGTTCTCTCCAACCGTTGAATTCTATTTAGCATGTCACAACTACACCTATTTCCTTCTATGGTTCATCCTTTTGGTTTAGTTTCAGCAGTCTTACAGTTTACGTTTTCTTTCCAACATTTTTGGCTTCAAAATACCTAAGTTCATTTCGTGTTGAGTATTGGTAAAAATAGGGTAATTTTTCAGACATTCTCAGCTTTGCAGTGTGAGAACACACTTCAGTTTTAACTATATATCACTCTGAATGTATTAGTCTTATTGATTCACTAAAAGTTATTTACTTACTAATATATTTATAGATTTCATATGGGCTTGAGCTAGCCCAAGTTCAATTCCAGGCAACACAATACTCTTAATAAATAACATTACTTTTTTATTATTGTTGATAAATTTTGCACTGCTTTTACCTTATAATTAACGTTTGCACTACGCACTTTAAATTTATTGACCAGATCTAATCTTTTAAACTCGAAATAAGAAAACATGTAATTACCTAGTAAATAAAATGAGTTAGTTTACAATTTTTTGTGTAATTATCGCTGTTGTTGACATTTAAACGTTTTATTTTGTATGAACTGTTTCAACTGCTACTGTATCTATGAGTTATAAAAAATTATGATTTCACCTTCTTTACCCCTGCATGTTTGGCATACTCCTTCTGTTTTCCCCTTCCAAAGTTTCAGTGTCGATACTCCAAACCATGCAGTGTCTTTTCCTAGGTCTTTATTAAACCCCTTTATATACATACCTTCTCATTATTATTTTCAAAATACTTATGAAGTAGTTGATACTTTTTCCCCTCGCCAGTATTTTTCAATTGATATCTTAACTAATTCCCGGAATGCTGTCATCACGTGGGCCATCTCTTCCTACATATATGTCACACACTATTTGAAATTGGTGTACTATGGCATACTGAATCATTCTTTTACATTGTACTCCTCTGATAAGTGATAAGTTTGAAAACAGCATTTCAGCACTCTTTCAATAGTCAACTCTCCTGCTCCTGCTTCACCTAACTCCATTACAGTTTCTCCCTCTGCAGAGTAATATGGAACCCTTAATTAATAGAACTGCACTTATCGCACCGATACCGAGTTAATAATACTCCAAAACACAACAATGCCGTAAAATTAAAATGCTGTAAAATGTCAGTTTTCTTCTAAGTTAATGATTCAAAATTAATGGGTGTCATTGTTGCTGTCACTACTTTTTGTGGAGTACTTCCCTTCAAACAGCTGATTTCTGTAGAAGTCCGGCAAAAGCCAAGTAGTTGGTTCAATTAAATGCCGTTATAAAGTCTTGTTATCCCCAGGCTGTTCAACTCCTGGGGGGAGCATCGCCCTCAGTAAGGAAAGTAGACTAACTCTTCACTGGGTTAGGGGTCATGCAGGTCAAGCAGACTATCTAGTCAAGATTGCTGCATGTTACAGGAGCACACTAGATTAAAAATCCAATCCATTAACCAGGAGCAGAAAGCTTCTAAAGATTACTATACTACAATTTGGAATAACCTCTATACCAATCCAATGATGCCTTCCACACTAAACTTTTTATCCACAAGATATTTCACAGACAGTCCTTATCTCTCTGGCCCAATCATATAAGGACACCATTTTTTTTTACAAATCATGGCCGTCTTCAATCCTACCTACACAAAATGATGGTAAGAGTCTCGCCATTATGTAGCTGCCCTGAAAAAACTCCACAGACAGCCTGACATCTGATGACAGAATGCACCCTGTACTGTTTTAAGTTCAGTCCCCCTGCCAGTCGTTTTGAAGACTCATTTCAACACAGTGAAGGTTGCAGAATTCCTGAAGAGCATCTTCCGCATTCTTGAATAAAAATGTATAAATTTCACAACAAATGTACATATACCGTGATATACCTATAGGTAAAAATAATTTGTTTAAATAAAAATGTCATCATCTATCATTGACCTGTAGTATTCATAAAGAACAAATGACAGTAAATATGTAATTAAATAAATAAACAAATAATTATATAAGTAAGTAAATAAATGAATGGATAAATAAATAATAAATCAATATATAAAAGCTTAGTTTCTGTGACAGGGATGCTGGTTTCAGAAAGTTGGCAGTAGGTACAGTGCGGCTTGTCGCGTATGTTACTTCTAATACACATAAAATCAACACTTAAGAAGGAACATAAATTACTCCATCTATTAAGCAATAACTGCTGATACTGCTTCACTGCTGCAAACGTTTTTGGAACCTGATTAGCGAATTGATCATCAGTTCTGCATTTGCTCCCCAGAATGGCAGTAATTTTTGACGAACATTATATTGCAGTTCATATAACGTGTGTGAATTTGTTTATATCTCTTCTAATGTCGTTTTATTCATTAGAAGGCATTAAAACAAAGCATACAACAGATATAAACACATTCTACGTGAGCTTCAAAATAGCTCTCGTCAAAAAATGAAAGCCATTTCTCAGCCGAAACTGCAGAATGTAATGCACAAATTCCTTAAGCAAACGCCAAAAATACTTGAACAATGTTTGATGCACGTGGGTATTTTTTATTCCAGCTTTTGTCTTGTGTTTAATAGAAATAAACAAGACAGGCCATACTATGTGCACAAACAAATCTGATGGTGATCTGTAAAGATATACTGTGCCGAGAAGACATACCCAATCCCCTGTCCATTCGCGTCACACCGATCTCAAATGTTCAATCTTGATCAAATAAAATGTAGTGATGGGGACATGTAATTCGTGAAAGAGGTAGAACAGCCCCAGCATTCGCCAATAACCAGGGAAAACCACGAAACTAAAAACATGGTCTAAGTGACCGTCCGGACTGGAACTGCAGTGTCGTGACCTTCAGAATAAGAGCCTCACACGCTACCACGGAGCAATCTCGTGCGGTCTATGATGGGAAAGTTGTAGCCTGTTTGATGTTTAGAGAATTTAGGATCTATAATTGTTTGTAACGTGTATCAACATTAGAAACAGATATAGTAGCAATTATAAGAGGCTGATATTGTTCGCAATTTTCCAAGATGTAGGAAAGAGTCGCTCAGGTTTGGTGCCACACTGTTCGAGAAAGATGGGCTAAATGTATAAGGTTCCATTTCACTCTCCTTTGATCTGTCACTTCCATACTCTACCCCCTGGAGATTTATCTGCCAGACAAAGGATTCAGGACCAAGGAGTGCGTCATGCTGAAGAACTTACAGAATGCAGATGTTAAACTTTGGCCTTCTTTAATGTTGAGACAATTGTGTAAATACACAGTCGCTTACTGTCGGAGTGAAATGAACCGCCCTTACGGTATTCCAAAGTTTTTTCTTTTGGCGAAACCTGCTAACGTTGAGGCAATTATATGAATATTCAACAATCTAAAATTATGCCAATAAAACTGGTTTATTAATAGAAATACTACATTAACCTAACGTTTATACTTATTCTTCAACAAACTGTTCTTAAAAACCTTATATCCCCTTCGTAGAAATGGTGATAAAAGGTAATATAAATGCTTTAATTACATATTTCCTTATGAATTCATGGAAATAATGGTATGCAGTATACTTAAGCAATAGATAAACATTTTGAGATTGGGTTTCTATGTAATTATTCTGAAATTCCGTTAGTTCTCATAACAAAGAGAAAAGAAAAGGAAATAAGGACCTTTCATTTTAGGAAAAAAAATTATAAATGTCAGAACATTCTAAACAATAAGTAGAACATCTTGGTAAAAGCTAACTATATCCAATAAGAATTGTATGCAACGAGACCTACAACTTCCAGTAGCAATATATTTTCTTACAGTTTACTGTTTATGGAAAAGGCATCCGAAACAGGACTTCGTAACCTAAATAAGCATTCAAAATATTTGTAATTTTCATGAAAGCACTGCAAATGATGTTAGAGTCAAATACGTTAGATATATTTTTCAAAAATTAAGGTGGTCGAAAAATGTTCCGTGTAAAGTTTATTTTGTAGTTGAGAAGTATCGTTTAAGATTTTCTCATCTCATCCGTGAAAAATGCTAAGCTCGATACTAAACTTGGTATTGAACCAACTAACCGTTTTCAGCCGGCTGCCCTGTACAGACTTGCACGGAAGGAGGCTCTTGTTAGTATCAAAAATGTATAAACGAGACGGTCAATTAAAATGGACAAGCCCTCAAAACATGTGTATTATTCAAAGGAAGGTACGCGCAGGTTTCAGGGTTGCCTAGGAAGACATAATGGCACATATACTGTACTCAAGAACGCCCTTTCTATATATCCACATTCTCTTTAAGTTATTCATTTATTTTACTTCGGTATATTGTTCATGATTGTTGGTTTGACTAGACATGCAAGAAGCAGTCTCGTCTGAATTATTCGAATATATGCATAAAAAGGGAAAACATAATGCAGAAGAAAGGAAGGTTGAATGAGAGAAGAGAAGGAAAAAAGAAAGAAGAAAGAAAGTAATAAATAAATTAAAGAAAGAGTAAGTAAGTATTAGATCAATTAGTGCGACAGAAATGTTTCCACGCCCGTTTCTCAGGACAGCTCTGTTTCAGTGAGGTATTAGTAATGTGTTCGACTCCGGAACGAGTGAACCATCCGGAAAGAGATGCAATGTCACACCTTCTCTTTCTTCTTCTTTAGCTTCCCTAGTTTACCACTATCGTGGTGTTAGGAGATTCCTGTTCCTCTATACCTTTTAAGGTAGATCTGAGAAATTGAAGCTTTGGAACCAACATGAACCAAAATGTGTAATCAGTAGGGAGCGGATTTATAGGCATAAAAGTGTGTGAAATAGGTAGGCAAAAAGGTACTAAAATGGGCACTAAAAATTTGCTAAGTAGACACTTAGAAATGCGCAATTTTAGAAAATGGCTCCTAAAATGCACTATAAATGACAATCTTCGCAACATATGCTGCAACAAATTCGCTGACGGTTCCCTAGGCGAAATAGTTCTATGTTTATTCAAAATGTCATAAATGGCTCCACAATAAGTTAAAATAACAGATATTGTCGTATAATTAAAATACATATTAATGAACTTCATTAAGTAATAACCATAATGTGCAGAAAGGCGTGGAGTAATTAACTATGTCAAAAAACCATGGGTTTTAGGGAAGGTGGCTTAAGGGTGAAAATTTAAATATATGAAGCATTTGTTAGATTTGTTGAAAATATATACCATTTATTTCTGTGATCGATCAAGAATGCCATAATACCAAGTTGCAGCTTTCTAGCTACAATAGTTTCTGAGGAATTAACAATTTATATCTAAATTACAGGCAATTTTCAAAATGCCCCACATATTGTAATTTTAAAAATTAGTGCTTGTGATATAAGTTTCTGCACCCATTTTAATCTATTAATGACCTATACCTATTTGAAATATTTGTCTTCGCCATATCAACGAAGGGAAAGTGGCCGCCTCGGTAGCGTAGATGGCGTGTCTGCTTCAAGTTCAAGAGGTCCCGAGTTCGAATCTCGGCCAGGGTGAGTTACCGGGATAGGGTTTTATCCGGGGTTCTCCCTTATCCTTAAAGATAAATGTCGGGTAGCTCTAAGCTCCATGGACCCTGGTCACATTTCAGCATC
The DNA here is from genome assembly GCA_030765055.1 of Mantis religiosa. NCBI lineage: Eukaryota > Metazoa > Arthropoda > Insecta > Mantodea > Mantidae > Mantis > Mantis religiosa. The sequence continues at coordinate 34,253,015 of CM060951.1, read as the reverse complement.
ATTTCACTCATCTCATTCACCGTCCGATATGACAACGTTGGAGGACGTAAAATTACAAAAAAGGGAGGGAATACTGATACCTATTTAAAACACTTTATTTTCGTAAGCGTTTTCATTAATAAGTAAACATTATAATCCTTTTCAATACAAATAACAAAAACGCAACAAATGTAAATGTGTACACTTAATATGCAGTTGCCCTTACATCATATTTAAAATTTCATACAGATTAATAGAAAACTGCATCCTTTGGAACATTTTCAAGTTAGGAAAATGTAGAAAATATAGAATCTGAGAAATCTCAGGTTAAATTTACGTAATAACAGCTACGATACAGGTGTAGGTTTATTTAAATAGCCAAGTGACGATTTCTGTAGTGCCGCTAGAAAAAATACTTTATATTATTGAAGTATGTCTATATTAATTTTAAGACAAAAAATCTAAATTTGGTATTGGTTTAAGTTTTGGGCCAATTTGAACAGATGTGTCTCTTTAATAAACCCGTTTTTGTATATCCAATGTGCGGCAGTAAGAAATTTCTCTTCCCCGAAAGCTTCACGTTCAAACCAACAAATACAAAAGCTCTTGTCACAATTTACACGCAGAAGAAATGGGCTAAAAGGCAGTTGTAGGCACTAATACCCAGAATAGGCACAAACGTATGAAATAGGCATTTCTAGACACTAATATAACCAAGAAATTAGGCCAATTAATAGCAAACGTGCTTAAAACTTAAAAGCTTACGTTTCTGAACAAAGGAATAAAATAGGCAAATAGGGCACAATCCACCCCCTAGTGCTGGCGAGATGAATGATAGTAAATATTTCAAATTTGTCAAATAATTAAGAATTTGTTTTGATTTGTTCTAGAAACATTAATTCGTACAAAATAGGAAATGTGAAACGGGATAGGCCACGTAGTGCTACAATGTAAGTTGAATGTTACATAATGTTGTTTCTATTGGTAATTACAATAATGCAATTACATAATGTGACGTGGACCAATAGAATAGAAATAATTTAGTTGTTCTAGAAACATCGTGTGCAGAGAACCCACAATAATCAGATAGCTTAGCGCCACTTGGTAAACAACGGTCCTGAGAGTAAGACGTGTTTTTGATGTCGCTCTGCAAGTTTACAGAAAAACTTTTAGTTGTAAATGCATTTGTATTACACTAGTGCATTGTGCCAGGTACTTAAAACTCATCGAATAATCTGTAAAAGGACAGAATCTACGTTATTTAAAATTGTAGCAGAGTTTACTAATGGTTTTGCGGACAAGCTCCACAATATTTTAAGGAGAAGAATTGTAGCTTATTTTACAGTAATTGCAGCATAAAATACCTTCACTGCGGTACTGCGACCAGATCTTTTATTCAATTCAAGTCTTACAACCTTGAGTCATATTGGACGATGAATGAAATCATTAATCAGTCCATGGTCCATAAAGCTTAGAGTTACTGACATTCGTCTATAAGGATAAGGGAAAACCCCGAAAAAATCTTATCCAGGTAACTCATCCTGACCGAGATTCGAACTCGGGACCTCTTGAAAGTGAGGCAGACATCCTACCATCTACGTTACCGTGATCGGCACTGTAACCTAGTATTTCCCCACGAAGAGAAAATCACATGAGATGAACATATTTTACGAGGGTGGTCTGAAAAGTTTCCGACCTCAACATGAAGATGGCAGCACTCGTAAACATAAGCAGTTGTTCATCTGCTGGCAGTTACTCACCAAAGTTTCAACCATTTTGGACACTCAGTTCTATGTAAAGGTAGTTTGAGTAAGTTGATGTGAGTGTTTTTATGAAAATGGACCACATTAAGTATCGAGTTATTATTAAATATTTGTTTTTGAAAGGCAATATGCCTACGCAAATCAGAGATTAGTTGGATTCTGTGTATGAGGAATCTACACCATCATTTATCATAGCGAAAATTTGGGAAGCTGAATTTAAACGTGGCCGTAAGAGCTTGGGAGACGATGAGCGTTTGGGACGTCCAAAAGCTGCAACTACCGCCCAAAACATTGTCAAAGTTTATCAAATTGTGCTAGACGACCACCGAATTAAAGTGAGAGAAGTAACAGAGTCTATGAATATGTCAAAAGAACGTGTTTGTCACACATTAAATTAACATTTAGACATGAGAAAGCTGTTCGGACGTTGGGTGCCGGGTTTGCTCACGTTAGACCAAAAGCCTGTTGGAACGAATATTCCCATGGTGCAGTTTTGGTGCAATAAATCCGATTTGGCGCCGATTTATTACTGTAGATGTAACTTGGATATACTGTTATTCGCCGGAAACAGAAATACAGTCCAAACAGTGGACTGCAAGGGGGACCAACTCCAGAAAAGCAAAAACTCTTTTTTCGGTTGGGAAAATAGTGGCGACTTTTTTGGATAGTCATGGAGTTACTTTAATCGATTATCTTCAAAAATGAAAAACCATTACAGGAGCATACTACACATCAGTAGTTGAGAAACTGAAAGCAGAACTTGCTGAAAACGGCCACGTTTGCAGAGAAAGAAACGCCTGTTTTACCAAGACAACACACCGTTACAATGGCGAAAATCCACGAATGACGGCTTGAACTGCTTGACCATCCGCCTTACTCAGCAGATCTAGCCCCAAGCGACTTCGTTTTGTTCCCTCGTTTGAAAATTGCGCTCGGAGGATAGAGATTTTCGTCAAATGAAGAGGCAATCACCTTCGTGAACAATTATTTTGCAGAGAGAAACGCTGGAGGGCTGCAGGGATGGGAGTATTGCTGGGAGAAGTGAGTAGAGTTACAAGGAGATTATGTTGAAAAAAAAAAGATCTTACAAATAAGTCTTGTATCTTTATTAGGTCGGAAAGTTTTCAGACCACCCTGATACTTTGATGCTGTGATCACATTAGTTGCAATTCCAGTAAAATGATAAAACGGGACATAAAAGGAGGATTGTATTTTAAATTCAGCGAACAAATAACGTTATATGTACAGCATGCCATGTTACACTTTTAAATGAACACCCAGTATATGAGTGAGACACCACTGGTATCACTGTCAAATGTATTGTGAATAAAATGGCAGGGAAACGTGCTACAATCAGAGTAATGTGGGGAACGGTTCATTCAGAAGCATAGTTACAGGTCGCAGCACAAATATATTGCTCAATATTTGAATCTGCTCCAGTTCACAGTAAGAGGATCATAAAACACTAGAAGGGGAATGGTAATATTTATTTTCCCCCCCAGACAGGACGAGACTGTCGGTCGCTCGGAAACTGGGACAATTTTGTCGAAATATTGTCAATAAGAGATACATATCGATAGCTGGTCGTACAGAATGGGTGGCAGCATTTGAGGAGGACATACCTACCTGAAATAACTGTACTGTGATTCTGGTAACTACCTTAAAGTGCACGGTGTTCATTTTTATTCGTTATTTCCTGACCTCCGATTTAGCAAGAATGACGTCATAGTTGACTGGTGAGACTAGCTTCAAATTATATTGCCCTCTACGGAGAAGAAGAGGTAAGATAAGTCAGATTATAGCGCTCTGAGTGTGGCTGCGCTGATAACTAATACAAGCAGCTTCCCCTGGATATGAATACAGAGCACCACGTCTTCGTGGTTGAATGCTACTTTGGTACCAGCATTAAAATTGGTGCGACATATAAATATAATTTAAACCGGTGCATAGATAGCGTTTGTGTAACGCTATCTGGCATTCAGACAGGTCCCTCGGAGCGTAATATTGGCAAACGTTTCCGGGTGCCGTCAAATTGACATAATTTTGTTTGTAACATAAACGACTAATGTTTTATCAGTATACGATGTAAATTTTTGTCATTCCTACGCTTAATTAAAATGTACATTAATTTTGGTACCATTATGTCTTTTAAAACCAAGAAGTTCATCGAACATTTCCAAGATAGGGGATCAGTTACTCGCAAAAAGAGAGACACTGGACGCTATAAAGTGACTGGTCCCAATCGAGAAGCAATAAATAATGTTATGACAGAAAGGCCTCAAGCATACCTTCTAGCAATATATGCAGTGTTTAACGGGAAGAGAGAAAGTAAATATAAGAAAATGGACACACAAGGCTATGTACTAGTGATACAAATTTAATAACCCTTTTTTAAGTAATAAACTTCGACTTCATAAACGTTCACATCCAATATTAGCTATAATTTGAATTATTTATTCTAAAATAGTGGAGTTTTTGATTGGAAATCAAGTGTACTTTTTCTTGTTTAGATTTGGATAAAAAAATTGTATATATTGTAACACTATTTTTCATTCCTAGAACATGTTCAGCTAACTTTCTGGTTTGTGATGAACTTACATTGTGAGGAAACTTTGGGTGATAGAAAAGAATTGAGGTCAAATTGAAACATTTCTATATTATGTGACAGGTTTACAATATGCATATATGCCTACTATAACGGAAAAACAGATGTTCATTGTTACATAAGTGTTCATTGACTTATTTCGTATATTCTTCATGGTATACTTTTATGGCTGCATAAGTAACTTTGCAGTGCAGTATATATTTTTAAAACCCGTTATCGTATCCATGCACCAGGCAAAATTACGCACCTTTATATAACGCGGGCAGACCCACCTCTCAAATAGTGTATTTAACTTAGAGGGAGACCTCAAAGATGGTCTCAGCACATCAAGTAGTATTGCAAGCCGCTAGGGGAATCGTATATAAACTCACTCCATCATAATCGCTGTTGACGAGACATTTTGCACGGTAAAATCACTAATAAAAATGAACACCGTGTAAAGTGCACTTTTTATAATAGAAAAATACATATATCTATGTGTATATATATTTCTTTTTTGCTTATTTAACCGATTTTTCATTATTTCCGTTTATTTTCTCATCTGTTTTCCTAGTTTCACAAATATTCACTATAGACATAAACAAACAAGGCGGGACTCGAAACCGCGACCCTCTACGCGACGGAACACTAGAGACATATGCTTTAGCGACCATGGCTACGAGGGCCGGCAAACTTAAATCCAAGCAACAATTATATTTCATCAGCCAGAGAACATCAGAATTGGCCAGTGTTACTCATGTGAAGCCCTGTTTGAAATGTTACATGTATTGGGAGAAAGATTATTATTAGAGCTGTTTTTTTTCCATAATAACTTATTTCTCAGCTGAAAAAGGAATAGGTATGTTTCAACAAGATAATAAGAAACCACAAAAACACTAAGTTAACTTCAACTTCGTTACAAAACATTCAAATCAGAGTTGTAAAATTCCTGAAGTAGACGATTTTCCTTTTTTTTTTTTTTTTTTTTTTTTTTTTTTGTCATAGACTTTCTCATATTGTATTTTATCAATTCCTTTAAGCGAGTGTCTCCTAACAGACCGACGAAAAGTACCGTAATTGCGTTGGAGAAGTTGCCTTCTAGGCACGGCGGTAATCCAAACAGTATCTAGTAATAAATAATAAACCATGGCGCGATAGCTCATATAGGGCCAACGCCTGTCAACCCAACCGCCGGCCTCACGCCCACATACTCAACATAGATGTGGGCGATCATCCAACCGATACGGGAAGGAGATATAGTCAGAGACCAGGTTCTAGACCAGGGTCGCTTAATTAAGCTCCTCAATTTCCTCACATAGCTGAGTAGGCAGCGGACATATACCCGGTACATAAAATCCCCACCCCAGGGTTGGGATCAATCTCGGGACGCATTCCGTGGCACGGAACCAAAGCACGATATCTTAGCCCACTACGCCATTGCGCAGGCCAAAATTGGGAATATAATAGTATAAGTGAGTTCATTCTGTCATTCCAATATTTTGTAAGATGTCACAGGTCTGAAAACTTCTAGCTGTTCAAGAAAATGTTGAATTTTTTGACCAGTGACCACCCCTTATGCCATTTAAGGGGTCGGCGAGGGAGCCACAGGTATGGACCAGAGAGAGAAATCCAGGTATGGGTAATCAGCCCGGTATGTGAGTGAACGAAGTAGATGCCAAAATGAGAGCGGAGTGGATGAAAGGAAAGATAAGTAAGATGGAGCAATTAGTAGAACTATGGCGGGGGAAACTGGAGCTCCTGGAGAAAACTTGCCCCAGCGCCGTGTTTTCCACCACAAATCTCCCTTTGTGGACTACTGGGATCGAACCTAGAAAGCCTTGGTGAGAGTCAATCAGTCTAACCGCTCGGTCTCGGCGCATCCATTTGTAACTACGACGTAGAATGTTCTCACGTTGAGACTCAACGCCTAGCTTTAGGCAACACGCGAGTCAGACGTTAAGCCTAGAATTCAATCCATCTGTCCTCAGAGGCGCATGACTCTGCTAATACTACTAAACTATTGCATTCCAACTACTAAACAGACGTTTTTAGTTTTCAATACTAATTCTTGGTTCTTTCAAGGTTTTGTGTAGTAAGCTTTTCTGTCTGTCTGTTACGGTTTACAGTAATGCAAAAGACGTTTAGAATAAACAGATCTTTGAAGATTATTCCTACAGAATTCATAATATACATTTTCATCGTCATGAAAACATATTAATAATATGGAATTTTAATCAAAATATTTGAAGGTATTTTTGAGAAAAGCAAAAGTTTTTACTGGGATTCAGAACTTACCGAAACAGGAAATGATGACAACGACGACGACGACGACGACGACGACGACGATGATCATGATCATGATCAGTAATACCTTAAAAGCTCACAAGCAACGATTTGTTCCTAAGTCAAAGGCCCCGCTATATTTATAGAAGCTAAAAATTCAGTAGAAATGGAACTATTGTTTGTTTCTTAGCTTTACAAACATTATATTATTTGCACATGAGGAAATACCTCTCGGGACTTTGAAACCCATATCTCCCTAATAAGAACTTGGTTGGTCATGCAATACCTAATATCATGCTTGTACTTCAGATATGCAAATATATTACCTTATAGAAATTCCTGTTATTCTAAAAAGTTCCATTTCCTACTGCAGATAATGTACTATCATCCCTCAGTCCGTTTGTCTATTCCATGAAATATCAAAAGTACCAGCTTTAAATAATATGTATAGAAGTTTGAAGAACATCTTGTTTAAAAATTGCACAAGATTAGGTTATTTTAATTTTGAGATTCAAAACAACTTTCGTTTACCTATTATATTTTCTACTATACATAAGCCACTTCCAGAAAGAGTCCAGAAAAAGGTCTACATATACCTGAACAGGAGAATCCCAAAATTAAATTTCATGAATACCAAACTTAGCATTTTAATTTAGAGCTTTCTGAAGAAATCCATTCAAAGATTTCCAAGAAAGCTCCTCACTTTAAGGTGGTCTTTCATTTGTACTGAAGATATCAAATTATTTATTCAAATTATTTTGAAAATGAAGGGTAGTTTGAGTTGCTGGCTCTTTTCGCAGAACTTTGGAATTTAACAAACTATTTTGCAGCTAAGAATGATTCCTTTTTGGATTCAGTAAATCACAAAACGTGTATTTTTGGATTAACTTAAGTATTAAATTATTGGTTGGAATGCATTACTTCTGCCTATTACATGGCAGAGACATTGGAAACAGAACAAAACCAAAAACAATAAAAGTAAATTACAATAGTAATAACAAAGGAAATTATAGGAAAACGGTACATATTTGGATTTTTATAAATACGTTCACCTTATATGTTTAAGGTTGTACAGAACTCCACAGAATTGTATCCTCCTATACGTTACTACGATCAGATATGGTTTGCATTTAATAACCGACACAATTTAAAACCTAAAATATAGATATTCCGAACATTCATTAGTATTTTCTCCTTCAGTTGTTCTTAAATATGCCATTATTCCATTTTTAATGAAAGCAAAGAGGCGCGTTAAAACATGTGCAATGTCAAAACGCTACTGTGTAATATTCAGCGGATGATTGCGATTTTTTTTTACATCGTTGCAATGGTTCTCATGCATGGAGTGATAGCGTTTCATTTATCTGATCCCGCTGCCAGGCAGGATACCATAAATTAGCATCGAGGGCACTCTGCCGTTTCTCCAATAATGATAACAATAAAGTGTTTTTTTCCATGCAGCTCGATGAATCGGGTGCTGCTTTTATATGGGCTTTATTTAGGAATCCAGCGCACCAAAAATAGCCTTTAGTGCCAGTACATACATCATTTGTTGGAGGAAAATTGCACTATGCGGTATTCGAACTGAAGTCACAATAGCGTTACGTTGGTAACATTTGGGTATGAGGTAATTATCTCTGGTGAAATAACCGACAAAGAATTACGTTGCAACTAAATCTCTAAATGCAAAACTTTAATTTATAAATCATGTAAAGGAATCACTTTATTCACTTTTATAGTTCAACAAAAGAATCATACCAGGAGAGATAAATTTAGGGTTAAACGTTTTAAAATGACTTTACAAAATTTAGAAGCTTTAAATGGAAATAAAATTATCAGAAACATAGACCTATTGCGGATATAATGCATTATTTTATGGTTTCTGAAGTCACTTCCAGTGGAGTTAAATTGAATTCTTTTTACAAAATGTATCATTCTATTATGTTACCTGTCGTCTGCTTTTAATGCAGTGTTAAAACAATAGCCATTGTACCCTCCTCCAGAGATTAATACACATCTTAAATTGTGAGCTTCATTTCACTTCTAACATCATTCTATTTTTCCCCCTATTTTAACATCCACTGGTTTTAAAACCTCTATAAAATGTTATATTTTCTACTTGGTTTGCTACTCCTCACGTGTTGCTTTTTCGACGTTTACAGCCTTCGCATCACTTGAGTAGACAGACCTAGCAGCGTGTTTTCATTAAGGTTTCAGTTTCTTGCTAACACATTTTTACCGCCCTTTTCTTCCACTTCATGCACCGTTGAGTTACACGGTCCGTGCTCACCTGCCCCTTTACATAATATAGCCCGCAGAGGTCTCCTACACGTTCTAGATTATTTCCTCTCTAAGCTGCTTACAACACTTTTAGAACCAAATTCTTAAATCAATTACAGGTTCCAACTTTTCAGCCTTCACCACTGAACTAGAAGGTGAAATTCGAGACTATGTTGGAGTGATTTTTTTTGGTCAAATTCAGAGCGATGCAGAACTTTATTCTTCCCCTATTGATGGAATAAGATAATACTGTCAAAGTTCCCTCCACATTTTCCCAGATATATTCTTCCCTTATTCTGTATTCAGACTTAGTTTAAGTGCAATGGGGAAACATTAGGACGCTAATTATTGAATGAGAGTTAAACACATCTTTTGCTTTGGGCTGGACCGGTATTTCATTCACTGGAGCACCTGCCTACATTGCTAGTAATCCCTAACTTACTCCTAATCTCGAAGTATGAATCAGATTGTGAATGTTTGTGTGTGAAGGTGTGTGTGATCTAATGTACAAATACCCAAAGACACAAACTCACAGTGTACTAGTTAGCACCGTTGCCTATACACAATATGTCTCCAAGGAAAGGCCGAGGGTAGTACATAAACAGATAGGAATTATAGATATTCTGCTGTTAACAATTATTATGGCAGTAACAACTTGTGTAAGCTAATCAAGCCACAATTTTCATAAATCTTTTATTTACTTAAGAATCGAAAAACAAAAGAGTTCACCTTAGACCAAATGTACCAGAAATATCTGCTTAAATTTTTCGATGCATTTGTTTTCTAAATGTTTTGACTAACACTTCAAATATGAAGGTGAAGTAAACAACAAAGTTATAGAAAACTGAGAGGAACATAAATGTACTAAGGTTATATAATGTCATGCTTAAATGGTCCACTTACAGCGACAAATTAGCATATTATTTTAAAGCTCAAGAATCATATTTTATATTAATTTAATTCTAATCTAAAATGCACACTGTACCCTGCTGCCAGAAGTGTGCACTTGCGTACTTTGCAAGCATTTCAAGCTACTCCAAGAGTGTAGAAAAATGGTTCAAATAGTAGCGGTGTTAAGCTTCCGAATAGCTGTACAGATGTTAATGTTACATTTTATGGTAGGCAGCGCTAGATGTCATTAATATGACATGAATAAGAACGGATAAGTGCAAAAATGGTTTCACAATTCTTCGTCGCTCTCTAAACCCTTCTGCCGGTAATTAGTATATAACAGAATTTTCTTCATCTACCTAGTACAGAGTCCTGCGCCGTGACGTAGTGGGCTAAAGCGTTGTCTTTTGGTTCCCTGCCACGAAAGGCGCCCGGGATCGAACCCACTATTGGGAGGGGGTTTCATTCCAGGATACAAGACCGTTGCCCACTCAGCATTGTGAGAAATTGAGGAGATGCGCTAAATAGTGAACCCTGGTCTAGTAAGCTACCTTTCCAGCTGCGGGTGTTGAGATGCTGACCACATCTCCTTCCTGAATCGGTTTGAACATCACCAACTCTACTTGCGAGACTGGCAGTCGAGTTGGCTCATTCCCATTTCGGACTCTTACGCCATGGGTTTAACTTTTAGCTGGTATAGACAGAACTATAGTAGCTATACATAGGTTGGCCCATGTGAACTCTACATTTCGTAATAAGCAGGCACAGCTGGTATAGAACGGGCAAATGCATACCTCTGTAGGAGATACAAGGATTTTTTAAAAAAATTTCTTTTGTATGACGCGAGAATATTTTCTAAGTCCAAAGGTGCAGGCACATGCAAGCGCAAGCAGACAAACTGTAGGTTCTCGCGAGCAGCCAACATATGAAAGATATGTAACACTTGTAGCCAACCTCTGCAAAAATGCTCCAGACATCTGTCCAACACCAGTGCAAAAAGACATGTGGATGCAATTAGTGCAGGGCAGTTTTGTAAAATACTGACCATGTTTCGTCTCAGGTTTTATTGCTTAACAAAGGTAGGCTTGGAAAGATAGTCTGAAAAATTCAATGCCATAATTGGGATTTGAACCACGGATCTTGTGATTGCCGCCCAGCTGCTGTAACCCTTGAGCTACTACGGTCAACGTGCCGACATGACATTAAATTCTCCAACTGACTCGTGCTTTTCCCGGTAAACCACTTAAGAGTTCTCATAAATACATGAGACAACTACCTTAATGGTGAATTACTATGCTGTAAGTACTTGAAGGCCCGGGCTTTATAGTTAACCACTATAAGGTCAATTATTGGAAATCAATTGTTCTTTCACACTGGCCGTGTGTAGGCTAAAGTATGTAAAGGTAGAGTCAGACTGAAAAATTCAAATCTCGGCTATGACATTGAATTTTTCAGTGTGACTATCTTTCCATACTTTATCCTAAACACGGCCAGTGTGAAATAACAATTAATTTTCAAAAGTAGTCTTGTTCCCCAGCATAAGTACCTATTGTACTGTTAAAAGTTAAGGCTGTTCGTTCTGTGCGTTCTTCGAATATTTAAGATAGCTCAGTAAGTACGTTGTTGAAAATCGGGAAATGGCTCGACAAGTAAGTAAAATGAACTTGTGCTTTTATTTTAATAATGAGGAGGCCTGTCTTCAATTATTATTCGACGAGGGTCTGCTGAGGACACGGATGTTGTGTTCCGAATGCAATGCCGCCCTTAGTGCAAATTAGGGACTATTGTTTTATTTAACGTAATTAGTCAACTAGTTATTGCAAATTAGAGACTATTGTGCGTATTTAGTGTAATTAGTCAGCTAAGTAGTTCAATTTTAGATAATTTGTAGTTACTTTTCTTGATAGTGCAATATAGGGACAAATATAACTTTTGTCAGCATTGCGTTTAGTGGAGAAACAAGGATAGTTTGGCTGCACTGAATTCTCCAATATGGCTACATATACAGAAGTTAAATAAATAAGTTATGACCTCAGTACGTTATAAGAATGCCCTCCAGCACGAAATTGCACGAAAGAGTAAATAAATCATATTAAGCATCATAATTTTATAAAAATTGCGAAGTATTTAGAAAAAATCGGCGTGTCACATATTATAAAGAAGACCCGGATTTTTATTCTCTCTAATAATGCAGTCGTAATGCTTTTCCTCCATTGACATGAAACGTCGCTTTATCTGTAGTCACTTTTTTGTAAACAGCCGTCATTATTTCCAATTCTTTTGATACACACCTTGGATACAAAATTGAAATGAGCTTCATCATTGGGATGGATAGAGTCAGCATGAAAAATTCCTTGCCCTGACCGGGATTTGAACCACGGATCTCCTGGTTTCCGTCCAGTCGCTCTTAACCTTTGAGCTTCCATGGCCAACGTCCCGGTCATGGCATGTTGACTCTATCCATCAAATATCTTAGCCTATATACGGCCAGTGTGGTGAAATGATTAATTTCCACCATTTAACTAAAATAATAAGAGTTAAATGATGAAGCCTGGGACTCAAGTACTTACAATAGTAAGTCGCCACAAACAGTGTATCTCGGATGCGAGAGCCCCTAGTGGTCTACCGGGGAAATATATGAGTCAACTGAAGAATTTAATGTCAAGACGGCACGTTGGCCATGGTAGCTCAAAGGTTAAGAGCGACTGGATGGAAACCAGGAGATCCGTGGTTCAAATCCCGGCCATGGCATTGAATTTTTCATGTTGACTCTATCCGTCAAATATCTTAGCCCATATACGGCTAGTGTGGAGAAATGATTAATTTCCATCAATTAACTAAAATTCATAATTGGGAATTTGATGCACAATTACCAAAAGGGTTTACCCAGTGGGTCAAATTATAAATAACTTTCCTTAGTGTTAATTCAGGAGAGGTGATTAACCTACCGAGCACTGGCCAGACGACCCAGGAAAACCCCGACAAGACCCATGGGTCAGGTAGGTCGACCACGGGAACTGAACCGCAGGAGCAGGAGTTGTACATGTAATGTGGATACAGATTTTTTGTGGGATATCTTGTCAAACATGCCGTTTTTTACCTTAGGGCTCCATGTTTTAACCCCGAATATACTGGTACAAATGTTATATAGAATCGTAGTAAATATATTTCGCCGGAATTGTATCTTCACCTTTTTAACTTTTTCAAATTTAACATACTGTGACTTTGGTGGGTTCATAAAATTAAAAAGAGTTCAATTACACAACTCAAAATGTTCTTTATTTCCACCTTATTCCAATTACAGTTTAATGTACACAATTACAATTTAATTTACACAATTAAATCTTGCCAGTTCGTCTTTACACGTAAGCTCCACTCAACTACACGTCCGCCCGCCGCGACTTACTTCACTCGACTGACTGTCGCCTCGCTTGTATCGATCGCCCCGAAGCCTCTCGAATCTTCCATTATGGAGGGGGAAATCATTCTGGAACCTTCGTGCACCTTCGCACGGTAGGAGGAGGGGCCACCCCTTGCGTCTCCCCGCCACCGACAGTCCGCATTATCGATCGGCAACGCGAGTTCGCTGTTTGCGTGACAATACCAAAGAACGCATTGCGCTCTCTATTGATTGAAATGGTCATTTCATACATCTACGGTAACTTCATATGATAACTTCAATCCCATAAATAAATTATTACCAGGAATAAATGTCACCTTGAAAAGAACAAGAAATTGGAGTAACCCATTTTTAAATTTTTACACAGGCTCACATGCCCAATACTACTAAGCTAAAAGAATCTCAAACCAAAACCGTCTAAACCTTGTATATTTCACCGCCATTGAAGATTCAACTGATGATCATTCACTTTGACATATGTAGATGCGTTTTGGAACAAACATATTCTATAGCAAAAGGGAATATTAAACACTCACAAATTCCTTTTATATACAAATTATAATTTCAGTCACATAAGTAAGCTGTCCTCAAGTAAATAATCAGACAGTAAACCCAACAAGTATACAAACGTATTCAAAATTGGTGTTCTCAAGATAAGCAAGCTCCCCAGAAAAAAAAAAATCCTGATACTGATATCTCATCCTAAGTATATCTGAGCTTGGATCTCTTAAATGGAGGTAGATCTACACAATATAGAAGTGGGCAATTACATGAAAGCTCAACAATTGGTGTCTTGCAAGGTAATGCCCGTACCGCCAACTCAACAGATATTGTGACTTTGTGGGTTCGTGAAATTAAAAGTCCAATTGCACCACTCAAAAATCTTCTTTATTTCCACCGAATTACTGCCTGAACACTTGCAGATTACACAGAATTACGTAAAGCACACAATTACAATTCACCAGTTCGTCTTTCACAGGTCCACTGCACGCAGTTACGTACACTCCTCCGATGCACGTACACAGTCCGTTCTCTCCCTGGGCGCTCCTCACGGCTGCTTGACAAGAACTGAACTGAACTCTTCTCCATCCGGTGCGTCGCTTATATAAGACCAACTGACCTATCTAGACGGTTCCGGGTTAGATGAAATATCCTGGATGTTCGAGAACTCAGGGGGAGGGGAAAGAGACGGCACAGTTGCCTGCAATCCCTTCAGTTGGCGCTACAAGATAAATGGGTAGGCGGGGCCGATTGCTTTTCGGCCCTCACTCAGCCGTCCGTTGGCCGTACCTGGGTGCCAATATAATTAACATCCACTGTAGTATGTTTCAGCAGCAGGGAACTGGTACTTGTCAACAAAATGTCATCGAAGGTAGTCAGAGAGCATTATAATAGGGGGAAAGATTTTAGTTGTTCTTCGTGAATATCAATAGCTTTCAAACTTGCTAATATAAAATATTAAGGCCACGCCTCACATAATGAACAACTTAGTATCAAGTAACGTGAATTGAGAGGAACAATTTCAAATCAAGGACAGAATGTTTCTGTGTATTTGAGAAGTAACGAAATCTTGAAATATTACATGGGAAAGGTTGAAGAGCTCTCCAAATTTTACAGGAAGGAGGCCCAAACTCCGCCTCATAGGAGAGATTCGGCGATGCCTCGATACATCATCGGACTGTCATTTCCAGATTATACTTGGCTGTAGAAGCTCTCAAACCATTCGCTGCCTCGCCACTCCACATGTTTAAAGCCGATGTTTCAACTTAATATGCACATATTATGTAAATATTCTCACATTTATTCATTTTAAATCTAATATGGCAGACATTCAGTTTTATCCAAATAATTCGTGAGTATATTCAGGTACATAACAATGTAAAGCTTTAAGGAAAGTCTTTCTTTCGGAAGTAGCAAAGCATACTTACCTGTAAGTAGTGCAATAAATTTAGATATAAATGCGTAAATGATTTAAAAATTAATGAAAAATAGTTTAAACTGGTTATATTGAAGATATAAGTTACTCTGATGCTCGTAATAAATTAATAAAATAGGTATGGGACTTCCAAAACTCTGTAAAAATGTAAGAACTTAAATAGCTTTCTTCGGAAACACATTTTACCCAAAATAAAAATTGACATACAATAATCCTGTATCATGACAGATACATTATTTAAACAAGGAAAACATATGTTGCCTGCAATATCTTTAATTGAAACACTGGCAGGAGAATTGAGTAACAAACAAAAAACACTCAAAAGCATTTGAAGAGTTTTACTTCACCACAAAGGGGCATGTCGTTTTCTTTAATGACTGGTCTAGCGGTATTGCTTTTCGTACCTCACATATCGTCACATTCACCATACAGTATCTATTTTGCGTGATTATTCTTCCCACGGAAGTCAGTCAAAGGCTGGTGGATATGAACGCGTCCTTAGCATCTCGGTTGCCAAGTGACTTGTGTATTTTAGACCTTTGCTGTGGTGAGTGGTTTGTCAAGAGACGTAATCCCTAATCCATGTAAATGTGTAGCGTTTAACGCCTGGCTTTACTACATGCGGCACCGCAGGCGGTGACCTCATGATACGTGAGATGAAGATGGAACACCGGTGGAATGAGATGGCGGGTCAAACGGGAGATCCCGGAGAGCCTCAGCACCGTGTTGTCCTTCGCAAATCTCACTTATACGGTCGCCTGGGATCGAACCCGATGAGAGTTAAGCGGTCTAACCACCCAGCCACATTTTCAGTCCTTTTGTTACATTCGTATGCCAATTTTAACTCTAATACTCTGTATGTGACTCTTTGTTTGGAACAATTGCTCATCAGCATTGATATTCGTCTTTTACTTCATTTTGGTTTGTTTACTTTACTTTTTGAAATTAAATTCATGTACACACCTGTACCCTCTCACTCTCACTCATTTAGAGACCCTAAAGGGACTGGGAATAGATCTGGCTGAAGAAAAATTGGCTACGAACCCAGAACTTCTGGTTTTGGAAGCTAGTATACTAACCATCAGCCTGGAATGCTGTGTACTTCTAATGTGTGTTACACTTTGAAGCATTTTAAGCATTTTTTCGTGTTAAATTTGTCGGAGAATGGCATATGGACTTCTACTGTCTTTGGTTTGCGACTGTGGACTATTAAAGTGAAGGCAATTATTTTATTGCAATTTACGTCCTCAAACGTTAAGCTCCATGGAACTTAGAGTTACCCGATATTCGTCTATCAGCACAAGGGAAACCCCCGGACAGAACCTTATCCAGGTAACTCACCCTAACCGCGATTCTAACTTGCGACCTCTTGAACGTGAGGCAGACTCGCTACCATCTACGCTACCGAAGCGGGCATGAGCGGAATTGATGTTATTTTGATAGTACCTCTTTACTTAAGCGTGCATATGTTAAGGTGGAAACCATTGTATATCAGGTTAGTCTATTGTCTCATTGGTTACTAATGAGTGTATTAAGGAATTATACACTGACAATTCCACTATACCAAACAGCAATATAATAGGAGGTAAAGTTGCCTGAAGGTAAGCTTTCTAATGTCACTAAATAAATCTTTCTATTCGTATCATTTTATTTTAAAATTAATGAAAGCTATGGGGACAGGTTATTGCCAGAAGATTAATTTTGTTGATCCCATCATAGAGGATTTTGCCGATCGTGATAAAAGAACATAGAAACATAGAATAAGGACTGCAGTCTATACACAACAAAGGGGAGGGAATATAGACTTCTAAATTGCGAGCGCACGCAAGTTTCATACGACTGCTTATGCTCGATCATGTATCTAAATAAAAGGTTTCATTTGAAAGTATTCATTTCATGTTTTAGTGCTATGTTACAATCGTTATTGCTTTGTCTACGTTGTAGACAATTGAATACTTCCCCATAAACAGCCTTTACCGTGTGACACAGTTTAACCTAAAAAAATTAAAGCGAAACATTGGTAACATTAAAAAAAAACTTACTTTCATCATAAGGTATTTAACATCAGGTGCTTCAGTTATAGCTGTTTTCAACTCATCAGCTGTAAAGGTTCTGGATTTTTTCCCTTGATATTGTTCTGATCTGCGTTTAAGTAAGCTGTTCAGTTTTGAGCATGTAGATAAGTAAATTTCGTGTCTAAAGTTGAGTGTTGATTTCAAAATAAAGTAGCGAGTACACAACACGATAATTTCATATTTTGAGACAATTCTTTGAAATACATTAGGAACACACTTTCTGAAAACGAATTTATATCTTTTGATATTATCAAATACATTCAATATGAATAGAATTTCTCATACATCTCTATTGACTTTTGTAGTAACAAGTTATAGGTAAAATTAAGTACCTTCTCCGTAATTTTGGGGGGTGTAAGTTCAATGTCACTGTTACTAGTGTCAGACATTTTAACATTATCTAAACTGGCACTGGTACCGTTATCGATTGAAAAGAGAATAATCGATACTTGCGCTTTAACAATGTTATTTGCGACTTCTGATTGGTTAAATGAACGAGTGTACTTTAATGAGGCCAGTTAAGGAACTGCTACCAGTTGTATAATTACTGAAGTTTGGCATGGTCGAGCGTAAACAATATAACATCGTCCTTTCCTTTTTGTGTGTAGTTTTATGAATTGTTACCACCATTTCTATTTTAACCTTTTTGGAAAGATTGTATCAAATACTTAAGAAGAATGAACTTTTCGCTTCTATTTATGAAAATAGCTTCATATGATTAGGTAAGTATTAATTATTATGGGGATACTGATCCCCTTCTTAAATTTTATTCACGCTGAGTTACTTTATTTTTACCTAAATATTTTTAGCGCTGAAGCGAAGATAGTTACTAGCATAAATTCTCAAAAGTTGATTATTTCGAAAAAATGTGTATGCAGATGGGCTACATCTATAGAAAACCAAAAATAGCAAAAGGGGTGTCAATATGCTTTATTTATATACACAGAGGTAATGGAATGGAGTATATAAATACATAAAACCAGCTCTACCGAAAGCTCCTGTACTTGAATCAGTACACGCTTGCATCTCTATACTTTTGTACAGTCACTGCATTATAGAACTGGGAAGCGAACATGTTTTGCCACTTGCTATAAGAGAGATGCAAGGCATACGCATATAAAGTCTGTTTAGTTAACGCGTGTGCACGTCGGCTTCTGCCTTTCACGAACCCTTATAATCGTTTTACAAGACAGACCCTCCTTCTCGCAGTCCGTTCTGCAAGGTTACCACCTTTCTCGATACGTCATGGGTGTCGTACGAGGTTTCGTCTAAATAAATTATCTTATGTCCATTACTGCAAAACTTCCTAAGTTTTGACAAATATATATATCGCCAAGCTACAAGTCTACTGGATTCCATAATAACCCTTATCTTATTCAAAGTGCAGTATTTGAAACCCAGCTCCTTTAGGAGACCGCGCAAAGGGAAGCGCCCATAAGGAAAATCACAAATTTCTTGCAAATATGCAACCAATTCGTCTAAGGTGGGCGCTCTCCTTTTTGCATAGAATCTATCAATTTCTCGACGAATTAAATCGCACGTGAAATTATCAACTTTAGAGAAACGTTTTCTTTTGTTTTCACACTTGATCGGCGTCTTTGGTAGTGCTTTCGTCACAATATTTCTTACTGTATTTCTGTGAATACCCAGAATTTATCATCAGGGCCATTGCACGACCCATTACCAAGATTATTTGTCAGCATATATTTATATGTGTTCAAAACAAGCGCTTGAATTTGCTTAGAAACAGTTCCTGTTATAACTTTTTTAAGGCTTTTTCCAGTAATATAATTCGGTCCAGTTATTCACACTGTCTTTACTTTGATTATTTTCACGTGACTGAAAGTTATCTCTACTACATTTGCATTTAACACTTCATTTCCCTCCTACGGTCTCCACATTGTGACACACAACGAATTTCTGCACGTAATGAAACAGATCATCTAGAAGTTGGAACTTTGGCAACTGAGACTCCACGTGGAGTAGACGTGTGTCTGTCACTTCGAGAAAATCAGGGTTGCTATTGGTCATCAACGACAGTGTTCCATTTCTGAAGTGTGGAGATAGATTTATGACGGTCATTAGTGGGCGGGCGGCTCAGGTTTCTTTGACTCGGAACTGCACATGCGTTAACTAAACAGACTTTACAAAACTTCAGTTCTTGGGAGAAAAATGTAACCTTGAAAGCTATGTATCTAAAAAAGAAAAAAGTTGTCACAGTAGTTTATAGTAGGTCTACGTAACAAAAATTATATCAAAGTAGATAATACATTGCAAGCTGATTTCACTTTGTGAATGCCTTTTGTGTTTTGCAGTTAGGCATTATTTATTTTCTATTTTCTCCAGAAAAGAATTTATTTTACCTAAAGCCCAATAAGTATAAATACGAGGGTGGGTCAAAAAGTAATGCCTCCTACTTTTTTCTCTTTTCATTGCCATGAAAATTGAATCCAATTTACATAGCTTGAAAACTAAAAAATTGACGATTAATTTGTTACTATTCAATATAATTTCCGTCCTTTTCCACAGTTTTGGTCCACCTTTTAACTAGCGCATGTATTTCAGTGTGGTAAAGCACACGGTCTTGCTTCCTAAGCCATTGACGCACGGACGTTTTCACAGCCTCCTCATCTTCAAAATGAATCGCACGATGAGCTTCCTTTAGTAGCCCGAACAGATAGAAGTTTGATGGTGTCAGGTCAGGGCTGTATGGGGGGGGGGTGAGGTAAGACTTTCCATCCCAACTTCTCAATTTCTGCAGTGGTGTAACGGCTGATGTGTGGTCTTGCATTGTCATGCAAAAGAAAAACAACCACCATAGATTTTGTTGGGCGAACTCGGCAAGGACGTGCTTTCAGCGTTTTGAGAGTTCTGATGTATTGGACAAAATTTATTGTGCATCCCTGCTCCAAAAAATCAATCATTAGCACACCCTGTACATCCGAAAACACTGTCGCCATAACTTTCCCTGCCGAACGCTGAGTTATGAATTCTTTTTGCTCCGGTGACGTTGTGTGATGCCATTCCATTGACTGCCTCTTTGATTCAGGTTCAAAAAATGAACCTATGTTACCTATCCAGCAACAACTTTTTCCAGAAACACCTCCCTCTAAATTGAAGCGCTGTAAGTGTTCGGAGGCTATTGGTTTCCTTGTTTCTTTGTTTTGGTCGGTACCCAACGTGAACAAGCTTTTAAGTAACCCAGTTGTTGAATAATCGTCATCACACTGCCTTTTCTGAGGGAGGTAATGCTACACAATTCATCTGTTGTTACCAGGCGATCACCACGAATGTCATCGACTCGCTGAATGTTGCATGGAGTCATTGCAGACACCGGCCTGCCGCTTTACTTTTCATCTGCCAATGGTGTTTGCCCTACAGCTTCGTAACAGTGACAAATACATCGTCTAACAGTGCTGACATTCACCGTTGCATCACCATACACGTTTTTTTAGCCTTTCGTGATTGCGATTTGGCGTTTCACCTTCCACAGTTAAAATTTCAATCACAGAACACTGTTTAATACAAATGTCGATGTCTGCCATTTTGCAAGATGGTGCAGTGCTGCCACCTGTTGACTTAGGAAGTTACTACTGGAGGGGATTGGAGAAGAAGGTTTGAGGAATTGCGTCAAATTCAAAGTGTTTACATAACTTACTTATAGGAAAAGAAATAAGGAGGCGTTACCTTTTGAGCCAACCTCGTAGAACAATAGGTTTTCACGCTCCTGAGACACGGTGCAACCGAATTAATTCCTCTAGATGTTTCGGATGTAGCTGCGGCGTTTATCTTCATTGGCATGTTGGCAATTCAGATCATGTGAGAGATCGTAGTCAAAAATTCATCGGCTCTGAAACTCTTACAAAATTCATGAATTACAATCAGGGTTATCAAAAAAAATTTATGCTGCTGCTTACGTTTTCAGTTCCGTCAGCCTATTTATTTTTCACTGTTGCCATTGAACTCTATATTCACCAAAAATGTGCAAACAAAGCCTTTAAAATAGTTGCGTAGTGGCTCATATATGCCATCTTAACCTAAATAAGATATAATCCTAAAGCTCTTGCAACAATGGTATACCATAAAAATAGGAGACAGCAGCGTAACTAGTACAGATGTATTTTTATCTTGAAAAGTGCACAGCGATGCGCAGTGGTATCTGGACGAGTCCACCTCAGAACGGTTGCAACTGGAGGGGAGAGCAGGTCAGTTGCGTACCGGTTGCCAGCAACTAAACACGTGCAGAGCTACTCGGTAATACTACAGCCTGTTTCAAAATGTGCTTGTCTCCTGGTTCCAAGAGGGCATTTATAAATGACGCCTCCTAGAAGCGCACTAGGAAATAAAGTGCTACATTTAAAAAAACGAGAAGTAATAACCAATATCCATAGATTTATAAAAAAGGAACAATGATCTGCGTCAGCTATAAAAATCTGGGGAAGTGTATCTGAGGCAACAGTTATGTCTGAAAGCAGTTTAGGAGAGTTATTAAGGAAAGAAAAGCCATTGGTGCTAGTGCAACAACGTCCTTCTCTATGCCCAGTAAACAAAGATTAAGAACATGCACAAAATCTACTTTGGATGTTTTAATTCAGAAGTATTTAGGCGAACTATGAATATTTTTAAGGCAAAGAAAAACAAAGACCAACTTTGAAGAAAGTGCTTATGAAGCTAAATGTTCTACTGACTTTCAAGGCAGTGTCTGAACATTAAGAAGAGTTCTTTTGAAGCCAGGATTATTTGAAAACAAAAACACTAAGCGTGACAGACAAATTTTAATCGAACATCACACCATACGTGCAACAAGGCTTAAGTATTTACGAAATATTCGAAGATATCGAAGTGAAGTTTATATAGTTTATATGGATGAAACTTATATAAATACAGCACATACTGGACCATATGCCTGGAGTGAAATACGTTACAGGGACTCTGCAGCGATATTGAGAGGCCTACAGTTGTTTATCATTCATGCTGGAGGAGAACAGGGTTTTGTTCCAAATGCCTATGTACTATTTAAGATCCAACAAAAGCGTGGAGAGTACTACCATAGTAAGAATTACAACTCAGTTTATAAGTTGCAAAACTGGCTTTGAGAATGAAATTTGGTTTTAGACACCTTGTGCACCGCCTTCCCCTCTCGTAATCTTACGCGTGTGGCGCATTGTGGCGATATGTGCATTATCCCCACCACAGTTGATACTCATCCCTACCGCGCAGGATTCCTGTCAAGATAAAATAATACATCTGTATAACACGTAGTATGAGCCATATGGTGGATGACTGACAAACACAATTAAGCGAGAGTACTTCGGGATCCAATGGTTAGCATACAGACTTCTAAACTAAAAGAAACTGAATGTGGGGATTCGTCTAAACAACACCAAGCATAAAGCATGAAAAGTATAGCTCTTCAGGGATACTATTGTGTTTCACCGTAAGAAAGAGGAACTTATTCTACTTCCAAGAAACTAAAGAGAACGAGTCTAAAGTTTTAGCTGGCAATATACCCCAAAGCTTAAGGTTGGCTAATAAAAACGAAAAAAATAATGATAATATGTTTAAAAACACAACTAAAAGCATAACGTAGAATATAAAAGCAAGGTTCTAGATAATATTTAAAATTAACATATATAATGAGGTGTTTATCTTTTAAAACAGTGGAATAATGTAACCTTATGTGTATACACCTGGAGGGCTCTTCTCCACATACAGTGACACACTTTGTTTAATTGCCCATTAGAAATGAGAAATGACAAGTAAGACTGAAATTGTAACAACTATATGCTATAAAATATTTGTGTACGCTTCAATTGTTATTTTAATTAAGTAAACGTTGCTTTTATCTCTACATTTTGGCTCTAAAATATTTATAAAGGCTACCTTTGAAAGGAAAGGAAAGTAAAGCCGGAGGTCCCGTACCGTAGATTTGAGGCATGAAAGAAATGTGTAGTGTTTAACGCCCGCTCTTACTTCATACGGCACCGCAGGCGATGACATTGATGATACATGAGATGAAGATGGAGCACCAGCGGAATGAGATGGCGGGGGAAACCGGAGATCCCGGAGAAAACCCGCCCCAGCGCCGTGCTGTCCACCACAAATCTTACTTTGCGGTCGCCTGGGAACGAACCCGGGCCGCCTTGGTGAGAGCCCAGCAGTCTCACCACTGAGCTACGGTGCGGCCTTTGATGCCTGAAAGAGCCCTCAAGCCAGATAAAGAGCAAAATTAAGCGGTCTTTCGCGCCTGATATAGAATGGGAGGTGAGAGCCAAATAACTAAAAACTCAAATTACATCCACCCCTCTCAAGTATCCACCACACTTCATTCAAAGCGATGCGTTCTTATGTAATCTAGAAAGCGATATTATGTGAAAGCAACAACCTCAAAAGCAATATTTTTCGGGTAACGCAGTAACTACTTGCCTGTATAATACAATTTAAAGTTTTGTTTCGCTGGAATCTGGCAAATAAATAAAAAATTGTCATTTTTTTAATGTAGCTGTGTTACCCATACTCTTAAGCCGAATTACCCAAGGAAGATAACAGTTACAAAACGTTCAATGAGTACCCCGATACCCACCTTTATATAGTGACTCAACCCATCTACAGTTTATACTTAAAGCCGTAAGTGCAGCTTCATTTTCAACATGGTTGCTAATGGCTTTCTGTGAATGTATGACAGGACAGGCACAACGTGTACTGCGTAATTAATATTCAATGTAAACTTACGAGCTTGTTACTATCTTATAGATTTTATGATTTAAGGAGAAAATAAATGTCTAAAATGACATTTATAGTTTACTTGGCATATAAACTGGGTGTTCCTCTTTAATATGACATATATTTTAATACTTTAGACATAATATTAGAATATAAACATATTTTCAAAATTGATACGGCACTTGTAATTTTGTAAAGTTCATTCTTCTTCATATTACAGCTCTTAGAAATTCTAGTACAGGAGTAAACTTTAGGAGAAGCTTTACTCTAGAAATAACATGTATCCCTGGTAAGTATGAAACCATCTGGCATCTTTATTTGCGGATATATGTGGGTCTACTTTTCCCATTTTTGCTTTGAACAGCTGCAATTGTATAGCACATATGACAGGTCATATCAGAAACTGCTGAAGGTAGCTAAATTAATCGAGCGAATTGACTGTATTTGTGTTAACTGTATTATTGACTGCAGCGTATGACGCTCGCGTTTGTAAGGTTCTAGGTTTGATTCCTTCAACCATCCATTATTACCTTGGTTTGCTTGGTTGATTTCACGTACACTACGACTTGCGTTCCATCATTTACTTTTTATTCCTCTCACTGCTCATCTATCAGATGTACTTGAAGACGATGTGGCATATGGTCGGTCAGATGCCGCGGATGCTTGCTCAAATAACCAAGTACTCCCGATGGCTAGTTGAGGGCTGCTTAGTTGACAGGTCGTTCAGCGTCTTCTCTAGGTAGCTCCGACAAAGGGAGGAGGGAGCCAAGAAACGTTAGCGAACGCCGTGCGTCTCTGTGGTGAGTCTGTCTGCAGGTATGAAGTTATCACAATAGATCTATGTAGGTTGTATTGTGTGAAGTGCTTCGCTCTCTTTAGTAGCACGTCTATAGCCCATGGCAAATAACATTTTATATTTTTGAAAACTTCTATAATTTTGGTATGCATGCACTTTAGGCTTTTATCCAAAAGTGACAGTCCCATGTCAGTAGACACGCTTGCACGTGAAAGAATTCCTGTGCATCAAAACTCCGGCATATCGGAGGCGTTGATATGACCATGTCGATTAACAAAGTCATTGATAATAGTATATTGCGATACTAATTAGGTATATGGAACGAGGAAAGGTTTGAAAAAATGAGGCGCTTGCAAAGAGATTTTTCAATTCTCGAGATTCCATTATATGCTTACCACATGCATATTGCACATTAGTTTTTGCACTATGTGTATTTATATCAATCTGAATTTTTAGTAGTTAAAACATTAGCTGAAATATTAATAAATATAATTGAAGATAAATGTTAGATTTTAAAACTTGCATGGTGTATATGTGTTTCTGTGGAGAATTACAACACTAGTGCGGGAATGTCAACTTACGATGCATAGCAACAATAACGGAAAGTATGGAATATTAGTTACATAATGCAAACAATTATTTAAAACACCTCGCACCTGTAAATACCCTACAACTCAGTAAATGTGTGAACAACTTATTTCTATTTTTCAAGTAGGCTAATACAGATTAGCTGCGCATATTTTGTTGAGGTGAGATAACTTGAACCCTTGTTTATGTTTCGAGTGTTGAGAGGATAAACAAAGGGGATCTGGTGGGCGACATTGCAGCACCCACGTGGAGAAACAAATTACTTTCATGTATATCCTTTTAAAAATTAGACTGTAGTAGACCATTTAAAAGTAAGTTCAGAGGAGAATGTAGAGTGCAATGTGTTTATTGTAGGAGTGTATACAACAACGTCACAGATGTAACATACATTGTGCTATTTGTTAAGATAAGATGGATGGTTACCTCTGACAAAATAATTGCTAAACCTTTTAAGCAAAAATATTGAAATTAAGGAAAACACTACATCCTCCTTAATAAACCATCTTAATGGTTAACAGAAGATCGATGAATCTAGAAAGTTTGTATACGTCCTTTGTTTTAAATATGATAACTTAAATAATTTGAAACATGGGTATAAGAAATTTCATATATGACATAAGGATTTTAATGTGTTTATTTGACATATATACATATGAAAATCTCTGAAAATAATCTCTTTCTTCTGTAAGGTGGTTCAGCAGTATTCCGGATACGCGACGATAGCACAGTGCTTGGATTCCATTAACCTCACAGCTTCTGCACGGCGATTCTCTGGTGCGCAATAACAACTGCTGTTCCACTTGAGTTCCTTAATGAATTGAGCCGCATAAAAAGGTGCATTTGGTCACTAGAAGGGGTAATCTAATAAAGTACCTACTATTGCGTTTCCCGGAATGTCACTCAGCTAATCAAACTGTCTGCAGGTCACAATAGGGCCTCACAAGTATGAAAACAAGGCAACTGTCTTTCAGTGAAACCATAGAGTAATTACGTTCTCCGGAAAAGTATTTCATGTATAACGATGCGATTTAATAAATATTGCTACGTTTTGAACATCGCCTGTAGTACTTTAGAAAGAAATTGTTATAGTATTTCAACTAATAATAGTGATAGTAATAGCGATTTGAGGGCGATAAAGCTGCTGAAATCATCGGCGCTGTCATCTAACTACACATTTATTTTGTGTGATATTGAAGAAACCTGTAAGCAGCGTAATACTATCAGGACAGAAAGGGGGAAGTTAAATTTAACGTTAAAACATCATTAATTCATCTCAGGATTACTGCTTTGAAGACAGAGTAAATATGAGTTGTATGCGGTGTATATCGACGAATTATTTGCTATAACTACATTATTTACTTATTAAAAAATTTAATTTTGATTTAATTATAATTTTCTCTACCTTTCTCGTCAATCCTAACATTAGGAGCTTGGGTTCCCTCAGAGTGAGAGAGCCGAAGCATCTGACCTGAGATGAACACAGGGTTGACGGGTCGGCCCAACGCCTAAATGTCTCAACACACATAATCTCTGGTTTTCCGTGTATTGATGACCTTCCTCTCCCTTGTATCCCTCGCTCTAGTTTCCCAACCTTAATTGTTAGTTATTCTTCATCAATCTTAACCATTTCTCTCTAACTTTCCCCAGATATTCACCTATATTTCTTACATTCTTTTCTGCTTTTTCCAAAAACATTTTCTTTATTATTAATACTTCCCCACATCCCTAAAACGGTCCCACTTTTGTTGCCAAATTTGTTCTCTGCATATCTTTGTTTGCTTGCAGTAAAGTATACTATGCCAATCTGTATCCTCTTCTCCACACATTGGGCATTTCCCTGTATCTTTATCATTTCTAATACCTTTCAAATATTTAACTACTGTCGTTGCCCAAACAAATCCTTCTCGCCCTAACTTATTACACACATCTATGTACTTCTCCCTCCCCCACATTTCCTTTATTTCCCTATATATCCTCAATGATCTCTTCTCCCTTACTCTGGTAAATATAACTTGGCTATCTAAATCTTCCAGCCTTAATTGTACCTCATTCCAAAAGCCCCTATAATAATACTCCTCGTTTCTCCAAATATGTCCCATACCTATCTGTTCCATCAGTTCCCTTACTTTTTGCGCCCAAGACTCTCCCCATTTGCTTCTCGTCTGCAAAAGAAGACATTCCTAGATAATATTGCTTTCCTCCAAATTGGCAACTCTGTATAGATATTTCAATATCCTTGAGACAATTTTAACCCTTGTTGAATGTCTTCCCAACTCTAATTGTGCTGCTCCACTGGATGAAGCTACTGTTAAGCCCAAAATATATTTACAGAAGGATTTGTTCTTTCCAAGGTTCATACACTCTCCATATCTCTGCCCCATGCAACAGTTTATTTTCTACTATGGCAGTATAGATCCTTTCCACCCATTTGACATTAATGTCAGGTAATTTCCTTAAACATGCTCTTACAATGCCAATTTTTTTCTGTTCAGTCCAGTTACCATCACAATTCAGTCTTATCCCCAAATAAGCAGCCCGAGGTTCCCCTAGTAGCGTCAGAGGTACGACGAGTGCTAGTGTCCGCAGCGCCCGCACCACGGCAACTGAAGGGGACGGATCCCCTCCCCTACGGGAAGAAATGAGGTATTGAGTACTGAAGTACTGGGTATCGTGGAAAATATTTTGCCGGCCCTAGTAGCCATGGTCGCTAGAGCGTATGTCTCTAGCGCTCCGCCGCGTAAAGGGTCACAAGTTCGAGTCCCGCCTTGGGCATGGTGTTTATGTGCATGGTGATTAAGTGTGAAACTGAGGAAAGCAGATAAAAAAATAAAAGAAATAATGAAAAAACGGTTAAATAAGGAAAATAAAAATTATGTATATATTAAAATAAAAAACAATATCGTGAACTGCTTTCGAAAATGGAGTATCGAGAAAAACCGGTATTGACCCAACACTAGTTGGAAGTGTGGATCACAGACCTTCTTGCAGCACGCTTACTTCTGTTATCGTGTCAACAGTAAAGAACACAAAACCGAAGTCAGTTTGACTTTTAGAATGTCAGAGAATATTAATCCTATCCGAAAAATCAGTTGCGAATGAACTAAGTAAATAGTTTGTAAAGTTCAGAAGTCGAGAGGTTTTCCCTCCCTTTCAATTGTTTACTACGAGAGGATGTGAGATACGTCAGGATGTAAACAAATAACTACTACATACAAGGACACTACAGTCCCGAGTGGTTTGCATTACACCTGATGGATAGGGGGTTATTATCACGTTTACATACATATCCTGTACACCGGCTAGGTAGAGCACGCGTAGTACACCCCATTCTGTCTCACAGTAATGCCAGGTTTTGTGTAAACAGACATTTTAAGGAGAACTTCATTATATGCAAAATTTAAATATTAAAACATCTAAGTATCGCATCATTTAATACTTAGAAAGTTTTAAACTAATTTGCACAACAGCCTATTTGTAGTTTCGGTATATGTAATCACATTCTGAGGTTTTCAAATATTTCCTGAAACAGAAATACGATTTCAGGGTGTAACAAAAAGCTGAGTCAACATTTTGAGAAAACATTTCTTGCTGGATAAAGAATAATAAAATGTTTCAACACTGTGTTGCCTACCTTAGGTTCAATAAGTCCTAAGTTCGAATCTCGGTCAGAGTGAGTTATTTGAATATGCTTTTTCTCCTATACTAAACTACGAATATCAGGTAACACTAAGTTCTATGGATCTTGGGCTATTTTGTGCATCATTTCATACTGTCACGAACCCATTATTGAGATAGCGCGGCTGACGCGCAGAAAGGGAGATATAACACAGCGTGGAGATAAAACACTTTCTGAAACAGATGAAGCTAGATACCTGGAAGGTACAGCGCGGAGATAAAAATGTTGCCGAAAAAGATAAGGATAATTACAAATCTGGAAGGTGCAGCGCGGAGATAAAAGGCTAGCCGAAACAGATAAAGATAGATAACTGGAAGGTGCAGCGTGGAGATAAAAGGCTAGCCGAAACATATAAGGATAGATGCATAACTGGAAGGTGCAGCGTGGAGATAAAAGGCTAGCCGAAACATATAAGGATAGATGCATAACTGGAAGGTGCAGCGCGGAGCTAAAAAGCTTGCCGAAACATATAAGGATAAATGCATAACTGGAAGGTGCAGCGTGGAGATAAAAGGCTAGCCGAAACAGATAAAGATAGAGAACTGGAAGGTGCAGCGCGGAGATAAAAAGCTTGCCGAAACAGATAAAGATAGAGAACTGGAAGGTGCAGCGTGGAGATAAAAATCTAGCCGAAACAGATAAAGTTAGAGAACTGGAAGGTGTAGCATGGAGATAAAAGGCTAGCCGATACAGATAAAGATAGCTAACTGGAAGGTACAGCGCGGAGATAAAAGCTTGCCGAAACAGATAAAGATAGATAACTGGAAGGTGCAGCGTGTAGATAAAAATCTAGCCAAAACAGATAAACATAGATAACTGGAAGGTGCAGCTCGGAGATAAAAGCTTGCCGAAACAGATAAAGATAGAGAATTGGAAGGTGCAGGTCGGAGATAAAAGCTAGCCGAAACAGATAAAGATAGATAACTGTAAGGTTCTAATGACGTCATGTTTGTCACGGAGAATACCGGTAATTTCTCGAGCAGTGAACGGAGTTATAAAAGAAGCCGTGAATCGCCAGTCAGGGAGAGTGGTAATCGGAACTTGATTCGTGCGCGTATAACTGTGTTTTGAAAGTGAACTCTTTTGTTTGTGGTTAACGACCTTGAGGGTGGTATTTGTGTATGTTTCGTGATTCTGCTACTGTAAGGGTTGACTAAAATGTGTTTCTACTGAAATAAAGAGCATTTTGGAGTTTCTGCAAACTGGAATTTTAATTTCACGAACCCTTAAAGTCACAATACATCGTCGAATGTGGCATACCGTTTTGGAACGTAAATTAAAACAAGAGCAGTAAGCTGCCAATAATTTGAATATTGTGACATTAACTGAATAAGAAAATGTTCATAATCTCAATAAATACAAAGAAGACAAATTTAAGTTAGTACTTATTAAGGTCAGGAATAGCTTATATATTGTTCTTTAAATTTAAATTTAAGAAATATAAAACAGTATGAACACAACATGCCTTAATATTTTTACACTTCTTTTGCACCTTAGAGCTTAGACTCTTCTGATCATTCCGTTTTTGGAACTACAATTATGAGATTTTATTACGTATTAAAATGCAGCAATATTTTATCGGATTCAACCTACCTGACTGTAAAATGCCAATAAATACGTAGTGTATAAAGGTATTTGGTGGTCTCATAAATAAAGTCTGATTTTTGATTTTGAGGTTTTGGAAACTTTATTGGTTTTCTTTGGTTTGGTAATAATGTTTAAGGGTGTCATGGCTAGTGTTGCGTACATTACGAATAAGTATCAGTTTTCAGTTGCTAATAGGCAAACACAAATTGGAGTTACCAAAGTTTGCACTTAGAATACCTCTGAAACGCTTGTGGAAACAGGATTAAGAAATTGCTGCCGCAGCTCGAAGAATATGTGAAGTGGAAGGAGAAGGTTAGTGAGCGTGTGGCTCAACGATGGTTCCAACGTTTCAACAATGAAGACGAAAACACTAGAGATTTTTGATGTCAGGAAGACATAAAGAATAGAATATTGAAGATGAGTGCCAAGTTTTGGGAGAAAATGCGCAAAAAGTAGCCGTAGGCTTTCAGAAGAACTTGATATATCAAAATATACCATACATCGCCACATTAACACACTTTGAAAATTACTCAGAAGCTGTGGATCTCATTAACTGACACCTAAACAGGCTGAATGTAGAGTGAATATCTGTCGCCAACCTACCCGTAATCCCATAAATGGTAGATTTGTCAGTAGAATTGTTATTTGTCATGAAAATGTGTATATTGCCGAAAAAAACTGATGCCTCGAAAGAAAGGCTTGATCCCCGCCAAACTACCAAAGTCATCTTTAAAAAAAGATCTGTTCGATCCCAAAGTAATGCTTCTCGTGGAATTTTGAAGTTTAGATTCACTGGGAGTTTGTTCCTAAGGGACAGGTGATTGATGAGGATCTTTATTATTAAGAACTGGAACGAGTTTATGAAATTTTGAGGCGGAGATACCCAACTGAAATACCGCTCTATTGCAACAGGACAATACAACACCCCATTCTACACCAACTATCATGGAAAACAGTTCAGAAATTGGGAGGCGTCGAACTGTTACCACACCCAGCATGCCCGCCTCGGTAGCGTAGATGGTAGCGCGTCTGCATCACGTTCAAGAGGTCCCGAGTTCTAATCTCGGTCAGGGTGAGTTACCTGGATAAGGTTTTCCCTTATCCTAAAGACAATATCGGGTAACTCTAAGCTCCATGGACCCTGGACACATTTGAGCATCATTTCACCCATTTCATTCATTGTCCGATATGACTTAACGATGGAGGACGGTTGAGTTGAGTTCAGAAATTCTACTCCCATTAGTCCTGGACCCGTATGACCAAGACTCGGGCCTCCTTCAACCAGGGAGTATCCGAGCTGTCCCGGCGTCCTCCGTGGGGCTCTCCGTAGGACAAGACCTGAGTTACTAACAAGCCCCCACCCCGATCTGGTCCAAGGACACAAGACGGGATGGAAGTGGATACTTCACATACGCGCAGATACACCAACAGGTGAAGGCTACTGATATGTCCTCGGTGGGGCAGTCTGGCGATCTAGCACACCTTCTACCAGCTCTGCAGGCTAATACCCGGGAATATTAATGGCTTCCCTCAACCCTGTCCGGAGACGTACCCGATCACCCACGGGTATCGGGAACCCCTGCCCCCTCGAGACCAACCCAATCCGAACAACTCCCACAGGGAGGGGCTCGAATGTTCGGCGCGAGGTTCCACTAGTAACGTCAGAGGTAACAGGAGTGCTAAGGGTCCGCAGCGCCCGCACCATGGCAGCTGAAGGGGACGAATCCCCTCCCCTACGGGGAACGTTGGAGGACGTAAAAAAATTACAAAAAAACAGCATGCAGCCGTAATCTCGCACCATTAGGTTATCATCTTTATCGATCCATGGCACTCTTCCTACATGGAAGATATTTTGACAATATTGAAGCAGTGCAAGTGGATGTAACGAAATTCTTTGCATCAAAAACATAGACTGGTACCATCGTGGGATAATAAACCTGTGGCGTTTTTTCCCCACTCGCAGCAGACAGGAAGCACGCCTACTGTTTGGAAGATACAGGTCGAGATTTGATTAAATAAGATTCATAAGATCTTTTCTCAGGGGTGAATTTCTGGTGACAGAAATAAAATTTTATATGACTCCGATTTCGTAATATATTATGTAATTGTATAATCTGGATTACAATTCACTCGAACTTTCTTTCTTAATCAGTCACTGTAAATTACCTCCAACACATTAATAAATCCTTATTTTTAAGTTAATATTTGTGACGATATAACAAGTCGTCTCATTTCTCGATGATTAATCAGCCCCAAAGTTGGGAGCGATCTTTGTGAGCGTCCCTCTTAATCATTGCAAGTCGAATTGTTTCTTGATGATTGACTTTGATATATTATTTAATTTGATTGTATAATCTAACGTCCACTCGACACTATTACGAATACCAAATAACTCTTTTTGAAGGTTATTAACTTTCCGTTACAGTTATATTCACCGCTACATTTTTTTCATCGTAATGAAACCAGATTGAAGAACATATATCTATCTCAAGAGTAACTATCGTTACTCATCTATTAATTTTGTGATTGGCCGATGTACTGCTACGTCACTGCATTACGTAATACAATTATTACTACGGCCAATCACAAAATTACACATATATTTGTTTTTAATATTGTCATTACATGACCTACTAAGTCATATCAGAAAACAATATTCATACAAAAAGTTCTAACTAAAACATATCGTTACAAACCTCACTGAACGATGACCAAAGGCCACCGAATTTAATGATTTATACTTGGATAATTAGTTAATTGCCTGTCAAAACACATTTCAAAAAAGTTGTTTTTGTTAAAAAAAATGACTTTAATTATGAAAGAGTATCTATATAAACAAACGAAATACTGCGATAAGCTTTCTCATAGCACAATGCAATATGTTACATGACAGTTCAGCCGGAAATATACGGATAAGAAGAACGTCGACCAATATTACGTACTGCATCTAGCTAGAGCACCTTTATTAAATCCGTGGCACAACTGGACCTCCTAGAAATACACAATACCATATACTTCTATTAAACCAAAAACAGCTGAAGTGCTAGAAAAAAAGCAACCAAGCCGTTCTTGTATGGCTCAGATTGCATTTAACCTTCTGCACCACGTGCTTATAGTAAGTAGAGGAAAAATTGTAATATGACGGTGGGTCAAAAAGTAATGCCTCCTATTTTTTTCCCTTAAATAGGCAACTTATGTGAAAACTTTGAATTTGGCACAATTCCACAAAACTTCTTCTCCAATTCCGTGCAGTAGTAACTTCCTAAGTCAACAGGTGGCAGCACTGCATTCTCTTGCAAAATCGCTGACATTGACCTTCGTATTAGCGTTCTGCGATTGAATTTTTGACTGCGGAAGCTGAAACATCAATTCGCAATCACGAAAGGCTAAAAAATGTGTATGGTGATGCAACGGTGGATGTCAGCACTGTTAGACGATGGGTTCGTCGCTGTAACGAAGCTGAAGAGCAAACACCATTGGCAAATGTAAAGCGAAGCGGCAGGCCGGTGACTGCAGTGACTCCATGCAACATTCAGCGAGTCGATGACATCATTCGTGGTGATCGCCGGGTAACAACAGGTGAATTGTGTCGAATTACCTCCCTCAGTAAAGGCAACTGGGTTACTCAAAAGTTTGTTCATGTTGGGTACCAAGTATCATAACCGCCCAAAACAAAGAAGGAAGGAAAGCAATAGCCTCCGAACACTTGCAGCGCTTCAATTTCGAGGGAGAGGAGTTTCTGAAAAAAACATTGTCACTGGAAACGAAACGTGGGTTCATTTTTTTCAACCTGAATCAAAGAGGCAGTCAATGGATTGGTATCATACAACGACACCGAAGAAAAAAAAATCAAAACTCAGCGGTCGGCAGGGAAATTTAGGGCGACAGTGTTTTGGGATGCAGAGGGTGTGCCTATGATTGAATTTTTGGACCAGAAAGCTGAAACTACGTCTTCGCCGAGTTCGCCCAACAAAAACTATGGTGGATGTTCTCCTTTTGCATGACAATGCAAGACCACACAACAGCCGTTACACCACTGCAGATATTAAAAAATTGGGATGGCAAGTCTTACCTAACCCCCATATAGCTCTGACCTGGCACCATCAGACTTCCATCTGTTCGGGCCACTAAAGGAAGCTCATCGTGGGATTCATTTTGTAGATGAGGAGGCTGTGAAAACGTCCGTGCGTCAATGGCTTAGGAAGCAAGACCGTGTATTTTACCACTCAGGAATACATGCCCTAGTTAAAAGGTGGACCAAAACTGTGTAAAAGGGCGGAGATTATATTGAATAGTGACAAATTAATCGTCTATGTTGTAGTTTTCAAGTTATGTAAATTGGATTCAATTTTCTTGGAAACTAAAAGAGAAAAAAGGAGGCATTACTTTTTTACCCACCCTCTTAATAGAGCTCAAAAACGAAAATTATGGTTTACACCTACGTCCAGCTTTTTCCAAGGAACAGTCGTGATCTGTTTTCAATCCCTTACTTAAAACTGCCCTTTATTGGAACTATTTTGATTCTTCCAAATTTCTCAAAATTTGGTTAGCGATTTGGAATGAATTACCATGTGTTTAACACATTTTCATGACAAAAATATAGATCTTTAATTTTCTTGGAAGGATCACTCAAGTCCCCTTCATTCTAAAAGACTTTTGAGTAGCTTAAGTCCTAAGAGTTAGATTCAAGCTAAGATAAAATGTGTTTAATGTAGTTATCTACTTTATATCAAATAGTTTCTCTTGGCCTTAATTATATTCACGATATTCTTTTTCTGGGTTTTGAATTTACAATATTTATATACTTTTCAAATGCAAAGTGTTTTATTCTGATCATGCAAAGAGAAGAAGTTCGAAAGCAATGACTGGTTTATTTGATTAATTGTAAACATAATTTTCCCTCTTATTCTTACAAGGAAATATGTGTGTGCCTCTGTAGCATAGGGAGTAGTGGGTCTACTTAGTTCGGCCCCGAGTTCGAATCTGTTGTTGTTTTCAAATGCTAGGCTTCGGCAATGAAGCCATTAGCTCTCTTGCTCTCCAATATTTCTGTGTAGTGGGTCCGGCAGGTAGGGCTTCACAGGTTAGAAGATGTTCTTCAGTCATTTCCTCTTCTTTGTTGCACTGAGGAGAATTTGGATTTGTATGAATTCCTATTCTGTGTTACGTGTTTGGCCAAATAATCATGTTCCGTAAGTAATCTAAAATTTGCTACTGCAGCTTTACGTGGGATTTCTAGAATGATTTCTGAATTTTTAATTAAAATGCTCGATTTTTTACCTTGGCTTTGTTAGATATCGATTGATTTTGTTTGGTTTTATATTTGTTTTTGATTAATGTTTTATGGATGTAAAGGATAAGATTTTGCTTTTGTTCTGAATTAAATTTGCACTTTTTGGCAAGAAAATCAGCTGATTCATTTCCAGTAATTCCACAAAGTGTAGGTATCTACTGTAATATAATTATTTTCTGTAGTTTTTGAAGTTGTTGGATCATTTTGTGACATTCTTTAATTTGGATTGACCTCACTTTATATGAACTTATTGCACATAATACTGCTTTAGAATCGGAAAATATGACAGCATTTGTTAATTCATCTATTCTGTATAGAGGGTGTTCGAGTGAAATATGAATAGTCGTTACTTCTGCATCAAAATTTGTTGTGTGGTATCCTGCCGGTTGATAGAATGAGAACAGTGCACACTCAATTCTTGCTCCTGAGTTGTTGTCCGAGTTAGATCCATCTGTGTAGGTATGTAACCATTCTTCAGGTGGGTATCTATTTTTCACAGTTTCTAATGCTAGTGCTTTTAGTACAGGTTTGGATGTTTCAGATTTTGTAACTATTTGTTCTAAATCTAATTGAATATTTATTGTTTCAAAATTTAGTGGGTTTTCTTTGATTAAAATGTTTTCTTTAGAATTAGGAAGATTCAGATCTGTTGTAATTCCGTAACTTTGTGTAGGAAACTTGTTTGTGTTTTCATCTTGACTGGTTGTAGACATCTTTTATCCCATTTTGTTGTTTTTAACCGCAACATTTTTTCATGTTGTGTTAGTGCCTGCTCAGCTGAAGTTAGATGTATTGGATAGTTCCGAGTTAAGGCTTGCATTGCCGTGATTGGAGTTGATTTTGCTGCAGCGGTTATTAGTCGCAGGCATACTTCTAGGTGATTTATATCTCATATTTGCTCATGGAGTACCCTAAGGTTCCGTGTTAGGGCCTTTATTATTTCTGATCTCTATAAATGACCTCTCACTTTATATAAAGGACATTGCAAGTACAGTTCTTTTCGCTGATGACACTAGTGTCCTGGTGACCAGTACAAATTTAAACGAGTGTATAATTAAAATGAATTATGTTTTGAACTGTATGTCATGCTGGTTTAAAGCAAACAAATTATCTGTGAATCTAGACAGAAAATAGTGGTCAAATTTATAACCTGTCGTACATCACATACTGAAATAGAAATCGGGATTAATGATATGTTATT
This sequence comes from Mantis religiosa, assembly GCA_030765055.1. Lineage (NCBI taxonomy): Eukaryota > Metazoa > Arthropoda > Insecta > Mantodea > Mantidae > Mantis > Mantis religiosa. Next base: position 34,215,960 of record CM060951.1, on the reverse strand, counting down.
AGAAGAAATTGACAGCATAAAATTTCTGGGCCTTCAAGTGGACAGATGTTAAGATTGGAAAGCTCACATAAATTATATCTTACCTAAACTCAGCTCTGCCTGTTATGCTATCCGAGAGCTGGTTAATGTGAGTTCTATTGACACACTTAAATTAGTATATTATGCATACTTTAACTATATTATGGAATATGGAATATTATTTTGGGGCAACTCAGTAGAAAGTAAAAAAGTATTCCTTATGCAAAAGAGGGTTATAAGAATCATTACTAACACCCTCAACAGATGCTTCTGTAAATATCTTTTTACAAGACTGAAGATATTAACGCTTCCTTGCTTGTATATATTCTCGATCCTAAAATTCTTTGTATGCAATCGTGCCTTATTTGCAACAGATAATGTAATCCACAAAATAAACACTAGACAAAAGTATAATATACATTATCCCAGTGCTAAACTTTCTTGCTTCCAGAAAGGTGTGCATAGTGAAACTATCAAAATATTTGGCGCATTTCCAATTTTTCTTAAAGAAAAAATTGACAATTTCGGTGCTTTTAAAAAAGCTGTTAGAGAGTACCTTTGCTCAAAATCTGTTTATTCTGTACAATATTATCTGAATGACAAATTATCCTGATAATGCTTCTGTAGCTCTATAAGTAGTATTTAACTATTCCAATGACAAATCATTACTTATAAATATTTGATGCAAGTTGAAAGTTTATTTTTAATGTATATGTATTTAATAAATAAAAAGAATGGTATCCATTGCAAAAAGGTTGAGACGTGCTGGCATAAGCCAAGTAAAAGCTGGTTTAAAAAGTGTTTCATTTTGTATCATATATAACTATCCTTGTTTTGTTTTCCATATTGTTGTTCATATTGCCTGTATACTATATGTCTTATGTTAACTTTTGTACATATATATGCTATTAAACTTTATACCTCTGGACCTGTTCAATGTTCACAGCGTTTTCTGGCTACAAGTGAACCTACTGAACGCAAATCAATCTAATCTAATCTATCACCGAGTTCGAATCTAAATCATGGTGAGTTTACGGATAAGGTTTCTTTTTACGTGATTTTCCTTTATTCTGAAAGATGAATGTCGGTTAACTCTAAGCTCTATGTACTCTGGGGTAATTTAAGAGTCATTTCACCCGTTTTATTCCGACATTACCTAACTTTGGGGACGATAAAGGAAATAGGAAATAATATCATTTCTACGAACGCGTTTTTCAAATAATATGAAGCAGATAAAGATAAGCGTCTGTGATAGTATTACAAGAGTAAATACAGAAACTCAGGTGTATGAAAACACTTAGGGTACACCTGGTATTTCAGGATGATACTGTGATTCTATATTAGATGGCTTTGTGTACACATCCGGGGCGGCATACCACACCCACACGTAGGTATGTCTGCCGTAGAATGTGTTGGAGGTAACTCATTGCTACAGAATTTCAGGCAGTCCGTGTAGGCGTTACGAAGCCCACGGAGTAATTTAATTTGCTCCTTTGCGAGACGCTACTAATGCTTTACTTCGCATGAGGTGTTCCGACTCAAGGGTTACTTGGTTTTCGACTCACACTTCACACGACAGTGTCATACGTGCTCAGAACATGGAAGCTGCCAATTCTTAATTCTCTTTTGTGTGGCAAAGAATGCCTTGTGACAGGGAACAGAGGTAGGCACTAATTCAATTGATTTTGTGTGTCGGAATTAAAATGCTTCGTGACTTTGAACCTCACAAAAGGAGTGGCAGCTTATTACATTCTACAACACGTGCTTAGTATAGGAGGTATTTCATTTCAGTCAAAAATTCTGCAGAGAATATATTTAACAAGAAATGCAAGATGAAAGAGTAGAACCAGACTGAAAATTTCAATGCCATGTCCGGTATTTTAACCACGCATCTTGTGGTCTCCGTCCTGACGCTCTAACCCATTGAGCTACTATGACCAACGTGCCAACATGACATTAAGTTCTCCAACTGACTCGTGTTTTCCCCGGTAAACCACTAGAAGTTTTCATACACACATGAGACAACTACCTTAATGGCGACTTACTATTGTGACTTTGTGGGTTCGTGAAATGAAAAGTCCAATTTCACCACTCAAAAATGTTCTTTATTTCCACCGACTTACAGTCAAACTCTTGCCAATTACACAGAATTGCGTACTGCACACAATTACAATTCACCAGTTCGTCCGTTACAATTTCACTGTACGGTCACAATTAAGTAAACTCCGATACACATACACAGTTACGTACTTCTTCCGTTGCACGGTTTTCTCTTCCACTAACACGGCGCTACTTCACTAGCACGTCAAGCACTAACTGTCTGACTAGCTGCAGCCCTTTTTATAGGCATCTCGTCGTATTCTCGGCTTCTCTGGTTTCCAGGCGAATATTCCAGATGATAGGAGAAGGGGAGAGAAACGTCCAGGGACGGGTGACATTTCTTTAACCACCCCTCAGTTAGTGACAGAGACTAATGGGAGGCGTAGCTCAGCTCCCTCTGGTTTCCTCACAGCTGTGCCGTCATATCTTCCGCTAATTGGGTGACACTGCTCCCTCCTCAAAGCTGGTCGTCCCGAACAGCACCATCGTAGCGTGCCAGGCGGTCCAGGTGTACCACCAGCATCTGCTCGGAGTCTCAGCCAGAAGTAGCGCTGCCGAAGTTTGTCAATCGTTCGGTTCGCTCCCAGGTGTCCTCCCGAAGTACCGGCGTGCACTTCCTCCAATACTTCCGGGACCTTACTCCGGGGAAGTACCAACTGTTCTCTCTGCGTCTTCCCATCGGGTGACTCCCATACCCGGAACAGCACGCCCTCTCTGGTCTTCAACGAATCCCATTGGGCCCAGTACGACTTGTAGGTGGCGCTCCTCAGTGCGATGTCCTCCCAGCTTGGTCTCGTCCCTGCGTCCACTTCCCTCAAGAGTGGCCCCAAGTCTGCGTCCGCCAGCTGCTCCCTCCTCAGGCCTGCGCTATCCCAGCCTTCAGCAGGCACTGCCACAACTACTCGGACTGCTGCGGCACGCTCCTTCTCTTCCACTCTTGTGCACTGGCCGCACTCTACTGGACAGGGTCTTCGGGACATGGCGTCTGCGTTACCGTGGCTCTTCCCTCTACGATGTTCCGAGGTGAAGTCGTACTCCTGCAGCCTCTGGACCCAACGTGCCGTCTGGCCTACCAGGTTCTTAAAGCTCAATAGCCAGGTTAGGGCGGAATGGTCAGTCCTCAGGTGGAATGGCTGACCGTACAGGTGCTTATGGAAGTGCTCCACGGACTTTACTACCGCCAGTAATTCTCGTCGGGTGACGCAGTAGTTCTTCTCTGCCTTGGATAGCGTCTTGCTGTAGTAGCTGTGCCGTCATACCTTCCGCTAATTGGTGACACTATGCTGTAAGTACTTTAAGGCCCGGGCTTTATAGTTCGGACCACTATAAGTTACAATTAATGGAAATTAATTGTTCTTTCACACTAGCCTTGTGTAGGACGCACTATGAAAGAGCAGAGCCAGACTGAAAAATTCAATGCCATAGCCGGGATTTGAACCACGGATTTTCTGGTCTCCGTCCAGCCGCTCTAACCCATTTAGCTAATATGGCCAACGTGCCAACATGACATTAAATTCTCCAACTGACTAGCCGCTCTAACCCATTGAGCTACTATGGCCAACGTGCCAACATGACATTAAATTCTCCAACTGACTCGTGGGTTAGTTGGAGAATTTAATGTAATGTTGGCACGTTAGCCATAGTAGCTCAATGGGTTAGAGCGGCAGGACGGGGACCAAAAGATCCGTGGTTCAAATCCCGGCAATGGCATTGAATTTTTTCAGTCTGGCTCTTTCATAGTGCGTCCTACACAAGGCTAGTTGAAAGAACAGTTAATTTCCAAGAAGGAAAGCTTTCTTTACATGACCCGGACCGCTTTCCTTGGCCAGGGACAAAGGCATGTTATCTTAACCCGCTACGTCATGGTGTAGGACACGTGTGTCCTATTATTGATTCAAAAGTTATAGCCTATTGAAATGGTTCAGATTTATACGAATCGCACTGTACAATTAATTAAGCTTATAAGATAATACGCTCAGCTCACAATTTATCTCTAACACAAGTTTTGCGAGGTGGGGAACCATTTCCGGATGTTCCTTACTAATTCTCTGAAATTTCGAAAACTTATAACTCTCTCAAATAGAAGCAATTATTAGTTTTATCTTTTGATCATACAAATATAACTAAATTCAATACAATCCCATATGACCAGCTTGAAAAAAATTGACTATCAGTGAAAGCCTACTGTATTCCCCTAGTTTCTGTACCTACAAGTAAATTGACAATAAAATACTTTTTATGCCAATAAGCCTGAAGTAGATAGAGTAATAGGCATTTGTAATAATAGTTTATACAATAATAAACAAAGTCATGTAATTCTAACGTGCCCGATTTTGTCTTTACATCCGTTATGTCACCTGTACGATTTTGCAATTGAAGCTAAGAGACATATTGAGTAAATAAACGTAGCGTGAATAACCTTGGCAGTATTTGAACCAGTACAACGTTTGCGAGATTATTTACAAAGCCCGGATTATACTAAATGGAGTAACTTTCCTCTTCCCTTTATTCCTCTGGGACCATGAGCTCGTGGACGGACACACATGAGCAAATGTTTGATATTTGTTGGTGTATGTACGACGTATCTTCCTACATGGAAGATATAGATGTCAACTGCTTTTTTCTTTACTTCTTTAGTATAAAATGTTGTAATGCAATTATATTATAAATATTTTCATTGAATCTCTATGCTTTGTTCAGAAATCTGATAAAGATGAATAACAAAATTGCTTTAACAGTTGATTTAAATAGGAGTAATATTCTTGCAATGAATGAGATTAGAGGTTTGTTAAAACTATTAAAATTTCAAGATTTTATACAGAAATTATTGGTCAGCTAAATGATTTATAGTTTTAATTGAATGTATAAATGAATAAGTATAATTGTGCTTAATAATGAACAAAGATTAATATAAAACGAAGTAAACACATTGACTCTAAATATTAATATTTTAAGATTTTGTAGCATCAAGATAAAATTAGTAAAGTGGTCACTTCAAAAAGTTACCAGTTGAGAACCACTGGGATGAGGTAATCAGTATCGATTGGAGTCTTGGGCAGGCCAGTTCGTAGAACTCGCTCGGATCATTAACTGAAGTCATTAAGCGCAACTGTGATATTACCAGAAGCCTACTAGAGTGATATTTTTGGAATATCAAATTGGATTTCTGAGAAATTTAGAGGCGAGATTGGAGGTAAAGGCAGAAGAAACTAAAGTATTGTAACGCGAGCGCCGGAACACCCTGTGAAGCAGCTGAGAGCGGAAGACAGGGAAGGTTCGGTTAGCCACGCCCTCTCCTCGTTTGTCCTATAGTGGTGACAGGCTGTGGTTGGGGGAAAAACATGACTGTGTCGTCTGTTTCTCTACACCTGTTTCTCGAAATTACGGAATCTGGAATATTCCCCTGGTCACTAGAAGCCGGCGATATTCCTATATAAAGAGGGTTACAGACAGACGGAGTTCAGTTGAGTTGAGTTGGTTTTGTCAGTTAGTGAGTGAGGGGACAGTCAGTTCTTGATGTAAGAGTTAGTCAGTGATGTGTTAATGTACGAGAAGATTGTGCAACGGAAGACTGTACGTAACTGTGAAGGTGTACCGGAGCTTACGTAATTACTAGTGCAGTGAAATTGTAACGGACGAACTGGTGAATTGTAACTGTGTGCAGCACGAAATTCTGTGTAATTGGCAAGAGTTTAACTGTAAGTCGGTGGAAATAAAGAACATTGTTGAGTGGTGTAATTGGACTTTTCATTTCACGAACCCACAAAGTCACACTGGTGTCAGGAAGCGGGAAGAGAACAGCACCGAACATTACGACCATGGACGCGGCATTGGAAAATTTTTTGGAGAAGATGATGGAAATGAAGGCCGAATTAACAGAGAAGACGGAAGCGGCAAATAACAGCCTGGCCGCGAAGCTGGAGACTACAAATAACAACCTCACCGCCGAGTTTAAACAAATGAAGACGGCCAACGACAACATCATCGCAGAGTTGAAACAAATGAAGACGGCCAACGACAACATCACCGAGAAGATGGAAGAAATAAAGAGCGAATTGACCACAGAAATGAGGGCAGCGAACGACAGTCTGGCCACGGAAATGAGGGAGGCGAACGAGGTCCTCGCCGCCAAATTTGAGGAACAGTTGGCCGGCATGAGGGATGACGTCACGAACCTGGGCAAGCGGATGGGTCAAGTACACGACCGCCTTAATGATTTAGAGGAAAAGGCCGACAACATCGCAAAGCCCTCACCCGCCTGACGGAGGAAAACCGGCCTTATGTGTGGACGGAGGACGCCGAAGACGCTTTCCAGCACCCGAAGGGGACCCTGTGCAGTGCTCCAATTTTGGGTTTCCCACAGCCGGGTGGCGCCTTCATTGTGGACACCGACGCTAGCGACCATTACATTGGAGGTGTCCTACCGCAGATCCATGACGGCCATGAGCGCACAAGAGTGGAAGAGAAGGAGCGTGCCGCAGAAGTCCGAGTAGTTGTGGCAGTGCCTGCTGAAGGCTGGGATAGCGCAGGCCTGAGGAGGGAGCAGCTGGCGGACGCAGACTTGGGGCCACTCTTGAGAGAAGTGGACGCAGGGACGAGACGAACCTGGGAGGACATCGCACCGAGGAGCGCCACCTACAACTCCTACTGGGCCCGATGGGACTCGCTGAAGACCAGAGAGGGCGTGCTGTTCCGGGTATGGGAGTCACCCGATGGGAAGGCGCAGAGAGAACAGTTGGTACTTCCCCGGAGCAAGGTCCCGGAAGTCTTGGAGGAAGTGCACGCCGGTACTTCAGGAGGACACCTGGGAGCGAACCGAATGATTCACAAACTACGGCAGCGCTACTTCTGGCTCAGACTTCGGGCAGATGCTGGTGGTACACCTGGACCGCCTCGCACGCTACGATGGGGCTGTTCGGGGCGAACAGCTTTGAGGAGGGAGCAGTGGAACGCGAGCGCCGGAACACCCTGTGAAGCAGCTGAGAGCGGAAGACAGGGAAGGTTCGGTTAGCCACGCCCTCGCCTCGTTTGTCCTATAGTGGTGACAGGCTGTGGTTGGGGGAAAAACATGACTGTGTCGTCTGTTTCTCTACACCTGTTTCTCGAAATTACGGAATCTGGAACATTCCCCTGGTCACTAGAAGCCGGCGATATTCCTATATAAAGAGGGTTACAGACAGACGGAGTTGAGTTGAGTTGGTTTTGTCAGTTAGTGAGTGAGGAGACAGTCAGTTCTTGGTGTAAGAGTTAGTCAGTGACGTGTTAATGTACGAGAAGATTGTGCAACGGAAGACTGTACGTAACTGTGAAGGTGTACCGGAGCTTACGTAATTACTAGTGCAGTGAAATTGTAACGGACGAACTGGTGAATTGTAACTGTGTGCAGCACGTAATTCTGTGTAATTGGCAAGAGTTTAACTGTAAGTCGGTGGAAATAAAGAACATTGTTGAGTGGTGTAATTGGACTTTTCATTTCACGAACCCACAAAGTCACAGTATGTAGAATTTATGTTGCTACGTATGACAAACTAGCAGCGGGGAACTTAGAATCCTTAAATTTAAGAAGAAGGGAAAACAGAAGTGCCCGCCTCGGTAGCGTAGATGGTAACGTGTCTGCCTCATGTTCAAGAGGTCCCGAGTTCGAATCTCGGTCAGGGTGAGCTCCCTAGATAAGGTTTTTCCCGGGGTTGTGCCTCATCCTTAAAAATAATGCGGGTAGCTATAAGCTCCATGGACTCTGGACAGTGACAGTTAACTCCATAGGCTTCTACAGTGATTTTCATATGCTCGGTAACTGCTCAGTTAAACGTATTTAAATGCTACACAAAGATTTCCATCTCAGAAACAAGTGACATACTTTAGTGAACTCCAGGACAACGTCAAATATTCGAGATCGGGACGAAATAAAGTCATTGTGGATGGAGTAGCTATTTAAAAAATTGACACCAACATGGATCAGTTACAAAAGTGAAGTCAAATATCGTCAGAGAAAGAGCAGCTACTGATGTTCCAACTCGGCTAACAGGCAGTTTAGCCATATTTAAAATAATTTATTAACTAATAATAAGAAATATGTGCCAAGTTTATTTCAAGTAATAATATTACCTATAAATTTGGCTGTCTCATGACAAAGTACTCCTGCGCCGTGGCGTAGCGGGCTAAGGCAGCATGCCTTGGTCTCTGGCCAGGGAAAACGCTCCGGGTTCGATCCCACCCATGTGGTGGGGAATTTAGGTACCGGGTATAGGACCGGTGCCCACTCAGCATCGTACGGAAAGTGAGGAGCTTACCCCAGGTAAGCAGCCCTAGTCATGAAAACCAGTGGCGGCTGGTGGGTTAAATTATTGGTGGTGCACAAATAAAAAATAAAATACAGAGTAGTAATGACTCACCTATTTACACAGATTCTCTGCTCTACTCTCCTTAGACCTGGCGAATCTATCGATAACTTTTGCGTTGAAGTCACTGATCTTCATAACAAAATCTCTCTCAATTGAAAGCATTGCTAATGCTGCCAATCGGTCCTGTGACATTGTGTTCCTAAGGAAAGTTTTTATTCTTTTTAAAGTTGAGAAACAGCATTCTGCTTCAGCGGTAGACATTGGCATAGTCTCGGAGGAGTTTGACATATTCGCTGAATGTAGTACATAAATTGTTTTTCTTATTGAAGTCCATCAAGCACAAAGCGCCGGACATTCCACGAAATTCCTCTAAACTGTAAATTACAGTCAGTTCTCTACGAATTATTGTTCCAATGATAAAAGGATAAAACCTTATTGTTTCTCTTAGGGAATCCTCTGGAAATATCTTAGAAATTTTCTTGATGAAACAAAGTTGAGGCTACCAGATGCCCCGTGAAGCTAAATCTGTCCTTTGCTTCTCTAAGAATGTCACATACTTCATGATCTTCTATTCTTCTCCTCTTAATTGCAGTTTCTTCGTGTTTCTCGATATCCACGCTATTTCTTACCTTCTGCACTTCTCTTTTAAATGCGCTTAGCTGGGCGATGGCAAACGTTGCATTGCAGTCTCGTTTCTGCAGCTGATTGTACAAAATGTCCACATGTGGCATGATCTTGTAGAAGAAAGACAGCCAGAATACAAAATTATAATATTTCAAAGTGGCCATAAACCCAGAAGCCTGAACAAGTGTGGCGTTGTTGTTTAACAGAGCTACCTTCTGATTAACCTCCATGCATTTAATTAAATTCTCCCTGTGTTCGAAAAGCAGAGCACACAGAAGCAAAGCCTGAAGGTCACACTATAGCCGTTGCTAAGAGTAGGAGGAGCTAGGTTTATAAACCTCCATTTAAGCAATGTATAAGAAGCCCCTCCCATCTGTTCACCTTCCCGCAACCCCCTCAGAGCGCCCACATTTGGGCGAAATCCTAGGTTAACTCTTCACTGCCAACCTGTGGCTCCTACAGCTAATCACAGTTTATTTCGACTTCTACGGCCATGGGCAGCTACAGACGATAAGCGTAATTGAAACAAGTTTGTATATAAAACAATGCAAACAAGTACAGCTTTAATGTGCAAAATGCACCTGCTGTATATTCAGAATCAGTGGGTGTAGCGCAAACCTGCAACCTTATGAAGGAACCGCCCCTGATGAAAACCAACGTTCCGGCTGCGGGATGCCGGGATGCCGAGATGCTGACCACATCTCCTCCCAGTATCTTTTGGATGATCGCCCACATCTGCCGTGCATAATTGGGTGCGAGGCCGGTAGTCGGGTTGGTAGGCCTTGGCCTTGGCTGTCGCGCCAGGGTTTCCATGACAAAATACTGAACCCAGTAGTGGTAGTATTTTAATGAAATATTTACATAGCATTATTCAATAATTAGGTAGATTTTAGTTTATTTATTACGCCAGCTATACTGGATTGGTAGCTACTACATTGTCACTTTGAATGATACACAACTAATTCTGCTGCATTACCGGATGCTACTGATTCTGCATTTCCGTTACAGCACATTAAGTCTGAACCAGTAAAAAAGGATTGTAAATTTTAAATGGAGCTGATGATCTCATGATGAATAAGCACAAGAGTTTCTGTAAAAAAAAGTGTACAAAAGTACTGTCATATCAAGTAAAAAGCGTAAACACTTATATTTATGGACAGTTCTAGAAAGAAACGAATTATTCTGAAATTATTTACCCAGTGTGCTTAAGAAAATGTGTCAGTTGTTTTCCCACACCAATCATAGAGTATGTGGTATCACCGTGTAGATTACTATAGTGCATTTTCAAGAATCCATATCTAGTAAGTAATCACACTGCCTTTCTGATTCTTTGTGTACTAAGAGATCTGGTGAAGACATCGTTAGGTCATTTGTGGGTGACACTTCAGTCAGTAGAAAGCGGCACACTCTAGAGTACTCTGCTCATAAGTATTTATTGGGTTATAACGTGCTCATGTTTATCATTTTATTTCACTGACATGTTACAGTAGTTATTAAAAGTGTGTTATCCAGCATTCACGCATTACCAATATCCATTCAAACATTTGATCCTCCCATTCGGGAAGTCGTTGGTTCGACTCCAGGTGGCCTCTTGGCCACTTCATTTTGCTTTTCTCTGATTGATAAGACGATTGATACCATTCCTCTCCTCTTTGCTGTTTCCTTCTTTCTTGTTACAGGACGACTTCGGACTTGTGTTGACCAACGGCGGGCAGATTACTAAAACGCGATTTGCAACTTCCTCTCAGCTCCGTCAGAGGGTGAGGATCAAGGTTTTCCCGGTTTCTGCTGGAGGGAAATTCCGAGCCTCCCTGGTTTGTTTGGGTAGGTCGTAGCCGAGTGGTCAAGCCAGTTACTGTCGACAGGTCCAGAGTTAGTTCTAGTCGGGCGGGCTATTTTTCTTTCTCCCCGTCCGGGTGTCTTCTGCCGCAGTACCTAGGTGCTTTGCGGCTTAACTTGCGAAATGAGCAAATTGGTTTCATGTTCTGCTGGGGTGTTTGAATTTTTGTAAAATTTGGAATGGGGTGCCCTTGTTTCATATCATAAGGCAGCTGCACTTAAGCGTTCCCCCGTTTTGGGAGACACGATTTAAAGTTTTTGTTCCGTTTTGGTTACGGGTTGTATATCGCTTGATCCATCAGGCGTAAAAATGGGTCCTAGAGACATCTGGGGTTACTCTTGGGTAAACCAAGGGGCCCCAAGACGTCTCTTGGTGGTCTGAAGGATGGCAAGCGTCTTTGTTCCCTCTGGTCATACCTGCCCAGGGAGTTCACTAAAGGGTTGGGGTGATTTTGGATTTTGTCGTACATTGATCGTGCCCTCTCTCGGATGACATCGACAATTTACGGGATCTGGGAGTGCTCATGTAGGATATGAGCAGGAAATCTGCAGTCTCTATCGTATATGATACGAAGTGCCTTGTTCTGCAGCGTCTGGAGCCTGACGAAAGTGGAATTAGCCACTGTTCCCCAGATCTCACAGCCGTACAGAATCATAGGCGTAATGATCGCCCGATACAGCTGGAGTTTGAGTCGGATGGGTATAGTTGAGCGGAAAATAGGGTATATGCTCCGGAGTGCGACGTGCCCCAGCTGGACTTTGCCTTTGACGTGCGGAACGTAAGTTAATTTACGGTCTAGCGTCACTCAGAGATACTTCGCCGTTTTCACCCATGGGATTCTACGGTGCCGTAAAACGAAGTTCTGCTGTAACCGGTTGGCTGTGCTTCGCGTCAGGAGAATTGCAGAGCTCTTCTCCGGGTTAATTGTCATTCGCCATTTTGCGCTCCATTCGCCAATGACCCGGAGCTGGGTTTGGATTTGCCGGAAGCTGTACCCTGTGTTCCTATTTACTGCGAAGATCATGAGATCATCCGCATACTGACAGGTGTTGCGGTGCGTTGGAATGTCGGCCATGTAAGCTGCTAAGAGTGACGGCGACAGCACTCTGCCTTCCGGCACTCCAGCGCCAATGGGCCGCTCTGTGGACAGCGCCCCTAGGAAACTCGATGCATTTCTACCACATATGTTGACCGCTCATGCTGCCTCCAGCGGTTGCTTAATCTCATCCTTTCCTCCCAGAGGTGTATGTGCAAAAGATTCAATTATGAGTGGAGATGCTCTACGTCCCCTAGGTTCCTGAACCAGTAAATTGAACCTATAATTATGGCGGTTAATATCCAATAGATATGATTAATGGAGGAAACTTATAAAGAGATTTGTTTGGATCTGATAATATCTATTTTTTAAAGGAAAATATTTTTGTATTATCAGCTTTTTATAATATCAGGACACGACTGAACACACAAGGTTTTTGTAAATCTACTTCTACCCACCGCACAACACGCTCCAATTATTTTGTCATGCACAAGAATTTATTGTTCCTTGCACATACGTAAAAAAGTAAATGAAACAGGCTTAGTGAGATAAAATGATTAAATTTATTTGAAAATTTCATCAGGAATATCATTATAAACACAATTTTTGAAATTCACATGAGCTTTTCACGGATCAATTCTCTATTTGTAGAAACTCGATAGGGTTCGCATTTTTTGCCCTTGAGGAAGAACTCATTTGGTCATCGAAGGGATATGCTTTCTCTAGTTGTAATACACACTACACAATACAACTATGCCCAAGGCGGGACTCGAACCTGCGAACCTCTACGCGACGGAACGCTAGACATACACTCAAACGACCATGGCTACGAGGGCAGGCCAAAAATATTGATAGATGTTTTTTCAATCCTACACCTTGTGCTCACAACGTAAATATTTATTAGCAGATTGTTCAAGTGGTAAGCTATCATCCAATTCTTCTTTCTGAACTCTACGTTAGGCCTATGAAGTTCACAGTTCAGCGAGCCTGTTATTTTAAATATAACTGCATCTCTAAATCTATCTGTATTTGTAGGTTGAATGCCAAAAATTATCTATAAATTATCTGTACACACATTTTAGTATCAATCTGTTCTATTGTACACAAATATTCAAACTTTTGAGCTAGCGTTTCAATAATGTAAATAATTTAATGCATACGCAACACAAGAAATTTAAAGGTGATTAAAATGAAGTACGCAGGAAGGTACGCCACTTTTCAAAACATATAGAGCAAAATTACTTCTTAATGCCTTAATCTATTTTAAGCACTGAGAGGAATCATATGGGCGCGCGCAGCGTAGAATGAAAATTGCGTTAGACTGCAAGCAGTTGTTTACCGCACGCTCTGCTGGCTTTCTCTCGCTGGCTTTTGCGGTTCAAGCATAGCTTGGACATTCGTAGTGTTTGGCCAGCAAGGTGGATTTACTTTTTTCTTCTTGAATCTTCCTTCATGGAAATGTGCAATTATATTATTCATGCAAAAAGTTTGCTCGATTAATATGAAATAGATGGAAAGCTAAAGGTTTTTTAATTAGTTTGTAAACGCAGTATCAAAATAATCGATAATGCGTAGAAAAATCCTTATGAGCGCAACACATCCGAATTTCTTCTTTATACATTTTATTTAAAGTCCATAATGTTGCACTTTTCGGTTAAGTGACATGCATTGTACTATTCTTCGAAATTTATTATACATAATAGATACCAGGACAAATAAAAGTAGCAAGTGGAGATCTAGATACACGTGATGTGTTCTGTGGCTAACCCTAGTGGTTATTGAAGTTTAAGAAAGGCACTCGTAATGTATATGATTGGCTTCTTATGAAATTAAGAAAGAATTTGTGTTTTAGGATAATACAAAACTTTATTTGAAAGTTTTTTTTTAATATGAACATGTCTCAAAATGCACAATTTAATACGTAGAATATATTTAGGTACCACATTCATGCAGTTTTATGTACAATAAGGTAAACTTAAGGAATGAAAGGAACTCATGTGCTCCTTAACAGCGTCCCTCAGTAACTTAGAATTCTTCAGACTTGTACACATTTCGCAGAATAGACTTAAAATGCTTTTATACTGGCAAAAAGGGGGGTAGCCATATAGTGGCACAAAAGTTTTTTTCATTTGTATTTTATCACTCTAATATACAATGCTGCAGGTTGCCTATTCAATGGGACTTGGCAATAACGGGTGACTTTACAAGTAACATGGATGTTCAATTACCAATATTAAGTGCAGTAACAAAAATCACTTGTTGGAAATATCAAAAGTAATATTGTTTTAAACTTTCACAAAGTCCTACATATCCATCATTATTGTATGTTTCTGAAACTTGGTCTCTAACAAAAATTCAAGAACAAAAGTTAGAGACTGTAAATATGAGAATACGAGAACATTAACTGAACATTAAAGCTTAATCAAAATTCGGATACCTGTGAATAACTTTGAACAACAAGTAATATAGATAGAATCTGTTGTACTGCATTCACACGATTTTCTCTACTGCCTCTTATCAAGTTATAGTATCCTTTTATTCTTCCATTAACTCGTGTTAATCGATATCCTACATTTGCAGAAACTGTTTTGTTGCATATTTCCTAGTATGTTTAATTGATAGTAAAATAGTTTAGGACGCCTTTTAATGACTTCGAAACTTCATTCAATCTGTATGGCCTAAACAGAAGAAGGAGAGAAAGAAATAAAAACACAGCATGAAGTGAATAATATCTTCCGATTTGAGAAAAATGTAACTACCTTTAAATACAAACTAGTACAACAGGAAATGGTTAACTACACAAGCAGCCTACAGGACGCAGGTAATAACTCAGAGAAAAAGGCGGAAGTACTTTAACAAGTCCTGAGAGTTCTCCATCCCATTGTTAGAACGCGCTGTGGAAATATCACTACTTCGGATCCAGCGTTTCCCTAAGTGACGATAGAAACCTTACAGTGTCGTCCAGCGCCGAGAACAACATTCACATTGCACAAGTGTCCGCGCCAGCTGTCCGGCAGCACTATACCCTTCGATCCCTAAAAAAACCTCCGAAAGATATGGTCACATGAAAGTAAGTATCCCAACTTTCCCCTAAATAACAAGGGAAATCCTCGGAAAAAAAGTCACATGCAGTAAGACTTTTTTCCTCTTATGTTTTAATGAAGATGCCTTCACAGGCTGTTCGCAGATGGTTGAACATATGCACATTTCATTTGTTACAAGAATATTCCAAAAAGGCATAAAAATGCATATTTAAAAGGCATCTTAGAGTTTCGCAATTTTCTCGAATATATTCAAAATCAACATTCTTGTGACATACGTAAATTAAACATCAAGTTTGGACTTAAGTCATTTTTGTTATTATGGTCCCATCTGCCCCACACAAATACAGTCTGGGTGTCACAGTTGGTAGTGTTGGTCTAGCGATCCTAAAGTAGTGGGTTCAAACGTGTGGTTAAAAGCGTCAGCCCCAACTCAATACATTTACTGAAGGGAAGGTACTCCTGCAGGACAAATTTCCGGTACACCTGGGGCAATGATATGATTCTTTAAATTGACAGCGTTATTAAGAAATCAAATATTTTAATTTTAACAAACACACACCTTACACCCTTTTTAGGCTTAAACATTTATTTATGGTGAAATCTTGGTATTTACTATACCGTAGTGGCAAAAGAAAAAAATTAAAAGATAGATACTAGAATTGTATGACTGTATAAACAGAATGGGTACCATTGCATCTACAAAATAGTAAATGTCAATACGTCTCTAAGCTGAAGGGATATTTCTTTGCCCCTGAAAGAGATAGAAAGATAAATTTCAATATTAATCGTCCATTACTAGAGACGCAATAGAACCACCTTTAAATTTTAACTGCTGAATAATTAATACTGTTTCTCTGCCCACAAATATTCTGGAATCGCTAGTTAAAATAAGTCCAGAGAAAATATTAGAGAAAATAACAATAAAGCCGGCGTTGGAAGGATACATAAGAATAGCTGCAGGATGAAACATATCAAAATGGAATCACAGTAAAACATAATGCTAGAGTAAAAGAGAGACTAATTAAGAAGGAACAAAGAATTAGAAATCAGATAAAAATGGTGAATAAGTATACAAATAGTTTATATAATACAACTACATATATGGGTGAATAATTAATGTAATTGAAGGAAGTTATGCATAAATAATTTTAAATAAAAATTCTTACAGGAAACTGACTAACAGGGTACAGTAGGTAATTAGAAAACCTGATCTCACTAAGATACATGGACACATACCCATCGCAGGGAGCAGGGAAAGTTTTAGAAAGACAAATGTAATTCTCAAAGCAATCAAGATTTGACAGAGAAGAATGCCTGTGGAATTTTGTTTTCATAAGAGTGAAACATATGGAAAAAGAAGCACGTATATACTATATCACTGCGGGGAAATTAGCACCTGTCTAGCAATGTAAACATATTGGTGATTTCGAGAACAATTCATCACCTCGATCTAGGCGAGTAGAAGATTTTACCTCAGTTTCACATTCAAATAACTCTGATTTGCATATAGCTTGCAATGATGTTGCAAACTAAGCTACGATTTTAAAGCGAAATTAAATGTAAAATATATTCTTGTTTTTGCTTTCTCTTCAACAAGGTGTCTATTCGCCGTTAAAACTATAAAGCTTAAAGTTGTGAGGGTTGAATTATACCTGTTCTTCCACTCAACGATCATTTTCTGGAACAGGTTAGTAACTTTTGCCTCGCACCGAGAGTACAAATGTCTGCGTGAAGACCGCACTATAGAAATCGACAAGAATGCGTGTCCTGAAGAGAAAACTAGACACAGTTTCATTTAATTTTCTCGCGGTGATAGTAGGTGCATCCAAGAGAGAAAAGAAAAAGCAACTGAAGAGATAATAATTTCAATTTTTGTTTCTTTAATGCTTTTTAAACACTAACATAAGTAAAGAATTAGAATTTATTGGTTAAATAATAGACATGCAAAATATTTCTTGTTGCCTATTTGAGACTGCGGGAGAGAAATATATTTTTAATTTTTAACTGTACTAAAACAATAGCAGTTTACCTTTGTTATCTCTATTAGTGTAGAGGGAAGATTACGAAATAGAACCCGGATATGTATGCAAAATGCATGCTATTTCTGTATACTTAAAATTAATGCTTTAATGACGCATTGAGTATGTCACACTTTTCCAGAAAATTTTAGCAGTATTTGTTAATGCATATTCTGGGGGGGGGGGGGAAAGAATATTTCTAGTTTTAAATGGAAAGGTGCATATTTCATTCTTGAATGTGGCATTGAATTATAATTTTCCCCAATAGATAACAATATTAATATTATTAGTACTTTAAGTCCCTGATACAACCACAGGGAAAATGTATATACAAACATCTTTTATATAAAACGTATGTTTATAAATGGATGTATGCTTTAGCAAAGCTTGAAACTCTGAAGCAAACAAAGTTTTGCTAAAATTGAATATATATACGAGGGCTGTTTTACGGACTTAACTTTGCGCATTAAAATTCTATCTTATTATATTCTGTTAGCTTAATGTGAAACAAACACGCCGTAGTAGTTTCATTGTTGGTACTCCTGGTTCCCGTCTGTAAGAACCAGGCAAATTCAGACATGTTCAGTATCGCCTACCGCTGTAATGGAGGTAACATGCAGTTAAAGTTGATGTTAGAGGAAGATATGGAGTTTCTATCAAACTTAATCACCGTTGATGAAACTTGACTACATCGTTTTGATTATGAGAGTAAACAGCAAAGCTCAGTGTTGAAATATCCTTCATTACCAACCCCCAGAACAGCTAAAGTGGTTGCTTCTGCTGGGAAAGTTGTAGTCATCTCATTCTTTGATATCGATGGGATGTTTTATGAGCATGTTGCACCTGCACAGACATCAGTAACAGGACAATACTACAGCGATGTCCTGAAAACATTGCAAGTCCATATCAGGCATAAAAGACAACATTTCCGTGAAGCAGTCTGGTTGCTGCACCAGGATAATGCGCGGCCGCATATTGTCAACGTTGTTGCTGAATATCTTGCAAAAATCAAACTGAAGTGCATTCCTCACCCTCCCTATAGTCCAGATTTAGCCCCAAGTGACTTTTTCTATTCCCTAACTTGAAGAAACGCCTCCATGGTAGGCACTGCCCATCATCAGAGACAGTGGTGAAGGCTGCGGAGGCGATTTTGAAGGATTTCTCTAAGACTGGTTTCCAGCATGTGTTTGAAGACTGGCAGAAACGCTGGGACAAGTGCAGCGCATTCAGGGGAGACTATTTTGAGAAGGACCATCAAAATTATGAGGATGAGTCAAGGTACGTTGTCAGAAAATTGATCATTCTTTATTGAACTGCCCTCATACTTAGATATCAAATAAAAATTCCGGTTAAAAAATCTGTCAAATTAGTAAATTTTTTCTTTTTGATAGTGAAAAAACTGTAACAGAAGATGAATTCAATGAAAAAGAGTTTTATAAAGAACAGATAAATAAAATATTCATATCAATTCTATACTTTGTGGGCGCATGGCTTCGTGCGACACTTCATGTGTGAGCATTTTGGCTTGATTTGAATCCGCCCACTGTAAGAGACTCAATTGTTCCATTCCAGTATTTCCAAATAGTGCAAGGCATGCAGCGGGAATGGTAATGTAATACTCTTATCTCTTTGTTTTACGCAAGCTTCCACTATTTGCCGCTGACATCATGTGATGCAGGAAGGACCTTCACATTGTATAATAACTTCTTCACTGACAGACGTAGGAGCTTTACACAGGGCAGCTTTCCTTATCTACTGGAAACAAATACGAATAAAGTAATATTACTCCCTGCCCGTATATGTACTCTTTGATTTTTGCTCATTTATTTTTGCATATTATGGTGAATAGTTTTACAACTTTTCATGCTTATTTGCATGCATACTTTAGTATTTTATTTTGCATACAAATCCGGGCTCCAACATGAAATGCGGGAAACTGCAAAGTAGTCTGGAGAAGCATAACACCTTAATTGGCTAGCTGCTTCATTACTGTTGTTTATTTAACCGGAATGTTTCCAGCGAAGTAGTAATATGTGGCTTTATTCAACCCGAGACAAGAGTAGCTAGGCAAATATAGGTCAGTTAGGAACATCAACGACTACAAGAAGAAGAAAAGGGAAGGAAGCAGTGAAGTTTTAGTTAGCATTCCGGACTTCGATAGCGTATCGCTTCAGTCGACATCGCCGTCACCACGACATCCTCTATTGGACTTTCTACTCGGCCTACATTTAATGTACAAGTAAACATCTTTAAAGCTGACGTACACTGCTTCATCACCAGCTAAAGGGAATTTATAGCGTCATTCTGTCCGAGAAACTGCGTGCTCTTCCAATGATTTCAGGCATATCTTCCCTTAAACGTGGATATTAGCAGTAGAAACAGTAGAAGTAGAAATGATTGCTTTACTGCACAGATCATTAATTTATTTTCTCAAAACGAAATTACATAGAACAAAAAAATTATTAATTATTCGTGCTTAGCACTCGTTGATCTCAACTCTTTTAATATTTACATTCTTTAAAAATAGCAGCGAGAGTACTGTACCGAATTTTCAACACAAATTCAGGTTTAAATACTTCTGAATCCAAAGAAAAACCAGTTAAATGGGATAGGTATGTCAGTCTCTCTGCCTGTGAACAGCGTAACCTAGAAACAAAAGATGTTTAAATACCAAACTTGATGCTCAAATTCACGATATCCAAATATGCGACATGAAGTGGCTCAGAAAAATCCCTCAATGTCAAACTACTCTTAGTAGGAACGTTTTTTAAACATCGTTGATATTCTCAAACAATGGCAGTAGAAATTTTAATTGGTTTACCATACGTTTTAGGTACTTCCATGACAAATAAATACATATATTTAATTTTATTGGAAATATTTTAATATAGCTGATAACCAGTAAGAGATATGCAAAACCTTACCACAGAAAACAAGTAATTTCGATAATGGTCGTAACGCTATCCTACCTTTGTATAAAGAAAACCTTCTTCTTCTTCTTCACTCCATGGTTTGGGCATATCGCCCGTTCCGGCTTCATAGATCTCTCCAGTTCCCTGGGTCGTCCTCTGTCTCTTCTTCCTTTTGGATTATAGTTTAATACTGCATTTGGATATCTTCCATCCTCCATTCTTAATATATGTTCATGCCATTGTTGCCTTCGTTCTGATATTTTGTCATGGATTGGTTCGATTTCTAATTCCTTTCTAATATCCTCATTTCTTATTTTGTCCAATATTGTACAACGTTTAACACTTCTTAAAAATGTCATTTCTGCAATCTTTATTTTATTTAAATCCTTTTGTGACGGCACCCAGGTTTTGCTTCCATATAGTAAAGTTGGAATAGCCATTACCTTATATATTTTCATTTTTGTAACCCTTCTCACTCTGTTTTTAAAGTTCTTTGGATTGTCCCACATATTGCTCGCAATTTGTTTACTTTATCTTCTATATCAGCATTGTTTCTAAAACTTATATTACATCCTAAATATTTAAAACTCAAAATTTGTTGTAAAGTATTATTTTCTAAAACAATTTTTGATCATACATTATAATTTCCTTTAAATGCCATAATTTTTGTAATTTATTCTTATATTTTAAAATTATACTTTTGTACTATATCATTTAAAATATAAATTGATTTTTGCTGTTGATTTTCATTCCGATGAATCAATATTTGGCCATCCGCAAACAGCAGGGTATTAATATAAATATGTTCTTTTATTTTGATTCCTGGGTCTACTAAAATCTCCCGTTCATTTAGAATATCGTCCATATATGCACTAAAAAGAGCAGCTGATAAACTACACCCTTGTCTTAATCCAGTATTGGTAGAAGTTTGTTCTGTTATCCTATCCCCAGTATCAATTCTTATAGTTGTATTTGTGTGTATGCCTTTTATTGCATTAATAATATGTGGTGGGTAAACCTTACTTTCTAATATTTGTCACAGTTTTGATCTATTTATTCTATCAAAAGCCTTTTTCAGGTCAATGAATGCGATATGTGTTCCCAAATACTTTTCCCTTCGCTGTTCAATTATTTGATTAAGGACAAATACGTTATCTGTACAGGATCGGCCTTTGTGGAATTCACTCCGCTCTTCTCCTATAAGGCATTCTGTAATAGTTTTCAGTCTATTATTTATTATTTTAGTATATATTTTGTAACTTTGGTTCATTAAACTTATCCCTCTATAATTTGCACAGTTTTTGCGAATAAACAAAACCTATACATTTAATAATTGGTGCTATCTTCCTCGAATATATCAGTAAATGGAAACTATTTGTGCAGCAATTTATCAATTAAAACAGCACAGATGCTAAAACACATTTTAAACTTCTAAATGACATTCCCCTGTTTAATTAACTTCGAAAATTCTGCTCTGTAATTTCTCTTAGTTGACACAGAGGAACAATGATACGTTTTACAATATGATTGCAGGTTTGTGATTTCGATTTAATGTGCATTACATCATTACCTAACACACTTTTGGTTCTTGATTGTCTATTGTTTGTGTAATATTACAACGCTTTGACTAACTAATCGAGTAGGTAGAACTAAAACAATACCGTGCCCCCTGGAAAAGCACAAACACATTTGTTTTAGAAGAATTCAAAATAAAAGCAATGTTTCCTTCCTCTATTATTCCCAGTATGACAGTAACAACAACAACAACAACAACAATAATAATAATAATAATAATAATAATAATAATAATAATAATAATAATAATAATAATAATAATAATAATAATAATAATAATAATAATAATAATAATAATAATAATAATAATAATAATAATAATAATAATAATAATAATAATAATAATAATAATAATAATAATAATAATAATAATAATAATAATAATAATAATAATAATAATAATAATAATAATAATAATAATAATAATAATAATAATAATAATAATAATAATAATAATAATAATAATAATAATAATAATAATAATAATAATAATAATAATAATAATAATAATAATAATAATAATAATAATAATAATAATAATAATAATAATAATAATAATAATAATAATAATAATAATAATAATAATAATAATAATAATAATAATAATAATAATAATAATAATAATAATAATAATAATAATAATAATAATAATAATAATAATAATAATAATAATAATAATAATAATAATAATAATAATAATAATAATAATAATAATAATAATGATAATAATAATAATAATGATAATAATAATGATAATAATAATGATAATAATAATGATAATGATAATGATAATAATAATGATAATGATAATAATAATGATAATGATAATAATAATAATAATGATAATAATAATAATAATGATAATAATAATAATAATAATAATAATAATAATAATAATAATAATAATAATAATAATAATAATAATAATAATAATAATAATAATAATAATAATAATAATAATAATAATAATAATAATAATAATAATAATAATAATAATAATAATAATAATAATAATAATAATAATAATAATAATAATAATAATAATAATAATAATAATAATAATAATAATAATAATAATAATAATAATAATAATAATAATAATAATAATAATAATAATAATAATAATAATAATAATAATAATAATAATAATAATAATAATAATAATAATAATAATAATAATAATAATAATAATAATAATAATAATAATAATAATAATAATAATAATAAATGATGACGTTGACGATGATGATGTGGATAGTGATAATAAGGTTTTCCGGGGTTTTGCTTATCCTGAAAGGTTAATGTTGGGTTACTCTAAGTACTTTAGATCTTGAACTTATTTGAGCTTCATTTCATCCATTCCTTCATCTCCCAAAATGACTTAACCTGTTAAACGGTCGTAAAACATATTAAAATAGCAAAGATAACATAATATTTCTAGAATATGACTTGTGTGTAAAATAAATAATCATATTTCATTTGTTAACGGGGGTCTGAAATGCCAGAATCACATCACGACTCCAGTGTGCAGGAATTTATCCCGCTAGAGTTTTATTGCGTTGGTGTGATACCAAAATGCGGCTGTCCATTTTAAGCAAACCTAAAAATCATTATCGTGTGTCACATTTGAACAAGCAGTCCGGGATATATCCAATGTCAACCCAGAACAGTTGTATACATATGTTTGTGCGTGAGTGACCTTCCCTAAACAACAGAACTCAAAGGAATAGTCAGGTAATCTCCAAACATGGTACTCAATTTCAGTCATTCTTCTAAGAATGCGCCAGTAAGCAATTTATATAAATGCCTCCCATCACAACTTACATTTAGGGAGACCTTTCAGAACATTTTATTGATTAGATTATCATAAATTTAAGCTATCTTTCACGACAAATGAAACATGCATCCTGAAATTAATAAGAATACCTTATGATGTTTTCATTCTGAATAATTTTGCTTCAATCGTACACTTAAATATAAGTTGATATCTTTCTAGATAAACACTGTAGATATATGCTGGACAATATGCCTGAGGGTATTTTGCATGTTTTCTGCCTCTAACTTCATTTTACAACACAAATAACGTATCTATGGAAAGCCATCTTTTCAAAGCGGCCACACACTATATGTATTATATTGTTATCTATTTTAGTAAATATTACATTATTTTAAATAGCGCAGAAGATATATTGCTATTCAACATAAAGTTCCTGTTTTGAGATCAATAATGCTTGAAAATCATTGATTATTATGCTTCGAAGCTATATGGAACCCACGTGGCTCTATTTTCTGCATCCCCATCTAGTCACACAAATACCACGGATTATTTAACCTGAACACACCCCATCAAATCCAAACTCGAGATACAGCACCCAGGAGGTCTGGTCACTCCAGCATTCTTCCGGCTGGTGTCCTTTGGTACACATACAGAGTAGTTGTACACGTACTAAAGGATTCATGCGCATATTACTTTATAAAGGTTTTTCTCCCGGTATAATCCCTTGACGTAAGATAGGCTAGCATAGGCCTTTTGTCTTCCATTAATGTACAACACGAGAGAAATTTGTAGAAGTTAAAGAGAACATTACAACTGTCTTATATCGTATGCAGTTCATACCACTGTTGTTATCTTCATCTTATAATAAATGATTGGATTCCACATTATTTATTTTCCAACCTACTGTATCATTTCCAAGTCGTTACTTCTCGAAGCTCCATCATATGGCACCGTATCCATTAATTAAGTCTGACTTCAAATAGAATATGCAAAGAACGTGCTTTATGCCTTAAAATATTCGTCAGAAGTTGTGGGAATGCAGTTATTGATAGTTGTTGGGTGGTGTATGAACAGTCCTATCCTGGTCCCAGAGCAAACACACCTCGTCTATGTCAGTCTGAGTAGCCCTTTGCCCATTATGAATTGAGTTCATGACAGCTGACCTAGTCAGCCAGTGTGGATTACCAGTTCTCGAAGCATTGAGCTTTAGCAACATCTGAATGTAAATGAGGGATTTCAAGCCGCTCTTTGACCAAGATGTAAGTACATGAAGCCCTGTAGCTATAATGTATATAATTGTAAAATATTATTAGGAAGTAAATGAGTTTTTTATAAGAATGTATTATATAGTATTGCTCAGTGCGTTTAGAAACATATGAATGCTAATCTTATGCTTAAATATTCAACACGCCTAAATAACAACAGTATAAAAAGAATATACAATACAAAATCATATTTAAATGTAATTGTCGCCATAAGTGATGCATTTTAATATTCGAACATAACCTTAAAGCAATAAATTTTATGATTTCTATATATGCATGAGAAAAGGAAGTAAATGAACAAATAAAATCACAAATATACCCATAATATTCCATGGTGGCCTCACCGAAGGACAGTAATAACCAGGTATAGGAATTATTAGATATTATAACCAGCACGAATAGAATAAAATTGAAAGATCACTGTACATATGGCAAATAAATCATCCCTTGACTCGTACAGTACTTTAGAACTTGACGAAGCAATGGGATCGGTTTTCGTCTGTTAAGCATGCAGCAAGATTTTTTCGCATTTTCAGGAGTGAAGGGGCTATTACATATTTTGTGTCATACAAAGATGTTAGAATTTATCGTATGCAAATACTTTAAGTGCTGAGTGTTCTTTATTTTGCAGCAAGCTTATAAGGTAGTTGATATATATTTCTTCAGTTTCATAGAAAGTATGATACGTTTATTGTAGGAATATAAATAATTGACTGTTTAATTTTGATTGTCATTTAATACCTTCCTTATATTTTAATAAAACTTCTCAAAACAAAAATATCTCAACGCATGACAGCTCCAACAGAGTGTCCTCTACGAACCATTTTCTTGGGATGACATATGACGCCCTTAGCTGCTGTAAATTATCATTGTGATGTAATTACCCATAAAGTTTCCCGTTCATTTGGATATTGGAGATATACTGACTTCTTGTTTGTTGGAAAGCGAACTAAACTTTGCCTAAAACTGTCTGACGTATCAACAGCCGCTCTTTAGGCACAGTGAAAGCTCCTGTTGGAAAATTGTCTTCAGAATCAATGTCACCCACATACGTCCTCCAAAGTAAAGTCATATCGGACGCTCCAATGAATCCAGGGCCCAGGAGCTTAGAGTATTGAAGGATAAGGGAAACCCCCGGAAAAAAAGCCTTACCCAGGTAACTCACTCTGACCGACATTTGAACTTGGGACCTCTTGAACGTGAGACAGACATGCTACCATCTACGTTACCGAGGCAGGTTACAAACTCGCTTACTGCACTAGTAATTTGGCTCAGTTAGCTCAGTTGGTTAGATGTTAACCTATTGAATCCAAGAGCGCTGGTTCGAATATCTCACGCGATGATTTTTAAATGTGCTTAAAAATAATAGACTTATTGTGTTGTAAAACTTCTGCAGGATAAATTTCCGGCAAACGTCGGCACTGAAATGATCGCGACTATTAACAGTGTGTTTAGCAAGCTATATATATATATAAATTATATTATTCAGAGTGTCCCAAATTGATGTATACACTCTTTGAGCTGTTATTTATCCGCAAAAAATGAGACAGAAATACAATTTTTGTTGTGTTTTGTTTCTTAAGTCCCTTAATGTTCAAAATGTCTGGAAAATCTTCCCTGTCATCACACTTCTGAATCACTCAAAAAATTTCAGTTGCCTATCTGGATTGCCCTCATTTAGTGCTTGGAGTAATCTAGGAATGTAAGGCTTTCATTTTTGGCTCCGCAAAATTCGATAAACACTGCTTTTCTTGACACCACCATTACGAGAATATTGCCTAACATCTTTGGGGACTGTGTAAAAAGTCTGCATGACTGCAACCGTATTCTATTCTTGGAACTTCTCTTTCTTCCGCACCAACTTTTCAACACGTCTTGCATCCTTCCTACGTCTTCAAACTTGTCCCGAATTCTTGTTATTATTACCCTTGTTATAGTGGTTGCCAAAATCAACCACTCAACGTCATTGCGCTTCAACAGCACTTTCCACTTTACAATAACACTTACGTTCCTCGAATGATAATCTCGCCGCCTTTGTTGATTTATGAATGTGTTGCTATACTTTTCCAGCGCCTTGTGGATCATACGTAACAAAAACTGTACTTCTGTTCATTTCGTTGCGGAGAAATAACAGTTCAAAAAGTGTATACATAAATTTGGGACACTGTATACACACTATTTACTACACTGGGCTATTACGTTGATCATAAAATCCACTAGTAACCACAGGCTGTTAGAAAGCATTAGGTATTACTCTGGACATTAAAGCAGATACCTGGAGAGATTGCACTATGATCTGTTTACACCACAAGGTTGGCTATCGGATATAGCATGTCACCAAAATATGTACATTACTGAAGGCAGCAAATGTGCTCTGCTAAGGAGCAGAACAAAATTGTCTTATTTTATTCTGAAGTGAAAATTTCGATTCCTGTATATGTTTCACTTGATATATCTGAAGAGCTTCCACCTGTGGCAAGGTCGTCTAAAGGATGGATATCAGTTTTTATGTCTGTAGAACTGCCGTTGTTATCTCCAGAATCCATAAAGCCGAGTACGGTATTTACTTTATCTTCAACTCCAATATCTAAACCACATTCATTACTACTGTTACTATTTCGTCTTCCATCAAGGCATTTCAATGCTAGTACTCTTATTCTACGGACTAATTTTGATGCACGAATTTTCTAAACTTCTTCAGTGTTTTCCTATAAGTATTGTCTGGTTAGTCCTTCCAGTAGGTTTGAAGTCATAGATCACATATATTTCTTTTGCTTTTTTACTTCATGATAATTCCTATCAGTTCAATATGTTATGAATCACAGTGATAAGCTGGCATTACACTAACATGTATCACACATTTTCTACATTTCTTAAAACTAAATCCCATTTCTTTCAATATTCGTCATTATGTTTTCTGTCCACAGCCGACATTATTTTCCTCATTTACTGCATAGAATAATTTCTTCGCTGTTTCTTGACACACTTCATAATACTCTTAACAAAGTTCAGCGAGCGATGCACTTGAAATAGACATTTGAAACTTCTTTTTCCGATTATGTGTTGTTTTCCTGGAGGAAAACTCGTGTACCTGAAATACGAGGGCTGTTCAATAAAGAATTATCACATCTTTTTGACAAGATACCTTTACTCATCTTCATAATTTTGATGGTTCTTCTGAAAACAGGCTCCTCTGAATGCGATCCATTTGTCCCAGCGTTTCTGCCAGCCTTCAAAGACATGCTGGAAACCAATATTTGAGAGACCCTTCAAAATCTCCTCCGGAGCCTTCACCACTGCTTCTTATTATGAATAATGCCTCCCACGAAGGCGTTTCTTCAATTTAGGAAATAGAAAATAGTCACATGGCGCTAAATTCGGATTATAGGGAGGGTCAGGAATGTACTTCAAGTTGATTTTTGCAAGATATTCAGCAACAACATTGGCAATATGCAGTCGCGCATTATCGTGTTGCAGTATCCAGCCTTTGTGCCTGATATGGACTTGCAATGTTTTCAGGACATCCCTGTAGTATTGTCCTGTTACTGATGTGTGTGCAGGTACAACATGCTGATAAACCATTCCATGAATATCAAAGAATGAGATGACCATAACTTTCCCAGCAGAAGCAATCACTTTTGCTTTTTGGGGGGTTGGCGATGAAGCGTTGCTGTTTGCTCCCAGAATCAAAATGATGTAGCCAAGTTTCATCAGCAGTGATTACGTTTGAAAGAAACTCCGGATCTTCCTCTAAATCAAATATAACTGCATGTTACCTCCATTGCAGTGGATGGCGATACTGAACATGTCTGAAATTGCATGGTTCTCATAGGCGGGAACCAGGAGTACCAACAATGAAACTACTATGGCACGTTTATTTCACATTAAGCTAACAGAAGAAAATTAGATTGAATTATATTGCGAACAATTATTATCATTCTTCATTGAAATAGCCCTCGTAGTAGCTCTTTTAAATTATTTAACGATTGTTTCCCTCCTCCCCGGTGGCTTCACTTTTTCCGTTGCCATAGCCGTTCTAGCCACTACTTTTGCAAAACTACAATAGGCCGCTTTGATTTTCCTTCGTGCAGAACTGAAAAAGCATTCTTAATAATCGTTGTTCTTTGTGAGTTTACAGCCATCCGAGATTTTTTTCTTCAAATTTTACATATTTGAAATTTACTATTAGTGACGTCTATTTTGTGATATTACGGTATTCATGGGTAATACCAGATTTAAAAACTATTATGTGTTTCAAATGGGATGATGTTTGTCCATGAGTGCTACTAGACGAGCAGCCAATCGGAGTCCTGCGGTGCTGTCGTATGGCATTTGCCCTAAGAGGTGTGTAACGCGCGCCAACCTAATCAGTCTCTAATATATACTATTCACACTAAGACAAAAATTCAATTTTGCAAAAACTGATCCATGAGGCATTTATAGAGTAATGTATCTAACATAACCGCAAAAAACAACATACTTTGTCCAAGTAGTTTTACTAATACAAATAAATAAAGCACTATTATGTAATAACAATGCATAGGATATAAACATTTTAATGGATATCATTATTGGTTGACATATGTGTAGGTATATTTGTAATTTCTCATAACTGAAACCTAAACATTTAACATGACGTGATAAAAGAATTATTTTAAACAAGCCAAGCTGTTTGTTAAATTCGAGCGAGAACAAAGAATAAACTTCCTGATGGATAGAGTCAACATGAAAAATTCAATGCCACGGCCGGGATTTGAACCACGTATCTCCTGGCTTCCGTCCAGTCACTCCTAACCTTGGAGCTACCATGGTCAACGTGACGTCCTGATATTAAATTCTCCTCTTGACTCATATACTTCCCCGGTAGACCACTAGGGGCTCTCGCATCCGAGATACACCGTTTGTGGCGACTTACTATTGTAAGTATTTGACTCCCAGGCTTCATCATTTAACTTTATTATTTTAGTTAATTGATGGAAATTAATCATTTCTCCACACTAGCCGTTTATAGGCTAAGATTTTTGATGGATAGAGTCAACATGAAAAATTCAACTGGAGCCATGTAATTGAATGTCCAGTGGAGAATTTAATGTAAGGACGGCACGTTGACCATGGTAGCTCAAAGGTTAGGAGCGACTGGACGGAAGCCAGGAGATCCGTGGTTCAAATCCCGGCCATGGCATTGACTCATGACTATATCCATCAAAAACCTTAGCCTATAAACGGCTGGTGTGGAGAAATGATTAATTTCCATCAATTAATTAAAATACACTTCCTACTGGCTTGTAGAATGGTTTATCGGCGGAACGTGACTTGCCACACTATATGTTTGTTTATAAATCGTAGGTAATCTCTATTTACTCTATGGAACTCAAAGCAGCATTATACAGCTGTTCTGCCGTTTAAAAACCAGGGAATGTGTTTTAGCTGGATCAGCTTGCAATTGAAATGAGACACGAGGTATTATAAACCACCTTCCCCCCTTACCACTGCCAGAACCATACAATTTAGTTAATGTAGGCTCAAATTATGTTGCAAACAGAAATAATACTTTTAAACTGACTGACGCTGAACAACTTATTCCTCAAGAAATTAAAAAGGTGGCACTAGATAGGGAAAACTCTGTGAGACATGCAGATAAACTACAAGAACATTGCTTTTGGAAAGAAATAGCATGTGACGAGATTTTGGAGTTATCATCACAAACTTGCAACACACAGATGATGAAGACAGTGACAATGACTAATTGTCTTTTAACGGAATGACATTCATAGCTATATGGATGCACCGCTGGCAGTTTCGTTGGATTAGAGAAATGGGTAATTCACAAACAATAACTATTTTTAAACTATATATTTAAAACATGTGCGTAATATAATATATCTATGACTTGAACAACTGCATTATTATAAAGCTACGGAAAATACAGTTTGCGTTCCCTTACGTCTAGCGCCAAGACAAATCGCAAGTGTGCGAGAGAGGGAAATATAAAAAGAGTGGGGGTAACGAGTTGGCAACGCTGAAGGCTCTAACGCAACCTATTCGCTACAAGCCAGAACTCTTCCCATTTGAGAAACAGTAACACACAGTCTACTTTTTTGTGTAATTTACGTCCTCCAACGTGAAATCATATCGGAGGATGAACGGAATGGGTGAAATGATGCTCAAATGAGTCAAGGGTCCATAGAGCTTAGAGTTACCCGACATTCGTCCTTCAGGATAAGGGAAAACCCCGGAAAAATACCTTATTCAGGTAACTCACCCTGACCGAGATTGGAATTCGGGACCTCTTGAACGTGAGGCAGACACGCTACCACCACACTACGGAGGTGGGCTATACAGTATATAGCCAGCCATCACAACACGCTTGTTCCTGCTATCGCAGCATATAAAAGAGCTCAGTAATACACAGTTGCTAATAAATAAGATTGCGTATCTATGGTATCTATACATGAAGATTGTCTAGTCCTAACAGAATGTAATTCTTCTTTTATCTCCTTGGATGAAGTAACTACATCCCTCAGGGCGCACAAGTTAACGCCTGTAGTCAAAAGCCTGTTGAGGGGTTTAAGAACTCCAGATCTGAGAGAATATCCAGGGTGGTGATCAGTTCCATACATTGTACCAACGTGAAGAGCAACATAATAAAGTAAGGTTGAAGTGAATAAAATGAGAGATCATAATTCAGCATCTGGCAAATTGAATACCGGAGAAACGGAATACCCGGAGAAAACCCTGCAGGCGCCACATTATGAACACCTGTCTCAATTAGGTGCCCTGGAATTCAACTTAGGGCGTCTTGGTGAGAAGCGATCGGTCTAGTAACTCGATCATGGTACTGCTCAAAATGTAATTATCCCACATTAAAAACATTTAGTTCTAAAACAGTCTTTTAGTTACTAGCAGTATCCTATTGATGACTCCCAAGTGCTGTGTAGTGCACGTACGGCATAAGAAACATAACTATGCGGTCAGGACAAACTTGTGCAAAGCTCTTGGGAAGACCAAGTTAAGAACTGGTTAAATACTTCCTGTTCCAGATAGCATCAACAGTTTTATTTTATATTCCCGCTGCATCCTTTCGCCCACGTCCCAACGTTATGTGTAGGAAAGGGGTGGTTCGGATGGGCTATATACGGTCCGAGGGATTGTGGAGGGAGAGGCTGTACTTATCAGTAAATGTTCACGTTAGCCACTGTGAATAATAATTATTATATATGCGCTTTAAAGTTACAAACTATCTAAACAATTAAATCAAGAAACATTGAAGCAATATTCATGGCTACTTTGAAAGTATTTCTCATTGGGATTATGACACTTAAATCTGTGAAACACAATTTATATTCTGAAAATGGTGAACTTTTTTAAAGTTCTGATTCACTAAAATATTTTATGGCGCATATTCCAAAATTTTACAGTTTACAACTTTAGGCTACATTTATCTGTTTTTACCTTGTTGCTACCTTGGCAACACCCTGGTCTTTAGCTCTGCCAGTTAGCTCTTAACCTCCATGCCTCCTTGTTACATAATTAGTCCCATTCTTTCCCCTAATCTTCCTTTCTTATATTCTTTACATTTCTGACACATTTTTCTTTTACTTTCTGCAAGAACTCGCCAACACTTCTTACCATCTTTTCCTCCCTGCCCGTTAACATTTTATAGTTACTATTCTCTTCTCTAATTTCTCCCATATTTCCTCCCAAACCTTTTTTCTCCACATTGCAACCTCCTCGCATTCTGTTACATAATGTTCTATGCTTTCTTTTCCCCCACACAATTCACAAATTCAAAAATTCCCTTTCCCTATTTCTTATCCCTCTTAGAAATATTGTCCCTGTTCTCATCCAAGCTAACTCTTCTCTCTCTTGCCTATTGCAGTAATCTACATATGCTTATCGTTACCAATTTATTTTTATTTGCTTGTAAAATTGTAATGATTTCATATTTTCTAGACTTCCCTATATTTCCTGTCTTTCTATATCTAGTATTCTGCATTTTACTAATTCACCCACAACGCTTATATTCCTTTCCTCTAATCTCCATATATCTCCCATTCCTATTTTTTCTATATCTCCTCCTACCTCTGCCCACCTACTGTTTGAGTTCACCAATCTTTATAGATGTCTCATGCATAATTTCACAATTTGCCCTTCTGCTTTGGCAAACACCTACACCAAAATTTTATTATTCTCTCCATTATTATTCCACTTCTTCATGTCTTTCCCAATTCTACTATAGCTACTTCCACTTGGTGCTCATCTTGGAAAGCCTAGTAGCTCTTTAGAAAATCTTCTGTAGCTTTGGTCCACCGTTTTGTTTACCTCTGTGACCCCTCCCCCAGATCTCCACTCCATACAATATTGTAGATTTCACTAGTGCTCCATACATTCTTTCTAACGACTTGGTTGTCATTCCTAGCTTATATTTTCATATTCTTATCCCATTCATTACAACCCTTTCTTTTGCTTCCATTTTTCTCCTGTGTGCTCCTCACTTTCCATTGTTATTCAACCTCACTCCTAAGTATTCAAATTCATTGACCACTTCTACCCTTTTGCCGTTTAGTACCCATTTTCATCGTTTTTTAGTTTAACTTCCTTCTTGAAGACCATAACGTTCGACTTTTTTATGTTTATTTTTTTCCCCACTCTTCACAAAATTTCTGTATTTCATTTATTGCCTATAATGTACGTGAAATGTAGAGGAAGCAATGTACATATAAGCAGTGTACTTACTATGTAAGTTCTCAAAATAATTTACAATGTAATGCAATGAGCGAAGTATTTCTTTAAGTTTACTTTTTGCTGAGTAAACTGATGGATGTTTTATTAGGAATTTCCAGTATTAAAAATACACACAACTTTCGCACATAGATTACAGTAAATCACAGATTTAACTAGTATCACTCTTTACTTTAACATAGCATAATGTTATTTTAAACAATAAATTTATAACGTGCACATTCTACAGTTTAAGTAAGCATTCGATGTGTATTTTGATATGATTTTCTAATCGTATATTTATAAAGTATTCTTACAAGGACACCTGTTCTATCTACTTAATCTTAATAGATTTTAGAAACTGTTTTATTCCATATTTCCTTGTAGGGAGAATGACAACAGGTTTTTAAGAGCTTTTCGCCTCGTGATGGCTTTTAAATTTGGTTTCCTTTGTTATTGACACAAGTTAGACTTAGGAAGACAGGCAATTGAAAATATATTGCAGTTTTCGATAATTTAAAGGGAGTAATTGTTAGCATGAGGAGAAAATTAATTACACACTTGCATTCCGAACCAAGAATAAGGACATCTCTGTGTTCCACGTTGCACCTTATAAATTCACCAGTTTGATTAGACCGGACCATCATTCGCCATTATCATGCCTTAAGCCTTTTTGACTGTTACAGTCTCAAAATCTGAATTGGTTTATCTATCTCTTCGTTGGTTGTCCTTACTGTTGGCCTATACTTAATAGCTCTATTGCAATCAGGCGGTCTTCCATCTTTTTATATGCTGCAAAAGGTTTATTTGATTTCTTTCCATCTTGATTCAAATAGCACATATTCATTTCCTTTCTAATTTCCTTTCTAAGCCCACTACTCATAAGAGGGCTAAGGCAGCATGCCTTGGTCCCTGGCCACGGAAAGCGGCCCGGGTGCGATCCCGGATTTTAAGTTCCGGGTATAGGACCGGTGCCCACTCAGCATCGTGAGAAAAGTGAGGAGCTTACGAGAGGTAAGCGGCCCTGGTCACGGAAACCAACATTCCAGCTGAGAGATGCCGAGATGCTGACCACATCTCCTCCCCGTTTCGGTTGAATGATCCTGCACCTCTGCCGTGCGCAAGTGGGCGTGAGGGCGGCAGTGGGGTTGGTAGGCTCAGGCCCATTTTGGGCTGTTACGCCATGGGTTACGTTACGTTACTACTCATAAAAAGGTGACAATATTGAATGAATTAGGTGAAAAATCAATTTTGTGGTGTGTGTTAAGTGGAGTATGGGGGAGAAAAAGTGTATATGGGGCCAAATACCTCAGAATTCTATGACCCACAGTTATTTGTTAAGATGAGACAAACATGGAAGAAATATTAAACAGAGCCATACATAAAGGATTTGTTATAATTGGTGATTCCAATGCAAGAGCAGGGGAAAAATCAAATGCAATTAATAAATTTAGAAGGGGAATTAAATTGGGTTAAGAAAAGAGGGGGAGAAAAGAAGGAGCAAAGATAAATGTATTAATAATGAAGGTAAGAAGCTAATAGTCTGGTGAGGAGAATGATTTGATGATGTGCAATGGGGTGAAAGGAAATGACAGTCTAGGTGAGGTTACTTTTATGAATAGAAATGGTCAAAGTGTAATAGATTATATTTTATAATGAGTGTAAAATCTAGGAAAAATTTAATTGAAATTGGGAATTTTTGGGCAAAGTAAGAGTCAAATGGTTCAGGAAGATAATTAAATAAGATTAAAATGATGATGAAGTATTTTAGACAAGTTGCCAATAGGGTCCCATTAGCTCGATAACCTCAGCAACCTCAACAACTTATAATAATTTGTAATTAAAATGGAAATAAAGATTACTTACTTACTTACTACTCGTAAGAATTTCATTTATGCAGCTTATATCCGTTTTTCTTATTATAAAACAGCAAGTAATTAACTAATTAATCATTTGGGGTGCATTGCTGCTGGCTAGATTACTTAAAATTTTAGTTTTGGATTCTTGCCCTTATATTTGTATATTGCGGGATCTGAAAATGTGTGTCGATTGTTTTGCAGCATCCACGTGTGACTTCGTCACCAGCTAATTTGAGCATTTGTACATGTTTGCTCAACTTATACCTGTTAGTTACCTCTCGGTTTGGCGTTTGATCTACCGTTTGGTTGCAATACCAATGTCCCTATGGGAGTTGGTAATTAGGCTACGTATTAGCCGGATGTAATAGCTGGTGATGCATTAAAATTGTTTATTAACATACTCTTTAATTCTTGATGCAGTTGTACTTTCGCTAAGTTTAGAAAATGCTGAGCAGTGTTGACTTTCGTATAAGATATGGGAAAAATACTGCAATTCCATTTAAAAAATATAAGAATTTCAGCAGCTCTGTGAATCTTCCAGCATGTAAATAATAGAAATAAAAGAATGTTGAGAAACCATTAGCGTGAAGAGCTCGTAACAGTCATCTGTCTGACCATAATATGAAGAAATAACGTTACAGATACAAAATATTTCAAGTGTTGTGTCTCAAAGGAGATGTTTTAGTTATTCCTTAGAACTTTTCTTATGATTTTGATTAAAGGGTCAGTTGTTTATGGTATACGAATCTATCACAGAATGTATGTCATGAATGTCCTACGTCATATAAGGAGTGGAATGCTAAAATCGTTACATAGTGATCCACATATAAGGTATTTTACTTACGCTTTGTTCTCCTTATAGCTTCAATGAAATGTGGAATAAAACCACTTCTGCAAGTGCTTAACTTGATTATAATTAAGAACTTTTTGAAAGAAAAGCTGTAGAAATTCGTGTGAATATAGCTCGTCAGAGTTTTCTCCAATAAAGATGCATGCTTACATATTAAAGACTCCTATCCCTTACTCCTTCTGCAACAGTGTGGTGAACTCCCATTCATACATTACTCTGCACAGTTTAGTACTTTTATTGTCATTGCTATTTACGCATTGCTATTTACCGTACCAAGATTAGAACAGAAGTACTCATTTGACTACAAAAGTACATTTTAACGGGTGGGGGACTTATTTTGGGAAGTACCTGTGGTGGAAGTCAATAATGATCGTGGGTTGAACACAAACATGTTATTTAAATTTACCATTTTCTACGTTTACAAATACACTTTATATTTTAAGATGCTGGATATTTTAAATATATTTTCACCACAACTTAATGGAATATCTTGGAGTTTCGGGAGAGTCATCGAAATGCTGTTCTTCTACTAGACCTTGACCGAGCAGGATAGGTCAAGCAGGTTCATCTGTGGACCGCATTCAGCAGACCTGAGTTCTATTCGCGTGTCCGATCTACCTGACTCATGGCTTTTTTGTGGCTTGTCGCGAGTCGCCAGGCGAAGGCTGGTTTAGTGAATTACATCCCCCGACTTTCCGGTCTCTCCGTTTCATCTACATCGTCATTTCACACAATTTATCAGCTGGTAGAGACGAACTTTCAGGGTAGAAATGTCGGCGGGTGTCCTGCCGCTGCCTGGCAGCATGCTACTCCTGGTAAACACTGCCTCGTTCGGTAGGATTTTTTTTTAATTTACGTCCTCCAACGTTAAGTCATATCGGCCGATGAATGGAATGGGTAAATTATGCTCAAATGAGCTCGGGGTCCATTGAGCTTAGAGTTACCCGACATTCGTCTTTCAGGATAAAGGAAAACCCCGGAAAACATCTTATCCAGGTAACTTACCTTGACCCATATTCGAACTCGGGACCTCTTGAACGTGAGGCAGACGCGCTACCATCTACGCTATCGAGGCAGGTGTTCGGTAGGATGATCTCCGGTCTCCAGGCCGACCTCCTCAGCCGTTTCCGGACCATGGTGAATGCGAATGCGATTGCACTAACCTGACGGGGACTTTCCAACATAGAAATACTAGGGACCCTGCCCTCTGCACAGTCGTGACACCTTGGGTCGGTCGTCCTCTGTCCTCCCTCATCTTATCCTTCGTCCCGAAAATGCCCCACTTTGGAGCGTAGATACAATATACCACAGGTTTCGGTGCCAAGTCCCCTGCTTAGTAATCATAACCCTAATAGACCTTGGCATAAAAGTAACAGGTATGCATGTACATATAATTAAAGCGCGCAATTTATGTCTCAAATATGCA
Organism: Mantis religiosa; assembly: GCA_030765055.1. NCBI lineage: Eukaryota > Metazoa > Arthropoda > Insecta > Mantodea > Mantidae > Mantis > Mantis religiosa. Next base: position 34,178,554 of record CM060951.1, on the reverse strand, counting down.
TTTTATGACATTAACTTTTGCAAGGTATTCCCTATTATTGTTTGGACTATAATTTTCCCAAATAGAAAGGAAGCGTGATTCGTCTTTTTCTCGTTGCCTAGCAGAGCGCACGGAATTTAGACGCCCCACACAGCGATACGATTTTTTATAACTGGACTATTACTTTACGTACCGTTTTGTGCAATCAGAGGTATAATTATGCATTAAAATATGTCCGGCTCAACACTAAGTATTAGATTTTTGTGACATAATAATTGAGCAGAAATCACACTAAGTATTTAGCATGTAATATCTCGTACCAAGGGGAAGCTGATATAATAGAGAAACTAAATAAATTAAACTATATAACAGGCTCAATAAAAAGAACATTAAAAAATAAAGCAAGAAATGACTCTATAATGAAACTATACAAAACAATGGCAATACCATCTCTGATCTATGGATCAGAAACATGAACACTAACAAAATGAAATAGTACGAGAATACAGTCATCAGAAATGAAATTCCTAAGAGCAATGGCTGGATATACCAAAATTGATAAAAAAACGTAGTCAGGATATTAGGACAGAATTAAAAGTAGAAGAAATAAACCATATTATTGAAAGAAATAGAAATCAATGGAAAGAACATGTTCAGAGGATGAATAATGACAGAGTACCAAAAAGTAACCTTAAACTGTAAACCTACAGGAAGAAGAAACCAGGGAAGACAGAAGAAGAGATGGGCAGACCAATTTGGAGCCGGAACGGGTTAAACAATCCAAAGCCAAGAGGTAGAAAAAGAAGAAGAAAAAGAAGAAGAAGTGACACGAGGCTGTATATAGTAGGTAGAGAAAGTCCTGTGAATGCAAATCATAAAACTTTATTTCGAACATATTAAGACCAGTCTCAAAGGACTGGTGAACAAAGGTGTTTAAGATACGGGTTGAAACTGGTATTAGAAACAATACATCCAGTAGGGTGATAACCGTTATGCCTCTCTATAAATTCTAATTAATTGCTACAAAATGGGTCAACGTGTCTTGGAAACAACCCCTCTGCGTTCAGAATATAAAGGACGTTTGGCCTTTCTGCGCCACTCATGCACATATTTTAGAATCAAAAAGGCCTAGCAAAATTGGGTTTTTGTAGTGAAACCACGTATCACTTGGAGCAAGCATTTAGTGCACCAGAAATAAGCACTTCTCTGCGCCTGCGCCTACCTGAGATACCGAATGTTACAGTTAGGCTTGCTATTATAAAGAAAGTTTAACTGGCGCTTTATTTTGCAGGGCCGAACTAGCTTTTCTATCATGACCGAAGTAAAACTTATTCTCACAGACATAGAGCAGGCTAGGCGAGTGGTAATTAGTGTCCACAGAATTTCCTTATATAATGTATGTCTTCAATTCAAATCAAGTACTTGTAGTACATGGTGTTGGCTGTTAAACGAGTGTGGGTCAAAGAGCAATGCCTCCTATTTTTTCTCTCTATCTTTTAATTGCCAAGACCATTGAATACAATTTACAGAGCTTGAGAGCTACAACATTGACGATTAATTTGTCACTATTCAATATAATGTCCGTCCTTTTCCACGGTTTTGGTCCACCTTTTAACTAGGGCATGTATTCCAGTGTGGTAAAACACATGGTCTTGCTTCCTAAGCCATTGACGCATGGATGTTTTCACAGCCTCCTCATCTTCAAAATTAATCCCACGGTGAACTTCCTTTAGCGGCCCGAACAGATGGAAGTCTGATGGTGCCAGGTCAGAGCTGTATGACGGGTGAGGTAAGACTTGCCATGCCAATTTCTCAATTTCTGCAGTGATGTAACGGCTGGTGTGTGGTCTTGCACTGTCGTATAAAAGAAGAACATCCGCCATAGTTTTTTGGGCGAACTCGGCAAAGACGTGCTTTGAGATTTTTGAGAGTTCTGACGTATTGGACAGACTTTACTGTGCCTCCCGGCTCCAAACAATCAATCATAAACACACCCTCTGCATCCCAAAATACTGTCGCCATAACTTTCCCTGCCGAACGCTGAATTGTTTTTTTCTTCGGTGACGTTGTGTGATGCCATTCCATTCACTGCCTCTTTGATTCAGGTTCAAAAAATGAACCCACGTGTCGTCTCCAGTAACAATTTTTTCCAGAAACTCCTCTCCCTCCAAACTGAAGCACTGCAAGTCTTCGGAGGCTATTGTTTTCCTTGTTTCTTTGTTTTGGGCCGGTAACATTGTTGGTACCCAACGTCAACAAACGTTTGAGCAACCCAGTTGTTGAATAATCACACTGCCTTTACTGAGGGAGGTAATGTGACACAATTCACCTGTTGTTCCCTGGCGATCACCACGAATGATGTCATCTACTCGCTGAATGTTGCCTGCCGCTTCGCTTTTCATCTGCTAATGGTGTTTGCCCTTCAGCTTCGTTACAGTGACGAACCCATCGTCTAGCAGTGCTGACATCCACCGTTGCATCACCATATACCATTTTTAGCCTTTCGTGGATGCGAATTGGCGTTTCACCTTCTGCAGTAAAAACTTCAATCACAGAACGCTGTCTAATACGAATGTCGATGTCAGCCGTTTTGCAACGGGATGCAGTGCTGCCACCTGTTGACTTAGGAAGTTACTACTGCAGGGGATTGGAGAAGAAGGTTTGAGGAATTACGCCAAATTCAAAGTTTTGACATAACTTACTTATTTAAGGGGAAAAATGGGAGGCATTACTTTTTGACCCACCCACGTATTTATGTTTGATTTTAGAGCATATATTATTATTCTAACAGTAACATGATAATAAAATAAATTGTTTTACAGTTTATAACTTCTCGTTGCATTATATTAGGACTGTATGTTTTTAAAGTATGAATCCTTTTAAAATTCATGGCCATACTACATCTGCAGGTAATCAGGTGTGTATAAGAAATGTATAGGTCTTCATATGTTTCTCCAGAGAAACAAAAAGTAACTATTGTTTCTGGATGTAACAGAATTACGTCTGGGAAAACTGGAAGATCTTCGTCAGGACTAGAATTTCCTAGCTGTAATTATGCAAGAACTTATGCGCACTATACTGGGACAATTCTACATAAATTTGACAATAATAATGTTGGTAGTTACGACCAGATCGATTGCCACCATCACTATCCTGCGGAAGTTAGACCGGCAGTGTTTGAGGATTACTATGTTAATTAATGTACAGGAGTAGATACACTGTATTCGACTGGAATGTAAATCCAAACGTCTGAAATATGATATACTCTGTAGGCTGCATATATAGCTAATTCTTTCTGGTATAAAACAACCAAGTTTTACATTGTTATCCAATCACGGTAAGAGAAAGTATTGCAATATATCAAAACGTTAGATACTATTGCGTATATGAGTTGGGCCAGATCTGGAAATATTGTAATCATTGTTATATAAAATTCATTTCCTGTGCCTTTATATTGGGCAAAGTTCTTTTTTCAATTTATGCCCTCTAACTTTAAGCCATACCGGAAGATGAATGAAATGCGTGAAATGATGCGCAAATGAGTCCGGAGTCCATGGAGCTTAGAGCTACCTGAAATTTGTCTATCAGGATGAGGGAAAATCTTGTAAAATAGCTTTATCCACGTAACTCGCCCTAACCGAGTTTCGAACTCGGGACCTCTTGAACGTGAGGCAGCCACGCTACCATCTACGCTACCGAGGCGGACAAGCTGTTTGTTGATGGTTAAACTTAAATTCTACTGACTGGCAAAACATGTACCATGAAACGGTGAATCACACACATACTGCTGATCAAGGGAAACAATGCACAGATGTCCAGTAACAAATATCAACATGTTCTCAATGATGTAAACAGTAATTGTAAGAGATGGTGCAATATTTGGGAGGAAAATAATAGCTAGCGTGGGAACTGCTGATTTGGCTTTTGGTTAGGACACCTATTTAAGCTTGGGTGAACTAGCGCACGGGACTTAAGGGTGGACGTTAAGATGGGCTCTATGCTGGATGAACTTGGGAGATTGCTTCGTAAACATTAACAAGAGTTTATATTCAAAGTGCTATTCAAAGTTAGATCGTCAGCGGGGTGAACCTGTCCAGACATCTCTTGCCATTTCGACAAGTTCGACCATATAACCAACGCATTACTAAGGTTTAGTTACACTATGTCACTATGTACTAAACATTTCTAAGGCACCCCTGATCTTATCAGATCCAGGGAGTTCCTTGTAGTATTGTTATTCCTTTTAGAATACATTTATTTTGGGTTTGAATGTAGATGTTCCTTCTTCTCCACTTTTATGTAGCTCTACCTTCCCATATTTCCTAGCCCACATAGTTACGCTCCCACTTGCTGTATAGGGTTTTAAGTAAAACCACATACCTTTTGCCCCTTACAACCTTGTATGTAACAATACTAATAATAACATATTTCACAGGGTATATACATTTTATCATACCATGTATCCCAACCCCCCCCCCCAAAATAAGTTATTTGTGTATTTGTATAAGTTTGGGTAACCCAAGAACGAAACATCCAATTAAAACATAACTTGACAGATAGAATATTTGGTTACATGGTATCAATATGGAACATATACTGATCAAGTAAAGAAACACAGGAAGACAATTGCGAAAACAAAAGTATGACCAAACGTGCAAACTAAATCTTATATTACACAGTTGTTACCATAATGCTAATTTTCATAGTTATACAGTAAAAATTATCTAAATATATATGATATGAGTTACAGTATTCGACACTGAGAAGTTGCCGATAGTTTTTAGACCGATTGACGGACGGGCGGATGGACGGATGTATGGTCATTGATTTCCCGCACATCAGCCCAATCACGTTGGAAATGAAGCTCTCAGTTTTGCCAATTAGAATCTTTCTATGGGATGTGCATATGAAGCAACGCTAGGGCGACGATGTTAATGCCAAGATAAAACAGATGAAATGAATTATAAATTTCAACAATTGCAGCACCTGGATGCTTATAAAATTTGAGAAAAATCCCAACACCTACATGTATAAGAACGAAACTCTTACTTTTTTGCAAATGAGAGAATGAAGAAACATGAAGCTGTCCACATACACTTCGAATTGTGAACACTGGAACCACGGGTATGTGTGTGGAGCAGATCTGTCGTTCAACTTATGGCAGGTCATTCTCAGACTGTTTCACGAGGGATCAGAAGACGGCACGCAAAAGCAGTGTTGGGCGACCGCTGTTTGCAACTGGGATTACCCGAACAACTGACGATATATGCCTACCAGCTCCACTACCGGACGACAAATTATAGACGTAATTTCAAAAAATAAGTAAATACACGTCCCTAGGCCTCTCCCTTGAACTTTATAGCACTTGCTGGCTAACATCAAATGCGAAGTGACGGTAGTTTCTAGGAATCTGTAGGGAACAATTTATTTTTCCGACATCTTTGTGCATGGAATTATCACAGTATTACCACAGTCATCTCAGCTTATTCTCATGTCCAGTAACAAATATCAACATGTTCTCAATGATGTAAACAGTAATTGTAAGAGATGGTGCAATATTTGGGAGGAAAATAATAGCTAGCGTGGGAACTGCTGATTTGGCTTTTGGTTAGGACACCTATTTAAGCTTGGGTGAACTAGCGCACGGGACTTAAGGGTGGACGTTAAGATGGGCTCTATGCTGGATGAACTTGGGAGATTGCTTCGTAAACATTAACAAGAGTTTATATTCAAAGTGCTATTCAAAGTTAGATCGTCAGCGGGGTGAACCTGTCCAGACATCTCTTGCCATTTCGACAAGTTCGACCATATAACCAACGCATTACTAAGGTTTAGTTACACTATGTCACTATGTACTAAACATTTCTAAGGCACCCCTGATCTTATCAGATCCAGGGAGTTGTTTGCAACTGGGATTACCCGAACAACTGACGATATATGCCTACCAGCTCCACTACCGGACGACAAATTATAGACGTAATTTCAAAAAATAAGTAAATACACGTCCCTAGGCCTCTCCCTTGAACTTTATAGCACTTGCTGGCTAACATCAAATGCGAAGTGACGGTAGTTTCTAGGAATCTGTAGGGAACAATTTATTTTTCCGACATCTTTGTGCATGGAATTATCACAGTATTACCACAGTCATCTCAGCTTATTCTCATGAACAAGTTTTATCCAATAACGTTTCAAAAAACCTGGCTATAAAATATTTGCTGAACTGATAGCAAACAGGTTGAAACTGTCACAGACAGAACCCTTAAAACTTCTTCAAGCGGCGACTTGATGTCCCTATAGATCTACAAAGTATACCGCAAGCAGCAGCGAGTGGTCAATAGAAACCCTCAGGCAGGTCGCCTGTCTTTAACCAGAACAGGGCTGGTCCCTCTACTAGTGGGGAGTTCTTTTATTTAGGAGGGGTAATGGCAGGAGAGTTGGTGATTGGAGAACATGTCAGATTTGAAAGTGATTATGAGGATGAATTGGAAGATTGGGTGAAATTAGAGGGTTAATCGTTATTGTCTAGTTCGGCTGTACTTCTCACACGGGTCAACAAAATATTCGTCTCGTGGATGACGGAATTGAAATTATGTGGGAGATTTTGATAAAAGTTTCGGGAACGGATATGGATGTTTTCTGTTACTGAAGAGATATTGAGGCCGCGATGGATAACGACGTTAGGTATACATGAGGGCGAGCCCGTGGCAATACGGAGGTAGCGGGATAGAACTACTTCTACGCGGTTGAGGTGGGACTTGGCCACTACGCCCCAGACTTCGCAGGCGTAAATAAATATCGTATTTGATAAGCCTGGATCTATGGAAAGGTAGAATCAGACTGAAAAGTTCAATGCCATAGCCGAAATTTGAACCATGGATCTTCTGGTCTCCGTCCGGCCGCTCTACCCATTGAGCTACTATGGCCAAGTGCCAATATGACATTAAATTCTCCAACTGACTCGTATTTTTTCCGGTAAACCACTTAGGAGTTCTCATAAACACCTGAGACAACTACCTTAATGGCGACTTCCAACGTGTAAGTACTTTAAGGCTCGGAATTTATAGCTAACCACTATTAGGTCAATTGTTGGAAATTAATTGTACTTTCACATTGGCCGTGTTGTAGGATAAAGTATGGAAAGGTAAAGTCAGACTGAAAAATTCAATGCCATAGCCAGGATTTGAACAACGGATCTTCTGGTCTCCGTCCAGCCGCTCTAACCATTTAGCTACTATGGCCAACCTGCCGATATGAGATCACATTCTCTAACTGACTCAATTGACCTAATTGTGATTAACTATAAAGGCCGGGTCTTAAAGTACTTACACGTTGTAAGTTGCCACAAAATTTATATTATGTTTTAATAAAAATTAGAGGATTTAATGAGTGATTTCAAACTAATGATTTAAAATCTTATTTAGTAATTTTTTTAATTGCACTAATTTTAATTATATTTATTATTTATTCAAATGTCTTATATTACAGGTAGTTTTCTCACGTGTTTATGAGAACTCCTAAGTGGTTTATAGGGAAAAATACGAATGAGTTGCAGAATTTAATGTCATATCGGCACATTGGCCATAGTAGCCCAATGGTTAGAGTGGCTGAAAGGAGACCAGAAGATCCGTGGTTCACATCTCGGCTGTGGCATTGAATTTTTCTGTCTTGCTCTACCTTTCCATACTTTAGCCTACACACGGCCAGTGTGAAAGAACAATTAATTTCCAAGCCTGGATCTGCAGAACGCAACTATAGGATCCATCATTTTTATTTATGCCAATGCTTAAATATTTTCCATTTTTAAAAATTATTCAACGTCTTTATTGCTCAGCACAGTTCGGTGTTTCAGAATGGTTGGCTTCCCATTCTTGAACAAATAGAACAGATACTGTATAAAGGATGCTTATTATTAAGGGTCTTCTTTCTCTTACATTAAATTCTTTGCTCCAAGATAACCTGTGTGTGGTTGCTGTGTACAACGGTCTATTTAAAGTCACCGATGATGTCACCATGGCAGTGACTTACAATGACGTTAATACAGTACTAGGGTATGTTTTGGAGATGTTTATGAGGATGTCGTATGCAAGATTAAACGCAGCGGAATCGGAAATTTAATGCTTGGAGATTGGCTGGAAACAATATATCCTACTTCCAACAATGCACCATTTGACCATTACCTCTCTAAAGGGTTCAACACAGTGTGTCTCATTGCTACATTTAAATAACAACACTGTTGCTTTTTTTTAAAAAACTTCTGTTTATCATCATTACTTGAACACTGATTTGTCCTCAGGCAATGAGACTATGTAATTAAGTCCCCGTGAACTAGTATTGTTCCAGCCCCACCCTACCCACCAAAAGAAGAATGAAAGAAACATATGAAATTGTAGATTCGTATCTGTTTTCTTGTTTCACAAGGTATGTACTTACAAATATTTTCTTTCAAGGACAACTATTGGTGCCTCGTTCCAGGTATTAAATTTAGAAAGTGCCGGTAAGTTTAATTTATAGTCCAGTTTTCCAGTACTGCTGGAGAGCTAAGAGCGAACATCAAAGTTCAGATATTTCTTTTACTTGGTTATTGATTATCTACACTTCATCACACATTAATTTACACGGTACCCTGCGAAAACAAAGCTTCTTACATTTTAATTAACCTCACACAATTATCCCTTAAGTATGGAGTCTGTGTTATTTCCTTGTTCTTCTGCGTTATTTCGTCTTGATGTTCATATAATTATTATTGTATTTCTCCCCTTATCTTGCTGATATTGTGCGTCTTTGATAAGGGTCAGGCTTGTTCATATAACCACCTTCATTTACTTACACTTCTAATTCTCATATACTTTACTCATAAAATTAATGTCTCTCGGTTCCTTTCTTGTCTTTCCTGGAGGTTTTGCTTCATACTGTTTTCGTTCAATACATCAAACATTTCAAAATGTATTATTTGCATTGATATGTTCCTTTTTCTGCATATTTTCTTCTTATCCTTTGTTGCAGTGGTTATATATACTATTAAACTCTTGCTTTAAGGTTATTTTAAATGTTATATATACATACGAGGCATGTTTTTTAAGTCAGTACCGTTTTGCGATTCCGCCGCCGCAGCGCTACGGTCGGTGTTCCGCGCATGGGCGCTGGTTACCTACATCTCTTGTCTACGCACTGACGCCATTACAGTCTGATTCTTCATTGTATACGTTTGTTACTGAGTGTTTAAGATGCCTCCGACAATCGTGAGTCCCGCTGATTGTGAAATACGGGCTGTTATACGATTTCTTAGTGCTAAAGGCGTAAAATCGATCGATATTCATCGTAAGATCTGTGAAGTTTACGGACAAAACATTATGAGTGATGGAATGGTAAGGAAATGGGTGAGAGCATTTAAAGATGGCCACACAAATGTGCATGATGAAGAACTGAGTGGGCGTCCTTCGGTCGTTACTGAAGATTTGGTGCAGAAAATGGACGAAAAGGTGAGAGAAAACAGACGCTTTACAATTTCATCATTGTGCGACTATTTTCCCTTAATATTCTCGTAGTGTTTTGTATCGCATTGTGACCGAGAACTTGAAGTACCGGAAATTGCGTTCACGTTGTGTTCCGAAAATGTTGACGGATTTGTACAAAACCCAACCTTTAGGCAGTGCACTGACTTTCCTTGAGCGGTACCACAATGAAGGTAAATATTTTTTTGGACCTAATTGTTATTGCTGAGGAAACATAGGTGGCCTACGTCACACCAGAATCGAAACAACAATCCATGGTATGGCGACATTCATCATCATCATCCACAAAAGTGAAGTTTAAGCAAACAATATCTGCCCGGAAAATCATGTGCACAGCTTTTTGGGACAGAAAAGGAGTATTGCTAGTGGAGTTTCTCCCTCGTAATGAGACAATCAATACAGCGTCTAATTGTGAGACATTTAACAATCTGCGCCGTGCAATCCAGAACAAAAGACGTGGCAAGTTGAGTAAGGGTATCGTTTTGCTGCATGACAATACCCGTCCACATGTGGCTAATCGGACCAAAGATCTCATCAAATCCTTTCAATGGGAAACTCTAAATCATCCTCCATACAGCCCTGATCTGGCGCCCAGCGACTACCATATATCCCTGCACTTGAAGAAACATCTGGGCGGTCAGCGTCTTCAAGACGATAACGAAGTCAAAACAGTTGTGATATAGTGGTTAACACGACAGGCGACAGAATTTTATGAGGAAGGTATTCAAAAACTTGTGCCACGTTATGACAAGTGCCTCAATATTCACGGAAATTATGTAGAAAAGTATACTAAGGTACATGCTTTCCTGTAAAAATAAAATTATTGTGATATCTATGTACGTCTTTTTTTAATTCCAAAACGGTATTGACTTAAAAAACATGCCTCGTGTATATATATATATATATAATTATGGCTTCCTTTGTAAATATTATTTGTCGGGGTTCCAAAGTAATTATTCTTCTGTTAATCTTGGCATCAACTTGGATAATTTTCAACAGAAATTCCAACAGGAGTTACATTATCGTTTTAAGAGGATTTAATCTCATTCCTGAGAGATAAAGAGCAAACTGAGACTGGTGTAAAGGTTTTTCGAGAACTTATCAATCCGACTCTTATGACATTCACACTGTAAGTGTGAATTGATCTCATGTAATTCATACAGCTCCCTTTATACAAGAATAAAGTATCGAAGACATATGAAAAATTGAAATTATCCATTACCACCATCGCCGTCGCCTCCGCCACTAATGATGATGATGATGATGATGATCCTTCTGTATATCATGCTATTGTTTTCTAAGAGAAGTTCTAGCTACACAGTAGTATTTCAGGTCAATAGTGACTTCGACCAGCACTTCTACATTGCATTGTACCTCATAATGAAAAACTGGGAGGTCCAAGAAGAATATCTAGCATACTGTCAAGCTCTCAAACTAAAAGCAGACTCGAAATCCACACCGAAAATACGACAGAGGAAGAAACTTCGACCATATCGGAAAAGTAACTTCAATACAAATTCATTTTGTGTAAGCATAGCAACCTGATCAACCTCCATATAATCTATAGGGTGCTGTATATAATGAGGAAAGTATTTTGAAATGCAGCACTAAATTTGTTACATGATTTTATTCAACGGAACAAAGTAATGGAATTATCTCCCATAATGCTGATAGTTTTCTGCAACTGGAGCGCGTTTAATGAATGACGTCATAACCAGTGGTTTCAAAACAATTACCTTGTTGGTTAGTCACATAGGTGAAAAGCGAAATTTAGTTATAGGGGGAAAGCTATTATAATAGCACAAAAGATAGAGAGGAATTTCGCAACGAAATAAGCACTTCATTAACAAGCCAATTTCAGCTACACTAGATAAACTATGCAAACAGCTCGCTCAAGCTATATTAATAGGGCAATATCATTGAATTCTTTCCACAGTATTTAAATACTCAACTGCAGTTCTGTTCCCAAGAAAAAAATCAGGAGATAAAGTAATGAAATGTAACGAAATGACATAAGCACGAAGGTGAGCTTCTGATATTCAGCATACTGCGAGAAAATCTCATAAGAAAAGTCCAAAACATATTTGAATCTTACAAAGGAACTATCGCTATGCCGTACCTGTATTCACTTGAGCGTTTGATGGTATCTCCCTGCTCTATGTAGGGCCAGTGTGCCGATAATACGGTGCGGAGTATAGCTGGAAGTACTGGAAAATGAGTCCACAATACTTAGAAATTTTCAGGCATAAGAATACATTATTGTACGGGAGGGATTGTTCATACCTGCGGGCAGCGATTTACACATCGCATACAAAAGTAGTGCTGTGACAAAGGCCACGAGGGATATCCAGCAGCTACTTGCAAGTGGTCGCATGAGGCACTTTTCAAGCTTTAGTTTTGGTTCTACGGCATTTTTTTTTTTTTTTTTTTGTACAGGATCCACACTGAACAGAGATGATGCCATCAAACTCACCAACGAATACCTGCGGAAGCATCACTCGAGGACAAGACGAACTGCACCTGCCCACGCTCGGGAAGAAGACCCAAACTCCCCAATAGAGACATCATGTGCCAGTTGATACCGAAATTAAAGAATTTAAATAAGTAATGATTCATGATGGATTTCAAAGGAATGTTGGTTCTTTGTTACAACGCGTGCAGAGGCAGTTGAGTCGAATAGCAATAGGGTTGAATAGTTGTTTTAACAAAAGAAACGTAAGGAACAGTGTCCCATTTCTTTACCCTGAGCTAAACACTATTTGCTTCAAACTGTAGCGTCAACGTGGAACTGTGCGCCACCCACTAAAATTGTGTCACAGTGGGCACAATTTTTAAATAATTTATGGTTATCCTTCACAGATTTCTAGGGCAAAGCTTCCCTTAAGCAATATAATGAATTATATTTCTTTAAATGTGTACTATAGATAGAAGGTGACTTAGACTAGGTTATACCGCTAAAGGACTTGTACTTTTTCCTTCGGTTTATAAATAAACACAGCTTAGTAGTTAATAATAATAGTTCTTTCAGACTTTTACAGTTGTTAATATTATAACATTAAAATTATTAAATGCACATTTTTTCTCTAAAATAATTAATACACATGCTCGTGCACTTGCACATATAAAGTTCTATTTTAATGTAGAGAGTTTTACAGGTCATTCAGATAATATTAAATAAAATAATTAATCATATAACATCCTTAAATGTAAAGCAAGGATGAAAGGGAATGTTGTCAATATTTCTAGTTACACCTCAGGGGTTATTAACTAAGTATTTTGTCATACGATAACCCAAATAAACAGAATCGTAAGGAAAATGTTACATAAACTTCTGAGAAAGGAATTAGTTTTAATGTAAATATTACTCGAGATGGTAGAAATGCCATGAAAATACCTTCTCGTTGCCTCGTAAAGAATAATTTTGATAGTCATCAGTTTTTGAGTTCTGCTACTCGCACATACAAACACATACAGATGCTGGAGAGTAAGATCATCTTTAGGAAGTGGTACAGAAAGTAATGGTTAGAAGCATTAAATGGTAGTAGAGAATGCTAAGCATCAATTAAAGTTACCATAGATGATTATAGTTCCTTAATGAAACAAAATATGATAACGTCACATCTCTGAGCACCAATGGAGAATAATAATCCGTGTGCTTTGTCGATTACGTTGACACATGATAAAAATAAAGTATTATATATGACTAACCCTTTTACACCTATTTCCTTAGCATCAAACAGCGATGTACGTATATTTTTATCGTGTTATATAGTATTTCACTTTTTCTGATTGGGTTTTACGTTAATAAAGCACAAACCTAAGTGGCTAAGCAACAAATAACACGAAGATCCTCGTTAAAATTTCTGGAAGGAAGAATATATGCTATTCCGTTAATGCCATGTTTATTTTATATAGAATAACCTCAGCGTTTTCACGTTATTTATACTCTAACGCTGTAATGGATACATAACCGAAGCGTAAATTTCTTACTCCATTAAATGTAATCGACCACGGAAATTCCCTTTTTAATTTTAAATTTACCTTTTAACTTGATCTTGTGGACTTACAACTGCGTGTCTGAGGTCATACGTCTGTCATGTAGCAGAGGAACGTTCTATATTGCATGAATATGAAGAGGTGGGTGAAAGGAAAGAGATGGCTGGTGCCGTAGCTCAGTTGGTAGAGCACCTGCCCGCCGCCCGCCTCAGTGGCGTGGTGGTAGAGTGTCTGCCTCACGTTCAAGAGGGCCCGAGTTCGAATCTCGGTCAGGGTGAGTTACCTGAATATGATTTTTCCGGGGTTTCACCTTATCCTGAAAGACGAATATCGGGTAATTCTAAGCTCTATGTACCCTTGACTCATTTAAGCATCATTTCAACCATTCCATTCATCATCCAATATGACAACGTTGGAAGACATAAATTAAAAAAAGGAAAAAAACCCTTCCCGCCGTACTAGGAGTCCTGGGTTCGATTCCCGACGGTGGGTGTGGGGATTTTTCTCCGACCATGATAATTCCTCTTCTTCCCCATAGTCAGGAAAGGAGAACGGTCACCAATATGACCATTGCAGTTACTACGAGTATTCTTAGAAAAACTTGTTCTTCTGCGTCAAGTTAATCGACATATACATTTAGAAAAACGTTCAATTACATATTTCGTTGTGGGTTTAACGGAATAGGAATACCAGTAGCAATGCGGTGATTAAAAACAGGTCGCTATGGATACCAATGACATTCCATTCTCTTTGTACGATAGGAAACTAAAGCCCATGTTGCATTTTTGTGGTTTTCACTCCTGCACAAATTACTATTAAAAATGTTTATTCCTCGTCTACTTCATATTAATACACAGATATTTTGTAGAAATTTTAAACTTCCTTGCAAGTACAATGGCATTAGAAAAACGCAGTAGCTTAATCCTCCCGACTCAACGTTTACGACTTATGTCATAGAAATCCAGAAGGATAAGTAATTCTGAGACTACTCCTAGAAGATTCAAGATAGATAAATTTGCCATGAACATGAAGATAAATGATTAAATCTTATAAGCACTTTTGAAAAAGATCTGAAAAGCATTTCTATGTATAGGCTAGTTTGATTAGAGAAAAGTTTCTTAAATACCAGGAGTTGCTTAAATACTGCAGTTTTATTTAAAAGTATTAATTCTAAATATAAATTTATCATTAAGAGTTCAGTGTTAAAAATACTGGTATTTAAGTACTTGAAATGTTATGTCGTCACAAATGTGTATCTCGAATATGAGAACTCTAAGTAGTTTACCGGGAAAATGTGAGTCAATTGGAGAGTTTAATGTCGCGTCGGCATGGCGGCCATGGTAGCTCAAGGAGTTAGAGCGAGTGGACGGACACCAGGAGAACCGTGGTTCAAATCCTGACCTTGAATTTTTCAGTTGACTCTAATTAAATACAAATAAATTTGCCAATAAGAATGCGTCTAAACAGTTGTGCAGGAAAATCTTATACAAGGAGAGCTATTTAATGGAATTAAACAATGCTGTGATTGGAAAACAAAACATTTAAACTGGTTAAAAGTTTAAAGATTTTAGTAAATATACATTTGGTAACGTTTAAAATATCATTGTGATAGGTATCTCAAAACTGTACCAACATTAGACATGGACTGTGCAGATAAGGAATTTATTACAAGCATCCGAGATAAGTTCCTAAGATCAGTCTCGGAAAGAAGGAATTAGGAAAGAGGATGTAAGTCGGGAAACTAGATATGGCATCATAAGAGGAAGGGATGTGTAAGTGGATAGAGCATTTGGGAAGATGGGTGGTAACCGCAACACGAAGAAAATATTAATGCATAGACCAAAGGAAGATGAAACCAAGGAAATGTTGCAAAGAGTCGCTGTGAAGCCGAACCAATCTAAAAGCTTAATCCTTATAGGAGATTATTTTAACAGCTGGACAGAACATCCTCGCAACTTTCAAGCCACGTAAGAGCAGTCGCTTCCAAGTACAGTATTATGCACTATTGACGCAACTGATAAGTATTCACTGTGTTGAGTTCTGCTTAGCTTAGGCTTCACTTGTATCATAATCATTATATTCTGAATCCTGCTTTTAAGAGTTTTGTTTCTTATACCATGTTCTACTGGTACACTGGAAGTTTGTCATACCTTCAGAGTCAAAACATATTAAGCTTGTAGCTTGTGCAATTGGATTGTAGTTTATATAAATTTTTATGGTGATATTTTTTCCAAGAGAACCTCTCTATTTCTTTTATATTCTCAAATTTTAAGATAAAATACTACTTTTTCTGTTTAGTTACTATACTATTTCTGTAGATCGTTTATATTTTGTTTGCTAATACTTTGCCATTCAGAAACAGCAATTAAATTAGCAGTAACATTAAATGTAATAAAATTGAAGGTAATAATACAGTTATGCTAGTTTTGAAACAGTTTTCTCATTTATTTATTATGTCATATGCGTGTGCGCGCGGGTGTGTGTGTGTGTGCGTGCGTGCGTGCGAAAGAGCATGCGCGAGCCATGCCATGTTTTAAACCTGTATTACTGGGAACTTTCTCACTGCATCCTCCTTTTCAGTACCATTGCTGGTATGTTTCCATAAATGCCTTTAAATACATTGATTAGATGAATTGGAAAACTCTAATATACCATTTTCCAAAGGGCTTTTTATTTACTCGATTAAATCTATAATAGACAAATCACTTTCCAACAGCAATTCTCTTCGGCTGTCCGCATTTTATTCTGCCCCAGTGGTCAATTCTTAAGCTAGTCTGTTATTTAATTGCTACAGCTTCTATTAATTGTTAGTTTTGCAATCGCGCACCTAATAGCCTCTACTCAGCAAGCTAATTTTAACATAGAAATCATTCCTGCTTAAACTCCTGATTCTGTTATTCTCCAACTTTTTCAAAAGATATTCAAAAACTTTAGAGGTTTATTTGCTAGTTATTGTTCTCAATATTTAGCACTCTGCACTTTTCCTTGTTCATATATTTTTCAATTCTTATAATACAACTTGTGGTTCTTCTGTTTCAATTTATTCCGCCTTTTCTAATATAGGTATTTCCTCATCATCGATTTCTTCTTTGTATTAGCGCTGTTTATAATGTTCTATGTTTTTATTATAATTAGTAAGGCACAATGGAACTTAAATTTCTTGTTCAATGTCACTTTAATATCCTGAAGATAAATTGGAACAGACGTTTCCAGCGCAATAAACCACGCTAATTTTATGTTTCATCTCTGTATTTCATTTAATCCTTGTTTCTCATAAGCTTGCCCTGTATCTCTTAACGGTCGCGTGACCTTATCACCTCACAATGGCTGCTGTTGTGGTGCAGACTGTTGTGCGGTAAAAATTAGTTCGTTATTTAACACGGTGATATATCTATATATGTTGGAATAGAATTGTCAAATTTATATTTTCGTAACTGTTTGAATTAAATACATTACGCAACAGAGTTGATTTATCTGAAATGCATGTTAATTCTTAAACGAAGTAAAGAGGAGGTTCCTTTGCTCTCAAGCACATGGCACGATAGCACGTGATTTAGCGGTAGTGATGACATTTTTGTTTATATGACTTTTATCACTGACCTTGTTTTGAACTGGATTAGTCATATACCGCCATTCGAAGGTGTGCTGTGCGAGAGATACGTTATTTTATCCATCGTTTATTGCGCGAGTACTTATTATACGTATAGTGGTAGAGGCTACCGCCAGTTTTACCTGAAGCATCGCAAGGGAAAACCTTTACATAGCGGCGAAAAAAGAATTGTGTTGCATGTATTTAATGCACTCTTAGAGAAGAATCCGTCTTTGTCAGTGAGAGAAGTCGAACAGCTGTGCTCTGAACTTACAGGTCTGATTGTTAGATGCATATGAACATCGCGACATAAAATTGAAACAACAGAAAAACTTACTACTCCAGGGGCGATATTGCTGTGTGGCGAAGACGTCATTTAAGGAAAATCATACTGTACAGGAATACAAGTCACAAAATATACTACCTTGATGAGACCTGGGTGAATGAAGGACACACGTCAAGTATGGCGAGACACGACTTTTAAGACTGAAAGACAAGCATTTGTGCAAGGTATGTGTGCTGGTTTACAAAAATCCCAATGGAAAAAGCCGAAGGCCTTTCGTTATAAACTTGTTTCAGTTTCATTGCTCATTCATTCAGTTTCAACTTGCTCAGTTTCATTATAAACTTCATTATTTTTGCATGCCTTCATATATTTTATGGTTTTTTCTATCTTCCTGGCAATTATTATGACGTTACTGCAGGTTTAAATGTGATGGGAAGGCACCGCCTATAGCCTACGGCGAGACAACTTTACCCAATTAGGGTGAGGGGGTAGGTATTCGCATGCGGAGTGATACATGTCAGCGGGCAAGGTTATATGAAACAGAGTTTAGGCTTATATGTTTATTTGTAAACCATTAATATTAGCCTTTTTATGTTATTTTTACTCTGTTGAAAATTATGTACATACAGATAAAGTTATCCTTAAATTACCTAAGTGTTGAAACCTTTTAAGAAACAACTTCACACTGCTGAAGCTTATTTTAAGTACAATTAATTCTAAAAATTTCATATTTTAACGACACGAGTACCGCCATATGCCACAGTCTGTTGAAAATATGTACCCAACTAGGGACCTAATTTAGTTCACTCTTAGAAGAAAGTGATGATGCACTATCTTCACGTTTACAAACAGTATCGCAGGCTGTTTGCTACATTTATCATATTTAAAATGGCTTAAGCCATCCCTGTCGTTTGGGGGTAGCGTACCGAGCTCAAATGCGGTTAGGATGGGTTATATGGTTAAGGTTTATTCCCAGGGCGTTATTTATTCAGAAGTATAATGTGAGGTAACAATGAAATTCGGGCTCTTTGGAGCATAATTTCACCAATTTTATTCGTTCATCATCTCTCTATGACGTAACATTTTAAAGTACGTTAAACTTCAAACATACGTTTCTTGATTTGCTTTCAATGGATTTCTTCTTCTTTGTAGGAATTACATCCCAAGGTCTTAAAAGCTAATTTAGTCAGTGGCCTTTTAAGAAGAAAGCAAACGTTCGATCATAGCAATCCATAATGGAACCCAACATTCTCCTAGCAAACAAGGTTTGAACTGACGGACTTCCGAATACACATTCCTGCGTCGCCACCTCGCTCTGTGGAGTATTTAAAAATATTAACAAATATATTCAGAAATAGTTAATGGTGGCGTAAGACGAGGTTTTGCTTTATCAACCGCACTTTTTAATTTGTATGTTGACGAAACACTAAGGATTTGGTCGAATAAAGTCAATGGAGGCATTAATTTATCAGGAGCTAAATTGAAAACTATGTTGTATGCAGATGATCAAATAATAATGGCCACAAATGAAGATGACTTGCAGAAAATGCTAAAAATTCTACAAAATATGGAATGAAAATATCGGCAAATAAATCCAAAACCATGGCATTTAAAGGAATTAATCCAGTAAGATCAAAAATAGTGTTAGATAACATAATAATTGAGCAGAAATAACACTTTAAGTGTTTAGGATGTAATGTCTCGTACCAAGGGGAAGCTGATATAATAGAGAAAACAAATAAATTTAACTATATAACAGGCACAATAAAAATAACATTAAAAATAAAGCAAGAAAGGACTCTATAATAAAACTATAGAAGACAATGGCAATACCAACTCTGATCTATGAATCAGAAACATGGACACTAACAAAAAGAAATAGTACGAGAATACAGTCATCAGAAATGAAATTCATAATAGCAATAGCTGGATATAAAAAATGTAGTCAGGATATTAGGACAGAATTAAAAATAGAAGAAATAAAACATACTATTGAAAGAAATAGACATCAATGGAAAGAACATGTTCAGAGGATGAATAATAACAGAATACCAAAAATAGCTTTGAACTATAAACCTATCGGAAGGAGAAACCAGGGAAGGCCGAAGAAAAGATGGGCAGATCAATTTGGAGCCGGAACGGGTTAAACAATCCAAAGCCGTGAGGTAGAAGAAGAAGAAGAAGAAGAAGAAGAAGAAGAAGAAGAAGAAGAAGAAGAAGAAGAAGAAGAAGAAGAAGAAGAAGAAGAAGAAAAAGAAAAAGAAAAAGAAGAAGAATAAGAAGAAATCTATTGGAAATTGATTGTTCTTTCACACTGACCGTGTGTCGGTTCAAGTATGAAAAGGTAGAGTCAGACTGAAAAATCCAATGCCATAGCCGGGATTTGAACCATGAATCTTCTGGTTGCCGTCCAGCCACTATAACGCTTAAGCTACTACGGCCAACTTGCCGATATGACATTAAATTCTCTGTTTTTCTGTTTTTTCCGGTAAACCACTTAGGAGTTCTCATAAACACGAGTCAGTTGGAGAATTTAATGTCATGTCGGAACGTTGGCCATAGTAGCTCAAAGCATAGAGCGGCTGGACGGAGACCAGAAGATCCGTGGTTCAAATCCCGGCTATGGAATTTAATTTTTCAGTCTTACTCTACCTTTCCATGAGCAAATCTGTGTTTGCAGTGCGTGATAGAAAATTTGAATATCATTATATGCATAAACTATTCAATCAATCTACATGTAGTTGATTTGTTTTGCATTGAACAAAACTGCATTTACTGTATGACATAGCAGTCGATTTCTAGTAAGTACAGTGCTGCACAACGCAAGAACTATAAAGGAAGAACGCACCATTTGCCAGATGAAATTAAATTTCTCTATGAGGCTATATTTCCAATTTATACATTGCGAATAAAAAATAAGCTCTAGTACAATGTGTCATATGCTTCACATTTATTATACAGATTTTGAGCATAAACAAAAATCAATTCAGTTATCTAATTTTTAAGTTACCTTAAAGAGTTTATTTATAGATAGATAATGCATTCGAATACTTTTTAAGTATAATAATAATTTTATTTCCAAGTTCAAAATGAACTAAAGCTGTTGATGTTTTAGAGCATTATTTAATTCGGTCAGCATTCATTACCTTCCTTTAAATGAACACAACGGCAAATAACGTAACAACTTGATCTATGCAGCCATGAATCCAGTAACAAAATCTGTTTTCCCGTGTAATGAGCGTTTATTTAAAGATTTATTTTTGCGGAGTTTCCGGCTCCCTGTGGGGTAGTTAGGTAACTAATTGAAAGTAAACAAACATAATTTAGCTACACAACTCTCAACAGTTTCCTAGTCTATGCGCAAAACGAATATTCCTTTAATTTTCTCCCTCAGCTGAGGGAGCTTCAACACAAACTTTTTTGGAGCTTTCAGAAGCATATAAAAAGCATATTTACAAGAAGTATGCATTAATGAAGGCATATTTCTAAGAACATGCACTTGGTCAGCTGGTCAAAACGTAGTTGCATAAATCAATCTTCACATTCAACTGTTTTAATACATAAGCTTCGTATACACTATTTATATTCCAAATGTACATACGAAGTTTTGAATTTCATTTAAAAGATAATTTACACCTTTTCCAATTAAACATAACTAGAGTAATAAGAAAATTAGAATAAAAATACGTACAGGGATAAGGTAGTTCACGTAAAATTATTCACTTTATAATAGCTTTTCATAGCATTAAGTAATTATAAAACGTTTACTATTAGATATATATTTAAGTAATGATTCAACAATGTGTTTTTATTTTGCACGTTTACTGTTCCTGACGTCTTAGGAACTTAGAAAAATATCTGTTGTTATATTGACATGATTATCCTTCATCTTTATGCAATCCTAAAAATGATTCTTACATGTCGTTTAATCCTAACTTTACATCTTAACCGATGTAAACTCATAGAAAAAGTAGCTTTATTAGACATATGCTGTCTCTATATTGTCACCCGAACATCGGAATTCCGGATAGGACCAGCTGGCAGATAGGGCCAGACGGGAAGCATTAAGCCCACGCCTGCCCATTTATCTGTGTAGCGCTCACGGAGGGGATGGTTAGAAGAGCGGCACGAGCCCTGTACCTTCTCTTTCCCCTGCCCCTGACGTCTGGAACCATTGGGATGATTTTCTAAGCCGCGAAACTTCCAAAAACAGCGATCTTCCTATATAAGAGCTGCAGTGGACGAGTCAGTTCAGTTCTGGGCGAGCAGCCGTGTGGAGCTCAGTGCTAGAGAACGGACTGGAAGACTGCGTACGTGTATCAGAGGAGTTTTTAATCAGCTCTGGAGTGCAGCGTTACGTAATAGTGAGTGCGGAGTGGACCTGTGACAGACGAACTGGTGGATTGTAATTGTGTGCGCTACGAAATTCTATGTAATCGGCAAGTGTACCAACTGTAATTCGGTGGAAATAAAGAACATTTTGAGTTTGTGCAACTGGACTTTTAATTTCATGAATCCACAAAGTCACAATATTATAGCCATGACATTCAAACCTTTTATTTGACATGGTCAGGAATAACTGAATGTTGTTGAAAAATTCAAATCAATAAGAACGAATATCTAGAAAATGACTGGTGCTACGAAAACATTATTTGAAATGAAGTACATCTCTGAAAGCAATCTATCTATAATTTTACAGGGAATTTAAATACAAAATTATAAAAAATACCTTTTGAATGATGAGCACAAGGCAGCTTACTCCAAGAAAATTCAAAAAATATATTGTATTATCCAACAAATATCTTAAATTATGGCATTAAAATAAAATTGTTAAACATTTTTTATGAGTTTTGCTGTTCCTGGAGCCACTGGCTCGAGTGCACCCGTCTCATTCTCCCCACCACGACCCCAAAACACATGAGAATCACTTATACAGGTATTTTTTAAATTATTATTTTCGATATTCAGGGTACATGAAAACATAAATTTGCTCTTATTGTAAGAAGGTGGCAAAGAGTGTCAACAGGTGTTTTCTGAGTTATTTGAAATAGATTCCAGAGATAATGTTGTTATTCTTTTGTTCTCTACAGTAATGCCTAGTGTCATCCGAGTAGCGTTTAACAATTAACTTAAGATGTAATCATCATTTGTCAAGTGAATTTCTCTGTTGCACTTTTCCCTACTCTTCTCTGTTTTGATTTTGATATAGACATTACTATAAGTAAAACTGAAGACGAGCTGAAAAGAGCAGTATATATTTTACAGAAGTTATATAAGAATTAGAATTTCAAAATTTCCACAAATAAAACAAAAACAGTGGCGTTTCGAGGTAAAGGCACTATTAGAACCAAAATAGTAACTGATGATATTATCTTAGAGCAAGTTACGGGTTTTAAATATTTGGGAACATATGTCTGTTATAAATATGAAAATGATTTTAAAAATAAATTACCAATGTTTCAACAAATATGCGGCATAATAAATAGGAGCCTAAAAACTAAAACTAGAAAAGAAACACGGGTGAAATTTTATAAAGTAATGGCTGTGCCTGCTTTTATTTTTGGTTCTGAAACATGGACATTAACAAAAGCAGACAAAAACAAGATACAGGCTGCCGAAATGAGATTTTTAAGAGCAGTAAAGGGGTGTACTCTTTTAGATAAAATCCCAAATGAAAAAATGAGAGAAGAGTTAGAAATAAGTTCTTTAGAAGAAAAAGTAATAAATTATAGAAAAGCATATTGAGAGAATGCCGAGAGATATGATCCCAAGAAGAGCTATAAACTATAAACCTAGAGGAAAGATACATCCAGGAAGACCACGGAAAAGATGGTCAGACATGTTTTAAGCCGGAACAGGCAGCATTGCCTAGTCCTTGGGGTGAAGAAGAAAATTATATACATTACTGTAACGACAGTCGAATGTTTCGTCATTCTAATTACTATAAAATAATGCGTGGTATCTTACATGAAGTTCCAATACTGTTATGAAATCTCTTCTGCGAGATATGTTCAAAGATAACATTTTATATTAGTCATTTATTGGGACATTATCAAATGTTGATCAATAGTCAAAATCACGTAACGGTTACATGATTTTAGCATTAATGATGTAGTAATCGAAGGCAAACATGTTCAGTATACCACAACCATTTTTTATCCTCATTATAAAAACAAATATCTAGAATAGATGATAAAGTACGCAGTAACGAAACATTTATTTCAACATTTGTTGGATTTGAAGCCCTGGTCGTCTTTCCGTTCAAATAAAAAGGCATAGATTTGTTTCAATTTTAAATTACCAATATCAATTCGCTTGTTACGCGATGCCAGTTGAATATTCCGCCCACTGTTGTGCGATGTTCATTTTACGCTCCTATACAAAGTTGGCCTCATTATCATAATGATATCTGTTTTTGCATGTCCACACACTATTTTCTTGCATATGCATTGCGAAACACGTATAATATAGCTTTAGTTGCAAAATTTACACATAATTTCGTTTCGAGGCCAGCAATGAGTCAGTCATCGCCTGCATTTCTCGCAGCTTAAAACAATGATAAATGGAAACACAGCAACACCTGTTCCTAATTCCCCTGGGGCTGGTAATCCATTCCTTTTGCCATTTTCAGCTCTGCAATGTGTTTCATTTGGAATAAATGTCATTGCTTTGTATAGCATTCTGCTTAAAAAACTAAAAGAGCCAACTAAACCCATTTGTCTTGTGGATTATGGCCCGTTGAGTAGATAGCCGTATTCAAGAATTGAAGAGAACTTAACATTTTAGTTATTATGTTCTCCAAACCATTTTTGTGTTATAATTATTCAAAAACTAAACAGACAAGCTGCCTGAAGAATTAACCAACAAGTGTGGCGGTTACTTGGTGTTAATTTTGCTTTAGATCTTTAAAACACTATAAATGTACGGTTTAAGCTTATATACCTATATAAATTCTCTGCAGTTATTACCCTTTAGGTGAAAAGGATGAAGTAGAGGAACCAGACACTTCCCTCTGAGTTGCTGTCTAGAAGTAACGATAAAACACGTTGACCAAGCAATCCTATAGTGTCCACACCTTCCTTCCCCCTAGAAAGTATCTGCTTCATCTATTCGACAATGTCACCCACAAGAGAAGGAAATAAAGTTAAAGGGAAATGATGGAAAAAATTGTGGTACATGAAAAACTACTTTAGTGAATATACGTCAAATATGAAGCTACTAACAGTGAAGCAAACAAATATAACAATTTGTAACTTAAAACTTCATTTATCTTATAAGAAATAATGAATTTTTTCTTATAAATTGTCCTGGATCGCGATCTCATGTAAAACTTTTACACTTCTTCAGCCAGAAACAACAAAGATGTCGCCATCGTTACGAACGCTTGATGTTAACATGTTCTTGGTAGTACTACCAAAATCTGAAAATAAAACAAATTTAAAAACAGAATCGACTGCCGGTATTACAAAATTCATTACACGATTTCTTTCTTTTTTTGTTTTTGTTTTGTGTTTAATAAATGTCTTCTTCCAAACCCATTTAATTCCTTTAGTAATTTAACTTCTGGACTTATTTCATGACTTACGATTTGTCTTTCCTATGTTAACTTTATCAAAATCGAAACAATTAAACTGATAAATACCTGATTTTATTACTATAAATCTTATCTTTTTTAGAGAAATGCATCAAATTTTTATTAGTATATTTATTTTGAGGAATTTAAGTTATACCAAACTCTTTAGAAATTGTTTGAAAATGTTTATTAACCAAGGATGGCACGAAATTCTTTAAAATTATAATCGTCTTATATTTCAATAAGCGTGGAAATATCATTAACAGTTTTTGGTATTTTAATTGTTCAATTTTTTTAATTATAAAGTCTTTATTAAAACCATTAATTAAAGCAGTATTAATAATATGTTTATATTCTTTATTATATTAATTTTTATCCAGGGGTATATTTATTATTCTATAAATTAAACTTTTGAAAACAGCAACTTTATGCGATAAAGGGTTAAAACTTTTATTTTTTATGTAACTGTGAATATGAGTAGACTTCGTATAAATCCCAAAGTTAAATTTATTATTATTTCTTATTATCTTTAGATCTAGAAAAGGAGGAAATCCATTAATTTCAGTTTCTAATGTAAATTTTATAGCTTTATCTTGCAAATTTGGTAGTTTAAAAACATCGTTTATGAGTTTGCCAGGAACAATTGCAAAAATATCATCAACATATTTACACCGAACTTTAAAAACTAAAGGGAATGCTTTAGTGACTTGCATTTCAAAAAAAAAAAAACTCATGAAAAGATCAGCAAGAAAAGGTGAAACAGGATTAACCATTGCTACCAATAGCCATTGCCAAGTCATTGCTAACTTTAGTGTTCACCTATCGACCAGGGTAAATTATGAAACACTCAAATTGAAAAGGAAGGTCGTGTAAGTTTAGCTCTAGCACTGAACCTAGATCCTAAAAAATTATGTTTCTATCTTTTTCAAACACAGCAAACGTCAGAGAAACCTACCGCTACAACTTGTATCGCGTTTACCGGTAACCTTTCCGACAGAATCAGCAAAATTCTCGCAAGGAAAATCAGGACCATCCACAAGCCACCTCTGAAGATTAAACATCTTTTGAGAGCAGTGAAAGACAAACTGGACTTCCAAGTTCTGGGAGTGTATCGCATTTCCTGTGAATGTGGGACACCGTATATAGGACAAACCGGAAAGATCATCGCTATCTGAATTAATGGACATAAACGAGGCATTCATTTAATGCAACCTGAGAATGGCTTTGGCCATTTCCTCAGAGAGCAGCATGGTTAATCGTGATGCTGGATTTCAATTCAGCTCTTCTATAAAACCCGCCTGAAAATGGAAATCCGTCAACTTAAGAAGCACAGATCAATACACCTTGATAATCAAGTTAAGCAGGTACGTTTCGTTGACACATTTAATTTTCTATACTCACGCCATCTCCTGACCTGGCATTTAATTTACTGAAACAGTGTTTTGTTCAATAATACGAATTTGGATAGTGTTTGGTCTTTGTTTATAGTTGTGTTATATCCAGTATTTCATTTTTGGTTATAACATTTAATAAATATCCTGATGATGGAAGAGATGTACACACCGAAACGTCAATGTCTAATCGTATTTTCATCCAGCTTGCTTCCCGAGAAGAACTTAAACTCTAAGCTCTATGAACCCCGTGGTTATTTGAGCATCATTTGACCCATTCCATTCATCGTCCGAAATGACAACCTTGGACGATGTAAATAAATGATACTGGAAGCACAGAGCACACAACTTCCCTTTAATCGTGGCTCTCAATACATTCAAAATGGGATTACAGGGCGACAAACCTCCGCGATCGAACAGTGACAAAGATTCATAGTAGCATTCAAGTTAGCTGATATTACGAATATCTCGAACTTTTATTTATGAGAAAGCCTTCCACTTAATGGGTGCTACGTTTATTAATAACAGAACGCCAATGTATACAAATGAATATTTCTTAAGAGAGCTAACGCTTGCTTAAGCGCAATCCCAGTAAATTTTACAACAGCAGATGAAACCTGGATTCATTACTGCATGCAGGACTAGTCCAAACAGTGAGAGTGGAAAGTAAACTAAAGGTTCCATCTGCAGGAAAGGTCATGGCCACGGTTTTCTGGAATTATCACGTTATGGTGCTTATAGATTAACTCCAGAAGGGCAGAACCATTAAGCTTTATTACTGGACCATCCTAGCGAAAAACAGAACCCTCTTTCCTCACAACAATATGCATTCGCGTACATCTGGGATTATAGCTGCAAAACTCGTATTTCAGCTTGTTCCATATCCACTATAATCACGGAATTTGCATGTTGCTAGTTGTTGTTCCTATTCCGTAACGGACGAATGTAGATTCACATCAAATGGTCATATTGAGGTTAAGTCACAATGTTTATTTTGCCATGACGGACAGGTATACTTTTACGAGGGCATCATGTCATAACATTTTGATGTATGTTACAAGTGAATATGGTATAATGATAATAGAAATCGAAATTAAATGCTCTTTCACACTGTAACAGTAGTTTGGAGTTATATTTAGAAAAGGTATTAAAAGCTTATAAATTTATATGAAATGATTATGTAAATATATTTAGTAATTTAAATAAATAAAATATATGTTATTTTGTGATTGTCCGTAGTAATAATTGTATGACGTAATGTTGTGACGTGCAATCAAATCGGCCAATCACAAAATTAAGAGAGGAGTAACGATAGTTACGGAAAATCAATAATCTGGATAGAGATGTATTTTAATGGTGTGTGTGATGAATAGTGGTGCAGGATCAAGAACTTTTATGTAATATTTGGAACTGTTTATATATAACAAAGTAAGAATTTCTCGATATATTGGAAGTAACCTTGAAGTGATTGGGAAAGGAAGTTCAAGTAAGAAATGATTCAAATAATACAATTAAATAGTTACAAAATTTGACTTCTCCGAAACTTTATTCCGAACCACGCCTTAAATCAAGATTCAAATGACTCTTATTTAATCAAGCACAATCATCAAGAAACAACTCAAAATACAACGAATTAACCCTGTTATATCTGTTTTCTCGACGTGGGTCTTCGAAAAGTCAACTTGCATCCCATCTCAAACATAGAAATCCCGCACCAAATTGCGCCCGAACGTGTGGCTGATTATGATGGAGAGTAATTAACTACGAATAAAGAATTCCTGTCCCAACACTAGCCGTGTGTAACACAAAGTTTGGAAAGGTAGAGTCAGCTTGAAAAACACTTTGAGTTCTAATATTCGAAATACATATTTGTGGCATCTTACTGTTGTAATTACCGGTAAATATGAGTAAATTGGAGAGTTTAATGTCACGTTGGCATGTTGGCCATTGTAGCTCAAGGGGTTAGAGCGACTGGACGGAAACCAGGAGATCCGTGTTTGAAATACCAGCCGTGGGATTGAATATTTCAGTTGGATCTAATTAATTAAAAAGAGATAAACGTTTCCACAGTTAGACTATTTAACAGATATGGCATTGATACCATTTTTTTCTGAAAAAGTTAAAACAGATTAATATTTGATTTTGCATTGGTTTAAAATTAAATCAATTAGACTCATCACAAAATAAAACACACAAAGACAAAAACTTCTCATTTCAGGCTTTCAAACAAAATGTAATAGTGTGTGTTCTTACTTGATGGTGGGAGTATAAAACACCAAATAATTCGGATTTAAATTATAATTCCAATACAACGAAGATATTGTGCTAATAAGCATTTTAAAGAGATTTACTATTAGATTAATATTTAGTTTCGAAGAAACATAGCTTTGAAATCCTATTTTATAACAACGTGTAGGAATGGACAACCTAGGAAGGAAATCTAATTCATTCTGTATTGGTAATTAAGATCCAGCCAGTGATGTAATTTAAAATATGCATTTATAAATTATAAATTTCAAACATTTTGAATACTAGGGATTAACTTTATTGAGTCATACAGTTGGTATGTAATGCAGAAAGAATGAAGATAACTTGCCCAGCTATGAAATAATGCACAAGAGCTGTTCCGTAAAGAATGATCACAATTTCATTTTGACAACGTACCTTTACTCAGCCACACAATTCTGATGGTCCTTCTCAAAATAGTCTCCCCCAAAATGCGATGCACTTCTCCCAGCGTTTCTGTCAGCCTTCCAAGGCATGCTGCAAACTATTTTTGAGAGATCCTTCAAAATCGCCTACGCAGCCTTCACCACTGCTTCTGATTATGTATAATGCCTCCCATGAAGGCGTTTCTTCAAGTTATGGAATAGAAAAAAGTCACATAGGAATAAATCCAGACTATAGGAAGGGTGAGGGATGCACTTCATGTTGAATTTTGCAAGATACTCAGCAACAACATTGGCAATATGCAGCCGCGCATTATCGTGGTGCAGCATCCAGCATGCGTTATGGAAATGTGGTCTTTTGCCCGTAATATGGACTTGCAGTGTTTTCAGTATGTCCCTGTAGTATTGTCCAGTTACTAGTGTGTGTGCAGGTGCAACTTGCTGATAAACCATTCAATGTGTATCAAACAATGAGATGACCATAACTTTCCCAGCAGAAGCAACCACTTTTGCTTTTGTTTTTTCTTGGGAGGGAAGGGGTTGGTGGTGAAGGAGATTTCCACAATGAGCTTTGCTGTTTCCTCTCAGGATCAAAATGATGTAGCCAAGTTTCATCAGCAGTGATTACGTTTGAAAGAAACTCCGGATCTTCCTCTAACATCAACTTTAACGGCATGTTACGTCCATTGCAGCGGTAGGCGATACTGAACATGTTTGAACTTGCCTGGTTCTCTTAGGTGGAAACCAGGTGTACCTACAATGAAACTGCTACGGCGTATTTGTTTCACATTAAGCTAACGGAATATAATACGATTTAATTTTAGTGCGAAAAATTATGACCATAAAACATCATGATCATTCTTTATTGAACAGCCCTGGTACAAATTTCACTAAAACTGGTATTTATGATCAGGCGTAGTTTAGAAACAATTTTTTTACCTTGTACTCAGTAATCAGATGTTATATCAGTGGTTTCTTATTTCAGAATCATATTTTTAATCTTTCAGCTTGTAGATTTTTTGGCATTGCAGATTTTTATTTGTTTAGCCATAAGATTACACAATGAAACACTCCCGTGGCTGTTTTCTTCAGCCTCCCAATCATTTTTACAAGAAAAACTTACTCGAAACGGGTATATAAAAATCCATATCTAAATATACAATTTTCTGCTATTATTTTATTTCTTGAATTCTTATTTATTAATTTTATTTTATATATTTTTTATTCATTAATGGAAACGAGGTGACATTTTTCTTATTATTTAGGTTAGGGTCATTGATTCTTTTACTTAGTGTAGCGAGGGTTTCCATTCATTGGGTGGAGATGATGGCGTCTAGGGGCGACGGAAGATTCTGTAGTGTCTTGGGTGTCTCAAAACATAAGTAATTTATTTTTCACTTTAATTATCAGTGTAAGGGAGCTCAAATCGGGTGATCTACACTTAATATTACAAAGTTAAACATCAAATATATCTAACCTATATCCAATTATAATGTAACACAAATTGGATATAATTATAAATGAGAGAAATGAACAAGCTAAGTAAATTCATGTTTTATAATTATTTGGATTTGTTAAATTGCAGATATTCCTTTACTGTGTAAAAGCAGTGCTCCTGTAAGAAAGCCCTTGTTCTAGTTTTAAACACATTGTAGTTATCTATGCTTTTGATGTCATTAGGAAGGAAATTATAAACTATTGTACAGGAATGCAGTACTCCATTCTTAAACATTGTATTTATGAAGCAAAGAAAGGGGGGTGCAGGTTTGTCGCCTTTATTGTAGTTATGACTGAGGTTACGTGTATATCCTTAATATGTCTCGTGTAATGCATATGAACACTTCCTTTGTTTTGAAGGTTAAATCTATTTCTGTTTACAAATAAAGCTGTCTCCAGTATATAAACACATGCCAAAGGATGTATGCAAAGCTTTTTGAAGAGTGGCTTACATGAACATAGCATTCTTTTGTTGCCTATAATTCGAATGGCTTGTTTTTGTTTAATAAATACATCTTTGCCTTCTGGTGAATTTCTCCAAAATATTATTCCATATTTAATTATTAAATGTATATGTGCATAATAGGGCATTAAAAGTACACGAAGGCTTACATTTTGACTTAATATTCTTAGAGCATATATATTCCTGCGTAATTTGGTTAGTAGATAGTTTGTATGAGTTTTCCATTTTAGGTTATCCTGTATCCTCAAGCCTAAAATGTTTGTTTCACTTTTGTTTATTTAATTTTACTTCAGCAATACTTTAATTGTTTCCTCCGTCAGTAATACTAAATTTAAGACAAACTTTCTTATCTGTGTTTAAAACCAGATTGTTATTAGCTATCCATGTTACCAAGTTTTACTAGTGTGACTTAATGTATTATTTAATGTTTCGTTAGTTTTTCCTGTGATTAATAAGTTAGTGTCATCTGCAAACAGTACAGTGTTATGAGCTTTAATGTTATTCACAAAGTCATTTATATACAAGATAAATAGAAATGGGCCTAGAATTGAGCCTTGCGGCACTCCATATGTAATGTCAAGTAAGTCTGATCTGACTGTCGAATGAGTATTGGTATTAGGGTTTGTGTTGAAAATCTCTGCTAATTGCTTTCGATTTGTAAGGTAAGTTTCAAATCAGCTGTATGCTGGTCCTCGTATGCCAAAGTCAAATAATTTTGCTAACAGAATTTTGTGATCAACATTATCAAAAGTTTACTTAAATCTAAAAATATACTAATTGCTTTATCTTTATTTTCCAAAGCGGTTATAACGCTATTTAAGAAAGAGTACATTACAGTCTCTGTTGATTTTTTGTGTCGAAATCCATGCTGTTGAGTTAGTAATTAAATCATATTTTTCCATAAACGAGAGAAGCCTCCTAAATTTACTAACGTATCCTACATCAAGGTCTATGTACAGATTAGATTTTAAAGGATTAATAAATAGAATACATGTAAGATTGCTTGGAACCGATAAAGCTAGAATTGATTATCTTCCAACGTTCCTCACACTGAAATTATGTTCGTGCATAAATTATTGACATAAAAACTGAATAATTTATGTTTAAAATTTGAAAAGTGTATACCTTTATGGGCAATGTCGGGAACAATGTACAACTAAAATGCGAAGTGTTGATAAATAGTTTTAAAAATTATAAATTATTCTTTCTAGGTATTTATGACCTCCAAAAAGTTCACAAAAAGAGTAAGTGGAATACTTCTGGGAAAAACGTACTAGTTCATGATTCTGGTTATTTTTCTAATATCATCCAAATTTCTATTCAGTCTGAACTATACACTTCTGGGATTTTAAAATGGTGGTGCTTAAATAGCTAAATCTCTGCGGATCCAAACACATTCAACCTCACTCCATTTGTCCCTTTTTCTAGCAATCATTTGAATTTTCATGAAAATGGAAGCTAATTGCCCTGTTTGCATGGCTCTCATTTTGTGATGAACGCTGTGAAACCGTTCCGTTTTTTTGCTTCCCTCCCTCCAACTACTGTTAGCTATAATATACACACGCTCTGGTTATACTCATTTGTTTTTCTGGAAGCGAGGGAGTATATTCTATAGAGGCAATGCAGTTCAAAAGCGCATATTGCATTTAACCGTTTCCCGGCAACACATCAGTCACGAGCCACCAAACGCGCGGCAGCATGTCTCCGCAAACAATTTTGTATTAACCAACATTGCAGTTCATGATATCATATGCACACATTGTGGTCGAATGCGGCATCCAGTTCAAATTACGTAGGCCGATTTATTGTTAAGAGTGAAAAGGACTCCAACTGTGTAAATAAGTATATAGTTTATTAGGAGGTTATAACAATGTTTCTCATGTCTGCTGGTAGGCGTATTTGGAGTAGGCTTTCAAAACTGTTAAACAGTACTCCTCAAAATGCTTCTACTCTCGTAGTCATTATTTAGCTCTATATATTCTGCTCCTGTCCTCAATAACACTGATATGCAAAATTTAACCTCTAACCTGGGTTTTTTATTTTAGTATGATATTATCCCTAATTTGAGTGTGCTGAATCAGAATATGTACGTAGCTTTTCTCTATCATATACCAATTTCTCAAAATATAGGAAACAGTAAAATAAGCAGTTTTATACTAGCCTCTATCAAATTTATGTTATATTATTAAATATAAGATAATAAATCCATAACTGAGAACATAAAGCCCTTCAGAATTAACTACTGTTTCACATCATCACTTAAATTTGAACAATTGACCAGTTGTTTACATACTGCCTTGAAACGAAGTGAAAATTTTGTTGAGTTCTTACTGTGGAAAGAATTTGATACGTTTCTTTTCATTGACCAGCTATCATATTCACATTCAACTTTCCCTGGTAGTGTCGTTCCATTTCCTTTATATCCTGCTGAAATCTTTACCCTGCTCCTCACTGACACAGCAGAGATTTTCTGAAAAAAAAGCCCAAATGAGAGTGCAGGAAATGTACTTTCACGCTCATATTGTAGCCCAGCTTTCGAAAGTTCTCAAGCACATTATCTATAATATTTTTGTAATTTGGATCTTTGTAATTTCCCAGAAAGCTTTTCATGACTCTCTTAAAACCAATCCATGCCTGTATTTCAGTATCTCTCATTGTTTCTTGAAATATGTATCAGAAATCAACTTCCTAATTTGTGGACCAACAAATACTCCCTCTTTAAGTTTAGTATCAGATATTCCAGGGAACTTCTTGGACATATATTTGTAGCAGTTGCCATCAATTCAGTTTTTTTAGCAACAGTTAAAAATAATTAGAGCGAATAGTGTACACCACCCACGAATTCAATATCCTAAATACACTTTTCAGACCACCTACCCAAATTTCTCTTATACGTACAGAGTGTACTGCATTTCATAGAAAATTTCAATAACAAAAATTCAATAAATATATACCACTGAGGAATCCTAAAAAAACAATAATAGAATAAAATAAATTACTTTCTTTACTACGTACATAAAATTAGGGTAGGTATTGAATTTAATCCAAAAATTCGAGTCTGAGATATTAGTGGAAATGCACGTTTTGAGTCCAAAAACCTTCTTAGTAAGTGGTCTGTGCGTATGTGTGTGAGTGTCTATCTGTACGTGAGGTTTAGCATTACTCAACGAAAAGTTAGTTAAACGGTTTAATAAGTCCCGAATCATCCAAGAATGGAACACAAAGTTTTTCAATAAACTAACCTTTACATGTATAATTTTTTGAAAAGTTTGATTCTCTCATAAAAAGTTTTCATAATTTTTAATAATATCTAATGTTTAAGGTATGTATTTTCACGAGAAATAAAACGTATACCTGGAATTTTATGGAAATAAGCTCAGAGGTACTTTTTATTCTGGATCACGATTTGAATAACTGGTAAATCGTAAGAAGTAGACAAAATCGTACCACACAAAAACGTATCTGCCGTTAAAACATACCCGTTATTACTTGCATAAAATGTTTTTTTTAATTGAATTGTGGAATGAACCATTTTCAGACTTTCATTGGTAGATATTTGTTGGAATTTATACTTAGATATGCTTCTTAGAATTATACTTATTCGTATCTCAAACATTTTCTATCTTTATCTTTATCTTCATATCTCTCTCTCTCTCTCTCTCTCTCTCTCTCTCTCTCTCTCTCTCTCTTCTGTAATTTACGCCTTCCAACGTTAACTCATATCGAAAGATGAATGAAATTGGTGAAATGATGCTAAAATAAGTCCGGGCTCCATGGAGCTTAGAGCTAGAATTAGATCGAAATACAATTTTTGTTAGTAAATTATTGAAACGTAGCTAGAGAAAGCTATATAAATGTAACACATAAGATATTTTGAACATTTATGAAGTGTATGTGAGCTGGAAGTTCCATTAAAAGTTTTACGTTGTGGAGTTATCTTTGTTGCTTTTTCTATATTTCATTTATTTACCTGCAATTAGCGAATTAGTTGTGTAGTGTAGTAATCCATTATTAAATTAAAAATCTCAATGTTTGATATTTTCATAGGCGCCTCCATTAACTGCCATTCATTGAGGATAGTTGACAGCCACAATAGATTTATATCTGCCTTCCTTCATTAGAACTAACGTTGGAACGGAATGGAAATTAATTCTGTGTAATGATTCCACTTAAGTGCATTAACGTTAATATGGACCAAAAGTAAAACTATTTGAAGTCATGACTGGGATCTTAACCAGAGAACTTTGGCTTACGGCCCTGTGGATGAAACTGCTAAGCCACAGAATCCTCCTGGGGCATGACCCTAATTCCTCCCATCAGACTTCAAGTAACTGGCAACTTCTAATGTTATCTCAGAGAGATTTAAGCCTTAAAACTCGACCCGAAAAGTATCAGAAGTTTAAGAGTTGTTCTTACACACTGTCAAGTAGCTGTGCATAAGGTCATACTTTGGAGGGAGTAACCAGTTTATCTCGGTTGGTAAGGTGCAAAGGTCAGAGAGCAGATATTGAGGGTCCTTGTGTTGGGCAAGCTGGCAAAGCTGACACCGCGGTAGTGTTTAGGTTCGCATTTGGGAAGTTCTTGTTCGATTCCTCTGAACTGTAAACTGTTAACTAGGGTTTATCGAGGTTTTCCAAGTCTGTAAGCAAATGTTGAATGTTTTCTTATCTACCACAATTTTATTTCCAACGTTTCCCTTTCATTTCAATTTTTCTCATATTTTCGACTGTGGTTCCACACAAACTGCGTGGACATTTGGTAGATGCATTATTTATTGGCCTCTAGGGTGCCGCTCCGTGGCTTAGTGGTTAAACTGCTCGACTCAGATCAGGGTGGCACGGGTTCGATCCCAGGCGACCACAAGGTGAGATTTGTGGTGGTCAATATGGCGCTGGGGTAGTTGTTCGACGCCATATCATTCTACCAGTTCTCTATCTCGTGTATCATCAGTATCACCGCCTGCGGTGCCACATGAAGTAAAAGCGGGCGTTAAACACTACACATTTCATAGTTCATTGACCTCTAGGAAGCTTCAGCAGCAAAGAATTAGAATTCCGTCTTAGAATTTTTATAAGACTTCCTCCTACCTTTCTGGCCGCCTCAGTAATGTAGCTGGTAGCGTGTTTCCCTCACGTTCAACAGGTCCCGAGTTCGAATATCGGTCAGGTGAGCTAACTGGATAAAGCTTTTACGGGGTTTCCCTTATCCTGAAAGACGAATGTCGGGTAACTACAAGCCCTATGGACTCTGGGCTTATTTGAGCCCCTTTCATTCATCGTTAGATATGACTTAACGTTGCAGGAAGCATTAAAAAAACTTCCTCCTCATGGTGGTAGCTACACGAATTCTATATAGGCTGCAAAGTGCGAGGAATATCTTTCCGTTGCGTGAGCTATATCTAGTGATGAATGCCTGCATATACTGCTATACCTCGAACCTCAGGAGGTCGAGGTAGACATAAACAACACCACGTGTATCTTGATCGCAGCGCTCCTTCTTCACGGTGTGCATGACGCTTTCGTCCCCAAAATAATCCTTCGAGGAAGTAATACTCCTGAGGTTTTAAAGCAAACTTCATTTCTTATAAAGAATAAACTGTTGAGTATTAAGTATAGTTCAGTTATAAAATTATACAATAAGTTAATTTGTAACTTATACGGCGTAACTGAGAACTCGGAGAGGGAGCAGCAAAGAAAAAAAAAAAAAAAAAAAACAATGTGCATAAACATGGCGAAACGGGGAAGTGCTGTTTAAGATAAACGCGGAAAACGATTTTAAAATCGTGAAGATATAATTGTACTGAACGTTTCTAACAACTTCTGTCCTAAATATACAGAACTTTCTATCATGGAATAGAGCAATTAACACCCAAAGTCTACCGGTGTGCCAGTTTCAAATATTTACAGCGCAACAAAGAAAAGTATGCAGTTGATGAGGTTAAAACTTCCGGCAAGAAGAAACCAACTTCCAGCTCGGATTAGAGGGTTTGGATGACTTAGGTAGCAATTAGTTTCCGTAAATAGTGTGGTGTATGTTATTTATAATTATATTGCATAAAACTGTCCTTTAAATGTTTAAAAAAAACTTATTAAAGGCCCCGTTAATGTTCATTGCGAAGTAATACAGGGGTAATTTGTTTGTGTCTTGTAACCGCAGTATCAGACAGCGAATAGGAGGCGGCGAATTAATGGAAATTTGGTAATTTAAAAAAAGAAGATAAATTAATAAAATGCTTTGCTAAACTATTATAAAAGTTTTGTTATAATAATATTACATTAGAATGGATAGAGTAGTGATTAAAATAGCAGTTGACTTAAAGAATAAGAAGGGAAGAATATAATTTAATATAGCATGCATACTAGCATCGAGGCAAGGAAAAGAAAATATTGTTGTAAAAGTCTGTACATTTCGGAGAGACAGGAAGGACCGTTATCTTCCTTGTGCTAGTAAAAGTTCAATGCCTGAGAACTATAGTATACGTCCAGGCAGGAATGTTTTGGGACACAGAGCTTTCAAAATGCAGTTGAGCATGAACGCTCAAGTGATTCACTTCGCTGATTTGATAACGATTTATAGCGTTACAAAATCTCAGGGTAGGCGTTCCCCAACTCAGAGTGGGCTCAACGTCAATGAGATAGATGAGTTTTGCAAACCAATGCGAAAATTCTAAATAAATGAGAAACCAATAATAATGTAACATTTGAGAAGGGTGAGCTAGTTTGGTCATGTAATAAAGTTAGAGACGGGGTCAGAATAAGGTTCGAACTGAATCGTGAAGTAAGAAAAACTTACTTAAAAGGTGATACTACGACAGGAAGGACGTGTTCATGCGCATTAAGAAGAGAAGCAAAGATTTACAAGTCTGAAATGTAGGGAAGTTAAGAATAGCGCAACCAGCGTAAGTGTAAGCACCATTAGATGTTTACTAGAGCAAAGTAGTCGCCGTGTAAAGAACACATAGAAACCGCGCAGAAGTAACTTTAAACAAGTAATCCAGGGTTTCAAATAAAGTTGAGTTTATGTTAGGGATTTTACTAACAGGTGGTCACCGATCCAAGTCGATAAGCAAACTTAGTTGGAATTAAACCAAATAACTCTGCAACAAAGTGTTATTAATACGACTGAGTAGCCAACAATCACCAAAATCTATTTCCTACAACCATTCACCTGAGTATAAGAGAACTCACAGCTCCAATTAGAATACTGGTATGCGGGTTTGCCGCAGTCTTCTTTATTCACCTAGTGAACAAACCGTAGTGGCGTTTACCTTCTGGAGAATTATAAAGTGAAACTATGCAGCATTTAAAAGATAACGTTATTGTCACAGTACGTTTTCCTGATGGATTTCTTCTTCTTAAATAAAGGGGATCCGCTTATTGACTATCACATATAGACTGTAACTTTTCGGCAAAATTAAGAGTATATAAGAACAATGTGAGGTGCAGTGTTTCCTGTATGGAAGTTCACAGATGCAAAATCATTTTAGGTTCGCCCCTGGGAAATTTGCAGCGAACGGTCAACTGGTCATCGCGCAGATACATTGGCGTAGGCGTGTGACGTCAGAGTTCTCTGTGCCCCAGTGCACTGTGTGCCTTGAGGTGCATTAGCTATGCCAAAGAAATATAAATCATATGTAATTTCCTCGTTGCAAGTATTTTCCTTACGTTTCAAATTCTATAAGCTGGTTAAATAACTATATAGTTACGTCCCCTAGAAAGTCCCTTGCGACAAAATAACTTAAATTTTGGTCTAATATTTTAACAACAGGTTCCCAACACTAGGTTGTTCTTATATCTCAATAACTTCAGACTCCCGAAATTTTTGAAACTATAAATATGGCTTTTTTGCCCAAAATTTGAAAATTTTTAGTATCAAAGTAAATAAAGTGTGCTCAAATGCATCTCACAATAAAACGCTGCCCACCTCGGTAGCGTAGATGGTAGCGTGTCTGCCTCACGTTCAAGAGGTCACGAGTTCGAATCTCGGTCAGGGTGAGTTAGCTGTATAAGGTCTTTTCCGGGCTTTTCCCTTATCCTTAAAGGCGAATGTCAGGTAGCTCTAAGCTCCATGAATCCTGGACACATTTGAGCATCATTTCACCCAATCCATTCACCGACCGATATGAACTTAACGTTGGAGGACGTAAAAGTACGAAAAAACAAGAAAACCCAGGGAATTTTCTATCCATTGTGTCTCTGTGAACATGTGCAGAAAGTTTCATTAGTCTAACACTAAAACTGCGTGGCAAATTTTCAGTAGTGAGAAAGGATAAATACTTGGCATTCATAACTAACACCGCCATCCAAGTAACTTTCAAACTAGATTAGACCATTAAAAATGACTGTCGAATGCTATCGAAGCATTCATTGGATTCAGTAAGGCTTGCACTATTTTATAGACTGAAAAGCGGAAAAGGTGATGTTTTGAAAATGTTGATGATATTTCAGTCATACATATGCTTAATTCTCAGCAACAAATGGCTGAAAAAATGGCACAGTTCATCCAAAATTATCTTTCAAGTTGTGACCTGTTCGGTCGTAAAATCCGTAACCAGAATATTTATTTTGGTTGTGTAAGATTACATGAATTTATGAAGCTGGGTATTGTAGCCCCCTACGAAAGCAATACGAACAGTATTATAGTGAAATTGGGAGACCTTACTGTTGTGTAATAAAAGAAAGTTTTTTACTATATTTTAACTCACGTGAGATTGCAAAGCCAATTACTTGGCTACGTTTTATGTTTAACGTTACAGTAATAGTACCATTTCAATTGAACGCCTTGCAGCGTAGGCAACTTCTCCACCACAGTTGTTTTGCGTTGAGTTCTTCTCCTTAAAGCTGACACATACTTCAAAAAATTCTCTCAAAAGAAAGAAAAAGAAAAAAAAAAAAAAAAAAACACAGGAATCTTTAAAATTAATATGATTTGTATATTATAGGGACTTCGTGCCATTTTCAAACTGTAATGTCACTCAGTATTTTTGTTACTTAATAATTTAATTCAATTCTCAGTGAGGTTGTCTTAGATCACACTGTCATATCAGCAATGCGAATACTTCCACAGTCAACTTGTCCCTTCAGTTGGCTGTCACATTCACTTCATTTTCCTCCCTTCATCCGGACGTTTCATTCGTCGAGGAGACAAACATCTCCAAGTCGTTGCAGTAACAACACTCACTGCACGTTAACACAATGGTTACAAACTTGCTTAGAGAACAGCACCAGAAACGCATCTGTCAACTCACTCATTTATTCCAACATTGGATAGATCAAGAACGTTTAAAAAGCAGAAATACTGAGAAGGAAATATGGCGATAGCACTTATCAGGTTTACGGATCCAACACTCTTAATAATCCTGGGCTATAATCGCTGCTACATTACAAATCTCTCACTATATTGCCACATCAAATATTTACGTAAATGTAAATTGAAATGTTATCTGAATTTATAAGAATTAAAAAGTTGTACTCTTGCAACTATGTTTTATAGAAAGCTGATTATATAGAATATTTTTAAAAAGGGTAGTAGAGACTTTTTTTCTTTTTTTTTTTTTAATTTACGTCCGCCCCAAATTTTAGTTATATCGGACGGTGAATGAATCGGGTGAAATGATGCCCAAATGAGTCCAAGGTCCATGGAGCTTAGAGTTACCCGACATTCGTCTTGAAGAATAAGGGAAAACCCCGTAAAAACCTTATCTAGGTAACCCACCCTGACCGAGATTCGAACTTGGGACCTCTTGAACGTGAGGCAGACATGCTGCCATCTACGCTACCGAGGCTACATGGTTGTTTTAATATATTTGAGAGGGAAGAATCGAGTTGTAAGCAACTTTAAAATAGTTACGTAAACTATGAACCTATTAACAGTGAAGCAAACAAATATATACACATAATTTGAAACTTAAAACTTCGCTTATAAGAAATGATGACTTTCTTATAAATTCTTCGGGTTCGCAATTTCTTGGAGATTCTTCCACATCCTCAGCCGGAACCAACAAAACTGTCGTCATCGATACAAACGCTAGATGTTGATATATTTTTTTAGTACTACCAACATCTGAAAATGAAACAAATTTAAAAACAGAATCTACTGCCGGTACGATGTTTTTTTTAAATAAATATATTTTCCCAAACCATTAAATCTCTCTGACCATTTAATTGTTTTAATAATTTAACTTCTGGATTTATTTAATGGTTAAATGACCAGAGTGATTTGCTACGGCCGATTTATCAGACTGCTTATACTTAATGTTACGAAAAGGTTTTTTCGTTCTGGATTCTACATTACGTTTTCCCCTTCCACAACAACTTTATCACAATCGAAACAGTTAAACTGATAAATACCATAGTTTCTATTATTAGGAATTTTATCTTTTTACAAACAATTTATAAGAAAGGTGTCATCATTTCTTATAAAATAAGTGAAAGTCTTAAATTACAAATTATTATATTTGTATATATTTAAAATAGTTCTTAAAAGGTTTCAGAGAGGATAGTGAAGAAAAATGTTATTTCCAAGAGTCTGAAAGGAATATTGAATATTTATTATAATGTGATTGTGTAAAACTTGAAGGAGCGTATATGTCTACGAAAATGGGACAAATTACACTGGAAATTACTGAAGTAAAATTTTTTCACCTATATGAAGATAAGAACGATTAAAATGATTGAACAGTATTTAGAAACAGTAAGAGAAAGTTGGATTAAGATGGTCAAGAAAGACAAGGAGAATTCTCGGAAATGTGGATGGTGCCTTACAAAAAATCCTAAGACTTGGATTCCTTCTTATATTAGTAGATATTAGACTCATTAAGTTCAGATATGAAAGAATTTTGTATGTTGTATTCTGTAACTATGAAATATAAAATTGGAAGTAGTTTGTATAATAAAAAATTGTGAAGCAAAAATTATGTAAAGCAAGATGTATAATAAATTATTAATTAACTGGAGAACATTAAAAGAGAGCATCATGTGAAGGTAATATTACAATTTCGTATTAGTAGCTTGTTATTTCTAAGGGTTAGATGCTATTTGAACAAGAGGCACGTAATTAGGTGCAATTGACTGATGACACTTGAATAAATCACGTTCACAGATATAGATAGTAAAGTAACTCTAGTACTTCATGCGCTGACAGCTAAAAGAATTTTTTTCAAATGTTGACAGGATTATAGTAACTACATCGGTGTGCTGGAATTTCAACCCGCGGGTGCCCTTTTATATTCCCATAAATATACCGATATGAAATTGTCCTTTCAAGAATACATAAAATCCATGTTTGCGTCGAATTTGAACCTCGACAACTGAAAGCTACACAATGTATTCGTAGTCCCCTGGAACGAACCTCATCCAGGCAAATGATTCATACATTTGTACCAGAGCCATACAGAAGACATGCAAATGGACAGCAATGATAGATGACACCTCCCTCCATTATTAGCGGCACAGCGTATTCCTCATTTGATCCAGCTCTAATCTGTAAAGGGATATGGGCATGTAGCGCAGCATAAAACAGTACCAAATTAGAGGGATAGTGTTGCATCTGCTTGCGTCATTGTTACTTAGGGGTAATCAATGACACCATACCCTAACATTTTAATTATTGCAAACGCTCCTAACCAAATATAAAGCTATTTGTGTAAACCATAGTTTTGCTGGTCCCGTAGCTCAGTCGGTAGAGCACCTGCCTGTCGTGCTAGGTGTCCCGGGTACGATTCCCGGCGGTGCGGGTGGGGATTGTTTTCCGACCAAAATGATTCTCCATCTTACACAGAGTCTGGAAGTATGATTGAGAGTGTGAATGTGTGCGTGATGTAATGATACAACCCAACGAATGCGAGATAACACCTTCAATGTGTTCCAAAGGAGAACGGCCGCCAATATGAGCATTGGAGTTAAAGGCGGGATATAAATGAAACATAAAAGAAGTCATGGTTTGTTACATCATTTATAAAAACTAGAGTAATAAACAGGATAAAGCAATGCATGACTTTCTGGTAGAAAAAGAATAAACCGCACTTAATCAAATCCAGCTAAAATAACATTCGCGCTGGCACAAACCCTGCAATATATACATTTTCTCCAACCTAAATTCTAAAACATAAACTTGGTATTATAGACAATTCTAATGCCTAGCCACCTCCCATTTCAAGAAATGTTGTACCGTTATAGCAAATGCTCTCAAAGGCATGCATTTCTGATATATAATATTATTTTACTGCTGGTCTTTGTAATTGTGAGTTATTTATGTTCCACATCTCAGCAGAAACTAAGTTTTTAATGTAAATTTATATTTAGGGATTAATTGTTAAGTAATTATTACTTTTAAATACATTACTCCGGTATATTGGTGTCTTTAATTAATTAGAGTCAAGTAAACCATTCAATGCCACGGCCGGGACCTGAAACACGGATCTCCCGGCCTACATCCAGTCGCTCCAACCACTTGAGCTACCATCGCCATCATGCCAACGCGACATTAAACT
This sequence comes from Mantis religiosa, assembly GCA_030765055.1. NCBI lineage: Eukaryota > Metazoa > Arthropoda > Insecta > Mantodea > Mantidae > Mantis > Mantis religiosa. The sequence continues at coordinate 34,135,109 of CM060951.1, read as the reverse complement.
CTCCAATTGACTCATTATTTCCCGGTAAACCACCTGAGAGTTCTCATATTCGAGCTACACGTTTGTGGCGACTTACTGTTTTCAGTACTTATATACCATGATTTTTATCGCTAAATATTTTTAATGAAATTTATATTGAGAAATTAGTTCTTAGTTAATTAATTCTTAAATAATTAATCTCAAAGAGATTACGCACTGGGATACCTGGTCCGAGGTGCACTTAGCACCTTAGAGTCACTTGGGGTGAAATATATACTGCAGGTTATGCAGATCCGTTCATTGCTCCACGAAGCATCGGGTCTTCCATACGTGGAGGATGAAATTAGGCGCCGGGCTTCAAAATTATACGCAAGTTTACCATCACACAGAAGCGCCCTTGTCAGATCATTGGGAGATTATGACCCCACTAGACGCCGATCTAGACTGCTTCGGGTCCCCCGTATGGCATGCGGGCACCCTAGATAACCCAGGAGCTAACCCTATCGGCAGCTAAAGCAGAGTTCCTCATAATTCTTCCAAGCAGTTTGGCATCTAAATTTCTCCCCAACTGAAAATAAAACGAAAGAAAATGAAATGGGTGCTAAGTACTGCATCCTCCCCTTCAACCCGAAGGTACATTGGTTACCTCTAAATTAACTCCCAATCAAAAAACTTACATCACCTTCATCCTACAAAATTCAATACAAATCCTACCTGCAGTAAAACCCTTAATGGGTGAGCACGCAGCAAAAACCTTCTGGCGAGCGAGCGAACCGTTCATTGGCCGTGAAGGGTTTGGTTGCTAAATACATATAATCCTGCAGTACTGCAGCCTACACGCTATGCCAGTTGTTTTTAGAGGTCGTACTACTTGTTTATGTGCTATGTACAATGAGGAAGGTTAACAAAGAAGAGAATATCTTTGAAAAAGAGGACCTTTAGGAGGCATTCAAGTTAAGCCTTTCTGAACAAAAGAAGACAGTGAAAATTTAAGAAGGGAATCAATTCATTTATTTCCATTTAATGAAAAAATACGGTGGTGTGGAAACAGCTGAAAATAACATGCAGGTAGGATACAATTCGTACATGGAAAGTTGGGCGATCAAGTACGGACAGCTATAGGCTTAACAGTCTGGATCAGACTTCAGCATTTGTGGTGATGGTGGTTAATATTAAATATTTCAAAAAGTACAAGTTAGAAAGTTGAGGACTATCTATCTCTATGCAATTTTGGCTCTTTCAAACGCTTAGCTTTTAATAGTCATGCTTAATCATAATGCAAGATAGAAATTGTACCTAATGTTACATGAAGGGATTGAAGACTTAGGGAAGAGAATTTATGAAGAAAGCCTCAAATAGATCCAATTTTAGGGTACATTGTCAGATGTATAAGGGGAGGAAAACTGGAAAACATTTCCGATAGAGGGGACGGTTGTGGAGGGATTTCTACCACAGACGGCCCTCTCACGAATTGATCCTAAATGATTTCGGCATCCGTCTTGGTAATTCAGTGGGATAATCAACCATGATTAATAAATGATCAAGCGGGGGCACAATCCAAAGAGTTCTAATTACAAGATGCTTATCTTTGCCTGCACTTTCATGTCACAGAGAAGGAAATGTGGCTAAATTTTAGTGATAGATTTACGCATGCAATGTGTCGTTCACTGTTGGGAAAAAGGTTCAAATATTCTGTTCCGCATTTGTTTTGACAGCTCGTGTGAATCCTTGATCTGTACTGCTGCTAAAAGCTCCTTAAATCGATAGTAAAAAGGGAAACGTAAATTGTGTTTCAGTGCATAACCTATAAACGACAAGTTTCGTAAACATTTAGTTTATAAAACCTTTTGCGATATTACATCGTATCGCGATTCTTGTAATTTTATAAGGCATCTTCCCAAATTGAACTCCGAATACGAATTTGTCCTCCATAACTGGTTAGATAATGAATGAGGAAAATCCACTGACGGCAAAAACTACATTGGAAAATCCGAATTACAGTTATGGATTTGCCAAAGTGACAGCACTGACTCAACCGTCTCTCTCATACGTGACGTATATAAACAGGATCATATATTGAGGTCATGCAACTGTCGCATATGTCGTGCGTCCGGGAACACCGTGAGACGTGATAGAATGGGTACGACTGTCGCGTCGCCGGGTATTAATGCTTCCAATAATTCAATGTACGAGGGCTGTTCAATAAAGAAAGATCACAATTTTTTCTGAGAACGTACCTTTACTCATCCTCATAATTTTGGTGGCCCTTCTCACAATAGTCTCCCCTGAATGCGATGCACTTGTCCCAGCGTTTCTGCCGGTCGCCAAATACATGATGGAAACCATTTTTGAGAGATCCTTCAAAATCGCCTCCGCAGCCTTCATACTGCTTCTGATGATGGATAATGCCTGCCACGAATGCATTTCTTCAAGTTAGGGAATAGGCTAAATACAGACTATAGGGAGGGTGAGGGATGCACTTCACGTTGATTTTTGCAAGATATTCAGCAACAACATTGGCAATACGCGGCCGCGCACTATCGTGGTGCAGCATCCAGCCTGCTTCACGGAAATGTGGTCTTTTGTGCCTGATATGGACTTGCAATGTTTTCAGGACATCCCTGTAGTATTGTCCAGTTACTGATGTGTATCTAGGATCAACATGCTGATAAACCATTCCATGAATATCAAAGAATGAGATGACCATAACTTCCCCAGCAGAAGCAACAACTTTTGCTTTTTGGGGGGTTGGTGATGAAGGAGATTTCCACACTGAGCTTGGCTGTTTGCTCTCAGGATAAAAATGATAGAGCCAAGTTTCCTCAGCAGTGATTACGTTTGAAAGAAACTCCGGATATTCCTGTAATACCAACGTTAACTGCATGTTACCTCCAATGCAGCGGTAAGCGATACTGAACATGTCTGAACTTACCTGGCTCTAACAGGCGGCAACCAGGAGTACCAACAATGAAACTGCTACGGCGTGTTTGCTTCATATTAATCTAACAGAATATGTTAAGATTGAATATTAGTGCAAAAAATTATGACCATAAATAAGGTGGAGTATTTTTCGAACGACACGAAGTCACATACATAATTGGGGATTAATCAAGTCCCCAAAAAGAAGAGATATACATACAATCAAGTACACTTCATGCCAATAGAGATACGCACTGTAATTAAACACGAAAGTAAGGTGACATTAACTATATAAGAATACTTCAGAAGTAAATATGGAGACAATCTGCCCACTAGTTCAGTCTATATGTTGAAGCTGTTTCAAAGGCAATACTTATAGCAAGATGTGATTATTTAGTATTTTTCAAAGTAGCCCAAACGTTGCTTACATTAAACTGAGGCAATGGTAATTGTAATTCGTAAATTTAATGTTTTGGAAGAAGCTTATTGGATTAAAATTTGTGAAGTGTTCTGCACGAAGGAACATAATATTGAGAAACATCTGAAGATTTCACATAACTTGCTGCTGATAAAATAACAGAATAATTTTCCACGAAAATGTATCTATGCTCCAATGTCCATTTGTATGTGTGAAAGTTGGAGCGGTTCCCCTCCTTGAGGGTTGGATTTATATCACACGATGCGGTGACACATCTGAAGTTGGATTCGCCCCTTCGTGAGGTCTACGCCCCACATGCGCAAAAATTTCGCGCTCCCTCTGTGGCGACGCATGTAGAAGCCAAACCTTACCTTGATGTAGAAGGGATGAACCTTTCGTCTAATCGCCGTGAAGTTGAAGTTCTCTAAGATGTCTATAAATCCTCTCTCCGGCAGCTGCGGCGAGGGATGAGATGTGAAACTGCAGGCGTGGCATCCATACAAAAGGGAATAAAATAATTCACACCGTTTCAATATACTTGGAATTATATTTCTCGACATCATTTTCTTCTTTACATGCGACTTTTTCCACTGATGCATATAGCCCTTTATTATATATTAACTTTCTCCTTTTATTTATAAATGATGCAACGGTTTTCTACTTAAATTATTTATCGTAGCGTCGCGTCTTCGATGTATATTTTAAATGTTTTCTAAACGTTCATAAATGATGAGCTCCAATAACTTCTCTTATTTACAAGAATTCCTTTACCGAAAACACGTCCACCCTCTTCGAGAGTTCAAGCCAGAAGAAAAAATGTAAGAATAAAATCATTGGTTCTTTTTTATTAATAATAACTGGACACTAGTAACACAACTTCACTTATCTTATTTAAATCCTGGGGACCGGTTTCAAAGCAAACATCTGCTTTATCCTCAGCCACTCAGCTGAGTGGCTGAGTGGCTGAGGATAAAGCAGATGTTTGCTTTGAAACCGGTCCCCAGGATTTAAATAAGATAAGTGAAGTTGTGTTACTAGTGTTTAGTTATTATTAATAACCTAGTTTACTTCACTGTCAGCAGCTTCAGTTTTTTACATAATCATTGGTTCTTTTTTCTGTTTTTGTTGCAAAGCCACCGCAATACTTAATTCTGATTGGTCCTACGTCACAATTTGGGATTTCAATAAACCTAAGCATTTATTGCATCATCCATATGGCCTGCTTGGTTATTAACTTAAGTTGAATTACAGATGGCCATATTTTCTTAATATGTCCGTATATGCAATTTCAGCTTCAAAGTAAATAAGTTGTTTAAGTCTGTTATGTTGTTACAATGTGTAAAATTAAAAGCCAGGTTTCACAATTTGTAAATTAAAAAAGGTAATATTTATTTGAATCACTTGACGTACTCACTCTTCTACAAACTATTCTTACACAAGGTTAATACTCTATCTACTTCTTGCTAATCCAGTTACATTTTCAGTTCTTAATCACTCATTTCGCTGCAGGATACAGTCGTAAATAAATATATTTTTAAAAGACCTGTCGCTAATGTTAACAGTCTTGAAATTTTTACTTAGTTATGCTCTCCACACGAACATCAGAGAGAAGATAAAGAAAAAAGTATAGAACTTAACAGATGAGAAAAAATTTTGTGAATACAAACCAATGACAAGCATTATCTCTGATAAGGATAACGTAACAAATATGTTTATTTCAAATATATCGTGTGTTTTGGGGAAATCTTATCACATAAGTTTAATTTAGTGAGATTTTGTATCTTTGGAGGTTTACCATTTAAGTAAATGTTATTGAGGATGAAGGTGACTTGTTGGGTAATTTCTGAAAAATTATATGTATAATATTTGTTATTTCTTTTGTTCGTGCGTGTCAGATAGAGTCAACATGAAAAATTCAATGCCATGGCCGGGATTTGAACCACGGATCTCCTGGTTTCCGTTTAGTCGCTCTAATAAACATAGAAACATTTTATTTCCAATAAACATTTGGAAACCAGGAGATCCGTGGTGCAAATCCCGGCCATGGCATTGAATTTTTCATGTTGACTCTATCTATCGAAGACCTTAGCCTAAATTCGGCTAGGGTGAAGGAATGATTAATTTCCATCAATTTACTAAAATAATGTGTCACGTGTATTTTAATTAGAATCTTAGAAATCCACTTTCGAAAAAAGAGAAAATATTGAAAATTTAGTATATAATGGGAATTCTGTGTTAGGGATATATTCCTGAATCATCCGACCAGGCAAAAATATAAATTTAGATATTTTATCCTCTTCTTTGAGTTATGTTTCACCTAGGTAAACGCTGAACTTTATATAAATTTCAATTTTTATTTGGGTAGCTTTCCGGTGTAATTTCGGATAGAATATTCGAATAGAATGCAATATGGATCTCTTTTGGGTTTTAGATAAAATAAAAATTACATAAAAATTTAATAAATTGCAAATTTGCATTTCAGTACAGAAGAACAAAAATCAATAAAATTCTGTATTGATGGAAAAAGTTGATATTGCTGGAAGAAACCATGTAGTAAATAACCCTAGGGGAATGTTGGGTAAATTTCCAGGTGTCACTGTATGGGTAGGATTCAGATCACATCCCAGCGGCGTCGGGTTCGTTTTGCCTGCGCAGAGCAGCTCGATGGAGCAACAGCAGGGGCAGTGCAGGCCAAAATCAATACGCGCGGGGCTCTCTTTTGGGGGGAGGGGTTCCAGGAAAATCTTGTGCGGGTTAAATCCCCAAGGGGAAGTACATGTACTTAGGTGGGTTATAATTTTCCTGTCTGAATACTCCTCTTCGCGATCAAGAAGGCTGAAGCAAACACTGACTGTCGGTTACGGCAACCGAGCAGCGGGAGAGCACTTGTTGCACACGCTGCCGAGGGGGTGGGATTCCCCGATATCGCACTGGCTCCAACGCGTTTCATATGTTTTACAGACCAGGGGATCACACGTAGCGGTGAAAATATATCTCTGCATATAGAAGTCTGAAGAGTTCAATAAAATTATACATACTTATTGGAGTAATATATTTGTTTTATTTACAAAGAGGACAGTAGCAGAAGATACATAATTAAAACAAAATATTTTAAATAACACTGATGTTTCTTGTATCTTTGTCAGATATTTCATCGCAATTACCTTTTGTTGCATTGACATCTGTTGTAATGAGTATATTAAATGACTATCAATATACAATTATTTATAGTACAAATATTTACATTTAATTTATTGAGATTCATGAAGATGCGTTAAGGGAAACCTAAGTGGTTAGAAATAATTCAGTACCAGTTTTTTTCTAATTCATCTTCCTTTTTCCAAGTTTTTCCGTTGTTGTTCATAGTTACGTGCTGTATTTGTCAGTCTTGAGTTTCTCTAACACACACGTATTAGGTGTGACTTATGACCAGGTATGAAGGGAAGGGAAGGAAAGTGTCTGTCCTGACGGAACGTCCATCTGGATATAGAGGCAAGGTGAGAGGACCTAGGGGTTGCAGCACAAGAGAGGGCATGGTCTCAGCAGTTGTAGATTAAGATGATTCCCTTTTGGCAGACAGGTACAATCAACGACATTACAGTCATGAAACAGCAAAGAAGGATGAGGGTGAAGTAAAATGGAGGCACAGGAAATTCCGGGAATGTAATTAACCTTCCACGCATTTCGTCTAGTGGACCCTGAAAGATCCATGGACCTTCCAAATTCGAGTCAGACACGCTTCTGCCTGAGATATCTAGTTCGGTTTCTGTATCTATAGCAGCTATAAAAAGTGATTGGTTCGATTTTAAAACTGCAATCATATTTCTTCGAGGATATCGTACAATCTCCACTGATGCAGCTCAGATTATAGCTAACATCGAACCTTCGGCTCTCACTGGTTTATCAACAGCAACTGTTGCGAATTTAAGACATGAAGGTGAATGTAAGTCTTATCTGTCTCACTTAAAACTACAAATCCCGGAGCATCCTGCCACAGCAGGACACCCATCAAGTTTTGTAACCCGTTTAAAGGAAATATGTAATTTTCATGATTATTACATATATACAGATGGTTCGCGTTACCAATTTGAAGATAATAAATCTGCAGTAGGATCTGCTTTTGTTTTTTATGAAAACCAAACGGAACTAACTCACTCCATGTTTAAATTGTCACCTGAATGTTCTGTATTCCAGTCGGAGCTCTTAGCAATTAAAGAAGCTGTAAAATGGTGTACTGTTAATGGGAATAGTGCCCGTATTCTTAGTGATTCACAATCAGCTTTACTCGCTATTAATGATAAATACAACTTAAATTCATTAGCACATGAAATCAGAACCCTGCTTCAAAACCATCCAGGACATATTTTCATTGGATGACTTAAAGACAGAGTGGAATTTTAGGTAATGAGAGAGCGGATTGCTTGGTTAAGAAGGCTGCAGAATCCAATCCTCCTGTGACATACTGTTTATGTCCTATTTCTACTGTAAGGAGAATAATACATCAACATATTTTTGAAGAATGGAACCAACAATGGCTAACAACTCTAAATGGAAGTTTAAAAAAAACCATTATTTTTCCCTAGTGTATATGACAGAGGAAAATGTGAAACTCTTGTACCAAATTTGGTTTGACACAATTTTTAAGTGGACATGGTAATTTTGGTGAATACTTATCACGCTGTCCCTTAGCATCCAACCCCAAGTGCATATGTGGTGAAGAATTTCAAACTGTGGTTCATCTCCTTTTCTGTTGTCCCATTTTCTGAAGAGAAAGACAAGAATTAATATTCAAGCTAGACTCTCTGGGAACTGAATTTTCTGCTCCGCTCACATCTTTGCTAATGAAGCCACAACAGTATAGGTACTGCATGATGTTTATAAACTCAGTGTTTAAACGTCTGAAATGGTTTAAATTAATATGCATAAGATTAAAACATATTTCCTTCCTTCTAGTATTTAAAATATTTTTGTTAAAATTGTACATTTTTATATATCAACTCTAATCCTAGTATACCACTATGTAAAATAGGGTTCAATACATCTGGATGAATAAAAAAATCATATTTCTTCACAAATGCACGTTATGAGGATCTTTGAAAAAAAGTGTACGTAGGTGTATGTAAAAATATTCCTTAAACAAGACCAATTTAGAATGATAAGTCAGGGGAGTGATGATGATGGTGATGAAGAAACTTTAGTTTGTCTTTTTTGGAAGTCTACACGAAGACCTTTGGTGCCCCTTTTACCTCTTATTTAATCTAATTCGATGGCTGAAATAAAAAGAATCAGGTCTGCTCTTCTTATTTTCTCAGGTTCCAAGACAGTTGAAGCCAAGGAATACATATCTGTGCACGGCAAATCCTTACATATTGGGAAGCTCATATTCCTTATAAATTTTAAGCAAAACGGTTCCTGCTTTACTCTCATTATGTGAGTGCCTGCAGAAATTACAACTACAATGAACTTAGATCCAGGCATTCAGAGGAATCTCGATCTGCATTAAACTTGAAGTTTATAATCTTCAGAGAATGTGACGTGATGATTTTAAAGAAAAGCTTATCTTCCCAAATCACTATTTATAAAAAACATTAATGTTTTTCCCTCAAAAGTAGCCCTGATCATTGTTATTAAAATACTATATGTTTTCAGGAAACTTTCATATAAATGCGAGGGGATGTCATAAAGTTGTTCTTATGCTATAATGATGAACATGTTTCACTGTCACCACTGATCCCTCGGGACATAATGTTGGTGGTTTCAGCAGTATGAGTCCTGTTATTTTTACAGTGATTGCCAGAAGTGACTGAGGTATAAATGGAGAAAATTGAGGCTCGTAGTGTGATCAAGTTCATGCTTTTGAAGGGCAAAACTGCCCGGGAAATCCATGATGAGATGACGGTTGTTTATGAAAATGATTGCCCATGGTATGACACTACTATGAGGTGGAAAAAAGTTCAAACTGGACACAATTTCCCTGACAGATGAGTCAAGAAGTGGTAGACCGTCAACGACAGACGATGCTATCACAGTGAAGAAAGTGGAGTGTCTAATACAGGAAGACAGACAAGCAACCATCCAAATGATCATGAATGAGACACATCTTAGTTATGTTAGTGTGTGGAAAATTATTTATGACGAACAACCCACGACTAAGGTGTCTGCACGGTGATTTCCACGTTTGTTAACCCCTCTCTAAAATCAAACACGGCATGACCTTTCAAGACAGACGTTGATTCTGTTGGAACAGGATGAAGATGATTGTTTGATCTTCTGGTAACCATGGATGAATCCTGGATTTATCAGTATGATCCAGAGACAAAAAACTATGAGCATGGAATAAAAACATGCCGATTCCCCCTCCCAAGAAGGCAAAGGTGCAAAAGTCAGCTGGGAAGATCATGCTTTTAGTGTTCTGGGATTATCGTGGAGTCATTCTTACAGATTATCTTGGCAAAGGTCAAACCATCACTGCCAGAAACTACTGCAATCTTCTGGATGAGTTACGAGCAGCTCTGATTCAGAAACGACGCGCTATGCTCTCCAAAGGTGTTCGTCTTGTGGCTGACAATGCACCAGCTCATTCATCTCAAGTTTCATGTTGCATTGCATCTCAAGTTGACAAAACAAGGGAATATGGCTTTGAGACCTTACAGCATCCACCTTGTCCGCCCGATCTCGCACCGGGTGGCGTTTTCTCCTTCCCGGAAATGAAGAATCTGTTGCATGGTCACCGATTTGACAACACAAATGACGTCATTGAAGAAGTGGAAGAGTAGTTTAAAGTTAATTCTGCAGACTTCTATAATCAAGGTATTCTGAGGTCAAGAAAATGTGGGAGAATGTGTATTTTAAACCTCGAGTAGTCGCGTGATACTTTGTGATGTGAGCAGTCGCGTGAGCTACATATTCAGCCCGTATGAAATCATTTTATGCATTTTTATAATATCCTGGGATATTCCTCTATTTCTTTGTAGTGTTTACTTATATACAAATTGACTTTTATGAAATGTTTCAGAATACTTTGATATTAAATTACAGTATACTTTGTGTCGTGTAAAATACACGGTAAACTCGTTTATAGTGCTTCTTTACATTCCTGAATCATATTGATCAAGTTAATAGTAGTGAAAACAACAGTATCTAGTACAGAATGTATTAAATGTTTACATCCCTCCAACAATCGCCATATGAATGTGTAGTAATAGTCTCAAAATATGACACATGAACAAAATTACTATTTGGTTTACAATTCTTCTTGTAGACACTCTTGACACACCAGCGTGGAGTGATTATTGCAAATGTTTCTTTGACAAATACTGCACTCTTCCTGATGGACTTATCACATATGTAGCACCTCCCTACCTTGTTGTAAAGCTGTGCGACTTGTGTTCAGTGAACGTCATCAACTCCGAGAAGAATCTTAGTGAGACTGGTATAGTATTCAATTCTGCTCTTCTTGTTATTTGAAGGAGCTCCCAGGACATTGTCTCAAGTAACAAGCTTCTTTTGACGCACTGATGTGACCTTTCTCTTAGTAGCCTTTTCAACAACTACTATAATAGAGGTCGCGTGGGCTACATTGTGTTGCGTGTATAGGCTGAGCAAGATTTGGAAATTTCTGTAATCATTATTCTGTAACATGTATTTTCGATGCCTTGAGTCTGGGCACAGCTGTGTATAAAAATTGTATGATTAAGTGTAAATTCTGCTGACTGGCAAAACATGTACTTTGGACTGGTGAATCATACATCCTGCTGTCTTAGGGAAATAATTCACAGGTGGCCCGCGACAGGTTCCAACTTGTTCTCCATGTTTTAAACAATGAATCACACATCCTGCTGATCAAGGGAAATAATGCTCAGTTGGTCAGTAACAGGTTTAAACATGTTCTCAATGATGTAAATAATGATTGCACAATATGGTGCAAATTAACAGTTAGCGTGGGAATCGCTGAGTTGACTTTTTGGTAGGACCCCTATTTAAGCTTGGTTGAGTTACCCCCCGGGGGAGAGACTTCACGGAGATTTGAGAGGGGACTTGCTGCTGGTCTCTGTAAGAATCAACAACAGTTTATTTCAAAGTGCTACCACGAGTAAGATAGCCAGCAGGTCGTACCAGATCGTACACCTTTTGACAGTCACAAGGTTCAAGCCATACAAACAACACATCGCCAAAGGTAAAGTTGCATTATGTTATTATGTATTTAAATGTTACCAAAGCGCCCCTGATCTATTCCAGATCCAGGGAGTGCCCTGTAGAAACACTAGGCATCTTTGAAATATAGTTATTCAGTTCAGTTTGACTTAGATGTTTCTTTCGCTCTACCCTTTCAGTAGCTACACACCCAGTTGCAGATTAGGTTTGTAAGTCTCTCACCCCCCTTACAATTCACAACAATATGTAGACCAGCTGTTCCACAACGAAGTTTAATCGCAAATAACAAAAATACTGTCTCGCTAAAATGTATTAGAAAACATTGCGTCAAGAAGATATGAAAAACCCCAGCAACATAAAAGCAGAAGGAGATGCGCACTTCAAATGATTGGGCTACATGGATGACATGGCTACCCACGCGATTACTCGACGGTTAAATGGTGATAGTTGAAACTTTATGACACCCGCTGGTATTTCTTGAACATTCTGAACCATGCCATTCTGCCACTCTCAATGACTCCTGCATAGACTGAATCTTGCTATACACAAAGGTTGAGTACACAGAAGACAATATAACACAATAAGTATATTTTAGTTAATTGATGGATATTAATTATTTCTCCACACCAGTCATATATAGGCTAAGGTTTTGATAAATAGAGTCAACATGAAAAATTCAATGCCATGGCCGGGATTTGAACCACGGATCTCCTGGTTTCCGTTCAGTCGCTCCTATCCTTTGAGCTACCATGACCAACGTGCTGTCCTGACATTAAATTCTCCATTTGACTCATATTTCCCCGGTAGACCACTAGCGACTGGATGGAAACCAGGAGATCTGTGGTTAAAATCCCGGCCATGGCATTGAATTTTTCATGTTTACTCTATTTATTATAATAAATATATTTTTAGCATTAACAGTTACCAATATATTTGTAATCGGTTTCAAGTGTTGGGAAAAAAGCCGTTCATTTATTCTTAAGTTATCAAGAGTTATCTATAGTTATCAATAGTACATAGAAGCCTTCAAATAAACCACGTTTCTTTTAAATAACGATATTCTTTGTATGTCTACATCTAAACGTTTAAGTGTCATCTAAATTCTCATGAAATTGAAGCATAAACATTTGTAAAAATAGTGTTTAGAAGAGAGAATAGTGAGAGTCATGTGAATGAAATAAATCTGATATATAAACTTACAGGGAAATGTACCTATAAATACGTTTCATTTCACCTTGCGTGACATTCCAACATGGAATACACACAAAGGTATTGGAGAGTGTGGTTATCACATACTCGCCTGCACCTATCATCCCAATTAAACCTAACACCCAAGTTCCGTATTTAATTAACTCCTGGTAATCAACCACTCCACTCGCATTATTGCCTTAATTGCGGAGATCTATCTCTGTCACTCCTTTACAATCAAATCCTCTCCTTACTTTCAGTCTCTCTCTGGTCTGTCTGGCTAGCAGTATTTGATGCAAGAACTCTTTATGTGTCCCCAAGATAGAAGGAGATTTAGGAAATCAAATGACCCAAGATAAATCAGCAAAAATACCTATAATTAATTGAAAAGCTGTCCATAACGTTATACTTATATATTTTATTACACAATTATAAGTACATAAATGAAATAAATAATAAAGTAATATGTTTACAACTTATTCACTTCATACCTTAAGATAAGCCATGCTAAGGTACATATAACTAACTTAAAATGCTTCATATTATCACCGATCGCATTGTTGTGTTGGAGCCGCCGCAAAGCCAGCACTTTGCGCGTGGGCAGGAAAGAAGGAGACAGAGAGTAGCGCGCAGAGCTGGACGTTTGCCGAGAAAGAGAAAGAAACAGAGGGAAGTTATGGAACTTTCCGCTTTTCTGATGCCATCGCGATTGCTATCGAGTGGTTTGCAACTTTCCAGGAACAATGGTTGGGATATAGAAAGCCCTGCAAGGTGTTAGAGCGGTAGTTAGTTGTGTAGTTGAATTGAGTTGCATGATGGTTATTGCGACAGTGAACATTTGAACTGTACCGCTCTTATTTGTTTCATTTGTTTAGTACAGTCAATCTTGAAGACTGTGGTTGTCAATGTCACGTCTTTTTGCTGCTGCCAAGGTTGTACTAGATCTCTGTTTTACTGCAATAGAGAGTGTTTTAAATATCTGCAAACAATACTTTTAATTCTACCATCCCACGAAGTCACAATAACTTATTGTCTTTCAGCAATAACCATTACAGACCAGGTGTTATAATAATCGACTCTATTATGCATACATGAAAAGATAGCACACAAAAACAGTGATATTGGCCTTCTATATAGGCAAGCCAATAAGAACATAGAAAAATCATTGTAAGGCAGAGAGAATACTGTTAGATCTAAACACAAAACTTAGTGTGCTGCTTTATACAGACAATCTTTTTAAGAAAAGTTACGTCCTTTAACTTATCCTTTAAGTCATATCGGACGATGAATGGAATGGGTGAAATGATACTGAAATGGGCACAATGGGCCCAGGGTCCATGGACATTCGTCTTTTCAGGAAAAGGGAAAATCCCGGAAAAAGCCTTATCCAGGTAACACACCCGGACCGAGATTTGAAGTCGGGACCTCCTGAACGTGAGGCAGACACCCTACCATCAACGCCACCAAGGCGGGCAGACAATCCTTGTATTATAGGAAGAAAAACAGAAAATAGTTTGCGCAAGTGAGAGGGTACGCCTTGTTGGAAGGGAACAAGCGTGGAGTTAAATTTACGGGCTTTATTAGGATGGGTTCTGGGTACGTAAATAACTCAGAATCTTTGCATTAATCTCTTATCTCGGGAGTGTTACACAACAGATTGCTACGATTTCCTTCTTCTTTATTCCTTACTGCTTTCTCTTCTTGTCTGGGGTTTCACACACAGGCGCGTTTGTCTGCACACATTCCTTAGTTTTACATCGCCTTCCTAACACCACTGCTTCTGCCGATGTCCAGACCAAGAGTGCCCCAGGAACAGCATTGACTTGTCTTCTGGTTTTCCAGTTAGCAGTACCCCTTCGCTCTTGAGGGTAATGGCCAAATCTTCCTTATCTGCCTTTGTTTAGTTCAGGTTGCCAATGAATTACACTTACGCATAAAGGTTCTTCTTCACAAGACAATATACGAGGGCTATCCAGAAAGTAGATTACGTTTTCGTCTGTTTCCGCTAGGGGCGGGGCTAGCGCGGCCATTTTGGGGTAAGAGCGTTGCGCAGCTCAGTCGGCATCTAGCCGTGCTAGTGAGAGGTTCGTGCTGTGCTCCGTTCAGATACTGTGACGGTTTGAAATGTCTGCGTTAATTGAAAATCCCGCGAGCTGCGAGGTGCGTGCAGTGTTAAGGTTTCTGACTGCAAAAAACTGTAAACCGATAGAAATCTATCGGCAGCTTTGTGAAGTGTATGGGGACAACATTATCACTGAAGGTGGAGTGCGTCAGTGGGTCATCAGATTTAAAAATGGCCGAACCAATGTTCACGACGAGGATCGAAGTGGGAGACCCAGCATAGTGACTGCCGAACTTGCCGAAAAAGTCGATGCTAAAGTCCGTGAAAATCGAAGGTTCACAATAACGGAACTTTCTTTGAGTTTTCCACAAATTTCGCGAAGTTTGTTGCACGAAATCATCAGCGAAAAGCTTGGTTACCACAAGTTTTGTGCAAGATGGATTCCAAAAATCTTGACAGAGGACCACAAAAATCAGCGAATGGCTGCAGCGTTGAACTTTTTGGACGTTTACCATAAGGATGGTGACTCTTTACTCGATCGCATCGTTACTGGTGACGAAACATGGGTGAAACTCGTGAACTGTGAAACGAAATTGCAATCAATGCAGTGGGGGCACACAAGTTCTCCCCAAAAACCCAAGAAATGCATGCAAACAATGTCGGCAAGGAAGATGATGGCGACTGTTTTTTGGGACAGAAAAGGTGTGATTTTGGTGGACTTCCTGGAAAGAGGCACTACAATAAACTCTCAAAGGTATTGCCAAACTCTCCAAAAACTCAGAAGAGCCATTCAAAACAAGCGCAGAGGAATGTTGAGCTCTAAGATCTTGTTGATTCACGACAACGCCCGGCCCCACACGGCAAATGTCACTCGTGAAGTTCTTGAATCTTTTAAGTGGGAGTGGTTTCGTCATCCGCCGTACAGTCCCGACCTGGCACCGAGCGACTTCCACCTATTCCCAGCAATGAAGAAGTGGCTGGCTATGCAGCGTTTTGATGACGACGCACAGCGGCAAGAAGAGGTAACGAAGTGCTTGAAGGCGCAGGCGGCCGAATTTTTCGACGAAGGAATTTCCAAGCTCGTACATCGCTACGATAAATGCCTTAATTTGAATGGTGACTATGTCGAAAAGTAGTATTTGAGTGTGGCTTTCATCTGTATATAATAAAATTTGTTTCCTATACTTTGTTTACTTTTTATTCCAAAACGTAATCTACTTTCTGGATAGCCCTCGTATAAAAAAAAATCAGTAAATAAACCGAAAGTAATGGCATTTTCAGAAAAACAGCGAAAATAGTAGAGAAAGATCAAATAATCAGGTAGGTGCAAAATTGCTAATATCTTGCATGTGATACCTGTGTTTTTGTGTGTGTAGGTGCGGGTATTTCCCCCATTCCTGGTCCCTAAAATTTTTCCAAGATGACCACTCGACGAAAGTCAAATAAAATGAGGTCTCAAATTCCAACAGCCTTTCCTATGAAAGAATAACTGCAGGAAGAAGAGAGATGGCAATCCAGCGATCCCTAAAAGGTTGCACAAAAACTTTGTAACCAAAAAGAATAGCACCAAAGAGGCCGAAAAGAACAGTCTCAAGAAACGAAAAACAGGATGTAAAATCAATTTTCCTGATAGATCCAGTGACGAAGATTCTATAAACTAATTAAATATATATGACGAACTTGACTATTTAGAACCTGTATCAAAATATGTCTGTTTTATTTTGAAGAATTTGTACAAAACAATGAACTGTGGTTCCGCTTTGTCTCCTGCTCTGAATGGGCATAAGAGGACTCCTGGAGCTGACACACATAATAACTATAAAAGCGATTATTTCATAAAGAAATATTAAATTGGTTTATTCAGTTTAGAGCGCCATTAATCGCACACATCGGGCAATATCGCTCGTCCCAATCTTTTATATTGTCAAGGGCTGGCTTGGGTACGCAAAAGGCAGTAGCTGGATAGGCGGAACGGAGAAAGCACCTTTTTGCCCTCATCTCTAAGGCCCGAGGATGTAGCACGAGTATTATGTAAAGGTACTTTGTTATTGTTTCATAAATAAATTCTTGATTATGATTTAGGTAGTATTAATGTTGATTAGATGAATTGAATGCAAGGGAGAAGAACACTTAACAAATTTTCTGAAATTTGTACGTAACAAAACATGTGAAAGTTAGAAATTTGAAATGAGCCAAAATTATTCAAATTTTTAATAAAATGTGTACAAATTTAAGTATTTGAATTCATTAACTATATTTTCAAACCAATAGCCAAAACAAGGAGAAACTTTAAGTACAGTTAAAACATTATACTACATGGAACAAAGCACATAGCCACGTGGTAGGGGAAAAATGTTCGCAACTTCTGATTAAACTTTCACATTATTCCTATACAATTCTACCAATTACCCAGCGAACTCCACCAAAATGTCATATCCCTCGTCAATTACTTCACTTTAGCATTATATATTACTACAAAACTCTACACGCACGAGGTCAACAATGAGGGACGTATTCTCGCTGTGCATACATAACTTTATAAAGAGGGTCCAGGGACTTTAGAAATGGTGACAAGAGAGGGCTAAGTGCCTTTTAAACATACAGAACTGCCTAAATCATAGTCAATAATGTATTTATGAAGCAGCAACAGAGTGTTTGCTATTTGCGGATGACCAAATAATTGTAAGTAAAAGTGAAGACGAGCTGCAAAGAGCAGTATATATTTTACGGAAGTTATGTAAGAATTATAATTTCAAAATTTCCACAAATAAAACAAAAACAATGGCGTTTCGGGGTAAGGACACTATTAGAACCAAAATAGTAATTGATGATATAATCTTAGAGCAAGTTACGGGTTTTAAATATTTGGGAACATATGTCAGTTATAAATATGAAAATGATTTTAAAAATAAATTACCAATGTTTCAACAAATATGAGGCATAATAAATAGAAGCCTAAAAACAAACACCAGAAAAGAAACCCGGATGAAACTTCATAAAGTAATGGCTGTGCCTGCTTTTCATTTTGGTTCTGAAACATGGACATTAACAAAAGCAGACCAAAACAAGATACAGGCTGCCGAAGTGAGATTTTTAAGAGCAGTAAAGGGATGTACTCTTTTAGATAAAATTCCAAATGAAAAAATAAGATAAGATTTAGAAATATGTTCTTTAGAAGAAAAAATAATAAATTATAGAAATGAATGGAGAGAGCATATTGAGAGAATGCCGAGAGATAGGATCCCAAGAAGAGTTATAAACAATAAACCTAGAGGAAAGAGACTTCCGGGAAGGCCACGAAAACGATGGTCAGACATGTTTTAAGCCGGAACAGGCAGCATTGCCTAGCCCTTGGAGTGAAGATGAAGAATAACAGAGTACCTTTATATAATCCTCGTGCCAATATTTATTTTAATGGCTTCTTGTTTAAATAAATTTTTTGATTTGTATTCTTTTCTAGAGCCTATTCATGTAGCGTGCAATTTATTGTTTTAAAATTATGTCTGTAATTGTACTTAAGGTTGCTGAACAAATTTTCTTAAATGAGCGTCATTACCATACTCTCTGCTAATAATAATTATTTAGACACAGAAGTTCAGTATATAAAATGGAATGTGTAGTGTTTAAGGCCCGCTTTCACTACATACGGCACCGTAGGCGGTGACACTGATGATACATGAGATGAAGATGGAGCACCGGTGGAATGAGATGGCGGGGGAAACCGGAGGTCCCAGAGAAAACGCGCCCTAGCACCGTGTTGTCCACCACAAATCTCCCTTTGCGGTCACCTGGGATCGAACCCGGGCCGCCTTGGTGAGAGCCAAGCGCTCTAACCACTGAGACACGTCGCGGCCTCAGTATATAAGGAAGATGAACTCGCACATATTGAAGAGGTACATAAAGCTGGGTTATATTTTACTTCCCCTACTACTGTACACAGTATATTACTGTAGCAATTTATTTACCTTGGTAGACGAAAATTTCCTTGGAAACTAGTAAATGCCTTGGAATTCTTAATTTCTCTCTGTGTAAATATAATCAGGGAGATGTAGAAAACAGCCAGTCCTTGCTGTGAGTGGTGCGGGTGTGCTTATAATGGAATGGCATTTAAACCAGTCACTTTCCATCCAAGACTGAGACACTTAAGGTTTAGTCAAATGAAAAAGAAGAAAGAAGGAAATAAAAAGAAGTGTAAGAGTGGGAGGTCACGGTGTCGTATTTCTACACATATAAAGGAGGGGCCTGCCGTTAACCAGAGTCATGGTGAAGTTGGTTGAATTAAGCCATCTCTTATAACATGTCCTATGAATGTTAACTGCAAAAGTTTCATCGTTCTTAACCGTGTTTGAACTGCAAACTTTTGGCTCCGTGGAAACTTAGGTCTTCAAATGGAACCTCAGAAACGAACGGTTTTATTTACTCTTATAAAATGAGGAAAAGAAATCTACGGTAAACTTCATTGGTGCTCTTGAAGCGACTCCTGATGTACATACTTTTTGTTTGGGGATGCATCACTGAAACTTCATGTGAACCTCTAACGTTTCCATTTCATGACCTTAAAAGTACTTAGAAGAGAATATACATTTAAAAGTATTTTGTCACTCTATACTCTAAATAGTTATGAACTTTAAATTTATTTTTAATTTTAAGGATTTGAACGTAATCTTATTGTCTTCAACCCGTTCACTTCTTTTAAAAACCAGTTTGAGGCAGTTGCTTAATTTCAAACCCCAAAACAATTATATCAATTTATACTTTTTATAGTAAATTTATTTTAAAAACCACTAAAAAGTAAACACCATAAATAGTTGCAAGTAATTGAGGAAGTGAAGGAGATTATGTGTGAAAAAGTAAAATGCGTGGTACAGGATTCATGTAGAGGAGAAACTCAATAACGTTAATTCATTTTAACAATGTTATAAAAGTTTAAAATTATTTAAAGCTATAACTGAATATTGGATTGTTTAAATTCAGCCTTGAAATAAATTTTATAAAAATGACCAAATATGGTATGGTTGTAATAGTCATTAAGAATGACGAGGGCAATAGTAACGATAGCGACGGTAAAAGTCAATCAACTTCGTTTAGGACGCAGGAAGTTTCACTGGAGCAGTGTCGATATGCGGTAGAGAACGGACCGGCAGGCCCGGGATGTTAAGTTATTACACGCTAAGTTCTTAGATACTCGCATACTCTGTTTTAATGTATAAAAAAAAAAAAAATAAAAAATAAAAAAAATAAAAAAAAATAAAAAATAAAAAAAAAATGTATAAATGTTAACATTGTATATTTATATTGGCGCTGTAAATGT